>CM020218.1:46491723-47157348 GCA_009819775.1 Phoenicopterus ruber ruber
TTATGGGGACTTGGATTTGTTAATGCCTTTAGTAACAGAAGAGCTTGTTTATGATAAACTCTAGGGAAATCCGGATGAGGCAATATGGTCTTCAATTAAGAAGTTTTAGTAAATAGATTAAAAATTGAAAGAAGTATGAATCAGAGGGAAATAATTCACAGATCATACTTGATGTTAGATTTGCTTCTGAAACTGTAGGTACGAAATTGTGTGATCTATGGAAAAGGGTAACTGGATGTTCTTCTATGAATAAAACTAACAAATGTAAATATACAAGTAATTAAAAAAAAATACCCTCTGTTCTAAGACTTTATTGCCCTAAATGCTGAACCCTGAAAAACCTCCTGCATCCTTCTTTCTTGCAAACTGTAGCTTACCATTAGAAGAAAATGACATCTTGGCTGCCGTAGCCAAAACTGTCTCAGTTTAGAGGTGTTTCAGCATGATTAGCAGCCTGCGTTCTGCCTTCCTATTACAGTAAAGTATCCAAGAGGAAAAGCTAAATGTGATATTTTTGCTGCTTTCTCATAACTCGATTAGTAGGAAATAGAATTAAGCTTGAAGAGTTTCAGAATGTTCTGCAAGAAACAGATGAGTCTAGGTAGATCAAAGCAGCTGCAACAATACACAGGAGCCAAGATTTTAGATGCAGAAATGTCATTTGTCACAACAGTCCCGTTGAAGTTAAACCACCTCAATAAGCTGCTTTATAATTCTTAGTTGACAGTTACACCCTTGTTGCAGTGACTGATGCTGTTAACGAATGTTGCTGAAATAAGAGAAACAGCTTTGAATGTGCATTAACAGATGATTCCAGAACAGCCAAAGAGCTAGAGGCACTGTGTATGAACTTCTTCTCGAGAAACTGAAGAATGAGGATTCCTTGTGCCCTGTGAAAAATCAGGCTCAATTCGACCAGTTTTAGGCAAAACAGAAAACAAAGTAAAAAGACATACAGATTTGACTCAGGCCAATGTTTTGAAATATCCTTCCCCCCCACACACCCCCCCTTCAAACAAACAAAAAAACCCCAAGCCCACAAGCTGGGTTCCTGATACTTCTAACCAAAGAATTTGAGCTGCTTGGGTACCAAAATGTAATCGGAAAGCTATGAACAGCCAGCTATTTCCCTGACAAAGGAATCTAGTCTGTTACTTGCGCCTCTCCCTCTCTCTGAAACCTCTCCAGGCATGCAGTTGATATCCCGTCTTGGGAATTCTGAGGTAATTCCCAGTCTCTACCTCTTTGTGTTTTTATCCTGAACTCTAGGTATCTAGTAGCGCTGGCATGTGTGCCTTGGTTTAAATACACTTTCATGCTGACCTTTTATATAAGGTAATCGCCTATTGTATCTCACCAATACAGGTACCTGTACAGTGGCATTTAGGATTTCCTTGCCTGTGACAGGAATGGACAAAACCAAAAGAAACACAGTACATCTACTTTAGAGTAGTATGTCAAGTGAAAAGAATTACTCTAATGCTGAGATGATCCCCAGAGCATACCGGTTCAGAATAGAAAATGGGATAGAGCCTTGCATCCTGGAGCGTGAACAGCATTTTTATGATAGATTCTGTTCTTCTTTGATACTTCCACTCTTATTTCCCCTTTCTACATACATAATTTATTACTTTCTGCTAGGTGGAAGTGTGATGTTGCATAATTTGTTTAGATTTTCCAGGGGACTAATAAAATAGATTTCCTTCTTTTGTTTTATGGATAAGTACTAATGTATGGTTTTAACAGAATCTGAGTGACGTGTAGTGAATGATGTATGATCTCCATCTAGTGCAAAAACCCCCATAAACAGTGCTCAAAAACTAGCATCCCATTTTCATTTGCAAGATTATACGCCTGCTGCAGTAGAAGCAGCGTTCAGTTGATTTGTAGCAGGATTTGCACCCAAGACTGTTACTTAAGCAGGAAGCGTATGAGCCCTGCTGTGGGTAGCAAGCAGTGATGTCTCTAGTTTACCCATAACAGCTGTCCTGGAGATGCTGCCTATTCAAGGCAGCATCTTAATACTGTGCTGTGTAACTCAGCTACTTACTTAGGTCTGTTCTTTGTGGAGATGTGCGGAGTTAGGTGCTCATTTACATTTGAAACATTGGTCACAAGCTTCAAAAGTGGTGTGATTCAAAACAGCCTGTTAAAGTATCTTGGTTCCTGAGTTTGAAAAGCCCTTGTTGTGAAAAATCTCTTTAGCATCTCAGGACTATTTGTCTTCTGACTAACTTGGGAATTTTCAGCCAACCGGTAGGCATGGCTTACCATAGAGTATTATGTTGCATCAAATTAATACTGAACACCATATGTGTAGATAATACTAGGAAAGACTTGAGAGGGCTTCAGTTGCTTTATGTGATGAAGTGTATATTGGGAGGAAAACGTGAGCTATGCAGGAAACTGCAGTCAGCTTCACAAATAGTGATTGTCTGTCTAAAATGAAAACTACACTTGATCATTAAGTTACTCTTCTGATCCACTGAGAGTAGTCAAGAGCACCCTGGTTTTGATCCCATTGCTGCTTTATCAAGGGTCTGTGCAAGTGTTTTGGATTAAAGCTTTCCTACATTTTCACACTTTTTGTCACATTTATTCAAAACTTCCAGCTGCATGTTTAATTGATCTACAATTAAACACCTTCTTCACAGTGAAAAACATGTACTCTGTGTGTGTCTCTCTCTGCAACTTCTTTTAGTAACCTTACAAATGCTGTGCAGACAGTGTTACGCAGTTCCCAAACTGACAGGCTGCTGCAGAGGAAGGATAAGGAATTTTTTGTGCTAGTTCACAAGTGGAGTTCTTGTGAGTAAACTTATGTATTCAGAAGAGAACTGAACTTAGCTTTCAAAGCACTCTCTATATATACAGCAAACTCACAAATTCAAGCAGTTCAGTAGGACTGGAGAATATGTCTGGCTGAGTGTTTTCCATTAATATCTGAGTTTGAGTCATTAAATTTGCTGAGTGGAGGTTGTCCCAGTATTTGGCCAGTCTCCATAAATCTATCTGGATTTTAGAACAACCAGATTGGGTTGTACTTGGGGGATAGAGGCCATACAGAACAGAATGCTCATCAGTGTGTTCAAAAAACCCAAAATAAAATAAAATTAAAGGAAATCATGAAAAGGAGGAAAACATATCGTATCTTCTCTTTCCCTCAGAAATTGCTATCAGTTATTAATTTATTAACTCAGTGCAAGTTAATGAAGTTCTCTGATAATTATGTTTTAATATCTTTAAAAAAATCAAATTCAATTGTCTTGGCCTCTGTTGACATGCTTCCTGTACTGTGTGGGACAGATTCTATTCTACACTAAAAACTTGGATTATTTTGACATTAATCTTAACTAGGACAGCATTAACACCAGCTTGCTATTTAACAGGGAAGGGAAGGGGAGAGATAAAATAAAGTTATGGTAACTACACTTCTGAGTGATTTTGCAAATGCCTTGGAGGACAAAAAATTTTCCAACAGCCCCTTGGGGTGTCAAACATTAATCCCCTCAGTCATAAGAGCACTGTGTCGTTTCTGGTTTTAATCACTGTTGCAAGCACTTCACACCTTGTTAGTGCTTTTGAATCTAAACCTGCATACAGATCAGTGTGCTGTAACTCAGCGTAGCTATGAGAACAAACAATCTGAGGTTTAGAATCCTTAACACGTTCTTTACCTTGTGTATCCTTTTCTTTACAAAGGGAAACACTATCTGCGGTGCCTGTGAGAAAGGTAAGTGTCGGAGATCTTCCACCACCAGTTTCAGGGAGGATGGAGGACAGTTGCACTTGCTTTTAAAAAACAGTTACAAAGAGAATAGTTTTGAGGGAAAAGGTTGCTTTTGTATGTAGAGGAATGATTTGCTGATTCGTGGAAAGGTATGTTATCTATGAGTAGAAATGCCTATCTAGAGTTAATGAATCACATTTTGAATTACCAGAAAAAGGAAATGAAAGCTTTTGGATGTTGTTTGTGCTGGATAATGTCCTTAATATCATGCTTTAGCTTTTGGTCAGCCCTGAAGCAGTCAGGCGGTTGGACTAGATGATCATTGTAGGTCCCTTCCAACTGAAATTATTCCATTCTATTATATTCTAGAGAGGATCTTCCAAAACAGTTAGATCTCTTTCCAAAGTCAGGTTTTAAAACAGTACTGTTGAAGACCTATCTTTTTTATTTGTGGGAGCGATTGTATTGTGTTGGTATTTACTTATTTCTGCTAGATGGGGAATAAAGTTCTCATTTTCCTTATTTTTTGCTATCCACTGACTATCAGAAAACATTACTAAGCTGAAGAAATGCTCCATATACTCAGTGGCAAATCTTCTGAAAAAATTATCTGGCCTGATTTCTTATGCCACTGTCATCCTGTGAACACAGAAAAGGATATAGACAGTCCTTTCCATTTTCCTAAACACATCTAAAAGCAAATGAACTTGTTTCTGGAAACAGGAGTTAGCATTTCCTCTTAGAATTTTGAAATTCTTATATAGTGTAGAGGGTTGCTAACTATCTGCTAGGAAAAAAACAATCTGAAAAGGAGAAGGTGCTTGCAGTATACACTCATGAATTTAACACGGAGTATGATTGTGATCTTTTTCAGCAGTTCTGGATGGAGCTGGGGTGAGGTTTAGGAGCTGTGAATATCTGATAGTAGTCCTGTTGTGAGTTTAAGTTTGTTATTCTTATGGCAAGCAAAATGCTTCTTGGGACTGAAAAAATATAATTGATTGTCTGTGTTCATACAATGAAATACTCATTATCTCCAGAGTCTAAATAGCACAAACATAATCCTACCACTGAAAATAAAAAACTAAGTTGCTGATGTTTAGTTTCTCATGCCATGACACACAACTATGAGACAGCTACTGTTTTATTCAGCTCTGGTATTGGTCCCCTTAGTCACTGTGGTCAATTTACATAGAGTCTCAGTCTCTTATATTGTCCATCCATGCCTCTGCTTATTCTTTGTGTTCTGCAGTTTCCCTAGGGTAGTGGTGACAATTATTGTTGTCTTAGAAAGCAGGGAAAGCCCTTTCCTGTGGCTTGGGTAGGCTGGTAGAATGTTTTAATGTTGCAGAAGTTATACTCGGATAACTTCATTATGCATGCACTGCCCTCAAAGATGTTCTGATTCAAGCAGAGCATACAAATAAATCTTCTGTTATTGAATCTTGTGTACTGAAACATATTAGAATGGTTGGTTGGTTGGTTGATTTTTCCCCTTGAGACTTTAAATGCTGCAATACAGAGATAGAAAAGAATTAGCTGTGAAGCATTAAACATGGAAGTTAAAAACTTTGCATAATACGATGGAAGTATTCCCTGTGCCCGAGTGATTCAGTCATTGGTTCTGTTGGTTTTTGGTAGGGTTTTTAACATTTTCTAATGGAAGAAATCCTTTACATCTCTTCCCTTTTAAGTTTACATAGATTTTGTACATGCATTGTAGATGGGAAAGTCTGTGGGTAAGAAATAAACAATGTAAATCTATCTTCATGTCCTTGGAATGTCTGAGAAAAACAGATGCTTAGGGCTTAATTCTAAAAGATTGAACATCAAGTGTTAATTTTGATATTGCAATCTTGGAAATTCTACATATGTGCAAGCAAGTTTTGCAATTGTAAAGCAAAACCACTATGTCTGATATTGTATTGATCCTTTACTATGCATTTGTAAATGCTGAGGGTTTTGACAAATGTATTTTGCAAACATAAAGTAGCTCTCAGAATGAAAAGATGTGGCTTTAGATAACACTATAGAATGAAATATATGGGAGTCTTAGAAGAGATGTGCAGCTGCAGCTTCTGTCAGCAGAAGTTGGTGATAATAAATGAGAAGAATCTGAATGATTGATTTGCCTTACAAGAGGGAC
The DNA here is from genome assembly GCA_009819775.1 of Phoenicopterus ruber ruber. Lineage (NCBI taxonomy): Eukaryota > Metazoa > Chordata > Aves > Phoenicopteriformes > Phoenicopteridae > Phoenicopterus > Phoenicopterus ruber. Next base: position 46,497,600 of record CM020218.1, read on the forward strand.
TATTGTAGGTAGGTAGGGTGCTTTGCAAAATCATAGACCCTGCATCTGTAATAGATCAGAGGTAGGTCGCAATAACAGGTAATGAGCTGTGGAACCACTGATCTTAACTGTCAAGTGCTTAGCAGGCAACAGAGGAGCAGAAAGAGCACTTTACTCTTTGGGCACAGAAAAAAACCTACATATATTTATATATTAAAAAGTCACAGTGCACTCATAATTCCTTGATCAAATTGCACAATTCACAACTCAATTTCAAAACCAGGATAACGTTTCTGTGGGACAGAAACCTGTCTATGTTGGTACAGTTCTGAGGTTTCTGTTTAGCAGAAAGCCTTATAGAAGGGAAAGATATTTGTCATTAAGCCCGCAAAAAAATTTGTGTTGGGATCTTAAGCTCAGATATAACCTTTTGAGATTGTAATGTGAAGTGAAAAGCATTCAAAATTACTTTTACCTGCAAACAGATTTGATAAGGTGCCAGAAAGCAGATGTTTGATTGCATAAAATAAGAGAGTCACCAACTTTAAAGATATAAAAAAAGATGAGTATGATGCAGTGATGAGATAGGATATGCATGCCACAGTACTGAAATTTGATCTCAATGCAACGCTTGGGATTTAAGCTGCCTGGAGCAATTTGCAGCGTGCAGCTTTGTTACCTAATTTTCCCTTGTGTTGTCTGAGAACAAGTAAGAGTTAAAAGGCATTCACTAAACTTTGAAGTGGATATGGCATGTTCTCTGACCTTTGCTTTTCATGCTAGCTAGTTTATCTTGACACTGACTCATCAGGTACTTTACAAGAAAATGCATCCTCACAACTCTTACCCAATCATAGTCTGCTCAGAACAATCACCTATGAAGTGGACAAAAAAACAGAGCAAAAGAAAGGATAAAAATTGAAATATGATGGGTCAGATTTGCCTGGTATGACTTTTTATTACTTCAGTGAAATTACCTGGTGCAATTTGGTCCAATAGTAGAATGTCAAAATGTGCATATGTGGAAGCCTGGCTTAAGACTACATAAAAATAATGGTATGAAAAGTAACAATGAACATGAAAAACCAGTACAAAGTTTTGACGACTTTTTGTATGAATATGATGAAAATATTGGGTTTAGTCTTGCTTATGGGAAGGTATATAAAGAGGGGTACAGACTGACATCTTCTGAATTATGAGAAGAGCAGTGGCTCGGTTAATTTATGAAACTCTGAAGCAAAAATGAACAACGGGGAAAAGCAATTAGGAGGAAATGATAGAAAATTCTTCCATGAAGAGGTTAATGGGAAGGAAGGATGATGAGGAAAAGGGAAGAGAATACAAAACTGTCTACCCACATCTCATTTCACTTACTTTATAGATCAATATCTGGCAAATGAAACGGCAAAATTAGTTCTGAAGAGAGATGAAAAGTTATATTAACGGGAAAAAATGTATTTGTGCTTAAGGAAAGGACAGGCTTGCGGAATACTTGTGATTAAATGAATCAACTAATTAAATGCTAGCACTCCTAAATATTCAATTATTATTATCCCTGATGTTGACTTTGTCTCTATGAAATGCATTTGCTGTTCTAGACAGGATAGGGCTCTTGGTAACCAGGGCAGAACAACTGATAGATATCTATCTGTATGGAAATTGTTTATTTTGTGTGTTAGAATGAGAGGGAGCTTTTTTCTTTTGTTAGGAAATGTTTTTATTGTTGCAGAAGATTCACTGTTCCACAAGAGTGAAATAACTAAAAAGCAGAGAGGAAAGACCGTGGAAACAGAGACGGAAGGGAGGGAGTGGAAGGATTTTTCATGAGACAAGAAACATCTATTAGATGAAGACTGACAAAAATAAAACGACTTTAAAAAAGAACTTACACAGTACTTCAGCTGTGCTCCCAGCAATGCTATCAATATACAGAGGAATCTTTCTTACGTGTTGATTCTCAGAACTGGAAGTTCTTAAGGAAATGAGTTCCTACCAGAAGAAAAGCACAGCACTACAGGAAAAAGAAACTTCTTTTCTTAAAGTCAGATGGAGTTCAAAGCACATCTATCTTTTGACAGTGTAAAAACATAATTAGATTCAGCCTTTCAGCTCAAGAGAGTCTCCAAGAGAAGACTTTTATTCACATGTGGTTCAAAGTGCATTTATTTTTTAGCCACATAGAAACTGCTCAATCCAGCTTTTTTGACTAAGTGACCTTTTTCAGGGAATTAGGAACATTGAAGAGCAGAAACAGCATTTAAAATAACTCTCGTTGCAAAGTGGAAGTTTATGTCTGGGTCAAAAGTCAGTCCATTGTCAGCAAGATTCCCTAGAGCTGAGGACAGCAATGGTTGCATTCTGTGAAGGCTATATGAATAAAAGTCTTTTCTCAAAAAATGAGAGAAATATTTTTCATACTGAGAAAACTGCTAGGATTGTAAATAAAAAGTACAGGTAATAAAACACTCAAGTAATGCAGGGAAGTGTGTACAAAGAAAATACACTGACAAATTTTGTGCTTGAAGTTAGGTTGGTTGAATGGGGAAAAACAGTATCACTTTAAGCGTTGGAAATAAAATACTATTGAAGCAAACATGAAAACGATTGAAAAACTATGATTAAAAGAGTTTAGAGAGAGAACAAAGGGTATACCAGCAATTCCTAAAGAAGTTTTTCTAGTATTCACTTTCTTAATCTGAGACTCTAATTCTGTGTTGTACTATAAAGACTGTCCTTTGAAACACCTCACTAATATTAATGTTAGGGATTGGTTTGGGTTTTGTGTATTTGTTTTTTAGTTTGGGGATTTTTTTTTTGTTTTTAATAATGGGTCTTTGCCTTACAGTATCACATGAGGTGCACAGAGCAAAACCAATATATTGTTCCGAGTGTTCTGGTTCACAGGACAAAGGGATGATCCTTTCCCAGAAATCTCTCAGGTGGAGACAGGGGATAGGTGTATGCAGTGAGGAGTTAAAGGAAGTAATAAGGAAAAAAAAAGGTAAATATTAGAAAATAGAAATACATTTTTTCTTAAATTACTCTTTTCTCACTATCAAATTCCCAAACATGACAGTGGCTAGGCTGCTGGTAAGCCTAATTGATTGGTTTGGTTTCTCAGGGCAGCCTCATAGCTTTTCAAGCCCGGTGCGTTGTTGTCTGCTTTTTTTGTTCAAAGCGATGAGACAACTGCTAATAATGGTATAATTCTCACACAGTAAGGCAGACACCAAGGAACCCAAGGATAGTTTTCCAGGTCTGATCAAGAAAGATGAAAAGAATGCACACGTACACAGATTAGAAGGGTTCATCTTTCTCTTTCTTTTTTAAAAATCAATCTACTTTATAAAAGCAGGACTGAACTTCCCCACGGGCTTGGTTCATTAGACACAGAGAATGATTATTGCAGGCGTGACCTATAGATGCTGAGCCACCCATGAAATTTGAGACTGGTTTAATAAAACAGAAAATTATTCAAAATTGTTTATATGGTTTTCAGAAAAATCATATCCAAACAAATTCCAGCTTATTACTTAATGCATTTTTTTTCTTCATGGCTTTGTGCTCTGATTAATGAAATTAATACTTCATGTTTACATGGTGTCTTACTTAACTTCTCTTTCTCAGACCCTTGGAGTCCAATGTAGAAAAATGGTCAAGAGCAATTTTACAGAGTATACCTTTAAGGGTAGAATAGTTGTAGCCATTAAATTGCTCCTCTAGGATCTCTTGTTCATCTGGCAGAAAGTAATTATTTGCTTCAAAGGTCAAACATTGCTTGTGGCAGGGACAATAACATGTGTCTTTCACTTAGTTAGGATGGAGTTATCTTAACTGCAAGCCTGAAACCACATTCATTTGTGTGTTTTACCTCCAGCCTGATAGATCTTCATTCCTGTCTGCAGGAATAGGAATGCCTCTGGTTCAACTGAAGGAAATGTGGAAAATGTCTGATTAGCTCCAGTTCCTAGTGATGAATCTGATCACCATCTACTGATTACAGCTTAAGCCTAAGAGTCAGTCTACAGAGATGAGTAAAAATTTCCATACTCACAGTCTCCTACTTCTTGGAATTGCAATGTACTGACTTCCTTATTTTTAATAGAACTTCTACTGCTTTCCTTTTAGTTATTTAAATGGTATTTTACATAAAACCTCTTTTTACACTCCTTTTATTCTTTTGCTTCAAGGCAGAATGGATTTCATGTACAATTTCAGTTTCTGATTGGGATTATTTTCACATCTCTCTCATTGGTACTGTTTCCATTTACCTGCATCTATATCTGTCACATCTCATCTTACTTCAGTCACTTTTTTTTGAGCCTCCTCCTATTTTGTTTGTTCTTTCCATCTATGTAGTTTGTTTCTCTGGGTCTTTACTTCCATCTTATTCATGGTCTCAAACTGGAGTAATTGCTACCCAATTTTTACTTATTTACGTTTTGCCATATTTCATGAAGTCCCAGATGCATCCTTTTTGCTGTTGCCTAGCAGGTTTCTGACTTTTTGTTCAGAAAAAAAAAAAAAGGGAGGTGCATTTATTTGGGGGGGGGGGTGTCATCTTTTTCATCTTTTCAATTGAAACTACTTTTTTTTTTTTTTTTAATGTAGATTGTACATTCAGCAGCGGTAGTGTGCTGAACAATCATTCTACTCTTGTTGTTCTTGGCAGTTTTATTTACTGCCTCAGCTGGATGATATATAGAAGATGGGATTAGGTCTAATGTATGTATATATTGTTCGTGTGTAGTGTACTGATAGAGAAACTGTTACTTGTCTTCCCTTTTTATATCATATATGAGTTCCCATCAATTCCTTTTACTTTCCAGGGTTTTTACTTTTCTATCTTTGAGCTGACTCCTCATTACACTGTTCCCTATTTACTGCCATCTGTACTGCTTTTTTCTATTATTTAGTAGCATTGTGTCAAATCACAGCTTTAAGGCAAAATTTGAAGAAAACCATACTTCTGAAAGTATATCCTGTGTGTTTCCTGATATACATCTGTAAATCTAATATTTTAATATTTCCACCTTCAATAACTTCTGTAATTCTTGCTCAGCTTATAAAACAAAATATTAACTGCAGACATTATTCATTTAACTGGGTGCCTGTGGTGTTAGCCAGACTCTGTGAAACCACTGTAACGCTTTTGAACTTGGCACTTTGTGCAAGTCTAAGATAAAATGTTGGTCCACTGTCTTACGTATCTACTGGTAACAAATTTTCTCAATGAGTTTTTAGATGTTAGTTTAGCTGGTGATTCATGAACCATTATTGTATTGTCTCTAGCTTTTTGTAATGAAAAGCTAAGGCTGTTTTTTAAAAGGGATTTATAATTTTAGAAGTAGCACAGAACGTATTAATTTAATCAATTCTTATTACAAACATATTTGGACTTCATAGCAGTGGTGAATCTCTGTCTTCACATAGGAAAAAATGATTTTCTGTCAGTTAATATGCCATGTTCGATGGCAATGTTTGAACAAGCCCTATTCTTAAAATAATTAGCTGTGCTCTTAAATACTGAAGAGTAGGTAGGATCCCAACATTCACAGTTCACTTCAAAAGATTTGTGGGTAAAGGAGAAGTCTGGTTAGACCAGCTCTGTGTCCCCAAATGCGCTCAGTCCTGAGTAGTTAGGATGGAGTTTCTTTATTTTGTATAAATCGGTAAAATTATTTCAAGTGACCTAAATATGTTCTGGTATTTCAGTTGTTATTCAGAAAGCCAGGATGTCTCTATAGATTCAGAAAAACAAAATTTTTGTCGTAAGCAAAACAACTGCACAAATTTGTTGCCAAGAATTAACTAGAATGCAAAACTAGTAACCCAGCCTAGGTTGATTTAGAAGAAATACTTCCTTTCTAGAAGATTATCCATTCAGCCATAAAGACACGCATATAATAGAGTATTTCCTATGCTTTTTTTTAAGACTACTATCTACAGTGGAAGCTCAGCTGCCATTCACCAGAAACAACAAAACTGAAATTACAGCTCCTAAGTCTTGGCTTCTTTACGGAAGTGATGTGCAGCTGGGCTTGCGAAGGAAGAAAGGAGTTCACAGAGTTCCTCGTCATTATTGTTGTTGTTTTGTTTTGTTTTAAATTTGTCTCTACCATATATAATGTGAGATCTCCTTCACCTCTAAGTTTCTGTATTGAAACTCAAATGTCACATGCAATAGAAAAATGAATGATTGACCATCTTTATTCAAATATGAACAAGGAGGTATTCTTAGGCTGTTAAAGCCCTCGTATTAACGCAACTGAAATTCACAGAATCACAGAATTTTTGAGGTTTGGAAGTGACCACTTGAGGTCACCTAATCCACCCCACGCCTTCCACCTCTTACGCGGGGTCAGCTAGAGCAGGTTGTCCAGGATGTGTCCAGTCAGGCTTTGAATATCTCCAAAAGTGGAGAATCCACAACTTCTCTGGGCAAACCTGTTTTGGTCTTTGAGCACTCTCATAGTAAAAATATTTTTTCTCATGTTCAGATGGAATTTCATGTTTTTTAATTTGGGCCCATTGACCAATTCCATCCTTGATGAAGTCACTTGAAGCTCAGACACAAATCAATTGCAAGGACAGAAATGTAAAGTTACTTATATTCATCTGGTATTTCCTCTAGGCTCATAGGTTGTGTGGAATTTCTTTTACTTTCTTCCAGTCCTTTTTTAACCAGTAAATCTGGAGACAGGGAGAAACTGAAACTAGAATTACTAAATTCCAGTAAATTGCATTAGAGATGTATTCTCACAACAAAATAAATCAATGCTAGAAATACAGGTATTTCAGTATATTAACTCTCATAATAGGTGCTGATGGTTTTGACACATCATCCCTTAGCTGTCTCCTCTTTTATGCTCCCTGAGGGAGATGAATTCCAGAAATACGTAAAACTTCTAGTTGCAGGACAACAATAAAACAGCCTTTTCAAAATTATACATATGCTCTGAGTGCTTCTGGCAAATAAAGTAGAAACCAATGTCTTAAAGCATGATTCACAGTCTTAGCACAAAAAGAAAAACAAAATGATTAACAAAGTAAGGACAGGATAATACATTTATTTATTCTTGTACTTATGGTTCAAGTTCAACAAGAGGTCTAAACTGAGGCAATGCACATCTTTTTCTGGCCCTTCCCCCATCCCCTTAATCTCCATTGTCATAAATCATTGTGCCAGCCTAAAATACTGAGAGTGACTTTGGGTAGCTGTCTGGCTGTACAGCACAGATGGACAAACCTGCCTAAGAGACTTGGCAGTTAGCAGGTGTTGATTTATGCTGAATTCGACAACACTGTCACAGACCTACTGCTGTAGTTATATTTTGGGTTTGTTCCTGTAAAAATCTCTGCATCTCCTTTTGTCAAGGCAAGGTTTTTCAAGATCCTTGGCCGAATATGGTCTCAACTGATTTCTGAGGGAGTAAGTATGAGCCAATGCTGAGCTTTTCTAAACACACAGACTTGCCCTGGAGATTACGTGGGATTAGCAGAACAGCTTGAAGAAAAGCCTTGGAGGCAGCAATGGGTGCCATTCTTTGAAACCGTACATCCTCTGTGTTTCTTTCTACCCATGCAATGGCTTACTGGGGGCCAATAGCGGTGCAGTAGAGCCTTGTGCTGCACAACATGAGGGAGTCAGGGCAATTAGGATCATTCTGCCTCTGAGGACCTCTATTTACAGGTAATGTACGTCAACTGCCTTCTCTTTCATCCCTGGAAAAAAGGATGTAGTATACACTTTTCTTGGTTTGTCACTCTGAGGGGTAATGAGGCTTTTCCATCTCTCTGTCCCTCGACACAATTAACGTCATCGTTTTATGCTAAGGTAAATGTGAGGTCCGAAATCTCATATGGCACCTGGTAATGGGTGGGAATCCCATTTTTTTGGGTGGGATTCCAGACTGGCACCCAATGTTTACTGGTGCTTGAGTCCCTATGGCAATAGCAGGAATTAGACACCTAGCACATATGTAGACTCCTAACTGTAGTCATCCTAATATTGGATGTAGTCCCATCCAAGAACTGTCTCTCTGTTTATACCCATTTATATGTGTGGCTTACATATGACTCCTGAATCTGGCCCACTTACTGCTGGTGACACAAATTTGGGTATAACCTTCACATCATATATCTCACTTAGATTTTGGCTTTCTGAGGAAAACATATTTTAACTTTTTCATATTATATCATTACATTATGTCAAAATGCACTGTCATAGTCACTTGCTGCTCAGCTGCAATGATAATTAATTCATAACCTGTTTTCATCACTTGGAAGAAAACCATTCTTACACAATCTGCTCTCACTGCTTTTTTGGTCTTCTAAACAACAAGATGAGTTCCGGTCAAAAGATAGAAATGGATACTGAAGGTTCAAAATCTAGAAGGAAATGAGCTGAGACTCCTAAAAGACAAAAATCTTGTCATATGAAATACTTGATATAAAATGGAAAAAGACTTGAAATGTATCTTACAAATTTCGTTGTGGGCCTAAAGTATAACTATTTCTGTGAGAAATGTTAATATACGTGACTTGTTTTGAGAATGCATGTTTTTAGGCAAGTTATAAGCAGATAGGAAAAAATGAAAGTATCAATTTTTTAAAAGTTAACTGTAGATACTAAACACTATTTTTATTAAGTAAAGACAACTTCACATAAAAAGTAACTTCTTGATTCACTGTGAAGTTCACAATTCATTCAAGTTTTCCACATATATAAAATAAGGAGACACATGACGTTAAATAGCTACTTTTCAAAAACTGGAACAAAATGCCATCCAAATCTGTATAATATCCATTCCCGCAGATTTTATACACCTCAGTAATCTCTTAACCACCTGACCACTCCTGAATGTGACTAATCTGCATATTGATAGTATAAATTATCATGCTTAAAAGATCTAAGAGCAGGCTTCAAATGAGTCTTTCTGGAGCTAGGCATCCAGCCTTCAATCATTTTCACAGGCTTATTTAGAAACTCAATTCATACATTTTTCCCTTAGATTATAGTAAAAGAGGTAACCTTCTTCCATGACAAATAGCTCCTGTATATAACAGTTTTTCTCAGATACTCTTTCTTTCTGCACAAGCCCATGAAATAGCATGACCTTAACTTCCTAATCAATAAATCAAAACTGCTTTTAGATATCATATGCATTGTGACATTTAGAAAGGGTGGCGAGATGAATGTTAGGAATGATTTCTCAGTATCATTTCTATACTCACCAAAATGTCTTCCCCTAGAAAGGAAGACGGATTGCCTTTATTCCTGTTTCAGACCTTAGTTCTCTGTTCACCCTTATTTTAGTCATAAGAAGGGCAAAATGATGATGTCTGTTTTGAAGTCCCAATTACCCTCATTTACCTCAATGGAAAGTTTAACTCTATTGAGGCTTCTTGGTGTTTTAAGCCACTGAAGCACATTCCAAACACTTAAAACTATGGAATCAAAGGCCATGTGCCTTTGAGGTAAATGACATTCTGTCTGTAGCTCTGAATGCAGCCCAAAGGCTTGACCTTTCCTAGCAAGGTACTACGTTGTACAGACTTGTCTGTGTCTTTCCCACTGGGAGCTTTAAATAGGAGCCAAGTAATTTTCATTTTCCCTTTTAAATTATTCCATGCTGCAAGTTGGATTCTTGTGGCATAATGTCAATTAGTTGGAAACAAGTGAACTGCAAACTTTTGACACTGCAAGAATTTTTCCTCTGTCCTCTGAGAGTTAGTAAGCACTGTAAAAGAAAAAAGATTCTGTCGTTTAGATTTGCTTGTGCTATTTTTCCCTTGCAAAAACTTAAGCTAGGAAAAGCCTGTGGTTTCATTTTAGTGGAAAGTAAAGATGATGGTGTCAAAAAGTAATGTTTAATTGTTGGTTTTATTCTAAAAATGTCTACCGGGGCACACAACTTATTATGACACAGCTAAGTAGAATTCAGTGCAGAATTCTGCATGCAGTGAGCTGCCACACTTTTCACAGATTTGGATTAGAAGGGACCTCTTGGGATCATCTGGTCCAACTGCCCTGATCAAGCAGGGTTAGCTAGAGCTGGTTGTCCAGGATTGTGTCCAGTTGGGGTTTGAACATCTCCACAGATGGAGACTCAACAACCTCTCTGGGCAGCCAGCATGTACTGCTGCATGGCATTATGCCTCCCCTGGAAAATTGAGGATTGATGTCACATCACTAGAGATAATATAGACTTTCAAAAATAAGTATGTCAAGTAATTAATATAACTTTTAGTAGGACGTTCCCCCATCCCCCCAAGTTAGAAGATTTAGGCGGGGTTTTTTTCCTTGTCATTCAAAAGACACAGAACAGAATCTTTGACTGCCTGGAATTCAGGGCGTTTAAAGGGGTTCTAGAGGTTCTCTTTTTTTATTACCTTTTATGTTGTCCTGTTCAGGAGAAACGTTCTTGGTTCCTTTAGGTCAAAATACATATTCCTTTGGCATGGTCTGCTTTCAACCAAGTCATGTTAGGTAACTGTGGGGAAAAATATAACTGGAAAATAACTTTAATTTGGTTACTAATGTTTTCTTTAGTTGGAGTACTGTCAGTATTATTAGTAAGTGACTGGATCTAGCTTTAGATTTAATTTGTTCTGGAAAAGTGAGATCATGTGCAATACGTGTTATAGAGAGAGGACATTTGGCATGTCCATACTATGTAATGGTGTGCAAGCATATTAGTATTGTCCCAGAAACAGCTAGAGGGAGTAGTGTACAGCTGTGCTATCAGCCTGCTGATAATCTGTCAGCTCTGTTTAGATGCATGACCCTTCATCATGCAATGCAGCAACAGCCTTTGTTTCTGTCCTACGTCTGAAAATATGTCTTTTGAATTACATTCAATAAAAGCCAGGATTGGGGAAAAACAGAAATAATTTTTTGTTGTCCTTACTTTTGTGCTGGTTCCTCATTCCTCTGGGGAAAGTTTTGTGAGGCTCGAGTTTTCGAATTCTTAGAAACACAGTGGTGAACGTTAACACAGCTTGCAAATAGGGTTTGCTCGCTTGAGAGGAAAGTTTTTTTCTTCTTGGGCTGGTACAGCAGAGCAAATGAATCATTATCTTCAATGGAGAAGTGTTGTCCACTTAAAAAGAATTGTCTTATTTTGTTCTCTCCTATGCGACTGGAAATTCATTGTGTACTTTAGTGCAGGACAGATCAGGTATGAGCAATAGAAATTCATAAGTGACCTATTTATTTACCCTGGAGCAACAGAGAATTGAGCCTGCAATGTATACCATGTTTCAGATTAACTTGGGTAAATAATTGATGCTCCAGACCCTCAAAATAAGGATTAAATAGGTAATGTTGACCAGAATTGGAATGAATTGTCATTTGTTGATGTTGCAGTAACAAAACAGCAGAAATTTGAAGCAGCATTTGAAACCTGTAATTTCCATGGTACATTCACTTTCACTCTAAACACCTGTTAACAAGATAACGTGGTTAAACATGTCCTCTTATCCACTTTTCTAAGCTCTTCTCCTTCTGCACCCCCATGCATACATAGTATATAGGTAGACATAAAAGGCAACAGTTGTGAATAGATTGTTCTATATGATCCTCACATAGCGTATGAACGATAAACATACTTAAAATGCTTGTGACAGCTTGAAGTAGTTTTTAGATATTGTTTGAATATCCATGTTCTGTCATTCCATGTTTTATTTTTTCCATTTTTAGAATCATAGAATCATAGAATTGTTCTGGTTGGAAGAGACCTCCGAGATCATCGAGTCCAACCATTAACCTATCACTACCAAGTCCCCCACTAAATCATATCCCTTAGGGCCTCATCTAAACGTCTTTTGAATACCTCCAGAGATGGGGACTCCACCACCTCCCTGGGCAGCCTGTTCCAATGCCTGACAACCCTTTCGGTGAAGAAATTTTTATGAATGTCCAACCTAAACCTCCCCTGGTGCAACTTGAGGCCATTTCCTCTTGTCTTGTCATCTGTTACTAGGGAGAAGAGTCCGACCCCCATCTCTCTACAACCTCCTTTCAGGTAGTTGTAGAGAGCGATAAGGTCTCCCCTCAGCCTCCTTTTCTCCAGGCTAAACATCCCCAGTTCCCTCAGCCGCTCCTCATAGGACTCTTTGGTTTTTGGAAGGTTGTGAACATAAGGAAAAAGTTCAAATAAAACTAACTCTACAACCTTTTTCCACTTCATAAGCTGATTCTATTGCAAGCTTCTTCCATATGTGTATCTTATGTAAAGACTACAGTAAAATGAAAAAATGCATGTCTTGCAAAACAGTGTGTATTTTTTGAGGGTACAGCTGAAATAATAAAATGAGAAGAGGATTAAAAAAAAGTCATAAATGGGCATATGCATTAAAATAGCATGAAAAGAATAGTAAACTTAATTTAATTATAGGTAAAATCTGTCATTAGTGAAAGGGTGTGTTTGGTAGTGGACAATATTCGTGGGGTCATAAATTATCTGCTTCTGTTTTAGGCAGTGAATAAAGAGGGATGGTGAAAAGCAAGAATAGACTTGGTTTTGATGTTATCAGTCATCATTATGTTTGATTTGACTAAATAGTATGATCAGGTAACACAGTTCTGAGTGAAGTTTTGCTTTGCCACTCCACTCTAAAAGAGGCAGAGAGAGTCTTTGGGATTGAACATACAGTGGATCAATTGTCCTGGCCAGATTTCCATAGTTTGACGCTGAATCCAAACCAGATGCAGAGAGGAGCGGTCCTCTACCTTTCAATAGAGCACTGATGCAAAAATACAGTTTAGGAGCCAGAAATTCTTTTTAAGACTTGGTGGGGGAGGGGGGTGGGGTGGGGAAAGGAACGGAAACCTCACTGGAAATTCAAGTGAAGGAGCACAGTATCCTCTTCATTGCAGAGTTAATTAGGTCAAGATCCTTGGCTGAGTCATAGGTGCCAGTACTGTTTTGTTAGGAATGTCATGGTAAGATAAGCACGGCAATTACTATGTCCTGATATATTCCATACTTCAAAATAACAGTAATACAATGATGTTAATCAAACTTAAGAGCATTAGCACTTAATTATTTCTACATTCCAGAGGTTGTATTTGAAAGCACCCTATGTAGTTATTTGACTGCCTAGTTCCCCTTATATCAATAGTGAACTGGGGAAAAATTGTATTTCTTTTGTAGTTTAAACATATATAAAATTATCTTTGACAAAAAATAGCAGTAATTTATCTGTAACAACATGCAAAGTGAGACCACTATCCAATTTTCAACATAATTCCTCAAGCTCAACGTGTAAAATGTAAACTAAAAATAGAATATCAATTACATGACTGCATGTATTACCTGTTAAAAATAAAGTAGTATTTTTATTACTGTATTTATATAAACAAGTAATAGTGTGTGTATAAAATGTTGATTTAAATTTAAAATTGAAGTAGTAGTCGATCTGCTATCATAATGAGACAGGCTTTCAGTAACTTGGTGGAAAAAGTTTTATTAATATTTGTGAAGCTATTTGTTAAGATTAAGGTGCCAATTAAATTTAATTTTCTCTCCCTCATTGTAGACATTACCTGAGAGTTACTGTCAAAACCAGTGAGAGTAGTAAATAATATACTTCAATGTGATTATTTTTTGAATACTTCAAAGACAGAAATGTGCTTTATGCCCATTTTTCAACATAAAGTGGTCAGAATTTAGGATTAAAATTTCCTGTGGGATTAGTTGTAACTACAAAAGAAGAGTCAACACCTCTCCTCTCTCAGAGATCCAGGCAAATGTTATCACAAAGATGATCTACCTTTTAGGTGGCAACAGAGATGCATTTTGCCTTATCATCTACCTCATTTCTCCGATGCTGTCCCTTGCTGTAGCAACTAACACCTTTGAAAGCACCAAAAGCAAATGAAAGGGGTTAATGAGCCACGCTGGCATAGTTAGGTTTTACTTTGAAACTTTGATGCTGAAACTAAGAATTTCAGTTATTGTGACTCGGTTCTGGAGCCAGAGCAGGTCCAGAATGAAGGTCATTCAGCATTGTAAAGTATCAGGCATCTTTAATTAATACTGTACCTAGAGGGTGGTAAAAATTTCCTGAAAATAATGTAACCTATAAAAAAGTGCTTCTGTATGTTTTGGAAAAGCACAGCCACAAACAAATAACACTAAGACATCAGTCCAAGCTGATTAGCTAATTGTAAATGAAGCAACCTGTAAGTACAAGGTACAAACAGCTGTATTAACATACACAGAACAGCATCCTTGGTACAGATTATGCACTGATCCCAACCAATACAAATAGCGAAGCGTGTGACATTTTGTAACCAGCCTTCTACTCTCTCTGAAAGGAGAGAATCTATTTTGATAAATTAGGCAACACCAGCTTAAGCAAAGTAAGTACCAGGTCTTTGCTAAGTTAAATCATTTTGACTGAAATAGGTTAACATACAGTTATGTGAGAACCATAGTTAGCAAAATCACCAGGAGCAATAGCTTGTGGCGTAAGGGTGACAGCAATCAGCGGGGCTCAGGCTGGAGGCAGTTGACAGAAGATGTATGATCGTGTCTTAGCTATAAATATAGGTTATGGTTTCCTTTCAAATTCTTTTTCTTCTTGAACATTGCTTGCAGGCATCTAAGTTGTTTCATCTAACCTCTACCTCAAGTTTTCCTAGAAGTAACTCACATTTGCTTGCATAGGTGGATTTTTTCCTGTTTTTATTTGTTTTGATTAGAAGAAACTGCTAAGTTACATTAATAATACCATAATTTTTTTAAAGCTGTATGGGAATAGTTGTACACATTTTACAATAAAAAGAAAATAAATTGTGTACAAGTCTGCTGCTTGAAAGTAATTTGACTATTTTCTTTTTTTCCTGACATTTAAACGTGTGGCTAAAGCATTAGATCTAATATTAATATAAAAATAGGGTGTTTGGAAGAACTACTTCAGACAAAAATTTGCTCTTTTTCGCAGAGTAGAGAAGGCAAACAGGTCCTGAGATCGTGACCTATATAATGCATCTGCATTATAGGTTTAATTGACTCTCGTGTAACAATTCCAATCTTCTCTATAGACATTTTTCTGGGTGGTCTATGCAAAAAAGTGTGTGAATTATCTTAAGTTGGTTTTTGGGGGCGTTGATTGGTTGGTTAGTTTTTGGTTCCATCTCTAACATGCTGATTCTGTACTACAGAAAAAAAAAATTTTAGTTTTCACAGTAAACAGCAGTTGTCCAGTGGTTGCTAGGACCTGAAGAGTCATTAAGATACAACGTCTGAGTATCATCGATAATTCCAGTGTTCTTGGAGAAAGCAGAGCACATCAAACCAGCAGGAAACAGAAAAACTGGAGCCAGAAGATTGTATTTGTTCAGTTTTGTGGCTAGAAAAGGCTATCTCACCAAGCCGGTAGTAAAATATAAAACCAAGTCAGACAGTATATTTTTAGGTATTATGTTGTTATCAAATAAAAGATGTTACTTTATGACAGTTTTTCTTGTAAAGACTTGAAAGGAAAAGAAAGTCAGAAATCCAAATCTGATCTTACTGGTACGATACACATTAAGGTAGAGTGTACTAGGCCCGTTCTTACACCAGAAATGGTCAGAGCAGACAAAGAAAATAAACCCCTGTGTTTGTAGTGATGTTTTTTCTATTAACTCTACTCAAGTGAGAGTTAAGCTGGTTGTATCCAGATTGCTTGTAGGATGAAGTTTGAGTTATTGTCAATCCATCTATTTTCCTTCAATTTTCCTAACAGGATTAAGACCTGAGGCGAAAAAGTGAGACACTGTATAGGTTATGTGGGTAACTGAGGAGTTTTGAGCCTGAATGTAGTATTAGGCTCCAAACCAAAAGGCCAATGTAGATCTACTCACGGAAATCAGGATCAAGACAGGTGTGCAGCCAGTCTTGTAAGACTGACAAGCTAAAACGATCAGCCTTGAGAAGCAACCTGTACAGATTCAGCTCTAAATAGATCTCAAACTGGACTTGTTACTGATGGTTGTCTATAAAAGAGCAAAAGTTTTCATCCTCTGATATTAGGACTGTAAAAAAAGAAATTTAGTTTTTCATTTGTATACTTTTACACCTTTATAACTGAGAAGAAAATCTGGCTCAGATTTCTGTTTTCATATCCCCTGGATAAGAATATTACCCAAATCCTCAAAGCTGATGCACATTTTGGTTTCCCCTGAATAGCAGCACTTATGGCCATCTGTTAGGTTGGCATTATTCCTAGGCAAAAATTGTTGTGCCAGTTTGAAAACGGCATGGAGGACCAACTGGTAGAAAGAAGCAATTTTCATGTCTTCTCCCTCCTGTGGTAGCCTTCATCAGACATCTCTCTAAAATTTACTACTTTTTTTTTTTTTTTCTTTTTTTTTAAAGTGTGTCTGGTTAGCAACAAGGCTAATCACAGAAAGTTAATTGCCCACGTACCTCTTTAACCAGCATTAATCTTAGACCTCTACTAATTTAATTTTTGTCAGGTTATGTCTGAGATTTATAAAAGTCAAAAAAAAAAAAAAGGATGGATTTTAAAAAAAGATAAGGTGAAAATTAAGGAAAGCACCAAGAAGCACACGAGATGCTTTTTAATGGCTCAAGTTGTATGACAGAATCACTTTTTTTTCCTCTTTTTTTTAGTAAATGAAGAATTCATTTTATATTAAGCCATTCTGCAGGAATTACGGTCCTCATTTTTATTTCTTAGAAAAGCCATTATCTTTAACAGTGTTCTTCCAGTTCAGCCTGGGATATTACATACAGTATAGATTCTAAACGAATAAGTACAATGATTATTGAAGCATCCAAAAGAGTTTACTTCTCTGTGATTATCTGGAAAGAGGTATGCAAGCAAATTTTCTCCAGAGGTTGCCTTGAAGAAAAATGTTTATTCTAGACCTGCAGCCTTGCAGCACTTTAGCTATGAAGCTTTTAGATACTTCAAACACTTCCAGAAATTGTTACTGTTATTCCTTAATGTGGGAATCCTTCAAATGGTCATTCATGGCATGCAATGCTAAAAATATCTGCCAGGCATCCATTGCCTGCCATCTGGTTTAGCACTGAAAAGTAATGCGTCTCTGCGCCACATGGTCACAGTATGGCCTCGGACCATGGACAGACTGACAGCCACCTTTAATTCTTCTATAGCGGACACAGTGCCAGAGAAACTTGTAGGCTGATATTGAAGGAAATGTTGGGAACGTAAGCAACCAAACAATTGGTGACTATTGCTGCTGAAGCAGTAATTCAGTTTAAAAAATAATTCCACTATGAGAAGCTTTTCCCACGATGAGAGGAAAAATGCAACATCTCTCTTATCTCCAGCTAGACTAATTTCACGTATATTCCATGGAATTTAATCGTATCAAATGTTTGTTTTGAGACTAATTCACAGCTTTGTCTTCAATTAACGATATGCTCTTGCTAGTGTCTTTGTGCAGGACTTGGTTATACTCTGAATTAACTCCTCTATTTGAAGAGTTTCCGCTTTCAGTTGCACCACGTACGTCTTTGGGGAATGCCTTTATTTTAAGCTGTTACGGTTTCCTGGTTTTATTTTTACAGAGAACTGTTCTGCATTCTTAAAAGTTTCATTTCCAGACTGTTATGTTTGTTCATTAATGTTTTTAATGTCCCTTGCTGAATTGCTGTTGCACTTTTACTGTCTAACATGCATCAAGATCTCACAACTTGGAATTTATCCCACTGTAATGAAAATTTGGGACTGTGACCCAAATTGTAATGATACAAATCATTCTGCTGCTACCTTGTACACACTGGTATTAATTGATAGGTTTTTTGGAATGTCTTTAATTGCTTGAGTTGTGTAATTACGACAGATCTTGTGAAACGACAGTAGGCTAAACAGGCCTGTTGGGAAAAGAATATCATTCTGAATAAAATGAGGGAAAAAATCCCACCCACAGGATATTTTATAGCGTGCCATTCCTAAAAAAAATCAGAAACCTACACACTACAACTAGCTGTGTCATCGGTTAACTCATAGTAACTAAGTAGTTGTCCCATAATAGCTTTGAATATCTTTAATTCAGTCAGGGTTGTTTGTGGGTTTTTTCAGGCATTGAGTTATTTATGAGTACAACTAATTTTTATTTGAAATTTGCCTTCACTATTTTTCTCTAGATGTCTTAATAATCCATTTTAAAGTAAAAGTGATAGAAATGCTCTTCCAGCCGAAAGAAATAATATTCTATCATCTATTTTTAGCCAAGAATGATTAAACAAGTGATGTTTTCCGTGAGACCTGCACTAGGACAGGAGGCTCGAAAGTGAAGTATAAAGCATGGAGTGGAGAGAAACAAAGTCATCGCTAAGATTAATGTAATAGTTTTCAGTGGAAAAGATGTGTGGAACCTGGGAGACAGACTAGAAAGTGACCTAGCTGAGGGGGCAGCTACTGAAGCCAGGCACAAATATTGTCTGGTGTAGATACAACAAAACACTGGTACGTGTAGGAAGCTCTGTCTGTGAGACAGTACGGATTCGTACTTCAGGGATCACAATGGGATGAGGATCAGTTCCGTCAAATGTGATGGACCGTTATTTCTTGCGGACTAGCGTATGCTAGCGTATGCTTATTTCAAGCGTTTGTTATTTCAAAAGAGTTGTTATATCACAATGAGCGAGAATTCCAGGATGCTCAGCTTTTCATAGCAGGATGTATGGTAATCTAATACGATTTATACAAAAACATACATGCTTTGGAAGATAAATTCAGCCCTTTTGTGATCACATATGCTCTCCAAACCAAAAATTAGCAGAAGAATATGTAGAAGTAGATATCTCTTGAAGTGAGAAACTGTCAGAATTGATTCTAGTAATTGCGTAAGAAGTAAATGCAAGCAGAAAGTGATTGAATAGTTTGTGCAGACAGAAAGCGACAGCCGTAAGTAATGTATGTGTAATGCAAATAAACTATTCCTGGAGCAGAGGAACCATATTTCTCAACAGTAGCTTGAAGCTGAGTTTGCAGAAATAGTTGTGTTCTAATGATGTTTGTAGTGTATACTTTGGTCACTACTGGTGAACCTGTTCCTTCAGATGAGAAACCACTGCTTCCAGTACTCCAGAATAACTTTTATCTCACCTTCAGTTAGTGAGCAAGTACTTTCCAGCCATTCTTCCCGTTTACTAGTGCTTCTTCACTGGAAGACAGAAAAATTTACAGTTAATTCCCAGTTTTAATGTTTTGTGCTCTGAAAGACTGAAGGGATTTCAGGTGTTCAATCATTGTTTTTATGGAAAAAAATTCTTAACAGGTCGAATTTTTACTTTATCTCATATATTTATATGTATACACGGGTGTGATTTTATATATTCCTCAGAAGAGGAGCAAAGTAAAACACTTCAGTTTTTTATGAGACCAGGAAGAGATGATGCATAATTCCAGTCTTCATTTCACTCAGAGAAAAGATAAGAATGCAGTGAGTTGAGCTTGTCTCTCATGCCTGTATCCTCAGACATCTTGTCATCCAGCGTATCAAAGGCTCCCAAGAGATCTAAAGAAACCAAAACGGGTTCTGCCTTCTTGACGATTGTAAAAAAATAATTAAAGTGTGAGACTACTACTACTGCTATATGTTACTACATCTTAAATGTGGATGTATAGAGGCAAAAAAATCCCAGGATGTCCAAGTATAGCCAAAACTGTTGAAATACAGTCTTATCGATAATTTTCGTATTAAAAGAAGATAAAAGTGAGATTATTGATGTGAAGAGAATCACTATGGCAGCAGGAGGCTAAAAAAATCACTCATTTGTAAATGAATGCTATCTTCTTTAACAATGACTGTGTCAACTTAACAAACTCAAAAATTTCCCTCAGGATTCAATGTGTATGCAATTCTGCCTCTGGGTAGATGATTCCCTAAATTACTCCCTTCTTTCATTCTTTCCTTCCTCCTTCCTTCCTTTCTGTTTATCTGTTAAATCTTTTTATGTATTAGCATTCTTATCTCCACTGGTTATGTCTACAGATTTCTTCGGCATGTCAAAGGAGAAATGAGCTCGAGTTCTTGAAACACATACTGCAAGAAAGGAACTGATTTACTCTTTTACTCTTGCTCATGTACATTTGTTTTAACTCTAGAGTAAAATATATTTAGACCGATTTCTTCCATTCTGTCATGAAGAATAATGACTCTCTAGAGTACTATTGGGAACATATGGCGTACCATACCACATTGATTCAAAATGATTACAAAATTTATCTTGCAAATACATATTAACCTGTTGAATGGGAAATTATACAAACATTCGTTAATAATTCTATAGATTTTATAATTTTATGTACTTCTAATATACTGTATTTTAAGCAACCAAACATACTAGAGAGTTGCAAGATACTTTTGGTGGAATTTCTCTGATTGTGGTGTTGAAAGTGGCAAAATATTTACCTTATTTGTTTGTTTATTTTGTCCTCCATGGAGTTCAAGCTTCAATGAATCTGTAAAATGGCAGATGTTCATGAGATGCTGACAATAAAAAAGTTTCCTTTGAGCACCTGTTTTCCAAGAAGCAAGCTAGTGATTTTCCAGGTGTAGTCCCTATTCAGCTAGCAAATATAAAGGTAAGTCTTAAAGATAAGCTTCCCTTTTATGTTTTTAATGTACATTTACAGAATTAGTGTGAAAGTTATAAATTCCAAATGAGACATACATTCTGTAACTCTGTACTTAACGTGTTTCTGGTTTTAAATCCAAGTGGGAGGTGAGCAAGGCATTTGTAGCTTCTTAAAATCTGTCCCTGGTTTCACAATGACTTTACATCCTCAAATCCAATTTTGAAATGACTGCCACATTGCTATCTGTCTACTTTACACAGCACATTTCTGCAACAACAGGAAACAAGCTGAATTCGGCATTCAGATAGCTTGACCTCTTATCAACAAAGCAGACTTCATTATGAGACATCCCTGTTTATCTAACTTCTTTCTGTACATTCTGTCTGAATGCGGTGTCAGCCTCCTCTGGCTTAGTATAGCTACAATTGCCTGTGGAGAAATGCTCTTTACAAGTAACAACTTTTTTGTACATATATATAAAGGGATGTGTGTGTGTGTGTATATAAAATATATAAATAAAACTTCTGAATGTCCCCCTCTTTTAAAGCAATGAGAGGTAAGAAAAATAAAATTTTATGGAGGGCTGATACTATAGGAGGCTAAACATTATTCTAACTAAAATTTTACTTCCTTCAAACTAACAAAAAGTAGGATGATGAGCTCTTTTCCCTCCTAGCTTTTTCCCCCCTGCTACTCACCCTCTCCAGCCATGCTGTGGCCAGGGCTGTACAGAAGACAACTGCCAGATAAGCCAGGCCAATGTCTCAGTACTTTCACGTTTCAACTCATTTTCATGGTGACATATTGGGTTCATAGATCATTCAATGGCATGTGAAAGATGGAGTTTATTTTGCTTTCTCAAAAGGCCTTAAAGATGCATAATTACTGTAACATTAAGTCACCCTGTCCTGAAAGGAGACTCTGAACATAGTTTATATTGATTATCATCATTAGTGTTGCACTATAATTTCTAATGATGTGGCTAATAGAAATGAAGACTATTTGTGGTGAGGGCCTCAGTTTTAATGGAATTTCTGTCTCGAAAGCATGCTCGAGTTTAATATGGAATTTCTTCCTACACCAGCTATCCAAAACCTAGGAAAAAGGACTTGGCCTGCAGTGTGAGAGCTGCAGGACAAGACCACTGCTCTGAGCCAGATGGGCAGGAGCTGTAATGGTGAGAGACTTGACCAAGGACCTGCTGTCTGGCCTTGCACTTGTGGGGACCTCTTCCTCCACTTTTTCATTAACACACTTCTAAAGTCCCTGGGTTTTCCTCATGGCAGGGTTTGTTACTGCATTGGAAAACCTCTTCCTGTTCAGCTCTATTCTTCACTCTCTCTCGTGCTCACGTCTATGCAATTTCAAATTTGCTGAAGCTATGGAGGAGTAAGAGAGGAGGAGGAGCAGAGGGAGCATATGTTTGACTTTCTTCATCATTGACCTTTACTTTTCTTTGTGATGTATGAGTCCTGCAGTCATTATTGGTACAGCACGCGTTCCCATGGATCTAAGTCAGTTGTACTCCATGAACAAACAGAGACACAAGTTTTCTCTTTGTATGTGGTAACAGAAGACCTGTAACGAATTCATGCTTACGATGAATGCTGAGAAGAGTTATTCCTAAGTACATATATAGCCAGGGTTTTGGCACAGGTTAATAAGCTCTGTAAAGGTACGGCATATTTTGGGAAAACACGCAACCATTGATTAGTTTATTTTTTCCATTGTTTTGCTCAGGTTTTCACCAAACAAACCAACCAACCTACACACCCATAGGAAGATTGAGAGTTGTAAAGAGAAAAGCCTCATTTTTTTTTTCATAATTGCTGAGGATTGCATGAACTGCAAATTGTTCTGGTGCTATAATCCTATCTTTGCTTTGAAAAGCTATGTAAAAGGAAATGTAATGTTACACTTCTAGACCCTATGCAATTCTTATTTCTTTTTCTGTACACATACTAAGAATGTTTTCCCGGTACTTTTCCCAGCATTCTCAATGAGGCACTTGAACACTAGCAAAAGGAAGCAACTGTCATTGTTACTGCATTAAAAAAAGACTAAGATTTTTCATAGTGTAATGCAAGCTTTGGAAATGCATTGGGTATTTGGAACTGTGGAATTTCCATTCTCAGCAACTTTACCATTCTGTGTTATAAGGAGCTGTAATTAGACACTTCAGATTTTCAAAGTCATTTCAAAAGAACTGTTTTTAAAACCTCTTACATCAAAGTCTAGGATTAACCATGGAATAAATCTTTCTTTCAAAGATTATAAAATACAATATAAATAACCAGCACGTCAAGAGAAACAAACCTGTGAGGTTACATAAGTAAATTCCTTTTGCATTACTGAAGGATGCTGAAAAACAGGTAGGCCCTATTGGATTTGTGATTTTTTTGAGAAAACAAAAGGTTACATTTTTGTGTTATACATCAAAAGAAGTTGAGAGAGAAAGGGAAGCTAGCTGAAGGTTTATGCTTGTCAGTGTGTTGAAGCTAAAATATCCATTTTAAATCATGGTAAAAATACCTTTTCATAGATAAATGGAAGGCTTCATTCTGAAAGGTGGTGGGTGGTGGTACTATCAACTGTCCCTGGAGAAGGTGACAGCTCCTGTTGGAGGACTGAATGTGTGTTAAAGTGAAAAGGAGTGGACCTGCCAGACATTTAGTTTACATTCGCTAAAGAGCAACGTGACATATATTTTCATTAAAAGACAAGGGAATAGATCGATCAAAGTTATTTCTGTGATATGCATCATGAATATCATCCTTTTCCTATACTGTAAAAGGCACTGAAAGCAATGCTGTCTTTTTTCTCACTCTTCTACAACTACTTCTACAATATAAAAGTTCTGTGACAGACACCGTGTTTTCATTTTTGAACCATAGTTAGATATCAGTAGAGACTAGGATTGTCATATTCTGTGACTGCTACTGTAAGACCAATGGTGTATTTAATATTTCAAGTTATTATTACTTGTGCAGGTCATCCATACAGAACTCACAGAGAGATACTTTTCACTTTTGATAGTCAAGAGGAAAGTTTAGCTGAGCCTGACTAATTTATATGCGTAGTCATATTTTTCAGCCATAATCTTGTTCCGTAAGTGGTGTTGCTCTGGTTAAAATCTGTTTGTTGTGACTGAAGACATAACAGTAAGCTATCCAGATTTCTTCATTCAGGAAGGCATAGGAATTGATTTGGAAGTTCCCCAGCTTCACTAAAACACCATAACCTGAGGAATACTGGATTTTACTTTGGCATTACAACCCCTGTGCTGCAACAGTTCCTATGCTCTACTTTTGAGCACAAAGGTGATAAAAGATGCAGGCAGGTCCTTTTTGATTTCTGCACCAGCATTTCTACTTTCAGAATCTGAATCATACACATATCAGTTTTGTAATACTGTACTAACTATGGACATGGCACCTCAAATACAATCCTTAAAAAAAAGTAGAGCCAACTTTATAATAGAAATTGGCCAGATTAACTGCAAGACGGTATGGCACATAATTAGATACTTCTTTCTAGTCTGGAAGAGAAGCCTTGTTCTGCACTGTTGGGGAGAACTTCTGCGGTCTTCACTTCCAATGTGTTTCAGCTTAATTTATTGTAGCAGCCCAAAATTATGTTTAAAATCAGGTTGGCTCCAAATAGTCCAAAATATTTAGAGATAAGAAAACAAATTTCAAGTCAATTTCTTTCTATCTTTTCCCCTTCTGTTTGGCTTCACTGAGAAAAGCTTTGGTACTGTTATAGATCTGGATCAACTGGACTATAACGAAAGAAGCAAACACAGAAAAAACCAAGAAGTTAACCGAAAAAATCATAGCTAAAAGTGGGCTCATACATTTAAGTAACTGAAGAAAATTAGGACAGAGTGCAGGAAAGGGTGCAGTTTATTTGCCCTGAAACAGACAGTGTCATGTGTGAAGATGGAAGAGAAAAGCTGAATTTAGACAGACTAGAGGGAGCAATTGGAAGAAAAGCTTGTCATGGGCAATGGTTCAGTTTTATAAGAAATCTTTTTAAATTTGGAGTTGATGGGCTAGTAATACAATTCAGCCTCAGAGAAAAAAAAAGAATCAAAATTACTATATTTGGCAGACTGGGGGTTCTTCTTTTTGAACTTCTTTTCCTTATATTAGGTGACATTATAAAGCCAAGGAGCTCATAAGAAATGTCAAAGAGTCTGATTATTAATTTAGTCTTGAAAGATAATGCAAGAGGTAGATGGGATGTATGTGTGTCTCTGTGTGTGTGCATGTGTGCATTTCAGCAGAAATATTATTTTTAACTTATAGATATATTGGCACTTGCTCTCCGCATAAGCTCCTAAAAGCTGTCATGTTATTAGCAACCCTTTGAGATAGTTTGGACAGGTCTTACTGCCAAATAGCTCTGAATCATTAAAAAAAAAGTTATTTCACTTTGTGATAGTGAGATCACTAATCAGATGTTCATCCATATAATCAAAATTTGCAGGGGGGAAAAAGCCGGTAAAAATATTATTTGTGCATTCCTTTATGGGCAAGTCCCCACCTGTCTATTATAGAAAAATAAGTAACTATTCTAGCTGCTGTGGTATTTTTGAAAACCAAGTTAATATAGTCCCAAACAGGTCTAAATTGCATTGCCTTATTTTCATGTTAGATGAAAACCCAGAACATTCTGAATACTAATATGAAATGCTCATACTTTCACTTCAACCCGTAGATGACAACAAAATGTCAACTTCCTCTCATTTCACTAGCTAGTGAATTAACTACTTTTCATATTGGACAAATACACAAATCATAGAACATCCTTTTTTTTAAGTTGGTAATAAACACAGTCTTGAAGCACAAACTGGGTTTATGCCATTGGATTCTCATCTCTTAGACGTGATAGGTACATATTACAGCCAAAGATATGACTAAGGTACAAGATTAGTATAGCCATAAGAGCATAAAATTCTGTATGAGCTACAGAATTTTAAGGGGATGTGTAGCTGACTTCCCTGTGCTGCCCTCTTGCTGCTTGCATCCAAGGCTGTTCCTGTTATGCTGTGCTGGGTACTTAAACCTGTTCTGAAATTGTAATCCGGCTGCAATACTAATAAACCTATTGCCTATGCAGGGCTATGGCAAGTAAAGCCAAATGATGTGATTAGGTTTTTAGAAAGCTGTTTTAATTTGTGTGATTGAATAACCGTTCTGAAGTAGCTTCTTTGTGAGCCATGATAATCAGAAGGTTGCCAGGAGATTGCCTTCAGACATCCAATTCTATTTCCATCTTGGGAACACTTCACCCTAAGAGGTCCAGGAGAACTTTTGTAATCAAAGCAACCTTAAAATCATGATGTAGATGGCTGGGAATCATAGAGTCATAGAATCGTTTCGGTTGGAAAATACCTTTAAGATCGAGTCCAACCGTTAACACTGCCAAGTCCACCACTAAACCCTGTCCCTAAGCGCCACATCTACACATCTTTTAAATACCTCCAGGGATGGTGCCTCAACCACTTCCCTGGACAGCCTGTCCCAATGCTTCACAACCCTTTTGGTGAAGAAATTCTTCCTAATATCCTATCTAAACCTCTCCTGGCGCAACTTGAGGCCATTTCCTCTTGACCTATCGCTTGTAACTTGGGACAAGAGACTGACACCCACCGTGCTACAATCTCCTTTCAGGTAGTTGTAGAGAGCAATAAGGTCTCCCCTCAGCCTCCTTTTCTCCAGCCTAAACAACCCCAGTTCCCTCAGCCGTGCCTCATAAGACTTGTGCTTTACACCCTTGACCAGCTTCGTTGCCCTTCTCTGGACACACTCCAGCACCTCAATGTCTTTCTTGTAGTGAGGGGCCCAAAACTGAACACAGTACTTGAGGTGTGGCCTCACCAGTGCTGAGTACATGGGGATGATCACTTCCCTAGTCCTGCTGGCCACGCTATTTCTGACACAAGCCAGGATGCCATTGGCCTTCTTGGCCACCTGCACACACTGCTGGCTCATGTTCAGCTAGTTGTCAATCAACCCCTCCAGGTCCTTTTATGCTGGGCAGCTTTCCAGCCACTCTTCCTCAAGCCTGTAGCGTTGCCTGGGGTTGTTGTGACCCAAGTGCAGGACCTGGTACTTGGCCTTGTTGAACTTCATACAACTGGCCTCAGCCCATTGATCCAGCCTGTCCAGATCCCTCTATAGCACCTTCCTACTCTCAAGCAGATCAACACTCCCACCCGGCTTGGTGTTGTCTGCAAACTTACTGAGGGTGCACTTGATCCCCTCGTCCAGATCGTTGATAAAGGTATTAAACAGAACTGGCCCCGATACAGAGCCCTGGGGAACACCACTTGTGACTCCATTGGATTAAATCACTTGGATTTAACTCCATTCACCACAGCTCTTTGGGCCTAGCCATCCAGTCAGTTTTTTACCCAGAGAAGAATACGCCCATCCAAGCCATGAGCAGCCAGTTTCTCCAGAAGAATGCTGTGGGTAACTGTGTCAAAGGCTTTACTAAAGCCTGGGTAGACAACATCCGCAGCCTTTCCCTCATCTACTAAGTGGGTCACCTTGTCATAGAAAGAGATCAGGTTAGTCAAGCAGGACGTGCCTTTCATAAAACCATGCTGACTGGGCCTGATCACCTGGTTGTCCTGTACATGCAGTGTGATGGCACTTAAGCTGATCTGCTCCATAACCTTCCTGGGCACCGAGGTCAGACTGACAGGCCTGTAGTGCCCCAGGTTCTCCTTCGGGCCATTCTTGTAGATGGGCATTACATTTGTTAACTTCCAGTCAACTGGAACCTCCCC
The DNA here is from genome assembly GCA_009819775.1 of Phoenicopterus ruber ruber. Classification (NCBI taxonomy): domain Eukaryota; kingdom Metazoa; phylum Chordata; class Aves; order Phoenicopteriformes; family Phoenicopteridae; genus Phoenicopterus; species Phoenicopterus ruber. The sequence goes on from CM020218.1 coordinate 46,524,958, forward strand.
AACTGCTGCTAAATGATGAAAGTGGCTTGATGAGCAATTCTGCCAGCTCCCTCCATACCCTTGGGTGGATCCCATCTGGCTCTATAGATTTATGTGTGTCTAAGTGGTGTAGCAGGTTGCTAACCATTTCTCCTTGGATTACGGGGTTTACATTCTGCTCCCCATCCCTGTCTTTCAGCTCAGGGGGCTGTGTGCTCAGAGAACAACTTCCCTTGCTGTTAAAGACTGAGACAAAGATGGCATTAAGTACCTCAGCCTTTTCCTCATCCTTTCTCACTATGTTTCCCCCTGCATCCAATAAAGGACGGAGATTCTCCTTAGCCTTCCTTTTGTTGCTGATGTATTTATAGAAACATTTCTTATTGTCTGTTACGGCAGTAGCCAGATTAAGTTCTAGATGGGCTTTGGCCCTTCTAATTTTCTCCCTGCATAACCTCATGACAACCTTCTAGTTCTCCTGAGTTGCCTGCCCCTTCTTCCAAACTCTCTTTTTTTCCTGAGTTCCAGCCAAATTTCTCTGTTCAGCCAGGCCAGTCTTCTTCCCTGCTGGCTCATCTTTTGGCACATGGGGACGGCCTGCTCCTGTGCCTTTAAGATTTTCTTCTTGAAGAATGTCCAGCCTTCCTGAATTCCTTTGCCCTTCAGGGCTGCCTCCCAAGGGACTCTGTCAACCAGTCTCCCAAACAGGCCAAAGTCTGCCCTCTGGAAGTCCAAGGTAGCAGTTCTGCTGATGCCCTCCTTACTTTTCCAGGAATTGAAAACTCTATCATCTTGTGATAGCTATGCCCAAGACGGCCTCCAACCATCACATCACCCACAAGTCCTTCTCTGTTTGCAAACAACAGGTCCAGCGGGGTGCCTTCCCTAGTTGGCTCACTCCCCAGCTGTGTCAGGAAGTTCTCTTCCACACACTCCAGGAACCTCCTAGACTGTTTCCTCTGTGCTGCATTGTATTTCCAGCAGACATCTGGCAAGTTGAAGTCCCCCCTACAAGAACAAGGGCTAGCAATCGTGAGACTTCTCCCAGCTGCTTGTAGAATACTTCATCTGCCTCCTCATCCTGGTTGGGTGGTCTATAATGGACTCCTACCATGATATCTGCCTTGTTGGCCTATCCCTTCTGAAGAGTTTATAGTCATCCATTGCAGCACTCTAGTTGTGCAAGTCATCCCACCATGGTACTGTGATGGCAATTATATCGTATTTTCCTGCTGCACAACGGCTTCCAGCACCTCCTGTTCGTTGCCCATGCTGTGTGCATTGATGTAGATGCACTTCAGCTGGGCTAATGATCCTGCCACCTTTTTGGGGGGAGAAGCCCTAATTCCTATGTGACCATTCTCAGGTGCTTCTGTGGTTTCTAACACAGCAATAACCCTTGTGTCTTTGCTGCTGTATGGATCTCCACCCCCTACCTCCACTGAGACGGCAGACTGAAGGACCTCGCTAGCACACCGTCCCTCAAATATTGGTATGTCACCTCCAGGTTTATCTCTAGCAAGCCTGGTTTTATCCCTTTTCCCTTTAAAATCTAATTTAAAGCTCTTTCAATGAGCCCTGCTAACTCCTGTGCAAAGATCCTTTTCCCCCTTTGAGACAGGTGTCGCCAGCAGGCCTGGTGTTGTGTAAACCGACCCATGATCAAAACCCACAAAATTCTGCTGGTGACACCAGGCTCAGAGCCAGGTATTGATCTACTGACTTAGTGAAGTAGACAACAACAATAAAATACAAATGTCATCTTTGTAAAAGACTTTTGAGCAATTACACTTATTTAAAAATGAGAAATTAACTACTGTTATCTGTTACAACAAAATCTAACATCAGACGCATATAAGAGAATTGTTACTGCCATTTCACTATACTCAAATCTTGACCTAAAATCTCAGGGGAAACCCATCATGAAATCTAGAACCCATAAAATAATTCTACTAAGTTGCAAATATTTGGGTCTAGAATGAAGAAAGAACTACAGACACCATTCACCTTTTTGAACTAGAAGTTACTCCTGATATTTTTCTCACTAGACCTTTTTTTCTCTATTATCTGTAAGGTAGTGGTAGATTTCTTAAAAAATGGATTCTGTTACCTGTTATAGATTGGGCAATGTGAAATAACTAAATTGCCCAAATTTCAGTAGTTAAACTCTAGTTACTTGAGTTTGTCTTTGGCTGAAACAGTGTGTGTTCGGACACGTCAGCCTTTACCTTCCTCTTTCATCTAGCTGTATTTTGATGCTACTGTACTTGAGCTGTCCTCCATTAAATATACTACCATATTTCCCCCTCAAAAAACAGCCAAGGTTTCTTTGAGCAGGCTCCTAAGTTACCATTTTAGGCAGATGTACATTCCCTTTTTTTGTGGCTTGGAGGCTATCATTCTTGCAGCTACTTGTTTCTGTAAAGGAGCTCAAAGACCTTTTACAACAATATTGGATGGAGAACAACAGTTATTCCCAATAGCTTGAAAGCAATTTCTGGCATGAGAATAAAAGAGGCCTGTATAACGTGAAATTCCTAAAGTGGAATTGGTGAATGTATATTAATGTTACTATACTAATACAGTATGCTAATGTTATTCATAGATATGAATGTGATAGGATATTACATAGAGTAAGCCCACAAGAGATGCAGGAGGAAATTTTAATGACTCTTGAGAAATCAAATATTTCAGGGAAAGTAAGCTTATTCAAAACAGAGTTATTGAATTTCTCTTTTTGATTGCACTGTGTGAGGCTTACCTGTAACTGTTCGGTTTGTAAATTAGTCGTAGATGTGTCAAAGCTGACCTCTTATTTGAATGGGTCAGCAAAGGTATGTGTTTGTTTACCGACATGCAGGGTTTTTTCGTTAGAGTACTTGGTAAAAGGGGTGTAGATTAACTCATGATTTCCATTTCAATGTAGCAATACAGAAATATGTTTGTTGTTGTTATCCTTTGTGTTTCCCTAACGATATTCTGTAAGGGTAATCTTTCACCCTAAAATATGCTGCACACAAGAATTCATTTGACAGTTTTTACAGTGATCCCTCCAAATGTATGATGTCCCTTATTAGAACTGCAGGAAATTTCCAGGGCTGGCTTTGCTACAGTAAATTCATGCAAAATTTTGGTGAATACTCCAAGGATTTTTTACTGATAAAAGATGGTATTTCACCTCCAATTGCACATTGCATATTGCAAAAATACTTTCTTTTCTATGTACATATTCTCAAATTATCCTAATTTTAATTTAGACTATAGTTTCTGATGTGAAACACAGATATTGTGTGTGCACATCTTTTCTATGTAGGGACCAGGTTCTATCAAGAGCAGTAACCCTTCTGTTCGTGTATCGGGTATCAGCCATGTACCACTTATGGTACTCATTGGGTGTCACTCAGGCATCACGCATCAGTCAGGCATATGAAACACAAACCCGGAGATATACATATGTAAGTATTTTTGTTTGTTTGGTGATTTTTAAATGCTTGGCTAAAGTTACTTTGCCTTTCTTTTAGTCCTAATTCTAGTTAGTAGTATTTTATCTCTTCTCTCTCTCCTGGCATTTTGATATTTTACCGTAGAAATCCTGGAGACAAGAAAAAGGCGTGGTTTGTATTGTTTTATAAGAATTATCTCCTCAGGCTTAACGGACATACTCATCCAAAATAAGAAAATGTTTTACCTTATTAGAGATTATTTACCTATCAAAGAGGACATTTAAAACACACAAGGGAATTTCTTTCATTTTGGCCTAGTGGAACAGAAATGAAGTAACTCTTAAGAAGTAGCTTATTGATTTGAACAGTTGTGTAGCTATAATCGTGTAGAAAATATTACATCATAAAATGTATTATGTCTCCACAGAAGAGAAATTGCACTAGAATCTCTGAACTGGTAAAGAGAGTTCATTAGAAATAATGGACACTTTTCCCCAAAACTCTGACTCTCCTGATTAGTTTTTCTGCTTTCTGTATATTGTTGCTGCCTCAAAGACATGAATTACTGGGACTTCATAACAGATAGAATCTAAGTTTTTATAGCTTTTAATCAAAAGTTTCTATCTTCTGCTGTCTGGTGTGGCTGTGAATAATAAATGTTGAATTCAATATATAAAACTTCAACATGATGCTTAAAAGTACTAACTTGAGTTCATTAGTATTAAGCAAACATTTGAATACTTTATAAACATACTTGCAGACTTCTCAGGATTCCTAAATGTTTTTATTGTAAGAACGCATAATAATGTTGCTCATTGTGATATGGTGCTACCAACAATGAAGGTATCTTGTAAGATATGTTGGTTCACTAGTGGTATTTTATGCCTGTAGAAACAGTAGCAGAGTGTTGTGTTTAAGGAGAACAGAGTTTTCCTGAGCTAGGGCTACAGGAAAACTTTCACTTCGGAGAAAGGGGATCATGTCAGTACAACCCTTTCCTAACCTTTCCTGTCCTACTTATAAACTTTAGAGACAAAATTTAAAAGCAGCCTGATATTTCCACAGTTTTTTACTTAGTCTAATAAGGTTTTATTTTTGGAGGTAGTAAGAGAGATGGTTTTGTTTTCATTCTAAAGCATTGGCAAAAATGCCAGTCGTCTTTAATTGCTGTTTTCTAGGAAATATTTAAAGGACTGGCAAATTCAAAAATACCAAAGATAAAGGTAGACTCACAGTCCAACCCAATATAAATTGCAGCTCATATCTAGCTAGAAGTAGGCAGCAATCATTAACAGGTCTATTAAATACACTACTCTAACAAAGTATTTTACTCTGAGTTCATTCAAAAAAATCAAATACTAAGAGTAACTAAAACCAGTCGGTCTAGTCTTTGCAACTGCATTGTTCTGAGTAAGAGTGTATTCACTAACTTGTCAGAAAATCAATTATTAGAAAACAAAACCAATTTAATTTAGAAAAAAATAGAGGTTAACAAGAATTTATTTTTGGTATTTTCAGTAAATTTCTCTATCCCACAACTTTAAGAAATTCATAAAAAGATGTGGATTGGTCTCTGGTTTTTTACCTGAAAAAATGTTTCTACCAGTTAAAAAAAAGATTTATCCTTAGCTGAAGCCATTCTTATCTGCACTGATCTGGAAATAAAAGTGAGCTGTTTAGGGAAAGCAAAGCAGGCTCATTTCAGGCTGAAGAGATTATTCTAAGCATTTTATGTATGATTTAAACTCCAGTAGAGGCATAATGAATTCCACTGTATATTACAATGAAGGTTTTAGCTAATCAGACAGAATAAACTGATAATAAAGTTGTGCCTTGAATAGTCTGCCTCATCTCCTGTATAATTTAATGTGAGTTATAAAAGAAGCTGATGAAGGAAGGAAATCAAGATCAACAATTAATCAATAGTAAATGCAGATTAGGCCATAGTAGATGGCATCTGACTCTTTTGGGACTGCTTTGCATTGCTTTCCTTGGTTACTTCACTGTTGCTGGACTAATCTTTATCAATGTTTACTCATCCACCAGAGAAATACACTTGGTTTTCCTAGGTCACAATGACCTTTAAGAGTCTGATGTTCACAATATTCACTGCAGATCTTATTTAAATGAATTATTGGGAAGGTATTTAGGAGGTCAGACTTGAGAGAGGAAGGTGCAGTTTGACACATAATTCTATATTTGTAGTTAATGTTAGTTTCCTTTTAGTTGTGAGAAAATAATTGTGTTAACAAGAGCATGAATTATGTAGTTCATGTTATTGACAATCCTAAATCAAACTTCTGTGTCTTTAAGAAACTCATCCAGGTTTGGGTGAAACAGTAATTTCCGAAAGTAAATGACAACCACATCCAGTTTCCACTTTGAAGACTTATATGTATAAAAAGGACACTTGTAAATTATGGCATCAAAATCTGTCTTTATCCCTGGCTGCCAGTTCTAGCCTGGATTCACCATTCTGCTGCCTTTCCTGTACCTGTGTTTTAGAAAACAAACAAACAACTTCTGTTGACACCTTTTCCATGTAGATCAATCTTCAAGACACTTGTTTTTCAAGTATTTGATTTTTTTCAAAGAGAATGGGAAGTTTCACACAAACGTGGATTCTGTTTTTTAAACGTTCACAGCTAGGTGAAAACCCAGATTTGCTGTTCTGAAGCTATTGTAATAAAACATTTTTATCAGATCAAAACTTACAGGTAACAATAACCCCAACAAAACCCACACTAAAAAGCAGTGTCTTCATTTACAACTCTTAATCTTTAACTTGAAATCTTATATCGCCTAGTGTCAGATAAAGAACCTTCTGTAGCAGGAAACCTTCTCCCTACGCACCTACTTAACAGACAGCTATCAGGTCATCTTCTGTTGAAAAGATAAATAGCAGAAAGAACGGCCCAAAAACAAATCAATAACACTGTGCATGCCTCTGGCACAAGCTTTGTGGTGATCTCAAGTCAGTTATGAAGTACTGACAGATCATACTTTACAAAGTACCTGCACAACTGGCGGTGGTGTTAAGACTCTGCCGATTAGGTCATGCTGATCGCTCTAAGTTTGGGAAACCAAAGAAATACAGCCTGGAATTTGAGGGGGTTTTGTTATTTTTCATTGAAACGAACCAGTGATTTCGTGGAACAGAATGTTCTATGTGTTACTTCCAGAATATTTCAGACTTTTCTAAGGGAGGAAAGGAAATAACACTAAATGCACGAAACTGAGGACAGGGAAAAACCCTAAAACCATTCTTCCATTTTCCAGAGGACTGTCCTAACCAGCTGTGCTCGAGTCATTATTTCTTCTTCATAATGACTAAAGTAGGTATTTTATAGAGAACAGAAGAGCATTTCACCAGGTAAAAATATCTTGCCAAAGTTTCCTAACAGTCTGTTCAGGAGGAGTTAAGGATCTGAATTTTGGGATTTTGAAATTGGGAGAACATTAAATTTCTAAGGACTGACTTAGTTTCCCAGTAGTTTTGTGTATCTGGTTTCACACAGATTTTCCCATCCAATTCTATCAATACTTCTGGGACGACTGAAATCATGCTCTTTTAAAGAATAAACAATTTCTGCATCAGACATAAGAAGTGGGAGCTTTTTCCCATGTGAGTATTTATCTTTCTTTACCTAGGACGGGAATCTGTGAAAACAAGCCCTCAGGTGACATTGTTGACAGCATGTAGTTGGAGAGAGTTTCTCCTGCTTACCAGCTCCTGTTCCTTGTCAGAATGATCACTGCAGTTGCAGGCATTTTCACTGTTTCTGCCAAAGGCCACTTCTTCCTTCCCTGACGTTTGGTTTTTTTTTTTTTCCCTTCCTAATACAAAATTAAGTCAAACGAATTTTTCAGTAGTTTTCCATTCTTATATAGTGAAATTATAAAAGTTATTAGCCATTAGGGATAATTAGTGTGGAATAGTGACTGTCTTGTGTTGTGCCTGCTCTAATCTGTTGCTAAATACTGAAGATTTTATGCTTGGAGTATTAGTGCAAGAGTTCATAATGTTCTTAAGACTGTGAAAGATGGTCAGGAGAGTCAATATTCTTCTCCCTGTTACTTGCTTTTCCACAGAGCTTGACAAAGGTTTGTGTGCCAATGGAGTTCTTAGTGTGGTTTTTTGGTTTGGTGGTGGTTGGGGCTTTTTTTTGTTTGTGGTGGAGTTTTGTTTGTTTGTTTGTTTTCTTAAGAATGTCCTGAAAAATTCAATTGAAATTACCAGGATTGACAGAAATTAATAAACCTTTAGTGAAGGTAATCCTTAGTTGACTGGTGACCCCAGATGTCAGCTGAAGGGCATTGAAGTCTGCGGCTAGTTTTGAAAAACCTTCAGTGAAAAATGAAGTGAAAATTGAAGTTCCCCACAGATCCATTTTGTCATATGGCAAAGTTCCTGATATTTCCCTTCATATTTAAAAAAAAAAACAAAACCAAAAACAAACTGTAGGACCATATGTGTTTTCTAAATCACCTTCTTCTGTATTAAAAAACTTGACAACAAGTTTATACTTCATTTACTGGTTTTTGGAGTTGTCAGCAATGCGTTGTTATTCCTAATGGAGGTATTTTAGTTGCAAAGTGGGGAAAACATACAAAGCAGGTCCATTGTTCTGGGTATCTTTCATGGCAACGAGATATAAATACAGTATGGCTTATTTACTATTGCCACAGTGAAGAAAATAGTCCAAGTTCTAATGTTGCATATATTAACCCAAAGCTACTGAGTTCAAAAGTTCTCCCTGTATCCTGAATGAAAATCTTGAATTATTTATTGTGCTTTGCTTAAAAAAGGGAGAAATATAGCTGGAGATCCAATTTTCAGAAATGTTTATGTTAATTCCCACTTTCATGGGAATTTTCTCTAATAGATCTTTTGAATTGTCAGCTCTGCATCATTAGCAGCAAAGAGAGTTAAACAGACTCAAAAAAAAATTCTGTAAGAGAATGTATAATATTTAGAATTAATGAGTATTTAAAATCACTTTGTTTTGAATTTAAGAGTTAGTATTAAAGTATTTTATGTTATTATTATGTGTTTGTTTATTGAATTGGAGGAATGGAAATATCTTGGATTCTTTTCATTCAAAACAAGTTTTTCTGGCTGAAGACAAAAAATCAGGTGTAGACCTATTTACAAGTGTGTAGAGTTCATGTGTTTTGGGAGTCTTGGACAAAATCAAGACAACAAAAAAATCTTTTGCTTGCTTGTTCCTTTGTATTTTTAATCTCTAGCTGTACAACAGTTTAAAAGCTTACTACTTCTTTCCTGTGTATTATTGTTCTTTGATTTTAGTACACGAAGGCTTTTCTAATGAGATCTGAGTTTAGAAAAGAACATGAAAAATTGGTACTAATTAAAGATTTTTCCAGGCTTATCTCTTGTCTAAGTTCTTACGTTTCCTTGGAAGTCTTATGTCTTGCAGTGTTAACCCCACAGTCTGTGCGATGCTTTCGTGGTTTAACCCCAGCTGGTAACCCAATACCACGCAGCCGCTCCCTCATTCCCCCCCTCCCTGGTGGGGTGGGGAGGAGAATCGGAGAGAAAGAAAAACTCATGGATTGAGATAAAAACAGTTCACCAAGACAGTAAATTAAAAGATAATAATATTTGTAACAAAATATAACAAAATATAATGATAATAGAATATATAAAACGAACAATGCACAATTTCTCACCACCGAATGACCGATACAGCCCGTCCCAAGCAGCAGTCACGGGACAGGAATATTCCCCAGCAGCTGTCTGAGACCAGCAAGTTCCAGAGAGAGCAAGCTAGGGAACAAACAGCTGAATGAATGAAAAAAGGGAGACAAACAAAAAAAATGACACTGGCCCCCACTTATGCTGGGCATGATGTCTATGGTATGGAATACTCTCTTTGGCCAGTTTGGATCAACGGTACTGGCTCTACCCCTCCCAAGTCTTTTGCACCTGCACATTGGCCAAACCTGGGAAGCTGGAAGATGCCCTTGGTCGCTTAGCAGCAACCAACAATATCAGTGTATTATCAACATTCTTCACACACTAAATGCAAAACACAGGAGCTACTGCAAAGAACATTAGCTCCGTCGCAGCCGAAACCAGGACAAATGCCAATGCAATAATTGTCAACTTTTTAATCATGAGTAAGAAAGTATCTGAGAAAAGTTTTAGTTTTGACTCACCATGGTGCAAAAGACATTGATATTTACTACGTATTTCTCAGATTACTTTCTTCATTAAATGAAGCATGACGAACATATGAAATACTGGATATAATGCCATAGCAGGAACCTTTTGTTTGTAAAAAAATTCTCACTTCTTTGCTACTCCAGAGTTGATTCTATTGATGAGTTTTATAAATATGCCAGAATGCCATAGTGAGTTGCTTCCTTGTATTCAGTCCCATACCATCTGTTATTTTCTACTATTACTACATATCACACAGCGTAATACACTCGGAAACTGCTGAAAATTCGTATCATTGCACCAGAGATCTGTTAAATAAATGTATTTTGCTGTCCTGTCTATTTATGGGACCATTCCAAGTGATGTCCACTAAAGAGAAATATGTGGCATTGAAATTTCTGCAACCACTGCTGTTTTAGTTATTCACACTGTTTTCGGTGAGCAAAGCTGAAATTGTGTCTGTGGAATTATCATTTCTAATCTTGCCTACGTATTCGTGCTTTAATGAGATTTCTTCCATTGAACTTCATTGTATTTGACCGTTTTATTAATTTTTATTTCCAGGATTGAAAGGTAATGGAATATATTGCATAAACCTAATTTATATTTAAAGTGTATTGATTTATAGAAGCACTGCAAATGTATTGCATCTGACAGATTTACACTTACTGAGACCTACATGTGCAATACATTTATAAATACAGTTTATAATTTAGAATTTTTCACATGCATTTATAAATGGGGCATTTTTTCATTGATGTTATTCAGGTGTTTTTCTAAGATTGTAGCATGTTTTACTCTACATCTTGGGATCTATTTATTCATACCAGGCTTTTTTTTCCTTTTTTGTCAGTGAAAACTCATATGAAAGAGAGAATTTTCAGGCATGCAGCATATAAAGAGCTTGACTGCATTTTTTCTGCTAGCTTCCAGCTACTGTACACATCATTGACATAAGAATAGAAATTACATTTATACTTTTACACATGAAAATATTGAGCATAGCTAAGATAAACCAGGAGAAGGAGGAGTTTAAAGGAATCTTGGTGCTTTTTTTCACTCCCTCCCCTTTTAAGTGATTATTCCAAGTCCTTTTTCATAGAATTTTCTTTTGTTATTACTGACTGATTTCCTTTAGCTCTACATACTACACCTTGATTTGTATAAGAACGCTCTTTCTAGCAGGTAAAATCTTTTAAAATTATTCCTATCGCAATTTTATACTCAATGCAAGTTGACTGGCAATTAACATAACCCTGGAAAAATTCTGATTGATGAGTACTTCATTGTAGATACAGATATTTTAAATATCTGGAAGGAAGATTCTCAACACTTCGGATTTGAATCCAGAAATAATCAAAATTTTTGTGGGAAGTTTTTGAAACTCTGTCATCCTTCTAGGAATCTCCTCCTCTCCCTCTTAAGAGCATATGCTCTCCTTAGAAGAGGAAGGTGTATTGAAAAGAGTTATAATGACCTGCTAGTGCTCTGGTTTTCATCCCCTGTCCTAAAGCTTTGGTTAGTTTGTAATTTTTCTTCTTGTTTATTGTGACATCCTCTGCTAGACTGTATAATCTTCCTTTATTGTACAACTGCGGCTGGCTACACACAGCTGATGATCTTTTCCTGTCTTATCTGGTAGGACGTAACATCAGAGTACCAGCTTTTTTTTGTTCACAGTGGTTTTGATTGCCTTCTCTCTCTGAACTGCTTCAGAGTAGATGAATGAACTTAGAAGACGGTGATTTTGCACACTCAAAGGAGTTTAGGAAGGCCACACAGCCTAAATTCTAGTATTATCTGATATTCCAACTGCATGATTATGTAATCTTACAGTCTTACTTTATCATAGAAAGATAACAAACATAAGAAAAATGTTATTTAAAGTTTCGCAAAGCTGCTGAAGTCTTAATTTCATCCTCAGCATTTATTTTATTCCGATTATGACTCCTAGATCTGAGCAGACTATTGAATATAACTAATTTCTCTGACAACCCTTTTTCCTGTGTGGTCAATATTGACAATTCTCAGATTGTTAGTAAATTTATACAGGCGGTAAATCTGAATCATATGTTTGTTCCAACAGTAATAAGGAAGGCTAATCATCTTCAGCAGTGTTGGTTAGTTATCCAGGTCACATGGCTGTGTCTGTCTTCTAACTCAATAATTCCCCAAATTAATCAGCATACCCATAAATCGTGACTGTTTGATTCTTAGTTTGACTGTTTTCCAGTCTCACGTGCCTAGCTTTGCTGTTTTGGATTAACATGAATTTCACTAAATCGTAATTGTTTCAGAATTTTAAGATTCAATCATGCCTTTTCTAATATTGTGTTAGCTCTGATACTTCGATTATTTTAGAAAATCAAGTTACCTTGAGACATTTCTAAGGGAAAAACATGTGTCAGTGGCTTTTTTAGAATAATGCGCTGTAAAATATTTTAAATGAGGACCCTCAAGCAAGCTACAGTCTTTGTCTAATTTCATCCCTCCTGATCAGCGTAAGAGGCCAGCATACCCTTTAGCAGCACGCTATTGCTGAGGAGTGGTAACTGTAGATCATAGGAACTACTTTAGATAATTCTGAATCATTGTGTCGTAACCTGAAATACGTTGCTGATTGCATCGCTTTTATTGCAGTAACTTGTATCAGTTTTCAGTAAACATTATTTTCAGAAGTAAACTAGACATTGCTACAATAAAATTGATTAACTAGTTACAAATTAAAAAATGTTTTAATTTTTCTGCTGCTGTTTAAGTGTATTAACTATGAGGGGCCAATAACCAATCCACTAAATCACAGATGGTACTTTAAAAGCAAAACAAAAGAGTCAGGGCCCAAGGGTAAAAAGATCTGTTCTGGGAGAGAAATCTAGTGAATGTAACAAGACTAAGATTTATAGTTAGATATTTTTGTGGCTTAATTTGTATTTTTTTTTACATTTTTGATACATGTTTTGTTGATACTTGTTGTGTTAAAATTAATATGTTTGTGCACTACATAAAAAGTGTAAAGTAAATTTATGTTTTTAATTTGGGAATATTTTTAACGACCTAGAAAGTGACTGTGTACAAATTGCAGAAAAAAACCCCATCGTTACATTGTTTAATCAAGTTAAGACGTAACGGAAGGTCTCAGGCTTAGTTTTCCATTTTATTTGAAGAATTACTGCTATTAGTTTATTTTTTCTACTTAATAAATTTTGGCAAACCAAACCATGATTATCACTGTCTCATATATACAATCCACATCTTCAACAGGCTACTGAATTGGTTCTTGAAAATAAATTCTGAAGGAGTTTTTTCCATCTGATGCTTTGTAGGGGTCAGAGCTGGGGTAAGTGGGAGGGAATGGAGGTATGGAGTAACCTTCTGGTATTATTTGTACTAATATATAACACGTCTTTCCAGTTAATGACTAGACTGTAACCTACCAAAGGCTAATAACTAAGAGCTCTGTATTTAAAATGCATTACATGTGGTATTCTAAAGAAAATGTGTCATGCTTCAGAAATATATTTTGTCTTAGAAATGAGATATGGTGAATAGGTAAACTAGTTTAGTGCAAAAAAGTAAAAGCTGGGATTTTTTTTTCTTGAGACCGTCCGTAGATTCCATGGACGCAAAGATGCTACACGCTAATTCCCAGCATTGTGATAGTTTCTTTTAAGGCAGATGTTTTGCTGAAGTAGAGAAAGGCTGTTGATATGCAAACTCAGAAAAGGCCATAATTTTGTCATTTCAATATATTATTTGAATCATTAGTGATTTAGAATTCCAATGCTTTCTTCTGGCACAGAGGCCCAACACTACTGTTAAACACAGGAGCAAAAACTCCACTTCAGAACACAATAACAATCGTTCCTGTTAGTAAATGATAACACACCTTATCTAAGTTTCATTCCACTGGTATAAATACAAACAGTCCTGCTGAAACTAATAGCTGTTCTAGATTTACACCAGTGAAATGGAGCTCAGACTCTGGACCAGTGCCTAGCATTAGCTTATTATCATAAATTCATGCATGTATTTTGATAGCAAAAGGCTTGAGATGGGAAACAAGGCTGGAAACATGTGCGCTACCTTTTTAGGGACGTGCACGCACCACGTAATGGGAGTAGAAGTAGCATACAATGTGAATCGCTGCTAAAATTACCTTTCCTCTTCCTTCGTCTGTTTTTCTCAGTGGAGAAATTGGATGTTGGTATTAGAGTAAGGAAAGTTTCATAAACATTTTGCTATGTAAATAAATTCAGATTTTTTTGTTTCTTTTCTCAAAGACCATAACTTTAATTGCTTGATACAGTGTAACGATTTGCTTTCAGACAGTGAACACACACAAATAAGACACAGTCAGTTTCAGAGAGATACTCCAGACTCTGAAGAGTCAGAGACTGGCAATTTTCAACTCTACATTTTATGGATATATTGCTTCTGTGTGCACATGGATTCGAAAATTTCAGCATGATTAATAACTCATAAATACATTAATCACTATTTAAACACCTTGAAAGAGCATGAGATTAGAATTATGAAACTGAAGTCCTGATTCAAGGAAGCCATTGAATATGTGCTTTATCTGACTGAATTTTAAACCTAAAATTAAGCCTGTATTTGCATGCTTGTCAAACTGAAGCTTAAACGAACATGACAAGCCCTCTTAGAGAGAGTAGAAATGTGTTCGACTGCCACATACCAAAAAGAAAAGCTATTAGAGGAGTTAAAGGACAAAGCTAGGAGAGAGAGAAAAGCAAAATTGGATCCCTAAAAGAGAAGCCTGTGGGACTAAATAAGCCAGAGAGGAAGTGGTATGGATTATGGGGGGGAAAAAAAAAAAAAAAGACCTCAAAGATTCAGGGTACAACAGCCCACAGGGAGGAATATTACAAAAGTTTGCAGATCATGGTGGAATTATCTTTAAATTGAGCTTTAGAAGGCAGCAAAACGTGGCTAGTGTCCTGACATCCTGATTATTTTTCTCCAGACCTTCGTATATATTCAGCCATCAGAATAATATTCCTCTCTGAAACCCAAGTAAGGCTTATTTTCCCTTTTTGATTCCTTGGTTGTTTTTGGTGTGTTGTGTCGTCCCGTCCCCCGTCCCCCCCACCCAACTTTCCTCTATTTCTGTATGTGTCCTGCTCTTTCTACGTTTATTCTTTGAATTGGTTATATTATCTTTTCAGCCCCTCTTTACCCATGTGTGCTTTCTGGAGTGCTGGACATCTGTGTTGTATTTAAAAGAGAGCAGGTTGTATGCAAAGAGAATGCAAGATAGTCTGTCTAGTCATTGGCATTTATTAGGAAAAATGTGGGGAAAGAAGAGAAGCTGCATTATTCCTAAATGTAACTGCTGTTTTCTTAGCCAAAATTACTGAAGGAATATTGAAAAGCTGGAGGGCAACATGTAACTTCCCAGAAAAAAAGCTTATTTTAAAAAAACCCAAACACACAAACAAAACATTAGCCATATCTAAAGAAAAATGTGCAGTCTAGCTACAAAGAAAATGATTAGGAGGAAAAAAGGATCAATTAGAGCAGAGGAAGTTCTTATTTTGGATATGGCAGAGTACTCCCTCACTAGAAATTTCTAACCCTTAGTAAAACTTTTGTATCTCACTTTCTTCCTCTCCTAATTGCAGACAACACACGTGCTTCCACCAGCCTTTGCATGGCAATGCAACCAAAACATGAAGAGCATCTTCAGGCAGGGTGTATGCTGTGCTTGTTCAGTCGCCCTCAGTGGGAATTTCCACGGCTGTCCCCAAGATCACAGGGACAGGCTGAGTGAGCAGAGAACGAGGCTGAGTGCAAAATTGTCATGTAGAAAAATACTAGAAGGTCCCAACACCCCGCCTGTCCTGGCACTTTTGAGCAGAATGGTGAGAATTTATTGAACACCTTCATGCTTTAGACCTCTTTTTTCAATGAGCATGAGCAAAATACATTTTTTTTTTTCATTGCAAAACAATTTCACTAAATGCATCACAGAGTTTTCAATGCACACATGTGCCTGCACAGTATTCCTCAGGGGGGATTTTGCTGGCTATCCCCAAGCTTATAGAGCCAAATGTGAACAGAGGCATGTCAGAGAAAGTTAGGTCTTTTACAGAGCAATTATTATCGCTTCTGATTTCCAATGTGTAAAAGCTAAATATTCTCATCTTGCTACTATTATCAGGATAATGAATAATCTAGACTGTGTGTGTTTTGTGTGGTAATTTTCTCTTAAACTTCTGCTGTATCATACGCATGTGTATTCTCAGAGGAGGACCCAGGAAATGGGAGGACCCGGGACATGGGAGGACCCAGGAAACTACAGGCCAGTCAGCCTCAGCTCCATCCCTGGAAAGGTGATGGAGCAGATCATTCTGGATGTCATCTCCAAGCATGTAGAGGAAAAGAAGGTGATCAGGAGTAGTCAATATGGATTCACCAAGGGAAAAATCATGCTCGACCAATCTGATAGCCTTCTATGATGGTATGACTGGCTGGGTGGATGAGGGGAGAGCAGTGGATGTTGTTTACCTTGACTTCAGCAAGGCTTTTGACACTGTCTCCCACAACATCCTCACAGGTAAGCTCAGGAAGTGTGGGTTAGATGAGTGGACAGTGAGGTGGATTGAGAACTAATTGAATGGCAGAGCTCAGAGGGTGGTGATCAGCGGCGCAGAGTCTAGTTGGAGGCCTGTAGCGAGTGGTGTCCCCCAGGGGTCGGTACTGGGGCCAGTCTTGTTCAACTTATTCATCGATGACCTGGATGAAGGGACAGAGTGTACCCTCAGCAAGTTTGCTGATGACATGAAACTGGGAGGACTGGCTGATACACCAGAAGGCTGTGCTGCCATTCAGAGGGACCTGGACAAGCTGGATCGTTGGGCGGAGAGGAACCTAATGAAGTAGAACACGGGCAAGTGCAGGGTCCTGCACCTGGGGAGGAACAACCCCACGCACCGGTACAGGTTAGGGGTTGACCTCCTGGAAAGCAGCTCTGTGGAGGAGGACCCGGGAGTCCTGGTAGACAACAAATTCACCATGAGCCAGCAATGTGCCCTTGCAGCTAGGAAGGCCAATGGCATCCTGGGGTGCATTAGGAAGAGTGTGGCCAGCAGGTCGAGGGAGGTTATCCTCCCCCTCTGCTCTGCCCTAGTGAGGCCCCATCTGGAGTCCTGTGTCCAGTTCTGGGCTCCCCAGTTCAAGAGGGACGAGGAACTGCTGGAGAGAGTCCAGCGGAGGGCTACAAGGATGATTAAGGGACCGGAGCATCTCTCCTGTGGGGAAAGGCTGAGGGAGCTGGGGCTGTTCAGCCTGAGGAAGAGAAGACTGAGAGGGGACCTCATCAATGCCTACAAATATCTCAAGGGTGTGTGTCAAGAGGATGGGGCCAGACTCTTTTCAGTGGTGCCCAGGGACAGGACAAGGGGCAACGGGCACAAACTGGAACACAGGAAGTTCCGTCTGGACATGAGGAAAAACTTCTTCACTGTGAGGGTGACAGAGCCCTGGCACAGGCTGCCCAGGGAGGTTGTGGAGTCTCCTTCTCTGGAGATATTCAAAACCCGCCTGGACGCGGTCCTGTGCAGCCTGCTCTAGGTGACCCTGCTCTGGCAGGGGGGTTGGACTAGATGATCTCCAGAGGTCCCTTCCAACCCCTACCATTCTGTGATTCTGTGATATGCACCTATTCACATATCTGCTACAATTTTTCTGGTAGAAATCCCACCATTTAAATGGTAAAGTTAAAGGGACTGACTTGGAGTCACAGTCTGTCAGTGCAGCTGATGAAACAGCAGCCTCTTGTGGTAAAACAAAGGAGAAATAATGAGGAGGTAAGTCCTCATGAGGTGTGGCAAAGCTTTTCGTTTGGAGAGTAACACCAAACTTTCTGATCCTCTTGTAGTGCAGGTGCGATGATTATCAAACAAAGGCATACACAGGTTGTCTAATGGTTTCCAAAGGGAATAAGATTCGTTTGCTCATAGACTGGGATGACCTTTTAATTCCCAAGTGTGAACGTTAATAGGCTTTCTCATTAAAGAACCTCATTAAAGCCAAAATCCCACTGAAAATTAACTATGCTATGATAATGCTGAGAAGAGAAGCTCATATGGAAACAGTAAATATATTTTGAATGTCCTGTTGATCCAGTGAGATTAGCTGTTGAGCATGTTGTCTCAGACCTTCAATGACAGTAATAATAGGTTCACTTTAATTCCATTTTCACCATTCTACAGGTGGAGTAACATTAAAAAACATCCTGATATGTCCGCCTTCTGTAGTACTCTTTTTTGAAGGCTCTTTCACTCCTGATTAACTGGACTGATTTGCTACAGATTTTTCATATCTGTAGCAAATGTGTTTTAGTTTGCATCAGCATTTTTAGTAGCTTCATATATTACAAGGAGTATGGCGTAACAGGCTGTTTCACAATTATCAAAGTGTGTGAAAACAAGGCCAAGATATAGAATGTGTAGAATATGAGAAAAGCAAGGAAAAAAACCTAGCAATATTTGGCTTTGTTAAAGGCTAATTGACAACTGAACCAATAATTTAATTATAGCTACATCTTTTATTGCTCTTTATTTCTGCCTTTGAAATTGTTTTTCTGTGAAGCTTTGTCTGCATTTTCTTTTTATGGTCGTCATCCCCCACGATTACTTGATTTCATCAAAGGAAGGTCCTGAGTCCTACCAAGGCAGATGGCTTCCCTCTGTGGCCCAGCCTCAGACTGATTTCTCATGCTACTCAATTCTGTAGGATATGACAAGTCCTTTGCATCAGGGAAACCTCTTTCCTACAGAAAAGTGTGGAATTTGGAAGTGGTGACGGTTGCCTCACGCTTGCCTGATCCCACAGGCAAGCTGTGTCTGGTTGTGAGGCAGAGGGCAGTGTTTGGGATGTGTGGGGTCACAGAGAAGGTTCATGTTTAGCATCTTGCTCTTCACACACTTGTAAAGCCAGTCATACCGTGGCCTGTTCTGTGCATTGCAAAATTGATCTTAATGTGCTTATATTGTAGCTAACGTTAACTCTGTACCGAGCGCGCACTTGTGTGATAGGAGATGACTTATGACTGGAAGAGGCACGTCAGTTATACTCATAGAGGTGGACGACCAGGTGTTAGCCAGGGTGGTGTTCCACTTACCTGTAACAGCAGACGGGCTGCAAAGCAGAGCAAAAATGAACCAGCTTTACAGTGGAAGTTGCAGTACTTTAAATAAACATGGCATTTTTTTCTCCTAGTGGGAAACAATGTATTTACGGGCTCAGGTAAAAATGTCTGTTCCTTTGGGACGGGTACAGGGTTTGTATCAACACATGCTGACTGGCAAATTGCTGGTGCCTGGATGAATGAAGGGAAGGAATACCATGCCCTTTTTATTGCTAAAGAAGAGAGCATGATTTGGTGCCAGGATCTTACCATATCATTTTATATATAATCGGTTATCCTTTACACCGTACAACAGATAGAGAGAATATGTTTTGAGTTGATATGTGGGTACACGTAAGCAGCCAGAGCCTTTTCTATTTTATAAGATTTTCTATAGACTGACCTTTTAGTGCAATGAGATCACTTTTGTACTTAGGATTAAATATTTGACTAAGAACCTTGCTGGACTGAGATGTTGGATCTTTCCTTGAGGGCAAGCAGTGGTTTCTTACTCGCCATGGAAAGAATTCTGTTTCCCTGCCACTAAAATAATTATTAAAGAAATCTTGCTGTGACTGCTATTATATTTTCTAATCCTGGAGGATGCATTAGAAATTGACAACAGTAAGTCCTGCATTAGAAATGGTCCCCATACTGAGTTACCATGCTGCTAGCTAAAATGGTTTAATCTTCTGCTACAGCGATTTTTTGTAAGATTCTTATTGTTGCTTAGTTCGTAAGTTAGATGCAGAGTTCATGTACACTTTTATGGTTGATAATATGCTCCTCTCTGGGACATAATTGACATTATTGCAGTTTCAAACCAAGGAATGAAAGGCTTTTACTTGTTCCAAGTGGTTACTTCATAAGTTTTTTTCAATCAGCTCTTAAAAAATATGCAAATAATAAAGGAAACCAGGAAGCTTGTAACAAATTTTATTCAAAAGAAACTTTCTGTATAGATAACTAAAGGGGTAATAGGGCTTCTTTTCTTTTCAGTTTATCCAGAGAATCAAAAGGTCATTTATTCAGAAAACAGTCCTTCTCTGAACTCATTTGAACTTATCAGAAGACTCACAAATCTATTAATGCTGTGAGTGTAGCCCATGCATGTTCAGCCTGGTGATGCAGATGAGAGAATGATTATAAATGAGAATGATTCTCAGTTCCTCAGTACAAGAGAGACATGGACATAGTGGATAGAGTCCAGCAAAGGGACACAAGGATGATTAAGGGACTGGAGCATCTCTCCTGTGAGGAAAGGCTGAGAGCTGGCACTGTTCAGCCCGGAGAAGGTTCAGGGGGGATCTCATCAATGTATATAGATACCTGAAGGGAGTATGCAAAGAGGATGGAGCCAGGCTCTTTTCAGTGGTGCCCAGTGACAGGACAAGAGGCAAAATGTGCACAAACTGAAATACAGGACGTTCTGTCTGAACACCGAGAAACACTTTTTTTCCTGTGAGCACTGGCACAGGTTGCCCAGGGAGGTTATGGAGTCTCCCTCCTTGGACATATATCCAAAGCTATCTGTATGTGGTCCTGGACAGCTGGCTCTAGGTGGCTCTGCTTGAGCAGGCCGGTTGGACCAGATGACCTCCGGACGTCCCTTCCAACCTCACTTATTTTGTGATTCTGTGATAAAGACACACATCAAATGAAACTCAGGGAAGGGACCAGTTGATAGAGACACTTAAGAAACAGAACATTGCTCTAATAGCCCTCTTAGAGATTATAGAGACATCGCAGAGGTGATGATGTCTGTTTTTCTCAGGGGGACTCTGGTCACCGTTGTCTTTGAGGCTTTTATCATTACAGAGCAATGGGAGCTCAAAGTAAATTCTGTTGTCATTTACATCACCGGAGTTGAAAGCAGTATTTGGTCCACACAGAATTAAAATCTATTTTGTGCTGTGTTACTGTATGTTATTGCAGTAGGCCTTCAAATACAGGATAATCAACAATAAGCCCTCCGATGTTTTTGGAGTTGTAAAACTCGCAGAGTACTTGCCTCCCAAACACGCTACATCTCCTTCTGAAAGGGAATGAACAGTTACTCAGACTTCTCTTACTGATTTCAACAGCACTACACTAGTATGAGTGAAGGAAGGATTTGGCCTATGGAGAGAGCTGTAACACAGATGAATGCATTTAATAGATTTTTCAAAGGTTTATACTGGTGCAACAGCTTGTCTTTATTTAATTTTAACTCCCCAAATTTAAAGAGCAATTTAAACCAGAATAATAGAAGCTAGAGGGGAAAGACACCTATTAGATCATTGAGTTAATCTCCTGCCACTGCACAAATGTTCTCTCTTGTGCATTTTCAAGTATTTTGTCCAGAACTGTTCTTAAAGTCAAAAGCAACAGGGCTTCCACCCCTTGGAGAGGATTAGAATTTTCAGGCTAGTCGCCCTCAGGACATTTTTCAGACATAGTCTTTCTTTTCCTTTTCATAATTTAATTCATGTAGTTCTGATGTTTTGAGAAGCCAGTAGGAGGCTTAATAAAGAACCTTTACTGCCTGCTTTCTGCTGACAGCCCCCGAGGAAATGGTAGCTACGGCTTTTGGAGCAATGCAGCTTTTCCTGGCCCAGCAGAGCTGCAGTGAAAGGTCAGCCTCACCCTCGCAGACACTCCACACAACCTGCTCCCTGTTATGCCCAACACAGAGCCCTACCTTCTGGGGTTTTTGGCTGTACTGCTATCTCCAGAAGCTCTTTTAGCTTATCCCTTTCTTTCACAGACGGAAACGTTCATTTCCTTTCTTGCTGTTTTGTGAGGATGTCAAACCAAATAGTGAAGATCTCTCTCTCGTTTGTTCCATAGCCAGGCATCCCTGAGCTTTTTGTTTCTTTGCTCCTTCTCACGCAGATAATTTTGTTCATGTACTGTCAGTTTTCTTTCCCCGAAGTCTTAGATATTTTCTGACTGGTAATTGTTGCATTTTTTCTTTTTCTGCTGTTTCTCTGCAATGACCTACTCCATTTACTTCTCAGTTTCTTCCGCCGTTATCTTTAAGGATTTTCTCTTGCTCTCTCTTATTCCCTTGTCCCCTCTATTCCCTTTATTTCCACTTTCCAGCTACTCATCCCCATCTCCCCCTGCAGCTTGCAGAATTAGTTCCTTTCCATCACTTTCTTCTAGAATTTGTCCATGTATAAAGAGTGTTGCAGATGCTGAGGAACACGATATTTTGTGGTGGAGATATTTCAATTCAGCATGTTGAAGCCTTTTTATTTCATAGGATATTCTTAAACAGTGATTAGATCTGAGCTGGAAATTACTTCAATCACCTCGGGCACAGGGGAGGATTAGGTTCCAGACCCAACACAAAAGTTTATAAAATGTAAAATATAAAAATGTCTAGAACTAATGAACTTTACGTATCTTTAGTAGTGAAACAGTGCCCTACCGCTAAATTGGGACTCATGCTGACACTTTTGCTGCCTTTCAGGTCCTACAGATGCTTAGGCTGGCCATTAAGGTTGGAACAGCTTCAAGAAGAGGAGCCGACAGACTCCAGGGCTTTCTCTGTCATAGAAACAGAAGAGCTCACATGGCATTTGGGCAGAGTAAAGAATGCTATGTGGATCTTACATAGGTAAGATGGGAACCGTTGGCATACTGGATTAGAAAGCATCCCTTTTAATGGGTGGCCCTTTCTATAAGAGCTTGGTATTTTGCATTGGCTAACTTAGGTGGCCGGCTGCTAATTGTTTTTTTTTTTTTTAGCTTGCTTACACACTGCATAAATGGAGTCTAGAAACCTGGCATTGGGTCTTGGGTGTTGCTTTACCTTCTGGAGAGCAAGTCACCTAAAAACTAATGCTGCCATGTTTCTAACTGTGATGTATGAATTAGTTTCTGGATCCATACTTAGTTACTGCAAAGATGGCAATGATTAAAAAAAAAAAAAATCTGAGCAGAATAGGTGGGGCAAATCCTATAATGAAGCGGCAAAAAGAGTTAGAAAGCTGACGGGTGGGACAAGAACCCAAGAATTATGGTACATGAAGACTAGAATATATTGATGGGTGGAGATGTCCAAAACTTGATTGACTGAAGTTTGGAGGAATGCCTGAGGTGATGAATTTAAGAAAGCAGCTTTATTCTGAAAAGTTAAAAACTTGTTGTGTATCTTAGTCAGATGGAGTATTGATCTCTGGAAGTGTTGATGCTGAGCAGTTTGTTCCAGTCTCTCTTAAATTACTTTGTTTCATATTTATCCCTCAGCCAAGTTCATGTATAAAAGACTGGTTTTTTTGTGACAACTATTCTTCTTTCTGTAGTTTCCAAACCTATAACATGATGATTATTATTTTAAAGAAAAGGACTAGAAAGATAGAAAGGAATGATTAATTCATGTTTAAAATATCAAGAAAAGCACCTTTTTTTCTGAAGTTGAAATAGAAGAATACTCCATTTCCTGTCATTACTCAGAAGTACTACGTTTCTTTGCATTTAGTATGCTGCAGACTGTCACATAGCAGCTTTTTTGGTCAGAGTAAGACATAGATTTGGTGACTGACATACTACAAACTACTATTAGATAAAATATAAATGAACATATAATTATGGTTTATAAATAAACATATAAGTATGTTTAAATGACCTCATAATCATCTAGAGCAAGAATAAATAAAGGCATAAAAGTTTTGCAACTGCAGCATACAACCTGAAAAGCACAAAGAAACTAATTTCTTGCGACTCACATGACATAGGAAATGTTCTAATCTGACCTGAGAATATGAATAGACAAATTGATAGAGACATCATTAGAAATACATTAGGAAAAAAATGCTTAATTCTGGAAAAACTCTGTTACTATGCAGAACTTGGCTCACAGGGTGTCAGGGCCCTGAGAGCCCCCACAAGCACTAGTTGCCTTGACCAGCATCAGTGCACCCACATATCCTTGGCCTTTTGGTCCAGGAGCTCTCTTTAAGCTCAGGTTTGTGTCCCTAGTCCTTGCCTGAGCTATGGAGTATGTAGCCCTATGCCCAGCCTGGTTCCCTGCTGGTCCTGATGTTTTTGTTGAACTTACAGCTTGAGCTCAGCCCTGACTGTTACTTCACGTTTGTCTGATGATCACTGGGCTGAACCTGTTACTGCCACCAAGCCTGCTTGGTCCTGTGGGACTGCATCCTTGGAGGTGAAGTGCCTACCCCAGCCTGCGCCAAGGTCACCTTTAGCTCATCCTCCTTCATTTAGCAGTCCTAGTCTTGCTGTTCCATGACGGCCAGCTCCACCGGACACTTCCCCGCAGCTGATGGCTGTGCTTTTGCTGATGCAGTCCTATATGAGACTTGTCTTCACTGCTGAAAGGGTGCGTTGCTGGCTTATGATCAACTTGTTGTCTACCACAGCCTTTCAGATTATTTTGTACAAAGCTACTTTCTAACCACTTGGCCCCTAGCCTGTACTGTTGTAAGGGGTTATCTCATCTCAGATGCAAGACTTTGCATTTGCCCTTGTTGAACTCCATAAGGATCCTGTCAGCCCACTTTTCAATCCATCCAACACCCCTCTGAATGGCATGCTAGCCCTCCAGGGTAGACCAGTCCACCCAGTCTGATCTGCAAACGTGATGTAGGAGCCTTTTTTTCATTGTCTGGGCTGTTAATGAAGATTTTAAACAGCATCAGCTCCAATATGAAGCCTTGAAGAACATCACCTGCAACCAGCTGTCAGACTTCATTCGCAACTGGAATTTTAAAAACTAAGAGTCTAACCTAGTGCAAGAAACAAGTTTCTAAGTATGAATCTAAAATTCTCATTTGTGACTTTAGGAATTATTGGAAAGCTAAAGCCTGTGGTGCAAGTCACCCTGCAAATGGACAAAGAAAATGAATTCATAAGCTATAGCTACAGGGTTGGAAATTAGGCAGCTCTGAATATCCCTCTGCCAAACTGAGACAATACACATCTCTATTTTTGCCTTGTTTCTCATTTTATATTTTGGAAAGATAGTGCGCATGGGAAATAGACTGGCATCCAGCAATTTTTCTCACACTAATAGCTTTGAAATGTCTTACTCAATCCTTATAAGATCCTTCAACATTCCAAGCAAAGTAGCCACTTTTGAAAGCAGCTCTTTAAAAGGAAAAATACAAATACTCTTCTTCCCATAAAACAGAGAAACACATTTTTTTCCAAGGTATTTCATACAATTGCTTCAAATCTTTATTATTCTAAGGGCAATCTTCTCCAGCATGCCCAGGACTTCCAGAAGATGTTGAATGGATGCCTCAGTAAGAGCTGAGATGCTGTGAACCGCTACTCTCAATCAAAAGGGAATACACACTTGCCTTTTTGACAATCATTTCCTTTAAAAACCTGTTATAGATTTCAAACAATGAAAAGAAGCCCAGAACATCTTACTATGCACTTGCTGGGTAGTCGTATCTGTCATTTATAGGGTATTTCTTACAACTATCTCAGTAAAGATGGTGGATGAGAGTAGATACAAGAAAATTCTTTGTCTTTGCTTGCTTCATTTGATAGCACAATCAGATCCTTTCTCTGGCACTCCAGAGAAGCCAAGCAAGCTCCAAAAAGAGGTTGTTATGTCATGAACGTAAACGACCAGCTGAATCTCTGAAGATCAATAGATAGGTAGATAGATACTCCTGGCACAAGTAGTGTTTAAAATATCCTTAGGTAACATTAAGTATTACCTAAACACGAGAAACGGGAAGACTCTGCTTAAACTTGTCCAAAGGATACATCTGGGGATACTTGGAACAAGTGAAGAAGGATGGCACGTTGCAGTGAGCTTTTGAGTCTGTGTGGCTTTGGTTCATTACCCATTGCAAGTTTGAATGTTGCTTGGTCCTCAGGTAGGTTCAAGCCAAAACTTTTGTTGGCAGACATCTGAATTTTGTGGCTTGGACCAGTTTTTATTTGCTGAATAGATTTTATGTGACTGGTAATCTCATTATTATAGTACATTATTATATGAAACACATGGAAAAACAAAACTAATATGATCTTTTTGTTCAGTAGCTGACTCACTGACACAATAAAGAAGTTGTTTGAAAAACTAAGGACAAAGAATATTCTTCAAGTAATGAAAAAAAGAATTAAACAAGAACGTGCATTTGAATAACATCCAAATTACTATTTACCTCCCTTCAGTTTCCTTTTTTTGTTGTTTTTCCTCGGAAGTGCTATGTATTCAATGAAATCGAACACAAAGGGAAAACAGAATGCTATTATTTTTGTTGTGGCTGTCTGTTCTCGTATTTGTGCAGACTCAAGATGTGAAAAACTGTTTCTTGCTCTGCTACCTTTCACAATTTGGTGTAGTTAAAAATATCATATTTAATTTCAACAGAAGCATATAACAGTTATCTTTGTAGCTGTCATTTTTAGGAATGATTGGTGGGTGAAGTGATCTGAAGCATGAGTACGCATCTAAGTGGTTACAAATCAAATGCAAGTAAAATTTAACAGTCATGTAAAGAATAAATTTAATTAACCAGCCAAAATCATGAAGTCACTGTTGAGGGAACTGTCCTTTAAGGAACAGATGTGTATAAAGCAAGCTGCATTTTAAAATGGAATTAGTTTTATTAATTTATCCATTTCATTTTATTTTAAAACCAGTAAAGCTACATGATTTTTCCTTTATGCGTATATCCATATTTACAGTGTAATTCACTGTTTCATTTATGAGGTTGTAAAGAGGTTTTGGGGGGGGGTGTGGTGGTGTTAGTGTTTTCTTTTTTCAGAGTTTAAACACAGAGACAATAAAGGCTAGTTATAATTAAAGCCTGCACGGTGTTATGAACATGCACAAAGTGATAGAAATGTAAAAAAAAAAAAAAAAAAAGAGGAGATTTTAAGGTATTGATTGACATGGTTAGGAGTTTTGATTGAAACATACCTGTAAGTGTTTTTCTGGACGTGTGCCAGAGCACTTAGCTGTTCTTTTACAGGTAACTCGCCAGAAAAGCAGATCTCTCAGGCAGTTGACACAAGTCCTTACTACAGTTTATCATGGTAGCTTGAGTTGGGACGAAACTGAAGTTTTTGGTTTAAATATCAGTAAATTTGGGGAGAATTCAAAACTGAAATGGGATTTGAACTTTGCTGCTTAGCTCATCTCAGATCCCAAGAGAACTGCCATGAACCCCTGATGGGTTGGTTCCGGTCGCTGCCTACTGGCACCATCCAAATGAGCTGGCGAACAGCCCAACGTTTCTTCATCTGAGTGGAAGTGGAGCTTCTGGTCACATTTCAACGACTTTTATTTTGGTTATCTTCGCCTACAGTATAACTTTTTTTATGGCCTTATGGTTTAATATAGTTTGCATATGAACTGTCTTTCATTTAGGCAGTTAAGAAAGATGTAAAAATGTAAAAGTCTGTATGCTTCACTTTTATTCAATCAAATGCGAAAAGATGATAAACTAGTGGTTCATCAGAAAAATAATTTTAAAAAGCCCCAAGTAGCATTTAAAAGTATTTAAAGTAACTGCAGTTTTTTACTTAAAGAAAGATTCTTGAATAAAAACAGAGGAGCTTGCGTAGAAGCTTTAAAGATTGAATCTGTGATAGCTTTAAAAGAACAGAGGAAACTCTTAAACACCTGTCAAATGAAACAGAGACTGTACTCCAAGTATGACTGAAAGATTTTAGAGCTGAACCTTTCCTAAGATGAGAGTTGGGATTTTGTGTGTGTGTGTGTGTGTGTGTGTATATATATATATATATGAGAAAAATTTTTTCTTTATCACCTTTTAATCAGGAAGTAGTAAGATATTTTCCATACCTGTGTAAGAGCAGATACGTTATTTTCTACAAACCTACAAATATATGCTTCCATCTCATTTGCCTTCACCTCAGCTGTGCTACTTTTCCCATAGTACTCTAAATTATGATTAATAAAAAACTAATAGTCTATCAGAATTCTAGTCATAACCTCATAGAAATGCTCTACAACATACAAAAAAGGATTTAGTGAAAAATCCTACTTTTAGAAGCAGAATAATTTTCAATAATAAATACCAAAATTCTATGAAATGTTCATTTTATAAAGTGAAACACGTGGAAACACAAGCCATGGTAATACATTTTCTTTACTAGAAAGCACAAGTTGGTTTTGTCTGTTTGTTTTAAATGCCCTTAAAAATCTCTTACTCTTGTATCAACAGTTTCTACATGTCCACGGAAAGAGAAAAACACTTTTTAAGGATTTCTCATTAAGAATGATTTTTCATTTTAAAATATGTTGATATCATTGCCATAATCAGTAACATTTTACTGTAAAATTACTTGTTTCATAGCAGTGTTTTGTTATAGCAAAGTCAGAAATTATATCTCTGGCTTCCGAATGTTGCAAAAACTTTTCTAACATATTGCAGGTATGACATTTCCAGAAGAGCCCTTCAGCTGTGTCATTTCCACAGTAGTTATTAAATTAATCTATATAGCTTATAGGTGAGATCACTGTTCCAGTATACCCAAGATAGCAGAAGTGAAGAATCATTCATTCATTATTAAATAATTTGCAAGTTAGTGTTGGAGAAATGTAAATCCTTAACAAGAATTTTTCATGTTTAAAACTTGCTTCTTATTCTGAAAGATATGATTTTCTTTTGCTGACATACAGCATAATTATTGTTGGAGTTAATACAATTTTAACAGGACATAATATTCCTAAACCATCTTGAAATAAATATGCATATGCTAGTCTGGATGTTATGAAATATTCAGCATGTGACAAGAAACACTTTGAAAGGTAGATATGTGCTGGCACTCCAGTAATTGGGTTCATGAATTGCTTCCAATAGAAATGTGAAAGTTGCTTTTCCTCTCTCCAACTAATTTCACCAGTGCTTGTGAAAAAGAAGGCATTTTTAAAGATAGCTTAAGAAAATTAATCTGCTCACACAGAGATGAAATACTGAATATTTGACTGACTTTTTTTTTCCCAATGATCCCAGTATTTAGTGACACATGCAATTTGTGCAATATTAATCTGACAATACATGCGGTGCTCATAGATATACTACCACTATTTTTCAAGAGAAATCCCAGAGCTATGTTTGTCTTCATTTATGGTAAACCCTTGTAAGAGGAACTTGAGGTTGCCTTGTCAGAGAAATGGAGAAGAGGAAATACCTTCACTTCTTTTCTCCAGCAAATAGAAATGTCTTTGCATAATCGGAGAGAATAGCACTACTTGGTAGTGAATGCCTATTAAATGCATCTTCTCTAAGTATTCATGTTTATTTTTGAGGAAACTGATACCAGTTTCTCAGATGTTAAAGATGAGACGCTACTAGAGATTAAAGTATCAAAAGCAGAGGTTCTGTTAACAAATGGCAAATTAAACAGCAGAAGTTCCCAGGACACATCCAAGAGCTCTGAAGGAACATAGTGAAGGAGGTTGAACTTCTATAAAACAAAAAAAAACCAAACGAAAAACTCCCAAACCCAGGTATTCATTAAAATGAGCTTCTATAGCAGAAAATATTTTACCTACATTTGAGAGAGGGGCAAATGAGATCCTTGAAATCATAGATCTTCACTAAATAATTTGGTTGAAGTAACAATTTAAAAATCAAATTATGAAACAGTTAACAGATCGTAATTTTACAAAGAGATTGGCTTCTATAAGGGGAAAAAATGTACCTCTAATTTAATGTAGTATAATTCCTTGAGGGTGTCAATAAAATGGTGAGTGAAGGAGATAGGTAGACATGTTTGTCTAAGCTTTCAAAAAGCCTTTGGCAGTCTTTCACAAGAAGCCGTTAAAAATGATCAGTCATAAGGGGAGAGCTAAAATTCTGTCACAGGTCAGAAGCTGGATGAGACATGGAAAACAGAGCGCCTGAATAACTCATCATCTTTGAAGAGGGTGAAATGTTAACAGCCGTGTTTTTCAATATTGAAAGAGAACCACTCTGGTTTAATGTACTGTTTGCATTAATGATCTGGAAGAGAGATGAAATGAGCAAACCCCTGATTATTTATGATAGAAGTAAAAAAATAATTTGAGAATTTTTAGGGGGGATTTAGCAGAGCTGAAGTCACCAACATGATGACAGGCATAATGTAAAGCTGACCATGGTAGAACAACGCTTAGTGCTGGCAGTTTTCTAAATGCTCTTAAATATCTTTGGATCTGTAATTAAGACATCTCTTCATTACAGAAAACAAAACTCCTATATGTATTTCTCAGTGATAGCTCAACTTCCCCTGTCCCCTATGCCCCCCACCCCCCAAAAAAAAAGCTTTTATGTGTCTTTGCTTCAGAAAGCAAATATGCTATTTCGAGAAGAAGAGAACACCATGGAAAGAAGTCACTTTACATTAACTCCAGAGTTTAATGGTAGGCTTTGAAGCTGAATATGTATACATGCACATACATTAGTTGGGTAATTAGAGATCACTGACAGCAGCATTTGGAAAACTGACCTAAATTAGTCTATAACACCACAGAGCTGATATTTGATTAGCTCTGATGGCAATGGTCCTTGATGGCTGTAGACATTAAAGCAGTCAGGCTTCAGAGCTCTTCCGTGAGGAGGGAGCTGAAACCAAACCAGGCATCTGCTTTCTCTCCCCCAAAATCGGAGATCTATCCTTTTATGAGACAGCTGAGCTTCTAGGCAGTTTGCAGCTCTTGGCCTCTGTCCCTGGGCTAAGCATTTTCAGGGATGCCGCTTTGCAAGGGCAGGTGCTTTAGCTGCTTTTCAGCTGTTATTTCCTTTGCTGAGCTGCTGCTTCTTAAACTCAAACCGGTCCTGCCCCAGCTCTCAAGGTTGCACTTCTTCAATGACTGGTAACTGACCACTAGTGAGCTGCATACAGTTCTGGGGCCCCCACTTCCAAGCTGTGCCCGCATCATCAGAGCCTTTGCTGTTATCCTGCCGTTAAAGTGCACATCATTATGAGAGACACCTGGTATCAAGCTCAGGCTCACACAGCCAGGTCTCATAACCAGCTGATGAGAAGCCCAGCAGGTCATCCCCGGGCACCCTGCACTGTGAGAAGAAAACACCACTAGTGTAAAGCTTCTGACCTCTTACTGGTGGTTATGGTAAGGTTTTTACAGGGTACAACAAAAATATATGTAGTTTTGATAGCAAAACTATCCACGTGCTTATGTTTGGGTTCAGAAAAAGCTAATGTTAAAATCTGCGTAGTGTGCTTCTACTTTTATGGGAGCAACAGGTTTCTGCTTTAGCTAGATAGGGTACAGATTTCCTGAAGAATTTGAGTATTACTTTAATGATGAACACATACCCCGGGAGGATGATAGGTCTGGGTTTGAGTCCCTATTATAAGAATCAATTACGCATTTTTCATGACAAGGCCATTACGTCAAATGTAAAAGCTATTCTGATGTTACAAACTGATTAAATTAAAGAACAAAGGCTTACTTTGGTATGTACAGTGATTATGTACAAAGTGATAGGGTATTATTCACAGTAAAATTACTGTGAAAAATGGAGCTTTCAGAAAGTTATTTAACTTTGCTCTAAATTATCTGGTGCTGCCCACTGTCAGTATAATGTATTGAACTACATAGGTGAATAACTTGATCTTATGTGACCATTTCTATGTTCATACAGTGGTCTGTCTCACAGACATGGTTAGCAATATCATTTTCTACAGTACTGTTGACAGCTTTCCCCTTTTAAAGTTGTCACCTTCATTTTATTACTTAAATCAGTTCAGGTAACATCTTATCAATTACAATATAAGTCTCTGTTAAATATTAAACCTATATTCATAAATAAGAATTCTGTCAAAAACATGGAAACTTTATTATAAGTCAGGTCTTCTAAAAATCTTAAATTTCTGCTGTCAAAAATCACGTAGGTATCTACCTTGTAATCGGTGGTCATTTGGTGAATTGTAATCTAGTCCTTATCTGTAGGATGTTTAGCCTCATTTTTTCCCAGGCAGGACAAAAAGAGAACCCTACGGAAAACTGTAAAAATGGTAGAAGGACAAGGCATACAAAAATCTTTCAGTTCATATGGAGAAATGAGGGTTATTAAAAAAAAAAAAGGTGGTTTAATTTGTTTAAACAAGACTTTGTGCAGTGAATGACATGGGAATTTGTATAATAGAGAGGAAAAGGCAGGCTACAGAAAATGAGTTCTAATCATGCTCATATGGGAGTAAATTTTACACTTGAAATCCAACTCTTTCTTTCTTTTTCTTTAATTCTGTCTCTTTATATCCATAAATATGTGTAGCATAATGATACAGATGTTAAACAATTTTATGTTTACAAATTAAATATGGAAATTCATAGTCATATTATTTGTACTTAAATAAGGTACATATACTTTGTAGATATATTAAATAACCAACTTCATTCTGAGTGCTCAGCATGTTTTAGCTAACAAGGAAAAGATGGAGGTCCTACCCTTAAATCACTAAATGAAGGGGGTTTGATTGTTATTTATTTACTTCTGTAAACAGAGAGTGAGCTCTGCTGTTGTATACGATCAGCCTTCTGTCTTCTGAGCTGTTTCCTTGTCCCCAAGTTTCTTTTGCATTTTGCTGTGGGGAAAACCCTCTCAGAGGTGGCTTTTATGCTAGAAGTGACACGTGCAGCCCATCAGTGTTACACTATTAAATACTGCAAATTGCATCCTCCTTGGACAGTCAAAGCACACATTTGCCAAGGAATAGCATGCACACCGATCAGTACGTCTGGGAAGTAAAAACTCAAATGATCCTTGCTGGAAAATCTGTCTTTACTGATTTGTATTCAAGAAAATACAAGTGAGATTTTTTTTTTTCCTCTTCTATTTAAGAGAAATATTTTATATTTTAAGGAGCTATTTTTTTCCATTTTTGAGAGTGAGGGTTTTTTTTTTAATGTATGGAGTAAACTGTTCACAGTAGTAGATACAGTATTTGTGAGAAGTGCAAGACATCTAAAGATAAGCAGAACTTTTTATTTCAATGGGAGTTCATAGAATCATAGAATAGTTTGGGTTGGAAGGGACCTTTAAAGGTCATCTAGTCCAACCCCCCTGCAATGAGCAGGGACGTCCTCAACTACATCAGGTTGCCCAGAGCCCCGTCCAGGCTCACCTTGAATGTTTCCAGGGATGGGGCTTCTGTCATCTCTCTGGGCAACCTGTTCCAGTGTTTCACCACCCTCATTGTGAAAAACTTCTTCCTTATATCTAGTCTAAATCTCCTCTCTTTTAGTTTAAAACCATTACCCCTTGTCCTATCACAGCAGGTCCTGCTAAAAAGTTTGTCCTCATCTTTCTTATAGGCTCCCTTTAAGTACTGAAAAGCCACAATAAGGTCTCCCCGGAGCCTTCTCTTGTCCAGGCTGAACAAGCCCAACTTTCTCAGCCTGTCTTCACAGGAAAGGTGCTCCAGCCCTCTGATCGTTTTTGTGGCCCTCCTCTGGACCTGCTCCAGCAGGTCCATGTCCTTCTTGTGTTGGGGGCTCCAGAGCTGGACGCAGGACTCCAGGTGGGGTCTCACAAGAGAGGAGCAGAGGGGCAGAATCACCTCCCTCGATCTGCTGGCCACTCTTCTTTTGATGCAGCCCAGGGTACGGTTGGCCTTCTGGGCTGTGAGCGCACATTGCTGTCTCATGTCCATCTTTTCATCCACCAGTACCCCCAAGTCCTTCTCGGCAGGGCTGCTCTTGATCCTTTCATCCCCCAGCCTGTATTGATACCAGGGGTTGCTCCGACCCAGGTGCAGGACCTTGCATTTGTCCTTGTTGAACCTCATGAGGTTCGCCCAGGCCCACCTCTATGAGCTTGTCCAGGTCCCTCTGGATGTTGTTCTCTGCAAGCTGGAAAGATGTGCTCTGCAGCTATTCTATTGTATATGTACAAAATTTATTTGTAATTATTTATCAATGTGTCATCATAATATCCTTAAACAGCCAGAATTTTGCAGCAAGAAGATTAATATTTCACCCCTAGTGAGAGCCAAAGCAAATAATATAGGTACAGATGTAAAAATGATCAATAACTATCATCCCTCTGGTTCCATAAGCAAAAGAAAAAAAAGGAGGACATAACATTTGAAGCTTGACTATTTCTCTAGCACCTGTTTATTATGGCTTTTGAATAATACGAGATATATGAGAAATACCAAAAGTTAAAGACCCAGCAGCTCATATCATCAGTTAGGTCAGTGACGTGAAGGAGTAAAAACAGATGCACAAACAGAAAAAATTCCAAGACAAGCTCAGTCGCATGTATAATTTCTCAAGCTGTTTTTAGGAACTCAGCTTAGATTACATTTCTAGAACAGTCCCCATTTTTTTCAAACTGAAAGGATTTTGATATTTTGTCTAACTGAAAGGAGAAAGAAGTATTTTTAAATTATTTTTTAAATCAAATTTTGGGGTTTTTTGAAGCGCAGCTTTGATTGAACTGACGTTAAAAGAGCGACCATAGCACCCTGATTGCTCGTGCTAAACTCAACCATTTCAAACCAGAGAACAATTTAAGGGAGACCCAAATGTCTTAAATTATTAGAGCAGGGAGAAAGTTAGCATTTTTCTCCGTTGAACTTTTTCTTTTATTAAACCCAGACACTTTGATCACTTTTTCTGCCCATCCACAAAATAAGAAGAGCTATTATTTTTCTGGCTCTGCCTCAGTATCTGCCCTTTCCTCCAATTCGAATGACTGGGGAGGCTGGCAAATGAGATGATGACAGAGCTGTTTCACTCATCTTTCTACTTCTGAGGTATTTCTAAAAGAGGAGGAATTTTAAGGATAATTTATAGACCAGAGAATTCTGTCACTTTTATCCCCATGTCTGATGAGAAACATTTCCTTTCTTTTTAGGAAATCAGCAGCCCCATTTATAGTATTTCTTCCAATAACAATTCCAGTAAACAATAAATTGTAAATAAGTCATTCTGACCAGTTGCTAGTAGCTGAGGTAGACTTATCTACGTGTTTCCTTGTAAGAAGCAAAACTAAACAGTTGCATTTGTGTTTTTTCTCATTTGTTGTTATTTGAAAAATATATCTACCTCCCCTTCCCAAAAGCCTTTTCCTTTACAAAGCATCAGTTTTTCTTACTGAAGCTGAAAATAAAGCATCAGACTGAAAAAGAGGACATTAACAGTAAAATTTAGTTTTGTGTCTCTTCTTCAGTATCTGTAATGGAGAAATATCACTGCAGTGAACTCTTTATCTGAATGTGAATAGCTTTATTGTCAGCTGTGTACCTACTTTATGTACTAAATGACAGCTTTTCCCGTGTTCTCCCCCTTCTTCCCTCATTGCCTATTAGAAATACTTGTACTGATATGTTAATCTAATATTCTATTAAGATTTTGCTAGTAATGATGCAACAATTAAGCAAGAAACTCTTTCTAGTTTTCCCTCAGGCACTTCAGTTATTCTGTCTCATACATCATAAATAGGGAATATTTTAATAGATGGTTGTTCCTCCACCCCCACTCCGAGTTATCATTTATTCACTAAGATAACAAAAGACAAATTGAACTGCAATACAAGAGTCAATTAAAGCAAATATTTTGATAATCCTGACACAAGGCACAATCATGTTACTGTACCAAGCCCACCGTACTGGTTTTGCGTGGCAAGGTTTTGGTAGCTGAGGGGCTACAGGGGTGGCTTCTGTAAGAAGCTGCCAGAAGCTTTCCCCATGTCGGATGGAGCCAGTGCCAGCCAAGGCCAAGCCCATCACCGATGGTGGTAGCACCTCTGGGATAACATAGTTAAGAAGGGGAAAAACTGCTGTGGGATTATAGTAGCAGAGAGAAGAGTGAGAATATGTGAGAGCAGCAACTCTGCAGACACCCAGGTCAGTGGAGAAGGAGGGGAAGGAGGTGCTCCAGGCACCAGAGCAGAGATTCCCCTGCAGCCCGTGGTGAAGACCATGGTGAGGCAGGCTGTCCCCCTGCAGCCCATGGAGGTCCATGGTGGAGCAGATATCCACCTGCAGCCCATGGAGGAGCCCACGCTAGAGCAGGTGGATGCCCAAAGGAGGCTGTGACTCCATGGGAAACCTGCGCTGGAGCAGGCTCCTGGCAGGACCTGTGGACCCGTGGAGAGGAGCCCACGCTGGAGCAGGTTTGCTGGCAGCGCTTGTGACCCTGTGGGGGACCCACGCTGGAGCAGTCTGTTCCTGAAGGACTGCACCCCGTGGAAAGGACCCACGCTGGAACAGTTTGTGAAGAACTGCAGCCCACGGGAAGGACTCATGTTGGAGAAGTCCGTGGAGGACTGTCTCCTGTGGGAGGGACCCCACGCTGGAGCAGGGGAAGAGTGTGAGGAGTCCTCCCCCTGAGGGGGAAGGAGTGGCAGAGACAACATGTGATGAACTGACTGCAACCCCCATTCCCCGTCCCCCTGTGCCACTCGGGGGGAGGAGGTGGTAGAGAAATTGGGAGTGAAGTTGAGCCTGGGAAGAAGGGAGGCGTGGGGGGAAGGTGTTTTTAAGATTTGGTTTTATTTCTCATTATCCTACTCTGACTTGATTGGCAATAAATTAAATTAATTTTTCCCCAAGTTGAGTCTGTTTTGCCCGTGACAGTAGTTGGTGAGTGATCTCCCTGTCCTTATCACGACCCATGAGGTTTTCGCTATATTTTCTCTCCCCTGTCCAGTTGAGGAGGGGCAGTGATAGAACGGCTTTGGTGGGCACCTGGTGTCCAGCCAGGGTCAAACCACAACACCCACAAAGCTGAATTTGATCTGCCATGTACATGGTAGATAGAATGCAGAAAAAAAGTTGGGTTTATGCCAAGTGGTTTCGAAGATGTCCTTAGTATTACAGCTTTTCTTGGGCTCTTCTAAATGGCAATAAACAGTGAATTTATGTAATGGACAATTTGCAATCACTAAACCCAACAGAGCTCTCTCTCTGTAGTCTTGTACAATGGTACCAGATATAGTTCTCTGTGCTATATCCAGCCCATGCATTCGTATGACAAATGCACATGGTGCTTCCATATACAGTGGCAAACAAATTGTTTCAATTTCTTAAGTCCTGGGAATTTTCTTCATTTTAGCTTATTGTAGCCTTCTATACTAGTTCTTCCTTTGCTAGTTTTACCTACTCTGTTAGTGGAGCAACTTCTGTTTTACTTGCGTAGATGTCTTTGTAGGGACTTCAGAGTTAACTTGTTTGATACTAGTTTAAGCATCCTATGTAACTTATCAGTGATACGGGCCCCAGCTGTTCTGCAGCATCTGCAGCTATGGAAGAAGGAGTTATATCTTTTCAGTGGATACTGCCTCTGTACAGCAGATCTTTTCTAGACAGTAATAAATGTTGATGTAAACCAACATTTACCATGAGTAAGCTGCTGTATGCTAAAAATCAGTCATGCAGTTCCCACTTATACCAATTGTAACCACTGGGATCTTTTTGGACATACTTGTTGCTGAAAGCATAATCCTTAAAATTTAATCGTTTATTGGAAAAGCCCTTGTGGATATGATAGACATCCTATAGCACATCATAGAAGATTACATTCTATCTCATGGCGTACTCTAGAAACTTCTAGAGTACGCTTTTTTATATGTCATAGGCTACTATACCCATTTCTATAGAGTCATATTACACACCTATGGAGAATTTTTTCAGACATAGTAAATTTTAAGGGATTTTTCAAAAAGGGGCAGTTAAAGGATTAGCTGTGATTATGCTGCGTGGACTACATGAGGATATACAGTGCATTGGTTACTCCCCATCCAATCCCTGTGGATCCAGTCGTCTGGGGTTTAAACTAAGGGCACGTGGTTCATGAAACGCTTCAGGAGTAATAAGGTACTCTGCAATAAGACTGCACAAGCTCACTGTGCACTAGTTTTCCTCTATAAACAACATCTAAGAGCGTTGCTCTCTTCTGCGGTATAGGTTTAATCCTGACAGGGATTTAGTTTGAAGTATCTTACTGTGCATCTCTGTGTGATCTCTTCACTTTCTGAAACAGGAAGCAATCAACCATTTGCATCAAAATTAGCTTATATTAAGAATACTCACTGATTGCTACTGTTTGAACATTTATTACATCTCTAGTTTCTTCTGAAATATTGTTATGGTCAATTCATTGAAAGAGGCACTTGTGATGTATTAGTCACAGCAATGGCCAACCACCGTGTTCTGTTTTGAGACACGCTTTCGTACAATTTAGAGAGTAGTAGTAATTACGGCCGCAACTCAGTGAAGAAACAGAAACAACGTAGTCTTTCTCCTTCAGTAGAACCATTTAAATTGGAGAAAGTACACAGCTGCTTTGCCCACACTTTGGGACATCACTTCATAGTTGGTTGCACCTGTATAGCCATAGCAGTTTATGGTTATCTCTGCGGAAGAGCCTTGTTCACCTCTATAGGTTACCTTTTAAAAAGATTAAAGACTAGCCTCTTCATCTTGCTCAAGCCTGGGGACAGATGGCATTGGTACCCCTGTCACATATGATGAAGGATAAAAGTAAAAAAGAAGTAATCCCCTGAATAAACTCCATTTACCCTGGGATTACCATTTTAATAACTTGGCATTTCCAATCAATCATGAACAAAGAATTTAGGTAGTTCTCTATTTCTTTCTGAGATAGTCACTATAATTACGTATAGAATCAACTCCCCTTGCTGGTATTAATATTTGCTGAGTGGTCTTGTTTATATGGGCCATGGTTACAAATGTTTTTGTCATTTTGAGTGTTACTATATCATTTTTCATGAAACATACCTAGTTTTTTTTTATTCAGAACAACACATTGAGTGCTGGCTGCCTGAGCAATGAGTGACTTTGCCAACCGATTCAAAGGTAAAGCTGGCTGGTAGCAACTATGATAGAATAAATAGGAAAAATATATCATTGCCTGCCTACCTCAGGTTTATCTATTTATTTATTTATTTATTTAACTTTTGCATGTGTCCAAGGTGCTCTAATCTACTTGGTCGGTACTTTCGTATAGTAATTTTTATAAGAGCCAGACTTTATCCATTATTTTGGCTGTTTTAGAGTGAGGCTCTACTCTACTGGTATGCTGAATTAAAAGAAATTTTTTCCCCATGTTTGTAGAAATGTTTAAAAAATAAGTTTGATAAATTTAAGTAATAGAATGTGGTTTTGGATACTGTAACTCTCAGTATATGTTCTTCATTTCTATATATATAGACTAAAACCAAAGACAACTAATCTTTGCCAGTAGTAGACATACTAAGGAGTATGTGTGTATGTTTGAGAAGAGTATCTATGTTTGAGGTACATTGTGACACTTTGATATTTAAAAAAAAAAAAAAAGGCAACAAAAAAACCCCCTCCTACACACTATTTTTCAGTATTGTCTTTGAACACTTGTCTTCCGCCAAATTAAATGGGTGCAGATCCCACTTTTTCCTTTGCTCTGGTAAAGAGTATCCAATTAAGATCTCACAGATCCAATTACAAAAATAAGGAAGCCATTTTGAGAAAATTTATATGGAATAGATTTATTTTTCTCTTCTTCAAGTAAATAATCTAATATGTTTATTAAAATATATTTATTATGTAGGTTTTGTGAAATAGTTTTGCTTAAAGATATGAAAAACAATATTTTGGCTTAAAAATTACAGAAAATTTTGTAAAAGGACAATTTTAATGTGAGACACTAAGAGTTTTGAGAAAATAAGTTTCAAATGTAAAATTTTAAGTATTGCTTGATGTTTCTAAATTCATTAATTCTTATGGACTAACACGTTAGCTGCAGTTTTTATCTATTAGTGTGCTTGCAATTAGAATGTTTATGGTTTCCATTTTCATTTTCTGAGCTACCCACATAGGCGCTTGAGTTTTCAGATCTACTTAAAATGTTACATAACTGACTATATCAGGGGATCTCATAGTTTCTTCAACTGTAGGGGCACACAGCAAGTCAGAGTCATAAATCTGCATTACCAGAAGGAAGGGTGCTTACCTAAGAAAAAAACATGGCTAGGCTCCTATATACCAGCCTATGACTTCAGAGTTGGAGCCATGTAAATAAGTTAAACACTCAAATACAGTGATGAACTAAGCTAGTTTTTTGTTTGCAAACCTACATGAATAAAGATACCATTATTATTTTTAATACCATTAACTTCCAACTGAAAAGTTCTAAAAGTTAATACCCACTGGTGTACCCCCCAAATTATCTTAAATAACAAGAGTATTTGATCTTAGTATTTCCATTCTTCTTGACATAATCCTGTATTATAGAATCAGAGAATCATAGAATGGTTTGGGTTGGAAGGAACCTTAAAGATCATCTAGTTCCAACCCCCCTGCCATGGGCAGGGACTAGACCAGCTTGCTCAAAGCTCCATCCAACCTGGCCTTGAACACTTCCAGGGATGGGGCAGCCACAACTTCTCTGGGCAACCTGCCCCAGTGCCTCACCACCCTCATAGTGAAGAATTTCTTCCTTACATCTCATCTAGATCTACCCTCTTTCAGTTTAAAGCCATTCCCCCTTGTCCTATCACTACATGCCCTTGTCAAAAGTCCCTCCCCAGCTTTCTTGTAGGCCCCCTTGAGGTACTGGAAGGCTGCTAGAAGGTCTCCCTGGAGCCTTCTCTTCTCCAGGCTGAACAAGCTAAATTCTCTCAGCCCGTTTTCAGAGGAGAGGTACTCTGGCCCTCTGATCTTCTTCGTGGCCCTCCACTGGACTTGCTCCAACAGGTTCATGTCCTTCTTGTGTTGGGGGGCCCCAGAGCTGAACACAGTACTCCAGGTGAGGTCTCACGAGAGCGGGGTAGAGGGGGAGAATCACTTCCCTTGACCTGCTGGTCGCGCTTCTTTTGATGCAGGCCAGGATACGGTTGGCTTTCTGGACTGCGAACGTACGTTGCTGGGTTATGTTAAGCTTAAAAAAGCCAAAAAGCAATTGCTTTGTAATTTTGCACTGTTTATAACCTGCTTTGATTCTCTCTGTGCACATGGAAAAAAGCATACAAAGTGACCTGGAGTGCGAAGGCTGCACCCAAGACAGCTATTGATGTTGAGACCAAGACTGGCCATTACAATCAGCCAAAACCCACATCCCTGATGACCTCAGTTCCCTCACAGTTTGCTATGCTGGGCAAAGCTGACATCAGAGATGTTACCATCAATAAGTAACTTGCAGGAAACCTCTAAAAGGCCGCCCAAGTCCTTCTCCTCAGGGCTGTTCTCAATCCATTTTCTGCCCAGCCTGTATTTGTGCTTGGGATTGCCTCGACCCATGTGCAGGACCTTATACTTGGCCTTATTGAACTTCATGAGGTTCGCATGGGCCCACCTCTTGGGCCTCTCAAGGTCCCTCTGGATGGCATCCCTTCCCTCTGGCATGTCGACTGCACCACACAGCTTGGTGTTGTCAGCAAACTTGCTGAGGGTGCACTCCATCCCACTGTCCATGTCGCCAAAAAAGATGTTAAACAGCTCTGGTCCCAATACCAGCCCCTGAGGAATGCCACTTGTCACTGGTCTCCACTTGGACATTGAGCTGTTAACCTCAACTCTTTGAGTACGACCATCCAGCCAATTCCTTATCCACTGAGTGGTCCATCCGTCAAATCCATGTCTCTCCAATTTAGAGACAAGGATGTCATGTGGGACAGTGTCAAATGCTTTGCACAAGTCCAGGTAGATGATGTCAGTTGCTCTTCCCTTACCCACCAATGCTGTAAGCCTATCGTAGAAGACCACCAAATTTGTCAGGCACAATTTGCCTTTAGTGAAGCCATGTTGGCTGTTGCCAATCACCTCCTTATTTTCCATGTGCCTTAGCATAGTTTCCAGGATGATTTGCTCCATGATCTTGCTGGGCACAGAAGTGAGACTGACTGGTCTGTAGTTCCCCACATCTTCCTTTTTTCCCTTCTTAAAAATGGGGGTTATGTTTCCCCTTCACTGGACTGCCACGACTTCTCAAATAGGATGGAGAGTGGCTTAGCAACTTCATCTGCCAGTTCCCTCAGGCCCTGTAGATGCATGTCATCAGGTCCCATGGACTTGCACACCTTCAGGTTCTTTAGATGGTCTTGAACCTGATCTTCTCCTACAGTGGGTGGTTCTTCATTCTTCCAGTCCTTGCCCTTGCCTTCTGCAACTTGGGTGATGTGGCTAGAGCACTAGTTGGTGTGCTTTCTCTTTTTCTTATAAATATGAATATATAAAACCTGAAAATATTTCTAATAGTAATTCTACTACCATTGTTATGTAGGCAAAATATGAGGAAGTGAGAGTAAGGTATAATTTACTGAGATAATTTTTATTTTTTAACATAAAAATGACCAATTTATGGCCAAAGCAGTTCTGAAACCATTTTCTAGCATGAAGCAGAAATTTATGAATCATTTGTCATAATATCAAAATTAGGCCATATCCAGCATGACATTTCTCCAGTTCCTCTGAAGTAAATCTAGAATGATGTCAAAAGTCAGTCCTCTGGTATGTATAAATGGTTGCCATTCTGCCATATGCA
Organism: Phoenicopterus ruber ruber; assembly: GCA_009819775.1. Classification (NCBI taxonomy): domain Eukaryota; kingdom Metazoa; phylum Chordata; class Aves; order Phoenicopteriformes; family Phoenicopteridae; genus Phoenicopterus; species Phoenicopterus ruber. The sequence goes on from CM020218.1 coordinate 46,567,152, forward strand.
TCTCACTCAAGCATTTTCTCATCAGCGTAAAAAAAGGCAAGCAATGATTCAAAGGCTATCTTTTCATCGTTATTGGCAATGGCTGGATATTTAGGTGATTCAATAAAGCTGTAGACAGCTTTCAGGGTATCTGGCTGCCAGCCTTGTCTTACTGTGGAAGATGCGGATGCTGAAAGCTTTTCCTGTCCTAGAGCAATCTGGGCTCCTATGCAGACGATACAAAGCAAGCAGTCTGTGGAGAAAGATATTTTTTCCCCTGAGCGGTCACCACTCTTGTTTGTATTTTTCCTGCATTTGATAAAATTAACTAGCCCTTTTTTATGTTGTTTTTTTTTCTCCCTTCCAGCACTTATAACTCCCCAATTAGAATAATGTTTTATGTTCCTATAATGGTTATGCAGAAGATATTTTTTCAATTCTGTGTTTCTCAAACACAATTAGCACTTCTATTTAGTATTAAATATTCATAATTCTGACCTCAAACAACTGGTGGCTCTTAACTAACACAGAGATTGATAACAGTCCTTAGTTCAGAAAGCTGATTTTTTTTTTTTTTTCCTGTTTTGCAATAGTGATATAGGTACACCCAGCAACTGCAATGTCACGAAGAGCTGTAAATCCCATTCTTTTATATCTTTTTTTTTTTTAATATCATTATTTTATTTTGCTCAAGTATTTCTTTCATGAAACTGGGAAAGAAAACAACATTCTATAAATGTTTCTAATACATAAACTTTCACAAGAGACCAAGACTGCTCCGAGTAATACATAATTACATGATGGGTGGTATAAGTGTTTTTGGCCATTCTTTGCCAGAACACTCCTTGCCATCAAAGTTACTTGATTACCGTATATTGAAATACCTACTGTTCAAATGTTAATTTCCCAGACCTGAAGTCTAGTTTTTATATCATAAAGTGTAGTAAGTAGCAATAAAGCTAGAGAACACAGTGATCTTGACCAATTCCTGAAAATGTGTGTAAGACTTCATTTTGTCTGGCACAGACAAGTTGGATTGTAAGTCAGGAAATGTTAAAGGGTTGGGAACCATCTTCTCCTACTCACTCATATTACAATGTGCTTCATGACACTGCTTTCCATGTGTTGAGAGTTTTTGGAATATATGGGCGTTTTAATCTGATATGATTTTTTTATACGTATATTTTTGGGGGTTGTGGGGCTTGAAGCAGGCAATTGATCAAGTAGGGATCAACAAAATGCTTCCTGGGTATATCCTATGTTCTCATCTTGGCACCAAAAGAAGCTGCTCTATAGTTTTGGGCTCAATGAAAGTTTAGTCCTAATTTTCTGGAAATTTATTGAAGGACAGAAGATACAATTAATTGAACCTTTTCCCAGATGACATACAGAACTCAAGTCAGCTATGGTCATTCCAGTGTTAAACTTCTGATACCTAAGGTATTCCCTCAGGGTGCAAGCATTAGAGGGCAAGGCAAAAGTATCCTTGGTTTCTTTCAGAACTGTTTTTGAACTATTTTGAGATGGAGCTATTTATAAGATATTACCTATATAGGAGGAGATTGGGAGCTCTGAACATTCTGCCAAAAATGTCCCTAGGCTAATCAGTAGTGAAACTAAATAGCTAACTAGTTAGATAATAACAGAGTTGTTACACAATGATCATGCCTTCAGGGTTGTACAAAGATGTAAAGGGAGTCGGAATAAGGAGCTTTCATTTGAGGAGGATGCAATGGAAGATTTCAAGAAAACGTTGGTAATTTTGCTGTATTTATTTTATTAGCTGTTTTTAGTTAGCAATTAATATTGTTTAGCAGTTGCAAACACAGAGGCAAATAAAAGCAAGCAAACTATATTTGTGACCTAAAACACATTCCTGAAACTGGCAGACAGAACACAGCATGTGTTAAAGAAAAAAAAATCTCATTACGTGTAGCTACCTTTCTAATCAATATAAAATCAGAGAAGAGATGCATGAAAAGTACAGAGAACTTTCTTGAGATACAGATAGAGTATGCTGGGGTGTCTTAGGACTCAGGAAGTTCGTGATTAATTGACTCGGCACGAGCATCCCATTAAGAGCATATTAAAAGAAGTGGCATGCTACTGGACAAAATCTCCTCACTGCAAATGGGTCTTCATTTCCACATGCAACATGTTCCCTTTTACTTAAGCTGAAAAACACATCAGAATAGATATGCTTGCACCAGTGTTTTTCATAATATTATTACATACACTAATAGAAAATGCATTCTGAGCATGTTGGACTTTTTTCACCCTTTTCTAGCCTTACAATTCTATACAAAAAAATAGGTAGGTTTAGTTTTCATTTCTTGTATTAAGGTATAAATTTGTAGATTAAGAAAAAACCTCTATGTACTTCCCTTTTCTGACCTTATTTTTTTGACATCTTCTCTTCTAGTCTTCCCATACATTCAAATGTAAATATTTTGCAGTTTTCAAAGGAACTATGTAATATTGCTTGTTGACAGAAAGAGGGAACAAGATAGTTGAGAGGAAAGGACAGAAGAAAGATATCTCTCCTTTTTTGATGTTTCTTAGAATCACAAGAAAAAGCCTATGAAACTGATGAACTATGAAAGCTTCTGAAACCACAGATATGTTAAATACATATATATACACATGCATGTGCACATATATATACACACGCACATGTACATATATATAAAAATAACTCTGTATATTCTCTTTGCTATGAATGACATGTATAGATCTTAAAGGGATGTACAGTACAGATAGAAGACTAAACACAAAGGTAGTATATGTTGAGATGCTCTATTATTTACATAGTAGTCACTTTACCGGGCAAGTGTCCCAATAAGGAAATTATAGCAGAAGAAAGTGTCACTTCTACATTTCAATTTTTCAAATTGTAATCAATCAAGAGCATGTTGGATTACTTACTCACAGCATATAAATGCAATCTGTAGAAGTTAAATTTTATCAGCTCATTTCTCAATCTTGACATAGATGTTAAATAGAAGCTCAGCAAGGTACACCTTGACATTGGTGTCAGGACTAAGTGTATAGGCTTTTGAAATCCTTCAGATACCTAAAGAACTCATTTTCTTCTTCTCCTCAATAACTGGGAAAGATGCTCATTGTACCTTTCCAAGGTGCATATTTGACACTTCAGAAAATAAGAAGACTGCAGCATGCATTTTCTTCCAAGCCTATAGCATTATTATTGTTTAGTATTTCAATCCTGCTGTTATGCATGGATGTTCTTCATATGCCTCGTTTTGGGGGAAGCAGCTTTTCACTTATTTTTGCAGTTGTGTCACTAGCTCTGCTGTCTTGGTTTATGCTCCCTATGATCTCTTTAAAGTGGTGAATTATGGTTTCTGTTTCAGGATGCGTATAGTTCTTTGATTTATGCCCTTCCACCACATTTTATTCTTTGTCAAGCAGCAGCAGGGGTTTGAGCCTTGATTCTTGATAACATTAATGGTCCTCTGTAGAACTGAGTATTACAGGGTGGTTTAGGTCACTTTTTGATACATACATGATGTTACAAACCAAATGCACTGCTTTGGGAGGCTTTTACATTAATAAATGGCTGTAGGATATCATTTTGTTCTTGACATCTTAGATGTAAGCATGAGCTAATACTGTAGGACTAGGATCTGTAAACCTGTGAAATTTTAATTGTGCTTCTGACATTGACACCCCTTTGCCTCAAGTAAGCCATTAGCCTGTGTCAGAATTCCCTATTCTGAAATAGTGAAGATACTTAACCTCATATAAGTATCTTTTATATAGCATCTTTAACAATGAATGTTGTAGGATATATCATGGCATTGTTCTTTAGTTCATGAAGTTTGCATAAGGTTGTATTTATTTCTTTTGGATTTTGAAAGGAGTGAACTGACTTAAGATTTCCCTTTGGCATTTTTCTAAACCAATGTTGTCAAATTAGGAGGACCTGCATATTGAACTATTTGCTTATTTCATTAAGTATTTTAAAAATTTACTTTTTGTATCCTTTCTTTTGATGATACCGATATATGTGCAAAAGATTGCATCTCTGTAAAGAAATGTCTTTTCATTTCATAGAAACAGGAGCAAAATTTTTACAATTGCTGAGTCAGCTGATATAATTGATGTAACCCCTCCTTCCTCTATATTCACTGTCTTTTATGATATGTGTCTCTCTTTCTGGCACACGCATACATACGCGTGTACAAGCTGATGTATGTTTCACAGAACTTTAAGATTTATAATTTGATATAAAATCAATACAGACAAGCCTTTCATGTGCAGGGGGGGAACCCTGTAAATATATGTATGCTAGTATTAGGTTCTGTTGTGATTGTGTAGCATACAAACAATTTGGATTATGTTTTAGCTGTTAATAATCTGTTAACATATGACCTGTGCTTCTTGACATCTCTGTTGTATCCAGGACTTGGAAACTGCTTTTTCAGACTGTACATGATATCTCTGGGTTTTTTTGGGGGGGAAGGGGTAGTAATTTTGTTTTCCCTTTTTTTTTTTTTTTTTTTTTTTTTAATATTGTTGCTTACCTCCAGTTGTCTGCAGGTTTGGTTTTTTCCCCTTTGGCTTTCAATTTTCTCTTGGCCAACCCACGTTTACTTCTTGTGAGAAGGTGAGGTAAAAAGGAAGTATCTAAATCCTGATATATGAGGTTAAACAAGGATTTGTACTCTAATTCCTGAAGTGGTTTTCTAAAGTCACCTAAAGTTCATGTGTTTCTCTACTTGAAAACTCAACGGCTGTAATGTGAATCAATTCCAGAAAGAAATTCAACATCAAAGTGTATTTTCAAAATTCCCTTGCAGTTGTATGATTAGCAGTGTTGATTTTTTTCTTTCCTCATTATCTGTGTGCATGTATTTCATCTTATTTCTTGACTGTTGTGGTAAATAATAACCCATACAGTAGGTGGTAACCTTGTTGCTCAGACACTAAGTGATGGAAAGGTCTTCAAGTCAAGACTTTACTTTCCCAATAGTTGTCTTTTAATCTTTTTTTTTATTAACTATTTTGATTTATTTTTTTTAATAAATAACCTTTAGTCTTACATGTGTCTGTCTGACCAGCTGTTTTATTGAAAGGCTGCCATATAAAATAATAGCTCTAGGAGCAACCAGTCCCTGGGAACTGTTAGTTCTCGAGCTCTGAGTAGATGTCTGCCTAGAAGGGCTCTTATTTTCACTGTGTTTCCTCTGGGGCAGAGGAAATAAGTACACACGTAGAGGAAAGAATTAACTCTCTGGTGCATTCTAGAGAGTAATTTCCTATCCTGTGCTACGTTACATGGCATCTTTGAAAGTATCTTTCAGATAGGGACAGAGCTGTACTTGTAAATGCCTTGCGTTTCAAAGCTTTTTGGTCATAGGAGAGCTGAGGACCATGGCAAAGCTGCCCTTCCCTTGCGCTCTCAGATGCAGTAGCAGAAGCTGCTCACACTCGCTGTGAATGTCTTGACTTGACACAGGCACCGGTGCTCGTTGGGTATGTAGGACATAGAAGACAGAGCAAAAGTAGGAGACGTGCTTAGAGTACAGAAGTTAAGTGGTACCAGAGCAGGCTCTGACCACCCCGAGACAGATGCCAGCATAGGACGTCCTCTGAGGCAGTAAGAAACTTCCAGAAGCACTCCTTCCTCTCCCTGCCCTGCTGTTGTAATTAGTGAAGTGTGTCAGCACAGGCTGACTCTTCGTGGTGATGTGCTTGCTAAGTCCCACTTCTCACGCAGTCAAATAATTTACTGCAGGCAGTTCCTAGGGAACTGCTAGAGCCTAGGGTTCACTCCAGGATGCTCCCATCTCAATACTGCGGGGCTCTGAATTCAGACATCATTTCAAAACAGGTATTTTGATGTATTACCTGCAAAGGAATGCATGCAAAAGAAACACCCTCCCGTCATACTGTGCAGTTAAATCTGTGGATTTAGAAGTTGCAGGAGTCTGAGTTTATGCAACAAAACTTTGTGTTGGGCATCTCCAAATACTACCATGAACTAACATGTTACACTGTTTTCAACTACGTAAATATTTCTGAAGGGAGGACAAAATCCCTGGCTTCTCAGCAATTGTGTCCCGTTCCTAGATTTAGAAACATTCACCAGTGGGCTGCTTTGTGTACAGCCTTGGAGGGGACACTGCAGAAGCAACCAGGATAATGAGGCAGAGTTTCATTGGTGATGAATGAGCCTTTATAGATGTGCCACTAGTATTACAAAAGGGACTAGACTATCGAATCTGAATTGCTCCTTCCTTGATATGATCATGTATCTGTTTAGGCAGGTATACAGCTGCGTGTGCCTATGTCCTGAATGATTGCTTTATCCCAAATAAATGCGCTATATTAGCTGTAGAGATATTTGGCTCTAGATAATTACATCAACAACTTTACCCAGTAGTTTACTCTTCTTTATTCCTTATCCTTCAGCTAATATCGCTCCTTTTCCTTTACAGCAAAGCTTCAAAAATCTTTATGGTTATCCGCAGTTCCTCCACATCTGTGTTGTGTTCTTGTTCCTTTGTTACTGAGCTCTGTCTTCTCTGCTAACATACATTAAACAAGATCTCATACCCTGCCAGCATATGCTGTGTGTAGGATTTTTTGACTTATGGGTTTTTTTCCCACCAACCTCTCCTTTCTGTGCTCTAATTAGAGATAAATTTCAGAGCATAAGGAAAACAATCTTAAACTAGAGTTTAAGAATTAAATAAGATATCTCATTAATAATACCTGTTTCCAAATCACAGTCTTCTATTGTTAATTTGGATACTTAGCCCTTTTTATTTAAATTTTTGTAATAAATTGGCTTGCATATAAGGTCATAATAACCACAGGGAAAATTTCTTCTAGACCTCTGCAGCCATGAATAATCAATGAAAATATTGCATTAATTTATATTTAAGGGTATCTTTTAACATTCCCTTCTGAAATTTTTTTACTCATCTGTTATTGCAAGAAGTGCATTGAACATTTCAAGTGTATAGGCTGGCTCTTGATTAACATATCCCTTTTATATACAGATTCATATTCATGTATCAACTTCTTCTCAGTGATTCAAAAGTTCCAATACCATTTTTACATCAGCTTTCTCTCACTTCTTCCTGAGTATTTTTTTTCTTTTTCCCCTCATAAGTTTGTGTTTGTGGGTTTTTTTGAGGGGGAGGAGGTGGTGGTATTTGGGGTTTGGAGTAGTTTGGGGGGTTTATTCTTGGTTTGGTTTTTTTGGTTTTTTTTTTTTAAACTTTGGGTGATTAGGAAAATCAGGTGCATGTCTTGGAAAGGTTCCTTGGATTATGGATATATAGGTTATATGATGAAAGAGAATATTTCAGGTAACGCCTTGCATATTTGAATGGAAATCTATAGCACATCTAATCTTTTCTCAACCAAACAAAATTAATCTAAGTGCTATACACAACGTGGGCACTTTAATGGAATTGTTCGAAATGCTACCTCAATACACAGTGAATGAATAAATATAAATAGTTCCAGAAATAGACCTTCAGGGATTTACATCCAAAATTTATCTCACATGAAAATATTTCCTGGATCAGAAACTGTTGAATGGAGGGGGAAGAGGAGGGAAGTTACATATAAACCAGAAATGATTTAATTACACTGATTAAAGAGTAATACAGATGAAGGATTTTCAACAACTACTATAACAACAAAACCCCATAATTAATGCCTGAACCAAATATACTGTGTTGGGATTTTCTGTATTGAAAAAGACCAATAAAATTCTCTTCTCCAAAGACAAGACAAAAAGAGTTCCTATCTAAACAATATAGAAGGATTTATACAATACATTAATGCACAAAGTATTGCATATGATTCTGTCACAGGTCAGAGCTATACACCTCTGCTGCTTCTTTAAGTATATTCATTCAATTTTAGAAAATAAAAACGTTAGGGGCTTTTTGTGTTTTGTTTTCTTAAAAATGAAGGTTCAGAAGAAGAATCGTTCTTTGATTTTCATTATTGGATTAGCAGCTCTTTGCCTTCAGTGGCTGCAGAAGAGATGTTAGGAGGCATGTCTGGAATGTTAAACTGACCTTTTGGACAAGAGGTAAAATTTTACATATCTTTAAGCATACAGTGTCCTGGGGCAAAGCTAATTTCTTCTATTGGAGGATTTATTCTTGTTAATTTTTAATTATAATATGTAGTATGTATGCATCGAAAAGCAATTTGTTGCTGTCAATTATTAGTCTTCATTAGTATTTCAGTACAGGTAGTGAATTCTTTTTAAGAAATTATTCAAAAATTAGAGTTGGAGAGGAGACTTATTGTCTCAGAAAATTATCCTATCCCGCTGTATTATACTCTCATTTACTTCAATTTTTGCAACGTATTGTACTGTGAGCCTGTTCTTTACCGCTGCAGAACTTATCTGCAGACAGCTTAAAGATTGTGTACAACTGAATAAAGCAGAATAATTTATGTGTACAGGTTAATTTCTTGTTGTTTGCGTGTAAATAGAGCAAAATCTTTCAGAAATATATATCTGTACTCATTATAATAATATATATCTGTACTCATTATAATACTATAATATTACATTTATTAAAGAAATCTCTAATATTTTAAATATACACAATGTTTGGCAGCTTGTGCGTTACAGAAAGTGCTGAGAAAACAGGAAATGATTTGGAGAACTAGATTAATTCAAGTCTGATCCAGGTTAAAATTTAAGGACTAGGCTCTGTGGCTTAGTCCATGCTTTAATAAAACTGTAAAACATTATAGCTTTAAAGCATTAGTGCTAGAGTATGGGGTAATTAGAAAGACAAGTTCTACAGACTAATTTGGTTTCAGTCATCTTGACTCACTATACAGTATGAACCAATATTAAACAAAAGTCAGGATCATAAATATATCTCTGAAGATTGCAATTCATATTTTTAGGATGGATGTGCAATTTTTGGAATTAATTCTTAGGCATTCCAATGGATGAAAAATTAATAGAGAACACTTGAAGAATGCAATGGTTAAAAAGTAGATTACATGAGTCTTGAATTCTTAGAGAAAATAGTTGAAGTAATATGGTCAATAATTTACAATGCTATTGAGATCCATACTAGAATGGTATAGCTAGTTTTGATGTCCACACTCAAAAAACAATGTTGGAAAAAAGAGAAAAGGATTGGAAGAAACATCTAGAAATCTTCCCTACAATGAGTGCTTTGGCCAATTTAGCTTATTAAGGTGAAGTTTAAGAAGCAATGTTACCTTCGCCTGTCATCAGAAAACGATCTTTGATAGATAGAAGTGTCTTTATCCAGGCAAAGACATACATGAATCTGTTCCTCAGAAGCTGATGCTGGATACATTCAATAAAAAAATAGATGCAAATTTTAATAGTAATATTACCATTTAATTTTAATAAAGAAATAGAATAATTTAAAAGGACAACTAACAGATTCTCAATAACTGGATAAGAGATCATAAATTAAAGTTAAATATCTTTCTCAGTATATGTTTTATTTTAGATATAACATACAGACTCATTGCAAGGCATACTACTCAATGCATCATATTAGCTAAGACTTTTAAATAGCTCTTTATTATTCTTCCTTGAAATCCTATGGAATTATTAATCCAAGCCTTGATATATTTAGTGTAATATTTTGCTTTTACATACAGCAATGTCATATATAAACACGGAATGAAAGTATAGAAGACACCACCAAAATTATTTTGTTTAACGGTTGATGCCATTGAATGTTAAAGGTGGACCTACTTCACTCTGGAAAGGTCTAACTAAGAGTTTCAGTGTTGTTAATTGACAAAGTGGAGATTTTCCAAGTTGTCTAAAATTTATTGTTGTTCTTAAAGTTATGCAGTTATCAGATTTATGCTCAGGGAAAAGTAAATTGGCCAAATACCTCAATCCTGTGAAAATTATTTTCACTGTAACATGCTGACATCTAATAACTGCATAAAAGCAAAAACCAACATGAGTATCCAATATATTTCTCATAGATCACAGTAGTTACTAATTCAATTTGAGTACTCAAATTCTTTGTTGTCATACTGATATTTAGCATATTAAATATCTCTGTTGGAGACATCTACTTCAGAGAAATCTTTGTTTCCACATTGTGAAAAGGACATTCCATTCCCAGTCATTAATTTTCTCAGATTTTCCACAAAATTAAAAGTCATTTACAAGAATATTATTGTCTTTGCGGGAAAAGTCTGGATAGTAAATGGCACTGTTTTCTGAACCAAACATCAGTTGCAGTAATGTCATAGAAGTATTCTTTTGTTACTTCAAAATATTTTAATGTTTAACTTTAATATTTATACTTATTAGAAGACCAAACAGGTAGGTGGGTAGATAGATAGATGCATGTATACTAATGTCACAAAAATGAATCCTTTTTTTCTTCATTTAGTAACATCACCTAGAAGCAACTATAATGGAGATTCAGTTCAATTTACCATGTCAGCTATTTGCAGATCCTGAGATACAAACTTTAGTCTCTAGTAACGCTTTTAAGGTAAATCAAGCAATATGTCTTATAAGGTTTTTTTATGTACAGGGCAGATATATATATCTTCTGTTGTTTTCAGTTTATTGTAATTTTTCATAGCTAGTCACTTTGATGTTCAGAAGTAAATGTTGCTGTACAGTTGTAGATGAAACATATTCATTAAGTATTTTTACATTTAAAATACTAAAGCAGTTTCTAGCAGAGAGGTCCAAAGCTTCGGAGAGCAAACAAGTTTCATATATGACTATAGGTTTCCTCCTTCAGAGAAGACATCATGAATATGAAAATAGATGCAGACAGAACCGAAAGGTCTATGCTATTAGTGCTTGCTTTCCCCCTGCCTTTGGTTTTGTGTCTAGCTAATAATACAGCCCTATAAAAACTTTTTTCCATTGTAAGTAATAGTAGCTTATGATACATAGAATATTTTGGAAAACTGAAATAATATTAATGTATTATAAGAATATGAGGAAGTTCCCCCCAAAAAAGAAGATTTTATTGGAAAATGTTAGTTTGACAAACCCAAAATGCTTCATCAGGGGCATTAGGTTGAGATTTTTCCAGTCCATATCTTTGGAACAAAATACTGACTCAAAGCCTGGGCCTTTAGAAACATCACATCTGTGTTTTAAAAAATATTTTTTGTCTGCATTTCCTCTTCAGAGGAAGTTTGGAGGTTCTGACTTGGGACAGCTTAAAACGAAGTAAAAATGTATATAATTTATCACTGCTATAAATATAGTATTTTAAGTCACATTTATTTATAGCAGCAACTTTGTGGTTAGTTTAGTAGCAAGGTGGTAGATTCACTGGGTTGGGCTCCTGTATATTTCAGGTAAGTATTTTCAACTATGCTATTATTTTTTTTCCCCCCTGGATTTGGAACAGTAACTTTGGGCTGTATGTGCAGTAGCCATTAGGAATATTAAGCAGCTAAAATTGTTTGCTAGTTTTTTTGAGTTAGGTGTTGTCCCGACCAAACTTATTTCCTGGCAGTAAGAATTAATTTGTGATCAGAGGAACAGTAGTTTTCAGATTCACAGTGTCATTTTGAACAAAGTCATATATGGGCTTGTCAAGGCCAGACAGAAAAGCAGGAGATGACAAAAGAGAAGTAGAGCCATCCTTGTCATCACTGCTTTAGTAGTCACATAGATCTAGCCTCCCTGAATAACTGAGTTCTTGAATTATTAAAGCATCTTCTTACTTTCCTTCAGGAGAAGATGAGAGGCTGACTTTAAAAAGAGATATTAAATTCTAAGTGATAGTTCTTAACGTCTTTTTTCCAATACATTAATATGATTCAGTGATATTCATTCTTTCTACTATAGCATGTTACCTTACTTAAACTATATAGAAAGAAAATTGCCTAATTTAATAAACGTTCAAATTTCCAAACCCCTCTGATTTCAGTGGTCTCCATGTCTGCCCAGGGGATTTGTCTCCCTAGGTTTCCCCTATACTTAGAGAAGTGGAAAGTCCTTACCAGAGGGTGATTTGTGTGCTCCAATTTGTCCTCCCGAAAAATGTCTCTCATTTTGCTACCAGTAGAAAGAGCCTCAGGAAACCAGCTTAAAATTAGCATCCGTGAATAACTCATCACAACCCGAAGACCAGATTATCAAAGGAACTCAGGCAATTAACAGACTGATTTCAGTCAAATTTAGTCATTGAAATGTTTTTAACGATCTCTTAAGTATTTCACGTGTTAACAGGGAAAAACCTTGAATGGAGCAGCTAGTGAAGTCAGGAGTTTCATTTAGCCAATGTTTCACTCAGCTTGGATGTTGGCTTGTGAAATGAGTTTACTATGACAAAATAAAGGCTATCACCCGTTATTCATCCAAGAAAGGCATCCTTTACATTTTTCATCCAAGAAAGGCATCCTTTACATTTGTGTATTCACAGCAGGCCACATCTATTTTTTTGGTATTGTACTGGTTAAGATTTTTTTAATCTCTCCAGGTATGATACAGAGGGGAATGATCAAAGTAAGCAGCAAACCCACATATTTTCTCAACTAATGTGAGATAAACTTTTATTTTATCCTAAGGTTAGCGTTCGATTATAGATTTTACAGTTTTTGGATTTGCTTTCATACATATGGAACAAACATAAGTGGCTTCTCTTGAAAATAGAGTTAAAAAAAATAAAGAAAACCCAAGGAAGAGTTCGTGCTGCTTCTTTGACAGCAGGCACTGAACTGAATAGAAAATAACTTCCCATCTTCAAAGGAAACAGGAGATTTAAAATACATATCTATAAAAATATAACATATGAAAAATATGTAAATATATATAACATAATGTATAGAACATAATGAATATGTATATATATCAGTAAACATTGCCCCATAGCAGTGATCTGAGGCTAATATAAAATATTATAATATTATATATCATGTTAAAGAAAGTAAAATTCCCACCCAGTAAGATGTAGAAAAATAAACCAAGCATGTCTGTGTCATGTGAGTCAAAAATTCTACGAAACCATTGAACAAATATGTAAATATAGACAGCAGAGTCATAGTTTAATACATTTTCTCAAATGTCTGGGACATATAGTAATTAAAATATTTGTTATAAGTTTTAAGTTTCAGCAATGGTCGGTTGACAGGTGCAGTATACTTTTGGATCAATTTCTTAAAAAAAAAAAAAAAGAAAAGAAAACAAAGCAAAAAACCCCCAACCAAACCACAGATGAAATATAGCAAAAGATGTGACTGAAGAATTGATTGAGGATACTTTGCATTTATGTAGGACACATCTGTAGTCAATGATATTGCTACACCATGGACTCATAGCAATTTTCTTACTGGAAAAAAATATTATTTTATTCCTTAAAGTAATCTTATGCTGACACAGACAGGGATTAGTAATAGGCACAACCAATAGAAGCTGGTCAGAGAAAAGAGTGGACCACAGAACGGATCGCAGCTCTGCGCTATTTCATTTGTGTTTGTTGCAGACAGCACCTAGAATTCAATCGTTTCCAGTAGCGTAAGCAGCAGATGACCCCTCTCGTATCACTGGGATGTGCAAGTGGTAAATGTTTTTGTATATCATCATTAAACAGACCCAGCATTATAATACAGAATTTCTGAATACTGAGATCATATCGAATTACAATGATATATAGCAGCACCCAGCAGCCGGTTATGGCTATCTAGAGGGAGCATGAACAGGCTAAACGTGAAGTGATACTTCCCAGGAATAACAACCTACCTTTCAAAGTTCGGGATCTTTTTCAGCCAGAGGTGGTATTTCTATATTTAATAGTCACTAATGTGTCTTTTCTCTAGGTATCTGTCAAGTCACTTTTTCAGGTCATGTAAACATCAGTATCCGAAACATCCTGTAGCAAACATGAGTCCATAGAGGCAATAGGTAGCTCCGACCCCTCTCTTCTCTTTCTTTGCTTTGAACTTCCTGACTGATGTTTTCACCTGCTGCTTCCTCTTTTTCCGAGAGAAGAGGGAGAGAGTATTTATTCCTTATAAGTCCCTACAAAGGAAAGCAAAACAAAGGGAATTCAAACAATAGAGAAGAATGGTCTAGTAGGTTAAATACCTGGGTTCACAAGCTCAATTGTAAAGAAACTGCTAAGGAAATCAGATGTAACTTTCATTTGGGGCCATATACAGACATCGAAATATCACAGTTCTCGTTCTTGGCAATCTAAATAGTCTTGTGCAGAGTATAATTGTGAACGCAATTTTCTAAGAATGAGACTGAGAATTAATTTAATTGAACTCAGGTTAAATTACTTCAACTGAGATAAGATGAATGTTGATTAACAGAGTCAAATGCCAAGTCAATTAAAGTAATTCAACCTTAACAAGAAAACATTTGTGACATATTTATTGACATAAAGTCTCTTGAAACAAGATTAAATGTCTTAGCTTTGACAATTCTGAAGTTCAGGTATGTTCAGGACATTATGTGAGCAGGAATTGCTGACAAAAATATAGATCTTAAAACTGGGCTTCCCTTAGCGTTCACGAGGTTAGAATCTCAAACGGAAATTGTATCTTCTTAGAAAGCCAATAAGGTTAAATTGTCTAGGCTGTTATCCTCTAGTCTTTAATGTAAAAATGGAATTGCAAACATCGAAACAGTAAACATGGTCTGCCAAAAGAAATTTGCTTGTTTTACTAGATCTTCAATAACACCAACAAAAAAGCATTTTTTTTTTCTTTAAGATTCTTGGATCATAGATTTTGTATTCATTCCTCAGATTGTCAAAGCACAGCTCAATCTAATAAAAATATAAGCTACCATTACAGTGAAATAATTCAATGTGAATAACTTTTGAAATAACAAAGCTATTAAAAGGATGTATTTTCAGTGCATCAACCCACAGAGAAAATTACAGGGGGAAAAAAAAAAAAAAAAGACAGCACAGCATAGTTGCACTTTACCGTGCAACTAACAAATAAACTGCACAGAGGAAATCTTTCTGAGCTCTAAAAGGTGAAATATGCTTATTTAAACTCTGGCCTTATATTAAAGAAGTAAAGATGTGAAATTCCATTACTATATAACAAAATCAAAATGCATCAAATCCTTGTTTGTAGGGATGACACGTTTTTAGAAAAACAAAGCCGCCATATTGAAGGTTTACGAAGGTGCTTAAAGAACACCACAGATTTTAAAAAAAAGAGAGAGAGAGAGGTGAATTCTATTCTCTGATTATTTTTTTTTTTTGCCAGCACACTAGAGGTATATGTTAGGCTAATAAATTTACCTTCTTATTCCTCCATGTGTCAGCAGTAGAGTCACTGTGACTGCGGTACTTAAACATTGAGGAAAGGGGTTTTCAAGTCAGTGGATTAAGGAAAAATATTTAAAGGTTACGTCTCCAGCTGATGAAGTAGATTCCCTGGTCAGCAAAGGAAGAAATAAATGAAAATGGAAGACAGAAGGGCTCTTATTGAATATTACTGATTGAGCAGACAATGAGGAAGGGGTGGATAAAAAGAAACAGTTTGATTAAAAAATCTTTTAGGGAAAGGTGACAAAAAAGGATGTGTTTGAATAGCGCGTGGACTGGATGTTCTTCATGCCAGAAGTTCAAAACACCTGGCTTGTGAAAGCGACAGTTAGTGGCAGGGATTTTTAATGAATTTACGAAGTTGGAGTGGCATCATTCGACAGGAAATATCGTATCTGGCTTATAAGAAAGAAAAACATGCAACTGCAAGCTGATTAGTCTATCCTAATAGTATTCAAGACTTATGAATAAATACTGAAAGTAAGTATTCGTGTCATGACTGTAAATGAATAATTGTTGGAAAATACTGCGTCAGTTTATCAAAAGTAGATTGTGTCAGACTAACCTTGTATCTGTCTTTGATAAGACAACTGATTGATTGTCTAGACAGGGAAATTCAATAGGTTTGAATTTCAGTAAAACATTTGATACGATACCATACAGAGAAAGACAGTAATGCAAGATGGTTAAGGAGGTTGTGTTGGTGAGAGAATTGTTGGATTTATAGAAGGTTGGTAGTGAAATTCAAAGATAAGTAACGGCACAAATCTTGTTTAACACTTTTCACTGATGTACTCTAATGGTTGGGCGATGGAAATTTGCTGATGCAATGAAGCTGACAGTCAGTACAGAGAAGGATTGAGATGCACGAAGAAACAGGTAGAAACGAAGAAAACATTTGGGATCTCCAAGTCAGTTACGAATTGGTCAGGCTGGATGGGGCATTGAGCAACCTGATCTAGTGAAAGATGTCCCTGCCCAAGGAAGGGATGTTGGAATTAGATGGTCTCTAAAGGTCCCTTCCAACCCAAACCATTCTATGATTACTTGAAATCATAAAAGCAAAACAGTTAAAAAAAATGGTTATGCAGCTTTAGGAAGCATCAGTCAAGCATTTTTAAGAAGGAATTAGTATTTTTATATAAAACACTGGTGAGCCTTCCTCTAGAATATTATGTACAAGGAAGAGATATCTTTATTTTCAGGATAAACACGGAAATGGGAATTATATTTACTAAGAGGAAACTAGAGAAGTTTGGCTGAATTAGCATAGTAAAACGAAAGCTGACTGATCTATAAACATATTATAGTGAAAAAAGATGATGATAGTTAACAGCAGTGAGAGGAAAAACACCTAAAAGAATATAGGCACCAGAACAGAGGGATATAAGCATCCCACTAATTAAGTGAGCCTGGAAAAGAGAAGACGGTTTCTTATCAGGATAGGAGGAATGGGACAAAGATATTGGCTGCTTTTAAAACATATTTTAATTGTTTTGGAAAGCACTATGTAACATTGGTGATTGATTCAAGAGGTTTCTTCAGGTCTGTGTTCCTTGAAGAATCATTATGTTCCTTAAATAGCTTAATCTTTGCTGTTAAATTTTTTTTTTTTTGTCTAAATTCAGATATTTTTATGCAGGCCTACATATGGAAACAAGGAAATGCAATATTAAGGATCAGTATTGAAATATACTGGGCAGAAAAAGAAGTACATTCTTTCAGGATCAGCCAATGTGATTTGCATTACGAAATTTTGTCTTCCTGCTTCATCTTCACCTTTTTTTGAAATGATGGGAATTATTATCATTAGATATTCTCTATTGAGTGTCAACTGAGTTCCAAGTGTTTTACTGATAAATAAAAGAATAAGGAGATTATCATGAATATTCTGGCAAGCAGGGCTAAGATTTGTGAAGGCTTACTTATGAGAAACTTTGAAGTCATCTGGGGATCTGCAAATAAAGATGGTTATACCTGTGAAAAAGCCTTTGCAGGATCCCACACTGATTTGAGACATTGCTTAATGTCAATCATTATAATCAGCATATAGGTCTCAATAAGAATACTTAATTACCTTGAAAACTTTTGGTGAATCATCTGTAATTTACAGGTTTTTGAGATTATGAGATAGAAATGAGGCTGGAGTCAAAGAGGCAACACTCTCTATAAAATGAGAAACTAAAGTAGAATGACAAGCCTTGTTGGACTGTAGGCTTAATTATAACGCATATTCTTCAGCCAATCAATCAGCTCTTTTCAGATGCTACTGTACTGCGCCAGACAAAATCTTTATTTTAGAATTTCATGAAAGATGAGGGAAAAGTCTTGCAGTTAGAAGGGGGTACGAATTTATATTTTAAATTTGCAGTAAGGTCTGTTGCTGGTTGTCATTTCCCTTGAAGGTCCTTTTCTATTCAAACTCTGCCCAGAAGCTGTAGTTTTAAGCTACTTTAATTTTTTTTTTTTTAATTCAATTATAGTGCTAACCAATCTAAATCTTTCTCTTTTAAAGTATCAGAATTCCTCACAGAAACTGCTAAATCCGGTGCACAGACAATAGAATGATAGAAAATTTCTGTGGAAAGCTAACTAGGCATATGTCATTTAGCTCATCAAATATGGAGGGAAAAGTGATGAGAAATGGAGAAGGGAAATGATAGTAAGAAAGGGTCAAAATATATCCACATCAGAAAAAATGTGAATAAGAAGTCAAGAGATCACCAGCTTGGTATAGTTGAAGAGGGTTATTTGAAAATCTGAGACAATACTGAACTCAAAAGCACAAATTTGGATGACAACGCCTGCAAACTTGCCATCTACTTTAAACTTTTTTAAAAGGCTATATGGGGCTGTAATTGTGTCTTTGAGTTTGCCTATATTGAAAGTAAAAAATTCTGTCTGTTAATGTATGATCAGTGGTAGAAATTGTCAAAATATTCATAATTACTGAAAAGAAAAGCCAAGAATAACACAGAGAGATTCTGTTTAGTTTTGTGGCTTGCATTTTTGATCTCCAGTGCATAGACTCATTTTTGATCTCCAGTGCCCATTTCATATGGTTATGTGTGACCATAAAGTTGTATCATATTGTAGAATAAAGCTAAAAAATAACATCTTTATTATGAATAAAAAAGAAAATACTAATTAAGAAATAATTTATAATTTCAAGGAGATTAAAGATGGTGCAGATAGTGTAAATTGTCAGCAAGCTATCAGAACTGTCAGCTGAGCACAGGAGCAAAGAATAGTCACTTCTTCCAACTGTGGAAATAAAAAACTAATACCAAAACTCATTGTGGTTAGAAACTTTTATTTACACTATAGGATTCCTTTGTCTAACTACTAGAGATATCAAATCGAGATCTGCAGAATTTCCTATAACATGTCCAGTTGTTTACAATTTTTTCTCCAGTTATCTACTGGGCTGTGAGCTTTGTGAATTTCTATTTCAACACTTCAGAAATGCAAGACTGCCTTAGCATTAGGATTTCTTTTTTATAATTGCTTTCTTGTGTGATGTGCTCAAGAAGTTACCAACAGTCGAGTGAAAAAAAAATCCTGAAAATTTCCAGTGAGTCCTGTCTCACTCTACTATGGATATCAAAGGAGAAACAAACCCATTCCATAGTTACCTTTATTCCATGTAAGTATTAAAAACATTGTTTTATAATGACAACTGACACAATTATCAAAATCAGTATTACAAAAACAGAGATTGGTCCAGAGCCGCTGAGTTTAACTTTCCTCAGCTGGATGGATTGCCCGATTGCCTGATTGGAATGTATTACATTGACATGAGTTGATCAGTATGTGTTAATTACTAATGGAAAATTGAGTTCTTCATATAGAATGGAGATATTAATTGATCTAAACATATACTTTCTTGTTGGTAATACTCATCAGATGTTTATCGTTGGACGATTTTCTCTGTGGTCTAATATTATTCAAAAGTTATTGTGTCATGGGAAATATGTAGACCAATCTTCACCTAGCAAGAAATTCTGCCTGGTTTCTAAAGTCTGAAGTTTTCTTGGCAAGAACTCCTTCAGGAATAGGCTTAATTCTAATTCTGGTCTACTTCACTATCTATTTCTTATAAGCAAAAAAAAATCTTAGCTTTTCAAAATCCCTAGAGTCAAAGGGAAGATGTTTCAGTGTCTCTGTAGGAAATACTCTGTCATTGCTTTACAGTTATCTGCTGTCAACAGCATGCACAAATTTGTCCTCCCTCACAAGGCACCAGAATAAAATCTTACTCTATACATTCAACCTCCTTTTAGATTATCACTTTGTCTAGGAGATTTAGTCGACTGAGTGGCCTAGAATACGTGTGACCACAAAGTCACATCATATCATAGAATAAAGCTAAAAATAATATCTTTATTAAGTAAAAAAGAAAGTGTAGTTTAAGGTAGGATGAACATCCCTTGGGAATTCTGTCTATATAGATCTCAGAGCAGTATCTGATTGTGCTTTCTTGAAGTGCTATGACCACAAAGCTATCCACAGTGAGGGCACAAAAATTGTTGTGGTCTGAGCTTTTCAGCTTGTCTTGAATTTGCCAAGGGCTTGGATAGATAAGGAAACTGTTTTGTTGATGAACTCCTATTCAGCAATCGAAAAAGGCTGAGTGCATGTCAGGGTTAATCCCTATCAATTTGCGGGGCAGAATAATCAGGATAGTATTCTTAAATACTTGCTGCAGAACAAGGGAATGGTCTTCTGTTGAAATAAAGCAAGAAAAAGAACTATCAGAATGTTTTTACCTGTCCAAGTTTCTCAGGAGCTCAGCAGCATCTCTTGGTGACAAAGTAGAAGAGACTAGAAGAAGAAAATGGTGGCTTTCTGTGAGGCACACAAAAGCATCACATGACAAATAACGGGTCTGACAAAGTATTCGGGTAGTAGTACATCTGCACTACACAACAGTGTGGTTTACCCTACTGCCAAAAAACAAACTGAAAAGCTTCCCGAGAAAAGCAACAGAAACAATCTGAGAGTTGCAAAGACAGGTAAAAGTTGAAAGTGACTAAACCCGTAACTGGGCTAACTTCCCGTTAAGTTTGCTTACCTAGTCAATAAAAGACAATGTGATAATGTTCTCCAAGTTAAACATTAAAGTTAAGTTGAATAATAGGATACAACATTCCCAACTCCTGACCAGCTTGGTGGCAAGGACTTGCATCTCTCTTTTGAGACTGAAAACACCAGTATTGTGGCTTCCTTTGCTTCAGAGAGGTCTAAACTTACTGTGACAGAAAACACTTGTAGGTCTTCTCTCAGGCACAGCTATATTAGTAGGATGGAAAGGTAAGTAAGTCAGGTGTCTTACAGAGAAGAATTACTTCTTTTAAATAAATGATAGAGAAGATTGAATAGACTGTCAACAACATGTGAACCTCCTTCAATTCTGCTGCCATTAACTGTTCCCCACAGACCATAAAAGAGATTCTGATTTGACTTTTAGATGACTGACCATCTGTTTCCTGAACATCTTGCATTAATTGTCTGAAGAAGTAGAAATTTGGCAAGCACGTGTAGCTTAACCTGTCCATTCATTCATGTGAGCTGCATCATTAGTGGTACGCTAGCTAGAGTCCACAGTTGTCTCTCCCTTTTACAAGTCTGAAGTAATTATGTATGTGTAATGCTCAGCCTGGAGCATGACCAGGAAAGTCAATTGTTTATACTGTCTCATATTTATGTGATCTGTCTGTCAAATGATTACTTGTAACAGAAAGGGACAGAATTAATATATGTAGGGTCTCTCTTGACAATTAATGAAACTAGGTGAAGCCCTCCTCCCCGTCCCACAAAATCTTATGTGATGATTATATTTTTTTCCATATATAGGTAGGCCTGTAGTCTTCAACAAAGCTTGCTTTTAAAATGGAAGAAATACAGCTGTTATCATTGGTGTAGTTAGCTCAAGCGTTGTGGAGTCCTGGTCATTGGCTTCATATCCCAGATGTTACTGCGACAGCAACGATCAGTAACAGGCTCTTGTTATCCTCTCTGACTATGTCAGGTGAGTTTGATGCTATAGTTAGATATAAGACATAATATCACACTGAAATGAACACAGATGTTTTTGTTGGGATTTTTCTCTTTTAAATAAAATTATTCACTTCTCTAAATGGTTATATGGACCATAAAAGCTTCATTTATGAGTTCAGCAAAGCATTTAGTAGAATTGTCTGTTTACTTTTGGAAAGGGAAACAAACGGGAAAAGTTTGAAGCCCTGCAATGTCACCACCACAATTGTATTTGGTAAATTTCATGGCATGCAGGTCAAGGCCACATTAAGGTATAGCAAATCATGTTATAATCATGATTCAAACTAAATTAATTCTTCTTCCTGGAGTGGATCAATGATAGAAGGCCTGCAAAGTGCTAATGCAAATGAAGAAGCCTGAAAACAGACTTCTTGCTAGCATTTTTAGCAGTACATCAGATTTCTTGCAGCTAGAATAAAATTTAAGGGAAAAGATCAATCAGCTGTGTTTCACAAATGTGCCCTGAGAACTGATGCATAACAATAGAAGTGCAGACAGTGAAAATATTCTTTAAGAACATAGGACTGGCTTAATACTTCAGAACTAGAGGATTGCTCCTATGCTTTTCTTATTGTCAATGAACATGTATATCAGATTTAAATGAGGATCATAGGAAAGAAAAAAAAAAAACCAAACAAACTAGAAAAAAATCAGCCAAGACCTGCATTTGTACATTTAAAACATAGCCAGTAAAATGCACTGCAGAAGAAAAGCAGTGCAAATATAACAAGCCTCTCTTTTTCATATGTTTGTTCATTAGTAACTGTCTTAAAAAATATTTTCTACAATTTATTTTGGTTTTTAGAGTTTGAGGACAAAGTTTTCTTAAAATGCATGAACAGGATGCATGTCACCATCTAATCTCATAGTTGATGACATACATGTATTACTTAATGTTGCATAAAAAGTTTGGGAAAGTTCTGCATTCCCTACTAGCAGTTTTGTGCATTAGCAATAACACTACTTGTCTGTCCTTCGTGTCCCTGTATGTGAGCAAGCTGTTACCTGATTGACTTAACCTTGAGATCTGATTTTTAAAAGCATGGTGTGTAACACTGTGCATGAAAATCCATAATCACTACTAATAATTGATATGAAGGCTATTGTGAGTGTTCAACACAATTTTGACCTGAGAAAATGCGTGGCGATATATACGTATTTTAAGGGACTTTTAAAAGTCTTTTTTCAAATGTTTATTTGAATTAAGATCTTCTCCCAAAGGCCACATTTAGTATTTAAATTTGGTGTATACTTTGTACACCCACATTAATGCAATTTGTACACACTATATTGTCTGTTAATGTCATGCTGTATCATTTTGGAAATCCTTAATGTTTTGAGATAAGGAATCAACACTGATCAAGTATCCCTAAAATACGTTTTGGCCGCTCTTTAACGAAGCTTTTTATCATACTGGATAATTTCCCTACTTCCTCTGGTTTCGCTTCCTCATCCCTCTTCTCTGCGTGAGCCGAGATCACCTTCAAATCAAAAGATTCCTGAGGGGCTGAACAATGGTACTATGGTACTACAGGCATACCTGACCTCTTTTAATTCTGTCAAAATAGGTCCACGGCGGTGCAGGGGGGTAGGGAGGCTTGCTTTGAGCAGACCTTTCTCTTGTATCTTCTTTGAAGTAACTTCTGTAGGCAGGAGCAATGAAGCGAAGGTAACAGACTGTGCTTCAAGGGTGGAAATAGTCCTGAAGACCTGGGCCAAGAAATGCTGGCAGGATTTCACAGCATCTGAAGGCACTGTCCTAGAAATCCATGCTGCGTTCACAAAACCACAGTGTGGCATCTACAAGAGAGATCTCTTCAGTGTGGCAGAATGTGTGCTTCTTTTAGGCAGTTAGTCATCACCAGCCAAAAATAAAACCTTTAGACCAATGTAAGAAAAAGATATAAACACAGATCCAAATTGAGAGATGGAAGTTGCGGATAGGCATTCTAAATTTTCATACATTTGGAAAGTCATTACTGGAGGAAAGCACATATACCTTAATTAAAGAGAATGTTTTCTTTTCCTTCCACATCTTTAGATGGAAGTCTTAAAAAAAAAAAATCTTAAAACATTTTAATTTAGAGAGAGTAGCAGGCAATATTGCGCTAACAGTGTTCACTGTGCTCACCGGGAATATTTGCATCTCCTTCAAAAACACAGCTGTTTGTGAGTTTTCTGTCCTTTCCTTTCTCTTATTTTCATATTTTTTTCTCTTCTTCCAGATATATATTTAGGATTTTTTGAATTATATTGTTCTTTCCTTCTTACGTGGATGAGCTGGTATTCACTGAATGACAGCACCTTTGTGCTAGTCTTAGGAACTGAGGTTTAGAAAGAAAGAGAGCAAGAGAAGAGAAGGACAAACTCTTTTGGTATGACTGTAGTCTCCATACAGAGCATTACACCTTTTGTTGCTGATTTGCAAATTCCACTCCTGTATAGCTTTCAATTTCTTGGATTAATTTAGAGATAATTTAGGTAGATAAATGGAGAAGGATGCAAAGGAGAGAGGGAACATGGAGCAGGAGCAGCAGATTAGTATAACATGTGCCTCCCTCAAGCTCCAGAAGGTGTGCATGCTTGCAGGAACAAGCCAGTGTGCTCTGTTAGTGGTTGACTTCTTGGAGCGTGCTCTTATCAGTCATGGCCTAAAAGGCGCAAAGAATGACCGTACTGGAACATACAAGTCCAAAACTACGCGGGGTACTGGCAGAAGAATCTTGGCAGAGACAGAGTTTGCTGCAGGAACGTGTCCACATTGAGTTCAATGTGCGAAAACTCATCCCACTTCTCAGTGAAACTACTTTCACGTTACGGCCAGAAAATCATTTGCAAAGGCTAAATGACTCACAGAAACATTTTGCCTGTGGATTAAGAGTACTCTGGCATAAAAGAATTTAAAATGACCCTCTGCAAACTAGAAGTCTAAACAAAGCCCAAACATGTTAGAAATACTTGTTTTGAAAAACACAAGCTCATAATTATAAATTAAGAAAACACAGTCCTGCAGAGAACAGAAATAGCACTATATAACTCTAAATCCATTTTGTTTCTGTAACCACATGGTTAGAGTTCCATAGAAGCCCAGCAGGAACAATGGGATTAACGTAAAGCATGGACATGTATGTATGTTTTGAATTAGGATGTATTTTCTGATCTGGTCCCATATTGTTACTTCATAAGGATGATATAGACAGTCACAATTTTGAAGACATGACCTAAACCCCCCAAATTTCCCATCATTTTAGAGCTGGAAACCAATCTCAATAGTTGCTGAAGTCTTCTATAGAGTCTATAGGATATAGACACTCATTTCCGTAGCATTTCCCGGGTGAACTTCCCAATACACTTGCAGGATTTGAGCCTGATATGCAAGAATCTTTATTAAAACTCAGATAAAAGTACTGTAATAGTAAAAACAAATCAAAATGCCCCACTGTTGCAATATGTGCTAAAAAGATTCTTTTTCTCCTTCAGAAAAATATAGCAAATGTTTAAGATTATCATTTTAGGGAAAAAAAATGTGGAAACTAGAACTTAAATGGATTTTGTAAGAGATTTTTTTTTTTTTTTTTTGGAAAGAGCATTGATTGCTCACTTTGTTCTTGAAAAGTGTGAAGAACAGTTATCAACAACCTTATTGTAGATGAAGAATGTATAAAAAATCCATCTCAAGGAAAAATAAAAAGAAAGAAGCTAGAGGAAAAAAGATTAAAATCCATCTTTGATTTCACTTTAGTACCATTTTCTTTCTCTTTCTTGCTCCAGACTTTGGGTTTTAGGTCAAATGTATTAATCCTTTTAATATCTTTCATGTGAATTAGCACTTATCGAGTTTTCCTTTTTCTTTTTTTTATCTGTCTTTTTTTTTTCAGAGTACTTTCTTGGATTAGTTACAAATAATATTTATGGACAAGTTTCTGTGATAATAAATCTGAAGTAAGTTCACGTTCTCTTGTTCAGAAGCATGACATCTAGTCAAAAATATATTCAAAATGGTATAGAGAAGGAAAAATCCCTTGACATTAATTGCTTGCACACCGTGCTCTCTGTGATATAGTATTTGTATCAAACTTTCTCTTAGTTACTATAGCAAATTAAAAATTACAACCATATCAAGAAAGTTTTGCTGTCTTTGAATTCATTAAATAACTATTATTTTGTTAAGTATACCGATCAGATGTATCAGCTTATTTCTACTTAAATGGATAGATTTTTAAAGTCTTTGAAGTCCCTAATATTTTTGTTTACATAATATATTGAAGTATACAATTTCTTATGTCACTAATTTGCTATTGTTTGTAGCTACTGTCATCTTTTGTAACCACTCAGTGTCTTATAGATAGCATGAATGAATCATGCAATCTGAGGGAGTTTGGTTTTAAACCTCACTATGTAAAATTTAAAGGAATTCAGAAAAAAAAAAAAAAAACACCAAACAAACCATGAAATTAAAGACTGCCTGCATATTGCTGTTCACTGTTCTGCAAAAATACTGACAAAAGAAAAGATACCTGACCAACGGCTATTCAAAATAAACACAACGAGCAAGCAGTGATCAGAGAAGCAATAACGAGGTGGGAATCCCAGTCCCTCTGAATCAACTACTAAAACCAGCAAGGCTGATATAGCTCAGCCTTCATCCTGAACAGCTGAGCCTTTATCCCTCCTGCAAAACCTACTCGGGTGGCTCCACAGAGGGATGCTGCACAAACTCAGGACGATGACTGCATAAAGGTGGACAGGACATATTAAGGGGTACTTGAAGAGGGGCGGAGAGGGGCATTCTGACTTTGAACAAGAATTTGGGGATTGCACAGAAATTATTATGGAATGTTTAAGCCGAGAAGAATAAGCTCGGAAGTGGAGGGATAGGGGTGAACCGGGGTGGAACAAATGTAGAGGAAAGGAGAGAAAGGGGCATAGAAGAGACTGAGGGTGTGTAAGCAGGCTCTTGGTCAATGTGCTTGTCTCGCTAACCCTGCATCTGATCATCACCTCTCATCTGGTTAAACTCCATTTTTAACCACTTTCTGTGTGAGTGTAATCTCTATTCTGCGTTTGTGACCCAGTAGCAAACTTCAAGGCAGACTCGCTGGCAAGCAGGAGGAGTCTGGGTGATGGTTAGGGGAGACCAAGGGTCTGGGACCTGGTTAGGCAGAGGCTTGGGATCTGAAAGCCAGACCCCAGAGAGATGGAGCACCTGGGAGACAGACACTGGTGAGACCTAGGAAGGGGTTTTACCCTGAGAGTCCTGAGAAACAGGATGGGTTATTCATGCTGTCCCTGTTTAAGTGGGTGCCTGGGAAGGTACTCTTCTCCTGTCTGTGTTAATCTGTTTGCAGGCAGCTGTGCCTGTACAGACCATGTGTGTGCCCATGAGGGGTTAGTGCTCAGCCTCACTCCTGGTGGGGCCTGGAAACGGGGACAGGAGCAGCTCCTCTCAGCCAGCCCTGCAGGGGATGAGTTACCTGCAAGTTTGGGGTTTTTTTCCACTTATTGTATCCTTAGTTTGGGTCATAGTTGGAGTGGGGGTAAGAGAGGAAGAGTTAATAGAAGACATTAAACATGGATGTTCAACTATCTGTTTTGTTGTCTCAGTAAAAAATTCATGTTGCAGCTGGACTCTGTACAAATCTTGATTGCGAGGAAGTGACCCGAGAGAGCCTGACTCATCTCCCCACAGGTCATGTTTTGACTGGCTTTGATGTTTAGGGTATCCAGCCTGCAAACCTGGACTGAAGTTTTGCCTTTGGAAGAGAGATTCTGTTTCAGGATTCTTTTAGTTTTTCAATAATTCATGTTTGCCGCATTACAGTGTCATGTCTTATAGTACAAGTCTGAGGTGCAATTTTGTTGCCATGAAAAGTTGCAGACCAAAGCACTTTCTTTCATGAGTGTGATAAAGATAAAATACTGCAGGGCAGGTTATCAAGGTATTGAAAGGATTAAATGAGGTTAGAGATAGCTTTGGGGTTTTACTTTGTGTAGGAAAAAACCTTTTGTGAAGAAAAGGGACTAATAAGTTGTATCACCTGAAGGAGAGAACATTCTTTTTTGGGTCTATTGAGGTTATCATAGAACCTTACGGGGCAAAACAATAAAGATATAGAGAAAAAAATATTATTGATTTAGATGTAAAGGGAAGCATAAGACTTGATAATGTTTTATATCAATTTTTTGAAAAAAAACGTTACTACCAAAAATTTTAAGACATGGAATATATTTTTTATTGCAATGATATTTTTATTTGGTGTTTTTACCTGTTATCAATACATTTATTTAACTAGTTACTAACACAGTGAGAGTTTAGAAAACATACTCTCCAAGCTTATGTTTTACCCAGATGGGCATAGTGAGAGGTGGTACCCCATAATTTGAGGTGTCTTCCTGGGAAGAAATCTTGGATAAGATAATTGTTGAATGCCATTTTATGAAACAAATTGAAAGCACTCCAATTTCATTTAACTACTAATCCTCAAATGTAGGAATGCATCAGGCAGCACTTAGGCATAAAATGTTGACCCAACAAGATGTACTGGCATCTGATCTTGCAAGCTTTACTTAATATTTCCCCTACCTTTCATGTCCTGTTGCATCAATACTTTACTTTTAACCACCTACATTCCTAGAAAATCTCAATGTGTTTATATGTAATACCCCTCAGAAGTCCAGAAGATCATCATTCTCTCCAACTTCAGCAGATTCAAATGTCATTGTTGCTGATGAAAATGTATAGTTCCAAACAGCCCTTTCTCATGGTCATACATTACCTTCTTTGGTCTTGGCTCTATGCAGATGTGACGGAAAATTGTTACCAATTTCAGAGATTGTCTGTCCTCCTATTTAAGAAAAGATAAAATTTGACAGCCGATAACATATTTTTTTAATTGAATAACTCCCGCTATGTCTTGTCTTAATCTAACCTACAGTGCAGCAGGGGTGACCACAAAATCTTGCTGATATTCATAGAACCATAGCACAGTTTGGGTTGGAAGGGACCTTAAAGACCATCTACTTCCAACCCCCCTGCCATGGGCAGGGACACCTGCCACTAGACCACCTTGCTCAAAGCTCCATCCAACCTGGCCTTGAACACTTCCAAGGAGGGGGCAGCCACAACTTCTCTGGGCAATGTCTTCTAGTGCCTCACCACCCTCATAGTGAAGAATTTCTTCCTTATAGCTCATCTAGATCTACCATCTTTCAGTTTAAAGCCGTTGCCCCTTGTGCTATCACTACATGCCCTTGTCAAAAGTGTCTCTCTATCTTTCTTGTAGGCCTCCTTTAGGTACTGGGAGGCTGCCAGGAGGTCTCCCTGGAGCCTTCTCTTCTCCAGACTGAACAACCCTAACTAATTGCAAAAGAACTGTCTTATTTAAAAGACTAAGATCTCAATTGTGTATGATTTTTAAATAAGTTTAGTTTAGCTCCTGTCAGTGACAATCTTTTTCAGGGAAAATTCCTTGCTCTTGCATATGAAGCGTTGTTAGTACTTCTTCAACTGTGGTGCTTTGTTTTTTTTTTTAAAATATTGAAGAAGATATTAAATCAAAATGGAAATTGTTCTCAAAATGGAAATTGTTCACAAAATAGGAATTGAATTTTGGTGGAGCCAATTGAACAGAATGTAGAAGGCCATCTGTATAGGAATAATTAGACAATTACAAAGAAGTTTCATAGATGAACAATCCAAGTGACAAAACAAATAATGTAAAAATGTCTAAGTTTCAGTGTATGTTTACCCTAGATTCCTCTATTCTCTCCTTACTGCCTTTACTACCATAGCCTGGGACATAATGTCATGTAACAGAGGGTCACAAAATTTGTTGCATAGTCCACCCTTACAAATCAGGAAGGACTCTTGTCACCCCAAAGTTTAGTAAAGAGTCCATCTCTGAAAGAACAGGTAACACTGCCAGAATATCGGGGGGACTGAAGAAAAGATAAGAACTTTTAAGAGAAATAAAATTATCTGAAGAATCATTTTTCATCAATGAAGGAAATTTTGAACAGGGATGAACTGAAGAACTGTAGGAGGTCTGAAATTAGCAGTCATATCACACTGAAAGGATGCTGTGACTGATTGTGGTTCAACTACAACAAAGACATTACTGAAATACTAGCTGTAAATGTAGTTGAAAATCAATGATAAAAGAAAAAAGGTAAGAAGTAATTTTGACTGGAGTAAAACAAATACTTTTCTACCGCAATGGTTGCCGAACAATAGCGTGGTGATGATTGACACCAGGCAAGCTGGCACACGAAAGTCTTGACACGCCATATAATGTAAGCTCTGCTATTTCTGATTGCTGTATCCTCTAAGGCAGCTAAAAATACTTTCCTACTATCACTTTTCTATGTAAACAACTGCTATAATTGCTAGTGATGACAACAGAGTTGGGAACATCCATGAGAATTTTTCTATTTAACAGATAATCTATGTCACTGCTAAATACACCCGCTCCTGCTGCTGTAAGTTAGTTTTCTTGGTGGTATGCTGATTGCAGATAAGTCCTGAGAGGCTTGAGGGGCTAAGTTCTGCTTCATACGTAATTTTTTGTCCTTTGGAGTTTGTGAGAAAAAACAGCTTTGACTCATTTCTGTAGATTTTCAGTGAACAAGCTGCGTTACAATATACCAGTAGAGATTTTACTTACAACAGGAAGAAAAATGTAGTTAAGTAATCAGCATGTATTCATTGTGCTTAGCCCTCTATGCTTCGGGTACTCAAAAATAACGATATATTGTAGGACTTCTCTCTCTTTTCTGTGCCTCTATTGCCTTCTGATAATTACCAATAACTTTTATACAGGAAAATTATATGTCTGAAATATTGGAAAGGTTTAGCCGTGCCTGAAAACTTGCTGATGGGTGTAATAGCTATCTAAGGTAGAATAGCAACAGGTATAAGAAAGCTATGCTTTCTTATAACATACCATTCTCTCTTTCTTTTTTTCAGCTAATTACTCCAGTCTAGTCGTTTCTGATATTATTACTAGGGCTTGGCATATTTTGCCAGTGAAAAATAATGGCTGCTGAAGACAGAAAAGCAGGTCAGCTTGCTTCCAGTTGCATTCTAGGGGGGGCGGTGGGAGCAATATGTTTTCTAGTGCTTTGACTTAAGCATATTACTTAAATTCTGCAAATTATATTATTTCTTCTGGTTTCCTTAAGAGATTGTTTCAAAGTTAAATAATTTACACTATCATAATGTGTTTCTTTTTATTTTCTTTCTTTTTTTTTTTTCTCCTCTCTTAAGATCTTTATTTTTATTCATTAAACTTGTCAGTGTTCCTACTTCCCTGGACCCATTAATCCTTTCACTTAATTCACTTAATTAAAATTAATTCACTTAATTTACATCCTTCAGTAACAGTTTGTTATTGTCCTAAGCTATTGCTTTCTAATTTCTATTTTAGCCAATGTACTTGTGTATTCTTTTTTTCAGTTTCAAAAGCAGCTTTCATATGTTGGCTTAATGTCATTTTTTGAATTCTCTTTGAACTGCTAATGGCTTATTGGCAAGGCAATAATAGGGCTATACATGGGATTTCTGCCATGCCACATATGCAATTAGTGTCATGATATGCACCTTATATTAAAATCTAAGAGATTTATTTGGCTTCTGTTCAACGTAAGAAGTTCATTGCCAGTTCTATTACAAGTCTTTCTAAGTATCTTCTTTCTGTTAAATAGCTATTTATATTAGTTTTGTATTGTGGATCAATTCTTACGACATTGTAGAGTTCATGGCTAATGAAGTGGGCCTTGTGAAGAGATCATTTACTCAGGTTTTACAGGGAATGTAGTGTGTTTCTTGGTGTATAAGATATTTTAAAATAAAAGTAACAATAAATATTAGAATGTTACCACAGAATGTTTTCAGGGCTCATGAAATCTCCCTGATGATATAACCACATGTCCTTGCTCTCACTTAAGCCACAGGAACTGTGATTTCCTGAGCATAATTGTTAGACCCTAGAATCAAGTGCTTTATTTTAAACATTAGTGTACCTAATGACCTTACTTTCCTAATTATCACTCTTTATAGAATATTCAAAACACTGATAAATACTGCTACCATTCAGTATCTGGTATTCCATAGGTATTCAAATTTTTATCAGATCACTTAATGAAAGGAACTGCCTGGGAACTACCAACCTGTCAGCCCCTGGGAACTACCAACCTGTCAGCCTCAACTCTGTGCCTGGGAAGATCACAGAACAGATCCTCCTAGAAGCTATGCTGAGGCACATGGAGGACAGGGAGGTGATTGGAGACAGCCAGCAGGGCTTCACCAAGGGCAAGTCCTGCCTGACCAACCTAGTGGCCTTCTATGATGGAGTGACTACATCAGTGGACAAGGGAAGAGCTATGGATGTCATCTATCTGGACTTCTGTAAGGCCTTTGACACGGTCCCCCCCAACATCCTTCTCTCTAAATTGGAGAAATATGGATTTGATGGGTGGACTGTTCACTGGATGAGAAATTGGTTGGATGGTAGCATCCAGAGGGTAGTTGGTCAATGGCTCAATGTCCAGATGGAGGTCTGTGACAAGTGGTGTCCCTCAGGGGTCTGTATTGAGATCAGTACTCTTTAATATCTTCATCAATGACATTGACAGTGGGATTGAGTGCACCCTCAGCAAGTCTGTAGATGACACCAAGCTGAGTGGTGCAGTGGACATGCCTGAGGGACAGGATGCCATCCAGAGGGACCTGGACATGCTCGAGAGGTGGGCCCAGGCAAACCTCATGAGGTTCAACAAGGACAAATGCAAGGTCCTGCACCTGGGTCAGAGCAACCTCTGGTATCCATACAGGCTGGGGGATGATGGGATCGAGAGCAGCTCTGCCAAGAAGGACTTGGGGGTAGTGGTGGATGAAAAGCTGGACATGAGCCAGCAATGCGTGCTCGCAGCCCAGAAGGCCAACCGTATCCTGGGCTGCATCAAGAGAAGTGTGGCCAGCAGGTCAAGGGAGGTGATTCTGCCCCTGTACTCTGCTCTGGTGAGACCCCACCTGGAGTACTGCATCCAGCTCTGGGGCCCTCAGCACAAGAACCTGCTAGAGTGGGTCCAGAGGAGGGCCACAAAAATGATCAGAGGGCTGGAGCACCTCTCCTGTGAAGACAGGCTGAGAGAGTTGGGCTTGTTCAGCCTGGAGAAGAGAAGGCTCCGGGGAGACCTTATTGCAGCCTTTTAATACTTAAAGGGGGTTTATAGGAAAGATGAGGACAAACTTTTTAGCAGGGCCTGCTGTGATAGGACAAGGGGTAATGGTTTTAAACTAAAGGAGGGGAGATTTAGACTAGATATAAGGAAGAAGTTTTTCACAATGAGGGTGGTGAAGCACTGGACCAGGTTGCCCAGAGAGGTGGTAGAAGCCCCATCCCTGGAAACATTCCAGGTCAGGCTGGACGGGACTCTGGGCAACCTGATCTAGTGGAAGATGTCCCTGCTCATTGCAGGGGGATTGGACTAGATGACCTTTAAAAGGTCCCTTCCAACCCAAACTATTCTATGATTCTATGAAAGTTTTACATTACATGACAATTACCAGGATTACAGAATTTTTTTCCTTTTTTTTAATACAAACCAAGTAACACAGACTTTAGCATCTGCCTCACTTCAAGTACTGTTCAGTCCCACTGATTTTCTTGCATATTTTTGATATCAGGCAAGTATTTATACTCTTTATAAGGTGGGCTCACTTGCTTTTTAAAAATAAATAAATAAATGTAGTTGGACTAGATGGCTGTTGTAGGTTTCTTCCAACTGAACTATTCTATTCTAGATAAATAAATATTCCCTGGTTCACTAACATTTTACAGAAATAATTGTGTCTGGTTCCATACTTGCTCCTGGAAAAATATATTTTCTTAAGGCCAGTTTAAAGGAATAAGGTCCTTAAGCCAAGCTTCAGGCTGAGAGTTTCTTTGAAAAAAATCATTTTTGAAAAATCATTTGTGGATTTTCTGTGAGGTTAAGCTCTACTCTTTGGATTGAACTGTGTAGAAGGGTTGACTTTGTGTGCTTGTGGAATTTAGGGAAGAGCTAAAAAGATTTTTTTTTTCACTTGTGAAGGAGACCTTTTATGATAACCATGATAGTCTGTGAACCAAGATTACAAATTCCTTCCTAATGATCCTGTTCATCTTCATAAAAACACAGATATTAAAATCAAGAAAAAGATGAGCTTCCCTCAGGTTTATAATGGCAAGGAGGGAGACGCCTAATGCCATGGAGTAATGGATATAAAAGGTTAATCTTGCTCCGGAAATCCAAGTAGCACAGTAAAAGCAATGACTGCTTACTTCAAGCATTTCTGGAAAATATGAACTTCAGAAACCTTTCAGAATCTTCCTCTTCTTGCAGTGCTCAGTAGACAAGGCGGCAATTTTCTGTCTTTGTTAAAGCAGCTAAAAATACCTCATGGTGAGCTATAAAATGATTAATCATCCCTCGGGATTTGGAGTTTTCAAAGGCATATTTCTGAACCGCTAATCTATACCTGAAAGGGTTTTCTGCTCTTTTTCCTCTCTCATAAACTTGGTTCTTGGTACACCAAGTCTGCATATAAAAATAATAGACTTTTTTTCTTAATCTTGTATGTTTTCTGTCTCAAATTCTTTTATATAACTATTTCTCAATTAACTTGCATTTCAAATTATTGTCTGTCACAGGATGATTTTGAATCCTGATTTCTTTCAGGTCAATTTATGTCAACCTAAATAGTATCAAATGTCTTTTTTTTTCTTAAGCCTTGAAGTCAGACATAGTGTCTGGTCCAGTGCCATTAATGTAAACATACATGTTTCTATTGATATCACTGTGTGTTCAATCAAGTTTTTAGATGCTCTTTGCTTCTAGATTTTTATATTACAATTTTAAACCTTCTCAGATCTCCTGGAAATCAGCAGTGACTATGACCATGACTTCTCTTTATTTGTCACTTTTAACAGTGGTGGGCACTTTACAAGTAAAATGACATATGACTCAGAGGAAATTAGTCTGAAGTAAGCAAGAAAGACAGTCCTCTATAATTAGTGGCACAAGATTACAGCAAGACCAATACAAGACACTGTAATTCCTGTACAGCATCCCGTGTCTGTTCGATTTGCAGAGCAGCGCTGGAGTAAACAGGCACTAGCTCATGACTTTGGATCAACTTGCTGTTTTCTTAAAACTCTGACCCTTGTAATACGAAAGGGGAGAACTTTATTTCTGCGTTTTACCGTCTCTCAGCAGATCCAACTTTTGTCCATTCAGTCTTCACCAGAGGTGTCCACCAGTTGACACACCTGCTGTAAAAGGTGAGAATATAGTAACTTTTCATCAACCAGAGCAAAAACTGTTCTCTTCACTCTGTAATGGGCTGTTGTACTCAAATACCGTAAAAAATGATGACTTTTTTTTTTTTTTTTCTCTACAAGCAATCACTTTCCTTATCACTGAGAAGAAACAACCTATGTGACAAAAAAGCATAGCTTCAGAAATTCACTGCAGTCTCTGAGCCCAAAACCCCCATGGGACTCAAAGTGGGCCTGGAGACTGCAGAGGCTCAGTGAACTAAGGCAGGAAGCGTTACTGTGTTAAGCAATCATTTCAACTTTCTCTTTCCATTTTTCATACTCTGGGACTTAAGCTCAGCAGATCTGAGTTTAAATCATTTCACTGCTGTACTGGATGAGATTAAAAAAAACTCAATACAAGAATAACAGGAATGTTTATGCTCTCTGGCAAAATTTAAAAAATAAATAGAGTATAAAGGAAAACTACTGTCAGAATGCTCATGTAAAAAATATCTTAGGTGTGCTGCATGTCTTTACTGTTTCTACGTAAAGCTTATCAGCATTTATCTATTGTTTCTGTAGTTTAAAGAACAAAAATTGAAGAGAAAGCAGAAGTAGTTTTCTGGGGAAAAAGTAATGCCTTGAACGCTTCCATGGAATTAAATTCAAGATCTGATCATTATGGAAGATATCACAAAGTAATCACAACAACACTGGCAAATTGGGGATGTGAAGATCAGAGGTGCAACCAAATATCTCTAAGCCTTCAGGGATATGAAACTGTTACGGTATTCACACACCCTTACAAAGACTTATTCTTGGTTTTAAAAGCTTTTTATTACTTTGGAGGAAAATTATTTCTGTGCTACAAGATAATGATGTTCTCATTTTGGATGGCTAGAGAGAAGCTCTTTGGTTCGCGAACTCTCTTTACATTTGTAAAGCTCACCCAACAATCAATCGGAGTTTCATTACATATCTTAAAGCTGTTTTACCTAAAGGGTTATATTTATACTGTGGCATTCCTCAACTTAAGTAAGTTCTACATTCATTGTTTATTTTGTTTATTGCCTAAATGCCTGTGTTTGTTTTAACTTGTGAGAATCTCATAAAACCTCGTTTTCCACTCTGTGAGTTCTAGGCATTATTTTTGGCTGGGATGGTTGTGTGTTGAGTAAACAACAATTAACTGCGGCATATGTGTCAGCATTTTTTAAAAAATCCATCTGTATAAACCCGAAAATGATTTTAAAGTGGTATTCCAGGACTTTCACATGGATATTATGATATGGAGCAATACCCAAAGCCTTGATATTAAGAAATTTTTGCTTAAGCTGTTTCAGAGACAGATAATATAATCACAGACCTGTACCTCTGTCTCAGTTAAACCAGTCATCAGACCCTCTGTTGGGGTCAATATATTCCTTTTAACTTGTGTTACCGTGACCTTGGAAATTTAGGCTTGGTCGCTTTCAGCTATTTCATTAACATTTTGAAGTTCTCTGGTATAATTTCCTCCCTAGTGGTAATTGATAAGAATTAAACACTCATGCTAGATTATGGCATTTCAAACTGGTAAAACAATGCACCTCATTATGTTTATGTTATGCACTGCTTACCACAACATTGCATATAAAAGGCTTGGGAAGACAGAATATCTATGAGTGTTCACAATATATGTGTCTGCTTACTTTGTACGTGCACGTAGATGAGTTGTATATGACACTGAAAACATCTTGGGACCCCGTTTACCACAGAATCATTTTAGTTTTATGCTGGTATATAACTCCACTGTGTCTAAAAGACTACAAAAGCCTAAAACTGGAGGAAAACAATGGCAATCAATATTCAAGGAACTGAATTTAGTGTGAGAAACAGGTGGACTTCACATCAGTGCATTCATCTGTCTTGACTTTTGCACTTGTGCAATTATTCATCTGTCCTTTAAAGGGAGAGGTAAGTTTCAAAGCATCTTTATATGGCTTTTTTTTTTTTTTTTAAATGCTCTGTTCAATGACACCTCTGCTTTTCTTCCCCACGTTAATTTCTGGAAAATTATGAGAGTTCTTACTCTTGATGAATACTCTATAGTAGTAGAAGATATTTTCTTAAACTTCTCTGCATCCCTTAAACTGCTCAGAATCCACAGGATTTTCAGGCAAACCACTTGAGCCACTGACACAGAGATCCTGGACTTCGGTGTTCCTCCGAAATACCTGGTGCCAGTAATGCTGCTGCTTCAGAAGGAAAGGTAAAGAAAAGAACATATATCAAGGCATACACAGAGATTTTGAGGTTTCTTTTCTGAGAGATCTGTGATTTGTGGGCCACAAAAGAAGCTGTAGGTATTGCAGACAAAGCTTTCCTCTTTCTTCTTGTTTCCTCTTTCCTCTTTTGTTTCTTTTTCTCTCTCCATCCCTCTTCCACGTTTCTGTTATGCTGCTCTCTGCCAGTCAAACTCTGTTCATTTGTTTTGATGGCATCACTTTACCTGGCACACCAAGCAGGCAGTCTCCCAGAGGGTGGAACTAATGCAACACAACTGGAAATTTGCCTTGAGTTTGTTCTTATAATATT
The DNA here is from genome assembly GCA_009819775.1 of Phoenicopterus ruber ruber. Lineage (NCBI taxonomy): Eukaryota > Metazoa > Chordata > Aves > Phoenicopteriformes > Phoenicopteridae > Phoenicopterus > Phoenicopterus ruber. The sequence goes on from CM020218.1 coordinate 46,604,353, forward strand.
TTTTTTTTGTTGTCCCTTCAGCCATTCACCTTGTTTTAACTGGACGTAGGAAAGTAATGAGCAGCCTGTTCATACCACGTACCCACTCTAACACAGTCGATCTTACTGAAGCAAGAGTCTGACGACATCCTGAGCCTTTAGTGGCAGGATCTTGTCCAGCATTTTAGGAAAAATAGGGTCCGAAGTCAGAGCATGTGGAATTAACTAAGATGTTTTATGTGGGGTCTTGGTGATAAGGAATGTGCAGGCAGGAGAATCCACATACGTTGTAGGAACTGATTGGGGGTGCTGGCAGGAGCAGGCCATCCTGTAAGCAAACTGGACAACTGCTGCGGGTGGCAGCACTGAAGAAATAGCATTTCAAGAGCGAACTATAGATCAACGCTTTTGAATAGTAAGCATGTTAGATACAAATGTTGGAAAATGGACAGAAATATTTAATTTTGCCAATGGCAGCAGCCCATTTTCCATACTGTAGCTTTTTCTCTTGCAGTAATTACAACTTGCGTAATTGTAAGTTATTAGTTGCAGAATATGTTATCTTTTTCTTAGATTATATAGCTCAAACTCTAGCTATTCAAACCCTACAAAAATGTGATCACTGAGTATTAGGCAGAAAATACATGCCTCAATACTGCTAATTCTCATCTCCCTCTGCAGCTCTCCTCCATGGAGGGGTGCAATGAAGTATCTGTTCCCTTGTGATATGTTAGTGTTAGACATTTTTATGCTTAGGTATACTTCAAACTGCAGAGGAAACAAACTACATATACTTAGAATTTAATCATTTTTTAACATCACGGCATCACAATCAGTTTTTAATACAATGGATCATATAGAAAAAGAAGAATCTTAGAATTGAAACAATAGTCATAAATGCTGCCAGACCTCACTGAAACAAAAGTAGCAGGGTTCCTCTCTAGGACAGATTTAAGACAAATTTAAAATCTCTTTTTAAGCTCAGATGATTTTTTTTTTTCAGTTTGTTCAAGTTGCTGTTAATAGACTCACTTCTATGCTATTCATTTCCTCTGTTAAATCCCTGCTTTCATTATTTTTTAATAAAAAGTAGATTTTCATTAGAAAGTCTGTTACTCAGAGTAGCATAAGAAAAGTTCACAAAACATTTTAAAATTAACCATTTAAAATTGCATCTGTACAACTCTGATTTATCTGCAGCTATTTTTAGTGTACGTCCAAGATATAACCTTGTACCTAGGAACTTTGTGTACAGCATTTAATTCTTGTTCTCTTAGGAAAACCATGATGGAAACTTAGCTCTCCTTTTGCCACTTCTGTTTTATTTTTATGTTTAGAACCTTCCTCTTTCCCAGCGCATGCTGCCGCTTACCTGCTCTATAATTATTGCCTCTCTTAACAGCCTTTAGCGGTGAGGTTGTTAAATACGCCTTCTCTCCCTCTCATTTTTGGTTGTGTAACTTACAATTGTGGCTCTCCTTGACTGTTAGTCTGTTAGAAGAAATTGGAAGTTTGCGGAATCTCAAATTACAGTCGATTTAGTTTCGGTTCAAGTCTTACTGCAGGAGTTGTCCTGAGAAGTTATGGTAAAGTATATAAAATATTAATCTCAAACAAAAGGAAAAAAGAGGTAGATCTCGGTACGCATGATTTATCCTGTTACTTACTTTTTCTGTTTTTGATTTGTATTGCTGTTGCAGAAGGTTCTATCACCATCTCCTACAGGTTCTCAACCTCTCTGCTTTAGCAGCAAACTATTTGAATAGTCTAGCTAAGATTGTTTACTTCTCTATTCATTAAGTTTTGTTAGCAATAATAAAATTATTTATTTCCTGAATTAGACTTTTATCCCGATTACCATCAATGTCAAATCAGTGTCTTTTTACTGAAATGCAGAGGAATTTATCTTTTATACAACTGCACTTGATATTGTAATCTAAGGCATAAACCTAAAGGCCAATCAAGAAATTAAAACATTTAACTGGATTGGATAAACCTAACCGTATACATTTACATCAAACTCTAAATATGGAAGTAGAGATACCAATGAAGAAAACCACTCAGAAAGAAAGCTTTATTTGAGTAAACGTATAGCCATTTGATTGGGGATAAATTACTCTAGGAACAAGGAAACAAGAGAAGAATACAAGCGTGTGTAAAGCAGGAGTTTACTAAACTCTCTATCGCCAGATGTCATTTTAAATACGCAAACTAAAATAAGCGAGGAAGAAGCCTCAGTGAGAGAAAGGCATGCCATTATTAGAAGTATGAAGAGGATACATTTGTTGGCTCAGCTGAAGACAACGGTTTGCTACTCCTTTGTAGCCTGATGACATTTGTGCATGTGCCATGTCTTTACCTTGAAAACCTATGGGGTAATGCACTGTCTTTCTAGTCTTGCCCTGTACTGCTCCTAACAAAACAATGGTGCTGTGGTGGCAATTGATAATACTTCCCGCAACTCATCAACAAGGGAATAATAACCTGATCTAAATATACAAACTTACAAAAAGAACAAATGATCAAAGTACTCTTGTAACAGGAAAACAGTAAACCAGACAATTGGAGAATTATGCCAGCGTAATTTTTTAGGTTGCTAACGTGGTAAGTTTTACTTAGCAAGATTATGAAAGTTTCTTTATGTCCACAGGGAAGGCGAAATGTTGAATACCAAAAGATTACCCAGCTGTACCACTTCATTGAGGATGACTTGGTTCTGGTAGTCTTTTCCTGAAAATTTGAAAAGAGATAAAGAAGCAGACAGGGAGATATTTTTCTGCAGAGGTCAAGAGTTCGAAGTAAAAACTCTTCTTCAAAAAGTATGAAAAGGTAAATAGCATTTTCCTGAATTCTCTAACAAGAAGTGACAAGGAGTTCAGCCTATTTTAATTGTTTAAAAGAGAGAAAGAGAAGGAATTCGGAGTGATGAGATATTAAAGCAGACTGAAATCAAGACCAAGTATGTACACAGCAGCAAGTGACTTTCTTGTAGTGTGTTTTATTTATGTTTTTGATGTTAAACCAAAATCTGGATTGTTTCTGTTTGTGCAGAGAAAGGAAACACAGGCAAAAATGGTCCTGTGTTTGTGGGGCAAGATTAGAGGATGAAGGAATACAGCAGAAAATGGATGTATAAAAATGAATTTCACTGTGGAAAAAAGCAATAGACAGAAGCCAGGTATGATCAGCGCTTAGCATCATTGAATATGAAATGAAGTTTTTAAGAAGAGGATGAGAAGGAAAATAATGGAAATCAGACAACACTGAAGAAAGTAAGGTTTGCAAGCTGGAAAATAACATCAGAGACATAAAAAACTTAAGGAAATATATCTGTTCAAGAAGCTGAAATCCATTAGTAAGGTATTAAAAGGACGAATATTGTAGGATTTAAGTCAGAGTGATATTTACAAAAAAATATTTGCAGGGCAATGAAAGTGATAACAGTGCTATTTCCAGTATGAAGAGTAGGAAAACATTGCAAATGATATTTTAGCCACCCTGGAAATAACATGAATGAGATGGAAACAACTGAAGAGAGTGAGGAGTAAGTTGATTTTTACTCTATCTGCTTGTTTCGTGACAGTGAAGGTGAAATTGTCATTTTACCTGAGCATCACATCACCTACAGAAACATTCTGCTAGTCTTTATCTTTGTTGTTGTCATTTCATAAGGGATATGATCTTTTTTTTTTTATCCTTTGTGAGCACATTGTGGTAGCTGTCGCCTTGCTCGGTATCTGTGCAGATATAAACAGTGATAGTGATTTGGCCATGGCTGCAGAACAGATGTGCTTGAACGTCCCCTAGAGAAACTCCCCAAAGGGACCAAAAGGGTCTAGATTCAAAACCAACTTTTATTAAAAAATCAAAATGTAAAAAAAAAAAGAGAGTATTAACTTTCGAAATCAAAAGAACTCCAAGCGATGAACAAACAGAACAGAAATAGAAAGATTAGTACATCAATCTTCTGCTGCCCATTGTGTCCCTGTAGACTGGAACTTACTTCTGTGTTTCAGTTCAATTAACTGGTTGCTTTCTTGTCATGCTTTAACCCCAAATTGTAACCCAATACCACGCAGCCGCTCGCTCACTCCCCCCTCCCTGCTGGGGTGGGGAGGAGAATCGGAGAGAAAGGAAAACTCGCGGGTTGAGATAAAACCAGCTCACCAGGACAGCAAAGAAAAAATATTAAAATATATTAATAATGATAATAATAATATATATAAGGATAATAGACCATATAAAACAAACGATGCACAATTTCTCACCACCCGACGACCGATGCAGCCTGTCCCGAGCAGCAGGCAGGGAGCAGGGGTATCCCCCCCCAGCTATCCCAGAACAGCAAGTTCCAGAGAGAGCAGGCGAGGGAACAAACAGCCGAACGAACGAAAAACACAAAGGGAAAAATAGGGAAACAAAAAGCAACCCAAAGGGAAGCTTAAGGATTAAGGCAAGTTAAGGGTCTACAAGCCTAGTGGCCCACCAACCGACCCTCACTTATCCCAGGCATGAAGTCTATGGTATGGAATACTCTCTTTGGCCAGTTTGGATCAACTATTCTGGCTCTACCCCTCCCAAGTTTTTGCCCCTGCACATTAGCGAAACCTGGGAAACTGCAAAATGTCCTTGGTGGTTCAGCAGCAACCAGCAACATCAGTGTGCTATCACTGTTCTCCCACTAAATTCAAAACACAGGAGCTGCTGAAAACAAAACTAGCTCTGTCCTGGCCTAAACCAGGACGTTTCTGAACAACAGCAAAACTTGCTCATTTCCCTTCCGTCCCAGAGAAGCTCTTTCCGCTGTGCCTGTGGCCTTGTTGTGGCCTTGACTCATCCTCCCTGCTGCCTCTCAGCCTCTGCGTGAGCTCCAGCCTCCGTGCTGGATCTCGCTCGCCAGCTCTGCAGCCTTCCGTGCCCTGATGGTACTCAACAGCTCCCTGGGGCCATGAGCGGCCTCCTCCCTTTCCAGAGGGCTCTGCTGGAGCCAGCCTCTCCTTGAGGAGAGGATAAACATGTATTTGGGAACACAGACGTATAGATTTGAACAAAGATGGTCAAGTGAGAGAGTACAGTTGTCTACTATGCATTAAAGCACTGCATATTTCCTGATGGATATTTGATTTATTTTTATTGATTTATTTCTATTTAATTCTTTGATTGCCTTGAAATTACATTAACATACCTTTTACTTATTGGACAAGGCATGATTTAAATCACTGGGAGGTTATGTGTTATTAATAAAATGTAGTTAGTTAAATGACACAAATTCATTTTGGCTTCTGGCTAAAGTAAGCCTGATTTTATGGTGGTGCTATTTCTGCATACACTAGCATTGAAATTCTCCTCCTTACTGGAAGTAATTTCTAGGAGATGTATCAGACAATTAAAATTGAGATGTCTGGGCAATTTTTCTAATGAAGCATTAATACTGTACAGTTTTATTTCTTTGGCTTGCTCTTACATTTGTATCCTTTTCTCATGCTACTTTGTAAGTCTTTTATCAAATACTGTAGTGGTAATCCCCTTCCAACATGCCCTTCATTGTTTTGAGTGCTTTGCTTGTTTTGTACTCCTGCAGCTTCTGTTCCTACAGATTAAGCCAGTTACACAGAAGCAGTCAATAGCAGTACCTGGTGGTGATGGGAGCACTCAGAAAAAAGCACATTTTGTAAAGCTCAAAATCTCAGTTAAGAACTTAACTTCACTGTTGGAAAAAAAAAAAAGAAACAAACCACAAACACAACAACCCAAACCCACAAAGCAAAACAAACTAATGAAACAGTAACCAATTCAACAAACCAATACTATTCTAGATGGATAAATTACTAACGCTGCCTAGTTTGAGAACAGTAACCTTGCTGTAAATTCATAAACTACATTCTTCTAGGTTTCTCTTTTACATTTTTTTTGTTTGATGTATTCCTAGAAATGGTTCACTACAGAAATTAATCCAATTATAAATATTTGGCATAAATTGCCACTTTTCATAGTTCTACAGAATGGTTTAGTTGAATGGTGAAGGACTGAAAATTTCAGTTGCTGCATGGAACAATTCCGTGTAAAATGATTGACAGAGTGTAGTTATAGAAGATAAGTAACAGAAGAAGAGAAAACTGTCTTGAGTAGTCATCGCTGCTAAAACTGTTGCAAAGAACATTTATTAGAAAAATAAAAACTTTTCAAAGAATTGTATTTCATTATATGTTAAGATACAGTCCAATGATAACAACAAGAGGGTCTTGAGAGCATGCTTGAACGGCTCCATTTTTTGTAGAATGAATCGTTCCCTAAAACTAGTAGAAATTATAAATCTGCCTAAGCAATACGTTTTGTATCTTGTAGATCAGAAAATGCTCTTTAGTTGGATGGCTTCAGTGCTAAATAAGCTATAAATAAGGAGTCAGGGAAGAAAAGAAATAGGAAAAACTCATCATTTTTCCCTCTAACTCTGAGCGAGGGTTGGTGTCTATCGAGGAGTCATGGTACTCTAGTTCCCTTGAGGCAAAAGAGAGGAACCGGCCAGTAGCAGACTACATGAGTGCAATTGCACGTGAGGTGGGTGAACAGGAGAATCTCTTTGTGATTGCTTTCCAAACCATCAATCAGGTTTGGAATAGGGCAGCCAAGGGGTACATCTTGCACTTTACATCTTCTGCCTGTGGTTGTGTCACTTTCATATAACATTCATAATACTGTATAGTCAATGTTTTTGTTAATTTTGAGAAACTATTGAAGTTGCCTGGGGTTTTATTATTTTATTTTATTTTTTTTCTTTCTCTGGGGGAGGATTTTCTGGAGTGAGGTGGTTCTCTGCTCTTATTCCTAACAACAATGGAAAAATTCTGATGATGTTGCACAAACCGTTTATTTCTCTTACTCACTTGTGGATAAACAGCCAAAGACTCCAGTCTGGCCTACAGCCTTGCAGAATTTCTTCAAAAGTTTGTAAACTTAGAAAATGTATGTTGTTGTTTCCAAATTCAAATATAAAATGCAGATCACATCCTAATGTTAATTCATAGTCTTTAAAGAGTTGGACTGTTTATTTGGAGAAAATCAAGTGAATGAAGTGGAAATACCTTGGACTAGCTCTCTTTCACTTGTTCATTTTCTGTTCTGGAACAACTCTTCCTGGGTGTTTGGAGGAGTTAATGAAATTCAAATTGGAGGTACTAGACTTGATTCAGCAAAAAAGAATGTGTGTGCTTTCTGCGAATTGGGTTCAGGCAAAGACAGTTGCAGTAAATATACTTTCACCTAACTGATTCAGTGTGGTACATCATTGGCTTTCAGCCTGCTCATGGTTTTGTTTTTTACAATTAGACAAAGTTTAAAATGCAGAGGACAATTAAAACATTGCCATAAAAATAGCACTACAGCTTACACTTCTGCACAATTTCAGGCTACTGCATTATACTTAGAAGGAAGATTTTTATCATAACAACGATAACACTAATAAGCAGGGCTTGAAATAAGGGAAGAAAAATGAAGAACAAACTTGTTTTACAAATTACAATGTAAGCCTATCATCAGATTTTATAAAATATTGCTACTGTGCTTTACTTAGCTCAATTCTTAAGGAAAATCATAGACAGTGATTTGGAAAAGCTCCCCCTCAACAGTATAAACATAATCAGTTCTCTCCTAAACAGAAGCAATAAAATCTGTTAAATATGTTGTCAATGCATAATTTGCATTTTAATAGTGAAAGTATGCTGAGAAATTACAGCTTTCTGCCTTTTTAAAGTACGTATATGACACTTGAATGTTGTATAATATTATTGCTGGAACATAGAGATTTTCAGTTTTCTCTAATATCGTTTGTTACGAGCATTAACATTGTGCTCCCAGCTCTTGCTGATTAACAGGCAACCGTATTTTTTTCCTTTCTACAGCTAATGTCACTACAAAAATAAAATTAGTTAAAATAAGCATCATTTTGAAAAGAAAAAAAGTATTTCACTTTAACATATTATTTTCTTCTTGCAAATTTTGCTTGTCAGATTCTTCATGGAACATGTTGTTCTCTCTCTCTCTCTCTCGACACAGTGTCTAACAGTTCTCTATTGCGCTCTGCAACATAAAATTAAAACATGTCCAGAAAATAGAAAGCATTCTTCATGACTAAACATTGCTTTTCATATCCCCAGATTTTCTCCCTTTATTCAAATTCATGTATGTGAGATGGCTTCTACACAGCCTATTAGCAGCGTAAGATACTGTAAATGGTACAAGCACGTAGCAGAAGTATTCTGCCTAGCTACACGTGCAGTCCTTTTGTCTGTTTTACTAACACTTAAAAATTATAACAAAGTACAAGATCATTATTATAGACTTAATGTAAATGAAAAGCATCTCTTCATCTAGAAAAGATGAAAGCGGCTAAAAAGGTGGATGTCTGCAGAGAGGGAAAGAACAGTTACCTCTCGCGAACTCTGACACTTCTTTTGTGCTCTCCCAGGGGGAACCTGTAAGTGCTCAAGCTGCTTTAGGTGAGAGGGTGATTTTCTATGAAAGTATCTTCTGACTCGGTTCACTTATAAAAAGGTAGTTTTGTCTCTCTAGCAGAGTTTGGGGTGGGTAGATTGTAACTGTGGGTAAAATGCAGTGGTTGGCTCCATGCTCTAAGGCTGAGGTAGTGACTAGCTGCTCAGTGGCAACCTATAAATACAATACCGTCTCCATCAACTTGTTCCACGTAGCTTGGGAATCTGTGGCATAGCCATATCCAAGCTTTCACGTATGAGACTTTTAACACTAGAGTAGCTTGCTTTGTGGCACAACGATTTCCCTCATCCTTATTGCTTTCTGCAAAGGTAATAATACAGCTTGATAGAATGCAAAATATTGGTTGCCCAGCAGTTATGCAAGAATAGGTTGGATGCTTTCAAGTAGGATGGGAAGTTATGGAAGATAAGATGTATCACTGTGTGTGGTTTCAGATCCTGTGTGAACTAAACAACCAACAACAAAAAAACACATAGAAACTTCACAAATTATGATTCTTAATTAGAAAAGTGAAGCCTACATTTGGAATACTTAACAGCACTTGTGAGTAAGAGAGCTTCTTAATCGAAAGAAAAGATCAGCTAGAGAGTATGATATGAGACCTTGGATGGCACATAAGAGCTGATGTAATCTCACCTGCTTCTAAATATCTTGCGGCTATGATTGTATAGCACAACTATTAGTTTGTTTTTATTCAAGGAGTGACACATCTGCACTTCACTATATCCCCAGGCTTAAACATATTATGCTGTAACTACCATTACACAGGTTCTTTCATCCCATAGCAGACATTTCACTTTCGTTTTATTGTGTTTTACTGAGTGCTTGTTTTATGACAGGCTTCTGGTTTTTTGTTTGTTTGGTTTGGTTTGGGTTTTTTGAGGGGAGGTTGAGGGTGCGGGTATTCTCACTTGCATTCAGACTGTTTAATGCTTTGCAAAAGTGAAGTTACATTCCTTTTAAGGAAACATCATTTTTGACTACAAATATACACTATCCCGTGACAAAAGAACATTTCATCTAGGGTAATAAAAGAATATTTGTGGTGGTGAACTGCCTTAGAATGATATATTTCTATTTCTTGTTATCAATCTGTGTGAACGCTTTAAAAATAAATGAGTTCATTATAATACTGCATACATAGACGCCCACATTTTTACACAGAAATTGCCAAATATATGTATGTGTGTCAACAAACACACTCATTCATTCATCCACAAAAAACCACTTAAGATGAATACTTATATTATCCTTTGGTTTGCTACACACACACACACACACAAACATATATATATATATAATCCAGAAGACTGAATATTTATTTGTTTGTTTTAACTGATAATCGTATGTTAGCCCCAAATCATATGCATTGGAGCTACAGGCAACAAAACTTTGTTGTGAATGTCTTTAAAGGCTGGGGAAGGTTTAAGCCCAAGGATACTTGTCAGTGCAGACTGAAGATGAATATTTTCATTCTAATGACAATTTCTTTAGTATCGTGTAAATGTTTTCAGACATCAATTTAACAGGTACTGCCTCTGGAAGAAAAAAAGACTTTGAAGAATCGTGGTAGCACAGAAATGCTTATTTCCTGATACTTTTAATTTATCAACATGTTGAGTTGGATATGTCCTACAAGGATTCTAGCCAGTGCTTTCAAATTGTATTCATTTTATACTTTTACAATGATATAAATCCAGTTGGAGCAGGTTTTTCACGTTTATTGCTGTTGAAAAGCAAAATTATAGAAAGAGCTTCCAAATAATGTTGATAATCTTTGTCACACCATCTAGAAATTCATACTTCATGCTCCTAAAGTTACTGACACAAATAATGTTTATCAGAAATCAATGTTCCTATAGCCAAGCATAATTATCTGAAAATTCTAGGTTCCACTGTATATAAGCTTGGTAATAAACCTGAGCAATACCTCTGATCTTTAAAGATCATTTTTGCTATACATAAGACTTGAGAGAAATAGGAGAAAACAATCATGCTCCTCTTTTAGAGCCTCTAATCTATTCCTCTGCCACGTAAGGTTTATTCCCGAAAGTATGCCAATACTGCAATGAGTGAGGAAGGTAGGAAAGCAATTTTGTGTAGTAGAATGTATGAAATAAACAGTAAACAGAAATATTGTTTCATATAACACAAAGTCAAGTTGCAGGATTCATTGTCTTAGGGTGCTATAAAGGTCAGAATGTATAGAGGCTAAAAAGGAGGTTAGGCAAATCCACAAAGAAGAATGAAATCCTGTCAGTGACTATCAAACATGATGGCCTGGATGAAACCTCCAGCTTTAGAGAGCCTTACAAACCACTTATAACCAGTACTGGAGGAAAGGTGAGAAACTATGGGTTTTTCTACCTTTTCACATCGTAGCAGATGCTTTGGTAAATATCAGACAGATTAATGGGCAACAGACCTTTGGTATTACTCAATATAGCATTTTTTTTATTTTCTGTGAACGAACCAAACTCCTCATCAGTTCGCATATTTCTTAGTCATTTCCATTTGTTTACAATTTGCTGATATGTTGTATTCAGGATATTTTGATAAAAGGCCAAACAGGATTTTTGGCCCTTTTTTTTTGTATAAATAACACAGTAAGAGATCTTTTTCTATGCATTTTGCTACCTCTTTTCGTCCAGTGTTACAAATTACTCTCATTCTCTGCTCTCTTATTTTCTTCCTTCCCCCAGCACTCGGAGATCATGCATGTTTGCTCGCATCTGCTGTCCCTCCTTCACCAGCCTCCTCTTCTCTTTCATTTCTTCAGAAGTCTTTATCCGCCGTCTCCCTTCCACATCCTTACCTCACCTTTTACTTCACCGCTTGTTCCTTCCTCCTTTGATCCAGCAGGCTCTTGTTTTTTCTCCTAAAAATCACAAAGTCCTGGTTCTGAGGTTATATGCAAAGTCTATATCAGATCAGGAGCTAAGTTTATTTTATGCCATACATACATAATTTGAATAGTTTCTGTTTTGACATGAACTGGGAAGGGATTGTATTGGTCATTCAAACATATTAAAAAGAAGGAGTGTAACTATGTGGTTGTCTATTGTCCGTGTGTACAGAATACTGTTTGAAATAATTGTTCTTGATTTATGCACCACAGGCACGTAAGCACAGTAAATTTTTAAAATGAAGTTGTAACTAAGTCTAAGATGGCCAAAAGTCTTACAATTCCTCCTATTAGTTTGGGTGAGTGAAACATAGCCGTACGTTGGGTGGATATTTAGTGGTGTACAAAGATCCTATAATGTTGCTATTTTTCCAAAGCTAGCACTCAAATGGAAGAGGAGACGGGCTGTAATCAAATGGTTTCCTCCAGGTGAGCAGGTATCAAAGGATACATGGCCAGGCAAAAAAAAAAAAGAGGAGTTTTTAATTTAGTAAGTATATATTAGAGTTAAAAAGAAACTGTACCCGTATATTTTAATCCAGGAGATAATGCTAACTCCCACAGAAGTTTTCCTTATTTGTTGTACAAATGCTTCTGAACTCAAAGATTAAAATGAACAAAAAGCTGTAAAATTTCTTCATGGGCTTTTTACTTGAAAGTGATATGTATGTGGAATAATAAAGAAAGAAATTTAGCCCTAAAGAGTAGAGTAGCAGACTGCAGCATATTTCGCAGTAGTACTATTACTATGGATGAACCTGTACTCAACGTCAGTTGAAACCAAACTAGAGAGAGAGAGAGAGTAAGAAATATATTATTTTATATGTATATAGAGTGTATATATATTACTTCATACTATGTTTATTTTTTATATAGATAAAATTAAAGTAATATTTTAAAAAATGTTCAACTAAATATCAGTTTGATTATGCCCACTTAATTTCCTGTATGGACTTGAGGTTGGAAGTTACAAACCAACAGGCTGTACTCATGGTAATTTCAACATGACTGGAAGAAATACGTAATGAACAAGTCCTTCCTCTACAGATCTAGTCCCCTTTTGCAGAAGTAACAGAAACATTTAAGGTGATGACAAGTATCTGTGTATTGGAATGCTTAATTTGTTCTTTAATTTTCTTATGCCACTACTCAATCTGCTTGTTTTTCTGGTCTATTTTACCTACAGTTTTGAGGATAACTCTGCTTTCCCAGCAGAATAGAATGAAGTGATGTATTGGAAACATACCATAGGAGAAACAGAAAATAAGAGAAAAGAATTAATAATGTATAATGTTTCAAAGATTATGTTTTTTAAAAAACGTTCCTTAGCTATGAAATCATCATACCTATGTGCAACCTGTACCACCTACGTTGTAGCATTAGAGCCTTCTATCAGTGATTAAAGTTTTCTAGTTGAAATGACAAATTAAGGTACTAAACAGTATTTTCCTCCAGACTGCTGCTTGGAAAAAATTTTATTGCATTATTATAAGTAGTTTGCTGAGTTTAATAGTTTCTCCTTATGCTAATTCAAATGCTGTATTCTTCTCCATGCTGCTACAATATCTGGAACAGCATACATTTTAAATGATTGAAATGAATTTCAGTGTCAAACTTTCATGACTAAGCCAAGGGGAAAATATGACCAAAAAAGAAAAAAAAAAAAAAAAGTAGTTCAAAGTAGAATGCAAAGAGAATAGAGGAAATTATAAAGATTTACAAGGATACAGATTAATAAAAAATAAAATAAAAAAATGACTTAACTGGAAACAAACTGGTTTTTAATTAAAAATCATAAACAATGAAAATTATTCTGTACTGATTTGTCTATGAAACATATTTTACATTGTACTTTTCTTTCTTTTGCTGTCTTTCATTTCAAAAGGAGTTCTGTGAATAAAAGGTACGCTTCTTAGTTACTTTAAAAGGGGGGGGACACTTTCTCACTTAAACAATCCAGAAAAATACTCTGGAAAAGCTGTTTTACAAAGTTACTTGATCAAAATTTTAAACAATCACCATTTCATCTTTATTTATCAGGAAATTTCTTGTAATCTCAGAAAGTTTTGATCCACCACAGAACATCCTGTGTCCGTTAAATGTGTTAACCAGCCACAGTTGGTTTGGGTTTGCCCCTCATTTGGAGGTTATTGGCACCACCACTCAGCTGGCAGAAGGTTTATGAACATTCAGTATCTGCAATCAGGCAAAGTTGGCCAAGTTGCTTCAAAACGCTTAGTGCCTGTTCAGACTAACTCCGCTCACCTTAAACTGAGCTAATAACAGAGCAACAGGCTATGGATAGGATGGTGGAAGACAACCTCTTAAAATGTCACGGCTGTTTTTACCACCTGCCTCATCAAATTTGTTCATCTTTTACAATACGTAGTACTATTCAAAGCAGAAATTCCTAAGCAGAGCATAAATTGATATTTCTGTTTATATAATTCTCTGCAGCATTCTATAAACTACTGCCTTCTCAGCTTATATTCAGCCTGATTTCACACTGGTCTTCCTTACCCAAATGCAATCTTTATTTCTATATTATGTATTTCTCAAACATTTAATTCTTTCCTCAAAATACCCAATAAAATATAATTATCACACTATTTCATTGTTACTATCTACAATTGCTTTTTCCTTAATTTCAGATTTACTTGCTCAACGTATTTTCAGTCCTAGGGAGATGCTGCTATTATCATAACAGGTCACTGAAAATCATAATGTCACTGGAAATAGTGACATTTTGAATAAAATAATGTCAGTCATACTCCTATATGTATGATGCTTGAACCTCAGCTTTGAAATCGTGTTATAGTCATATTGCATGTCATTCAGGTCAGGTGGGCTTAATGCAACAGTTCACTTATTTGCAGATGTTTGTGAGATTTAAGAGTGGATTTTATGATTATTTAAAGCTTTTTCAGGCACACCACAGAAATAAATAGATAAGTCAGTTATGACATTCTGAATGACAATAAAAAGCTAATCATACCTACACCCATTGGCCCGAAGACCTGACTTACAGTCAAGCATCACATAAAGTCTGTAAATTTTCTCATCCACGTTTGTGAAGCATACTGACCAAAGTAGGATTAAGCTGGAACGGAGTGAATATATTTACATTTTTTTTGCCATTTTAATAGGTATTGATCTTCTGGAATATGTCTCGATTTCATTCTAAATAATTTAAACGTGGTTACAGCTTGAAATAAGACTCTCAGAGAAAAGTAGTAACTCGCGGTTTGGGAGGCCAGTCACTGATGAGAATGGCTTACAAAGCACTTCAGTTATCTAAAGAACCTCAAGTTGCTGTTGTAGACAGAAGCAGATTAAGTTAAATGAAATTAAAAAAAAAAAAAATTCATTCTTTTGCTATCAGTCTGAATATTGCCCACATTACTGTTAACTTCTGTGCTGAGACTCCCTGGCAGGTATTCTGTGTGGCAGTTTTAATGTCACTATACAAGTCTTCACTTATTTGTGGAAAGCAGATAAACCTGTCAAACAAAAGGACCTGTAAGTAACAACATATGTGATGGGAGATATTGTTTTGTGTCTCGCAAATAGACAAGAGCAGCTCCAGAAGCTCCAGTATGTGGCATCTTGCATGTGACAACTTGTCCAAAACTTAGAACAGAACTGAGAGGTTTTTTTCACTGATGATCTTTTTTTTTCCATTTTCAAAGGTAAAGCAAAAGCCAGAGATTGGTGACATTTTTGTAGGGAAGAGAAAGGAAGGAGGAACAGAAAGGGAAGGGGGTAACATCAGGGATTCCGATAACAGTTTCACCATGGCAACTACTGTACTACAGAAAAGGTCGATTAACGTAAACCTGGAGATTAGGATGGAATGGCAGCGGTGTCACTACCTCTCTTCTTCCCTCCCTCCAAGGAACTGTGAAGGCAGTCCATTGCCACGAGTAGATATCTTTTTCCTCAGGAAAGATGAAGATGGCCAAGAGAGATACAGAACATTTTATTATTTGTCCCCTATCAAAATACAGAGAAGCAGAAAGCATTTGTCAGTCTTTGCCCCTGTGATGGTATTTGGGTCACTCAATTTGCTCTCTGCTGGATATGCTAATGGAAGTCCTGATATGTCCTATTTCTGTGAGCTATAAACTTTGACAACTTTCTGAAAGCTTGTAGAGTAAAGGGTAGGTTTTAGATGAACTCATCTTAAAGGCTTATCTTGTCTTGGAAGGTTCCAAAGTCTCATCCAAACAGGTAAGCCTTTTTTCAAGACAGGAATAACCTTCAGATAAGAATGTGTTTCGTTTTTTTGAAGAGTTTTCTTGAAAGAATTACGTCATCCTTCACCCTTACTGCAGGATTTCTGTTGAGTGTTAGATTTATTTATGGTGACGACAGTTTAAACTTCTTTTTCTGCTTTTAAGAATTTTAAATATTGATGCATAGCTAAATCTATATAATACCAGGTGAAAATGTATCTTAGCATGTGTGCTATGAACACAACTTGATGAAAAGACCATTGATGCTGATAAACACAAATACAGCAGACATGTCCTGATAGTCCATTCATTTGCATAGATGATTTATTACAGCAGCTGCAGCGACACACATCACTCTTACAAGTGGTGTAGTCATAGTGAAGGGTGCAGCAGTGCCTTCATCAGCATTTGTAAGTAAGTGCTTTCTGCAGTAGCGTAGCTACCGCTAGTAAAGCAGCCAGTAGTCAACAGAGCAGAGCATTTCTGCGCATAGCTTAAAACGTGGGAATCCTGGATTTTAAATATATTTAAAAGTGACTCTGTTGCATTTGTGATCACCATGAAAAATTATGCTAGCATTTTAGGTACGTGTGCATGATTCCATTCCCAATCTCCTGGCCTCTGACGCTGGCTTTTTAATGGTCACAGTTTTGACAACTCTGAATCAAGGTTGCTGATATGGGCCTAGCTCATAAATAAAGGGGATTTTTGTCTAGCTAGCTTTACATTTTTTTTTAAAAAAATAAATATTAAAGCATTAAATATCACTTTCCTCACACTTTCAGTAAAAAATAATCCCCTAAATTTCAATAGTTAAACTGAAAAAAAAACCGATGCAGAGAGCAAATATTTTAGGATGCAGAAGTTTCAGCTGGATGCTGGCAAGATGCAGGTCAGAGGTACAGCAGCAGCAGTCTGCTGATTACAATGTTTTCATTTCTGACCCTATACAATCTCTTTTTCTAAGCTCTTGTTTCACTGGAGTGCATCTGACCTATCTCTTCCACTAAGTGCAGAAAGCAATTCTCTATAGAAGTCACTAGCTATACTAGTACATGGACCAGAATGTAAATGATAAAATACAGTATTCCCAGTGGGCCTGTGGGGGGAAAAAAAAAAAAACAAACTTGATATAGTTTTCCAGTCCTAGAAATCAATAACAACAACGTTAGTTACCAAAACTAAAGTATTGAGTATAAAGATTGTGTAAAAAATCGTAGGTTTACGGAAATTATATGATTTTATACACAAAGGCTCACTCTGCACTGCCACTGAAGATGTGAAAAAAGAGGTGAAAGCACAGTTATAAAAATAAGCTCCCATTCTGAAATCATATCCAAGCTGTTCAATTTGTCGTAAGCTACCAAAACAGGTTCACTGTTGCCAGCCTATGCTTAGGCTTATGTATAACATCAAAGAGTGGGGGATTGATGCTCAGGGAAAGAGACTCTGGAAGCAGACTTGAATTCTAATTCAGCCTCTCACCTTGTCGTTGATTGCTTCACGGGATGGATAGGGAGGCTGAAGGCAAAAGCGTGTTTGTTTTCCATTCAGCTCTGAGAACAAGCTCCGGCCACACTTGTCCAAGTTTCCTCAGCCGGGGTTGACTTACAACGGCTCAGAACTAAAATGAACTATCTTCAAACTGTGTTAAGTCTTCTCTGGCCAGATTAGGAAACCAAGTGAAAGGATACTCTGTCAAAAATTTTCTGGTGTAATTTCCAGAGAAACAACCTCCCCTTCCCCAGATTCTAAAAGTTTTGAAGAATGAAAACACTATTTAAAGGAATAAATTCTTTCTGTCTTTTTATTTTATCCCAATGCTGACTGCCATGCTATGACATACTGAAATTCTTTCCAGGTTTCAGATTTATATAAAGACAGTAGCAATGACTGAAAATGTTTTGGTTTGTGTTTGGGTTTTTTTTATAGCTATTTCACTCAGGAGGACTAACGATGCTGTGGACACCTGCTGTGACCAAAAAACCTTCATTGAAATGGGGAATATTCTTCAAGTCTCACAAGATGGATTCTGTGGTGCAGGTAGGAAAATTTTCACCAACATGTTAGCAAAATATTCCTATGCTTCTCAAGGCATGCATATCATTGAGATACTCATGATCAGTCATGTGATGAAGCCATTGTCAGTCATCTCTAGGTGGTTAACTGGTATGGATATACTTCAGAGTGGAATGATATGGATTTAAGTATGAGTACCTAACATATGTTTATCTGTTTTAAGGGATAGCAGTAGCTTACCGAGAAATTATTTATTGGTACCATATGGCAATCCCCCAAATGATAGCCTAATTAAGCTTAATTTATCTCATAAAAGCCCCAATTTTTTGCCATCGAAAAGCACTTAAGGACTTGAAAATATTGCTTAACATAGCTTCTGGGTTTTTTAGAATTGTTCCCTTTTTTTCCTTTTATGACTTCTTAAGATGTTTAGAGCATCATTTAAGCTGCATGGTGCTACCATAAGGAACTAAATTTGAGGAATGGCTTTTTCCCAGGTATTCCCAAGTGTTCATTTTAGTGCTGTTGTTTTAATAACCTCTTGCAGCTTGCTTTGAAGGCTTTCCTCCTCAGAAATCTCTCAATTTCCAGAGGTCTATTAAAGACATATAGCAGATATCTAGAAATCTGTTAGAGATCCAGAGGTCATACAGAAGGTATGTGCAATAAACTTTGAGATTCAGTAAAACAGTTTAATAGGAAGCCCTTCAGTTTATCTACATAAAGCAAATTAAGAATAAAGGTCCTTTAAAAGTATGCTATCTCTACAACATCTCTACAATATAAGAGTAAAAGAAAATATATTTGACGTTATGACTGAGAACAAGTGCAGAAATTCTGAGGAAGAATGGCTTTTGAAATACTTTTAGATATGTCCTCTAAAAACGTACTAGAAAATCAGAAAGGGATGTAAAAGAGTGCATGAAGGGCTATGTTAAGTTAGCACTGTATCGCGTGTTGTATCTGTGCGCTGGAATCGAGTGCGTGTTGCAAACTGCTGTTCCATTGTGCCCGGTGGTTACTCAAGGTGAGAGGACCTGGGAAATTTGATGCAGAATAATTGCTTATTTTTCATGTGTAATTCTTCTACAAACTACTACTTAATATGACCTACTCTACCGAATTTGTGTTGATCATTATGATATACAGTGTTTTAAGTGCCAGCTGCAGGGTATGTGAGCTCACAAAATTACATGAAATACCAAGTTTCTTCTTCTGACCTCCTCAATGGAGAAAGAAGGACAATCTGAAAACGGGACCTGAACAACCACCTGAAACTATTAAAAAGAATATATTTTTAGTACTTATCTATAATTTATTTTCACTGTCATATTTTTGTGTCAATGTAACTATTAGGAAGGTTAAAATTGTGATTGCCCTTATTGATTCCACTAACTAATAAATAATATTCTAAGCACTGAAGGGAAGAGAAAACCTAGAAGTCAATTTCTAAAGCGAGTATATGTGAAAACAGTTTATGTGAAGATTAGATGCACTTAATATCATCAAAAATACAGTAGAATAGTGCAATAACTTTAAAAGATTCAAATATATATTTAACTACACTTTCCTAAAGAATATCAAGACCTTATAAAATCAAGTGTTTCTGGCAAGCATCTAATGTTAAAAATCTGAAATGAAGAAACAAAAATGCAAATTTCATTTTGAATCTTTTTTCTTCCTTATCTGGAGCAAGCTACAGGAGTATATTCCCCTCTACCTGACATGACACATATGTGCCTTGCTTAGAGAGTTTGTCCATCATATAACTCAAGGACAGTGCATAGCAACATCTGTTATATATGCCTAGGTCTATTAAGCAATTCTATCACGCTTCAAAATAGCAAATCTGCATTATGATACATGACATCTATTTAGTATACTTCAGGAGGAGGTTTTCCTAAATGTTGGCATAATAACTGTTTAATGTAGCTAAGCATATAATTTCATTCAGATAACATAATCATATTATATTTCCCCTCTTATTTTTTTTTTCTTTCTTGTGATCATGGAATGATTGTAAGCAGAAGACTATTTCTGACTAATTGATTCCAATAATATTTTGGGAGGAGTGCTGGGGCACTTTGTTTTGTTTTGTAGATTTCTGTCAGTTATTAATGGATTTATTTTTCCAAATACAGTTCTAGATCTTGCTATTCCTGAGCCAAAGCTCACCAGGAGAGTAATTTAGACTTATAAATTCAGGGAACGAAGACAACCCAGGTCCTACCTCCTCTTAAACTCTTTCAGATGCAAGAGAAGAAGGTCTACATTTATGAAGGGGAAAAATAAAAAAGAAACTTCCTTATGAACAATAACAGAGCTTTATTTACTCAACCAGAAGGGTTGTTGCCTTGACTTAGCTGATTAGAAAGACATGATATAGTTGTCTGATACTCTTTAAAATCCAGAAACCAGCCATTTCCATGCTTAATTATATTCAGGACCTGAATTTTCTAAGTGTTCTTGGAGCATAATTAACATACACTATAGGAAGCGACTCAAAGCTCTGTAAAAGAAGTTTGATCTTGTACTTGAGCATCTTGCTAAACCTTACGTTTTCGCATTTTCAGTGAATATTCACATGAAAGGATCGTGCATAAGAGGTTTCTTAGATGTGAGGCATCCTATTCCTCAGTTTGAAGATGGAGAAGCATGTAGCCCAAGTTGCCTGAGTTTTGGGGACCGAGAGGAAACAAGAGAGACCCTCGATAGCCATCAAATTCATATCCAAAGGTAACAGGTCTTGACAGTCAGGACTCATCCTTCGCAGACAAATATCCTAATCACCTGAGCTAAGGGTGAGACTAAGCAGCAACAGCACCACCATCGCTTTAATAAAAAGCATGATGCAGTTGCCCATGTCTTTTGCTTTAGTTATGCTGCTTTCTAAGCAAAAGATAGGGCTTAAGGCTCCTCACAGAATCACTCACACTCACCCTTGGGATCAGCACGTTCTTGTAGTGAAGAACAGTGTTTCACACACAGTCTTATGCTGCTGTTTCCCATGGACTGACTCTGGTCAGTACTGATTGCTATGATGGTTGCCAGTCCAGGATACCTACCTCTCCTCCCTTTACCATTTCTGGAACACAAATGAGCGTACCAGCATTGCCAAGGACGCTCTCAGAGCTAGCTGCCTATTTCTAGGATTCACAATATTAAGGATTACAATGTCAAAGTCCCATTTTTATATCTGACTTGGAGTTGGGCTGTTTTAAGCCATTTAGACCTGGCATTGTCAAACAGAGCAGCCTCTACATAGCCTTAAAAACTAGGCCTAGGGAAAAGTATGAGAGAAGGGCACGCAGGCTAGTCATGATTCATTTCTAACATGAAACTATAAAGAATTCAAGATCTGTCATGTTCAGAGAAAAGACGGCTCTTAGCAATAGATTCTGGGAAGGGAAAGGTCTTACTCCTTTGTTTTTCTTCCTGGTAATTAAAGAAACAGAAAAGAAGATGACTAGCTGCTAGATTATGATGATTAATATGTTTGGATGAGGATCTTAGAAGGATTAGCCAGGATACAGACTGCTCCAGCTCAGTGATTTACAAAGAGCCAAGGTAGCAGAGAGTTTAGGACAGTTTGGAAGAATCAGGCAAAGCTGTGGACAAGCTAAGGATGGGTTGGAAGAATAAACAGAAAGACTGTGCCAAAAGAGTTAAACATCTTTGGGATGAAAAGGAACACTTTTTTTTTCATCATAATGTCTGATGTCAGGGTTTCCAAGAGAAAGCTTCTTGCATTCTTTCAGGGCAAAAAAGGAAAAAGCTTCTGAGAAACTCCATTGTGATGGGGGTAATTTTAGACAAAATCTCCAGAGGAAGAAGAGCCAAGGAGAGGCAAAGACAATTCCGGTTTTGTTCTAAACATTGACTAGGGAAAAACATTTGAGTTTGAATAGTCTCTATACTGTCTCTCTAAATAGTGTCTCTGAAGGAGAGACTGAAGCCATGTTCAGAGTGGTGTGGTCAGCCTTCCCTATCACAGAATGATTAAATGATCAGATCAAAGTCTCTCCTTCCGGACCAGCTGGGTCCTGCATTGAAAAACAAACACCGTGAAAAAAATTGCTTATGATTTATGAGGTATGGTCCATCTGTGTGAGATCCAAAGCAAAGCAGTAAGCTCTTTTCTACAGTTGTAATTCTAACACATTGCTTATATTAAAGTTTGCTTAAAATGACTTTAATTCCACAGGATCATTTTCCACCTAATGCTAGTAGTTATAAAATGGATCCTTTGCAAGGAAGCTGAAGTTCTTCTGTGAGAAAAGAATGAATTTAAGAACGAAAGGTTTGAAGTGGCAAACCCATTAAATAGTCATTAATATGAACTCAACTAAGCAACCTGATGTACTTCAGGAACTTTGAAGGGACTGGTAATTTGAAGAACCATAAGAGATAGTCATGCAAGAGACAAGTAAGTTTTAAAGGGATATAAAAAAAGGTTAAGGATGTTAAGAAATGTGAACGCCTACATATAAGTGAAATCTGAAAGAAAAGACAAATAGGGCTAGAGAGAAATGGAAAGAAAAGTTTAAGTAGTGGAATTTTCAAGATATAGATGAAAAATTATGAACTTCATATTACTCTATTTTTTACAAAGAAAGATTTAGTCTTCATCATCTGTACTCAAGGATGGTAGAATGTGATTTGCTGTGTTACGTTAGAATAAAGACTTAGGAGTTTAACAACCTGCTGTTGAGTTATATATATAAAAGTAATTCATATAAATGATTTTTAAATCATTTTCCCATGATTTTTATAATGACAAGAATCTTAATTAACTAAAAACAGAAGGTAGAGATAGAAGGAGAATGGACTTTTGTTTTTAACATGCTGTTTTGATTAACAAGGTACAGCTGGAAATTTCATTGTCTGTTCCTCTACATTGTTTAAAAATACAAATGTGTATTTACTGTTTTGACTAGCTAAGCAGTTTTTAATGAAATGCTTGAGGTCATAAAAAGTTATGAAGGGGTTTTTTAGGTTTCACAGGTTGCTTTGTTGAGAACTGTGATGAAATTTTTATTCTGGTTCCCACAGAAGCAAGAGCTAGGAGCTACCTGATTCTCAGTGTGTTGGAAAAACTAAGTAGTAGTCTGCCAAAACTCTCAGAAGGCAGCCTTCCTGTATCACCTGAAGGCAGTGTTCTATAATGTTTGTAAAATTGCGAATGAAATTAAATAAAGTCAAGATTATTAAAGAAAATATTTTTCTAAGGTGGAAAGAAAATGTGTTTGAAAGTAGATAAACTATTTGGACTCAGCTGTTCTCTCAATATGCTAATTGTTGGTGTTTATGAAGAAAAATTCAATTACATTATTACTGCCAAGTTTATTTCAAGTTTCACATTTTACTGTCTCCAAATGTGACTGTTTTCTGTACACTTTCATAATATTGCCAAAGTTGTGGTAGCACATTTTATTCCAGACTTCCAAACAAGTCATATAGTGAATGAATGTTCATTGTTTGCCCCTTAGATTTCAAAAAGGACAAGCTTTTGCCTCTCCCCTATCAATGCCTGTTTCAATTAGAAAAATGATGCAGAGGCCCCACTTTGATCTTCTCCTGCTGGCAGATGTAGCCTTCAACACAGGGATCACTCACTGCCAATATTCCTGCTAAGGCCACCTTATCTGTCATAGCTGGTTATTCCCTGATCGGGTCTGTCTGATCACCATGTAAAAGATTTTCTCCAGAGTGATGACCTTCACTCTCACATTTTACTTCTTCTGTGTGACAACTGCATATTTATTTAGTCAAGAAATTGATTCTAACCTGAGGTGGACAATGCTCAGAAGACTTTACTGCCTGCTGACCTTAGATCAACTCATAATGCATGTTTCCGAAGCTGCCACTCTGATGGCATGATTCATGTACACATTTATCAATCAAACTATATTGATATTGTGCATAAGGGGGAGAGTGGGCAGTAAAGAGGAGTGTTTTGAAAGGACACTAAAGATTAGGCAGGTAAAGCTGGATAAGGGTGAGAAAGAAAGAGGAAAATTAAGTATACGGTAAGCTTAAATAATGTACCTACAGGTTTCTCACGGCGATGAAGTCTTGAAAGTACGGTGGGAAAAGGACAAGCATTCTACAAGGAAAATTTGGTAGTTTTAAGGATAGTACATCTTCTTTAACTTCTTAGCAAACAGGAGACTTGTCTGCTTAGTCATTACCTTAAGGACATCCATATGGAAGGATTTATACAATAATAAGGTATAGAAAGCCGTAGGAGATAACGCGGATTAAAGCAACATTTTCTGCACCTGCAGAAGTAAAACATGAACAGGACAAATTTACTGTAAATGACAGATTCTGGGGTTCACAGTCTTGTAGCCACTGTTATTAGGAAGTCCCCAAAAAGACGTATCAGCATGTTGGAACGAGTCTAGCTAAAATGAATGGGAGCCAACTCGCTGTTCACCTCACTTATCTGCTTGCTTTAGGTGGCTTCCTGTCATAAAAATGAAGAGGTGATCTAAACCCCAGCCAGCAATCTTGATCTAGAACGTTATACGTATGTATAAAAAATGTATTTTAACAGTAGAAATCAGCAAGCACATCACAGCGCTTTTCCTTTGTTCCAAGTCTTTACAGTGTATTCCTGAAGCATAGTCTGTTAGATGTATCCTCAGTGATGTTCCTTGACACAGAATCTTTTTGAAAGTAGTAATGTCAACCCTGACAAAGAAATGCCCTTCCGGTACTTTAAATTGTGTATGTATGGATAACCCAAAGTAACAGAAGTTTTTCTTAAGGTACTGTGATAGCTTTTGTAATTCAGGCTGAAGTTTAAAAAGCTTGTGTCCTTGCAAAGTCTTGCTGTAGTTCTATTCCTATGACTAGGCTGACATTTTCAAACTACTTCCTCTTTCTTCTCCACATTTGACATGTCTGAAGATGTAGTACCTACCATCAGCCTGTGTGCAGCGAGCTGAGATTTTGACACTTCACAAAGACACATGGCAGAACATAAAAGGAGACCACTGAGAGATAAGGTATGCTATTTTGTTAGCCTACTTAGCTGTAATATTGTAAGTGCGATAATGACCAAGATTTTGATTGGGTATATGTATAAAAATGCTTAATAACATTATTATTAGATAAATACTTCTTTCTCTTTTTCCAACCCTTAAAATGCATAGGAAAGCTTGAAATCAAATTCTAAATTCTTCCTTAAAGAAAGTATATCTTTTTCTTTCCTTTTTGTACCGGAGATTGCATTTAGAACATCGTGTAATGCAGTATGAATAACTCATCTGACAAGTTCTGCTACAGTGCAGTTGAGTGGTCTCAGGAATAGCTCATAGATTAAACACTGCAGAATGGGAAGGACAAAAGACGCTGGCTGTACTAAAGAGTTAATAATCTAAGGATGGGTAGAAAGAGAATCATTGACTAAACCAGACGTATGGAGGGGAATAAGAAACCAATGAGATAATACTGAGAAGCATGAAAAACAGTAGGCACAGAACAGCATGCAGCCTCCATGCTGTCATAACTAAGAATTTCAGACCCTTTTTTCCACAGTCTTCTCTCTACCTGTCATAAGAAACTGTTTAGATGGTTAAATGAAGGCCAACACAAAGGGGACATGAGCTGAAACAACATGAACGTCTTAAGAATTTGATAGGTTGTGTACTGTAATTATTTCATAACATGCTCTAGATCAGATCCTTCTACTTGTAGATTCACACTTTAAATCAGCATAATAGGCAAGTCTGTGTTCATAGAATTGTTTAGGTTGGAAGAGACCTTTAAGATCATTGAGTACAACCATTAACCTATCACTGCCAAGTCCACCACTAAACCATGTCCCTAAAAGTGCCACATCTACACGTCTTTTAAATACCTCCAGGGATGGAGACTCAATCACTTCCCCGGGCAGCCGGTTCCAGTGCTTGACAACCCTTTCAGTGAAGAAATGTTTCCTAATATCCAATCTAAATCTCCCCTGGTGCAACTTGAGGCCATTTCCTCTTGTCCTATTGCCTGTTACCAGGGAGAAGAGACTGACACCCACCTCTCTACAACCTCTTTTTCAGATGTTCCTAGAGAGGAAATCTAAGTCATGCAATGGCTGAGCAAGAACTGATTAAAACAACGAATGTGTACGTTCTTCTCTCCTGTAGCATCAAGCAGCCAAGCACACTGGAGCTTTGGCATGTCGTATCCGAAATTACCTTCAGTTTCTCTCTGGCAGTGTTAACTGAAAATGCATATTATAATGTTTCAGCTGTGGAAATGCAATGACATTGAAATCAACAATGGCACTCAATGTGTCTGTAACTGCTCACTTTAAAAAAGAAGTCTTAATTTATTCACTCACTTAATTTATGCACTCAGGTACTGAGTGCATCTATTGTCAGTGTCAAACTTTCCAAAAGATAAAGTTTGCTTTTACTTTCCTTTAGGTTGGAAGAGACCTTTAAGATTATCGAGTCCAACCATTAACCTATCACTGCCAAGCCCAACACTAAACCATGTCCCTGGTTCTGTGTTGATCTATAGGGTCACTCCAGCAGTTTATAACTATACAAAAGGAAAATTATTTGCCCAGTATAAAAGTAGAACAGAGGCAGTACTTTAGTAAGGTGATGCAAAGTCCAGGAATATTCATTTTCTGATCAGTCTAAATGAAGTCTGACAAATCAATCACTTTTCAATTTGATACTTGCTGCTTGGCTTTTTTTGCAGATTTCAGGAAATAGACACGTACGTACTTTGCTGGTGGCTGTTTTGTTGTTATTACTGCTGCTGTTGTGGTTGTTTAGGGGTATTTTTTGTGCAAAATTGTATAACCTCCTGTATTCTACTGAAACCTCTCTCCCAAATCTGTTTATAAATTTTTTAAGCTGTTTTACTTTAAAGCAATCTATTTCAAATATTTGTAACATCTGGAATGGAGAAGCTGAATGCCTCCCTTCCTCAGTAAAATCCTAGGAAGGAGATGAAAGAAAACCAGCTACAAGTCAACTCAGGGGAGGAGGAATTATGGCATGGATTTCTCCCATCTGCTAATTTTGGTGCATTTCTGTATTTATTTCCCTTTCTGTCTTGTGCAGATTATGAAAGCTTTAGATTTTGATTTTGCTCAGCACTTGAGAACTTTAGTGAATATAAGCCAAAATGTCTCAAGTCAGGGACATGATTAGGAAGTGGTCTCTCAGCCAAAGGAAATCTTAAAAGGCTGCCCTCTTATTGACTTTCTTAAGTATCTATTTGAAAAATACTATAATCCTAACAACCTGTTCATTAGTGTGGGTACATTAAAATCCACAATCTACTCATAATTTCTGTTCAAAAACACTAAATCAATGTTTTAATTAGTTCGGTAGCACAGACTTCCCAAACTTATTGTTCCTGAGGTTGCACAGATATTGCATCAGCCCTCCCTACGAAACTGTCAAACAGCTAAGTCAGCTGGTGGGACCTCAAGCTGTGTTGGCTGCAAGTGGTAAGCAGAGACTTTGGTGATGGTAGCAGCACAAGGCTCCTAGCAACTCTATTAGGGCTGATCCTAAACAAAATGTTATAGGCAATTTTCTTTTGGTACTTCTGACACCTAAAGTAATAGTAAGAATAAAAATAATAATAATAATAATTTCTTTGTAAATAGCTGCAGCTTCCTGATTTGCTGAAAATTATGAAGTTTCTTTGAAGGCTTCTAGAATTGGTATTCTCCCATATAACTTGAAAAACTATTCTCAGTCCAGCGTGTGTCGCCTCTGCTTCCGTTCTAAACCTCTTCTAAGGAAAAGGAATCAGGTCACTCTGTGCCATTGTGAACACTAGCGGTATCACGTCAGATCAGTGGCTTTGTGATAGAAACCAGTCACGTTCCTGATGACATCGGTAGCTAATGCAGAATTTGCCTATTGCAAAGTTTACTTCTATGGTGTGTTTAGCTCTTGGTTAGTAAGAAATTAGTCCTGGAGCTTTCAAAAAGAGTCTTCAATATAAGAAAGAATTAACAAGCATGAGAGGCAAGAATGTGACATATAGAAAAATAAGCATGTCTACTTTTTTTTGTTAATCTCATATTTACCTCATTAGGAAAACTGGATCCAGAAGAATGATCCAGTAGTGTCTCCTTTTAGTAAAGTATTAGACACTCTTAAGGTGCAGATTAGTAAGAGTATTAAAAGACTTTACAGGTTCAGAATAACTTAGGGCATTTTTAAATAAGCAAACCCAGAAGGCAATTTGATTGGTCAAGAAGAGGTTAAGAATGGAGAATTTCTGGAAACTAAATTGTAGTATTCACTTTAAAGACAGCTGAGAGGATCTCCTGTACTTTGATGGACTTTAATTATGAACCTGGCTATACAGAACATACAGGTGCAGCACCATAAGAAGTCTTTACCCTAACTGCCGTTATTTCTCACTTTTGTGAATGAATAGCACTTACATTGCCATTACTGTTTCTAGGTTCCTTTTCAAAAGATATGTAATTACTGAAAAGTATAATATAAATATGAGAACAGGTTTTCTGCATTATAACAGAAACCCATAAAGGCTTGTGCTATTTCATTTGTTTCATGTTCATATAGAAGAAATACTGAAATACTTTTTACCATATTCTTATGTCATTTTTTTCTTGTCTTGTGCCTCCCCGCAAAGAAATTGGTAGTCTTACTTGATCACTTTCTTTGACTCAACTTTTCTTCACCTGATACCTCTTACTGCAACCTTCCATTTCTTTTACTCTGAGAAGAAAACTAATAATTTAAACCGTATATTAAAGCCTTTTAAACTGAATTTTCAATCTTATCAATGGAATGTGGCTGTCACAGGGGGAAACTGCTTAATTAATATAGCTTAAGCCAAATTAGGATTGAAGCAGTTTATTGATTTATTAAAAATATATAATTGACCAGTGGGCTGGACATTCAAAATATGTATCAGTAGTGCAACAGATAAACCAGAACACAAGACTGTTACAAAATGTCGAGAAACACCAATAAATTTCTAAATGCTGTTCTTTAACTAATCCCAGGGTGTTCTAATCACACACACGTATAGGTATGCGTGCACACATATGTGCACAGGTTCCCACCATTGCACATGCATACTCTCCCCTCTCACAGGCCCTGTGGGTTGCAGTCACTCTCCCTCTTTTCCAAGATTTTGGGTTCCCCTATTTGCTCACCTCTCTGGAGGGAGACATGGGTTCTCCCACTTTCCATGTGCCCTCTGCAGCCCATGGATCTGCATGTGGGTGAGGAAGCCCCGCGATGAGGTCCCACACGCCCACCACAGGTGTGGGTCCCCACTTGTTTCACAGCGGGCTGACAGGTCACTATCCAGGTGTGGGCTGCTCACGGTGCCCCACGGGCAGGTGGCACTTATCTGGCCTAGGTTGAGGTTACAGTGGCACAGAGTGACTGCTGGCAGGGCCAAATCGGGAGCGTATGACCATGTTGCAGCAAACCTGAAGGTATCTCTGATATTCTACATGCTAAAAAGTTAAACAGAGATAGATTTTGTTCATTTTCTCACCTATTGCTGAAAAGATTATTTTAGAATTATCTTACTCTTCTGTTTAAACAACCCACAGACAAAGGCAAAGCAATAACTTATTTCTCTGGATTTGCAAGAAAAAAAATGTTTGTGTATGTGAGCTTAAAATCACAGGATAGAGCTGGACACTCCTAAACTTCAGCATGATTCAAGATCTATAGATCAAATCTTCTCTGGGAGCGAGGTCAATTTTAACTACTGAGTAGAATCACAGCCTGATCTTTATCTGACCAAAGACCACATGTTGGGCTTGAGGAAGCACTTGGAACATTGAGTGATGCTGCTATGTTGCTCTTGGATGAGGGTGGGGTTTGTTGTTTTCTTTTTTTCTTCTTTTTAACAAATACTACTGAGAAAAGGAAATGTTGCCATAGATGAGAAAATGGCATTGGTGAAATTTATTTCTCCTCCTTTAAAAATGGATTACAGCTTCCTCAGAAAGAAATTGATTATATATTAAAGAACTTAACGCTTAATAAAACACTTTTTAAAATAAAACACTTTTTTATTTGCAATATAAAAATTAATTTCTAGTTTCAAGAAATTGGTGTTTCTCAGGCACAAACTAACCTAGTTAGCACAACTGACAGTCAGCCAGTCTTGTGGGTTTCAGTGGCATTTGCTAGCCCTGATGCTGGACTCTATTACTGTGGCTGAGTACAGCTGGGTTGTTTCAGACTAGCTCTGCTGAAGCACTGCCAGCTAGTATCAGTGGCAATTTTTCTTTTGGGCATCCAGAAACCTGTATGGTTCCCCAGGGAACCATACTGACCCAACTGTTTCTGAAGTTACTGTATGTTGTTTCTTGAATAGCTCTATTAGAAGCTTAGACTGGTGCATGACTGTTAGGAAGGGGATTTCTAACTATATATCTTATGCTCTTTAACAATTGTAGGAGGCAGTAGACCCCTCAGCCTTTATACTAGAAAAATCCCAGAAGAGCTGTTTACAGGACTGAGGCTTTGAATTACAAGCTCTGCATCAGATGGATTACATCTTCCTGGATTTCAGCACAAAACCCAGTCAATTCTGTGTAATAATAGTATTAGAGGAATATATCTGCTTTAAATGCTGCTCTTATAAAAACATTGTAACTCTTTATTAGAAGAGCTTTCAGAACCGGTCTCAAACTTAGGAAATTCTGGAATTTGCTGGTAAGATGGTGCTTGTGCAAATGCATTGCTTGACAGAAAATCAGACACTTAATAAACGTATACACAGAGCTACAGTTTTCTGGTTGGTTTTTCCCTCCATGTTGATCATCTCGAATTTCCTATGTATTAGTGAAGCCTGTCCTAAAAAAGAGAAATAATGTATTTGATCTATTCATTTTCTCTGGTGGTTATTACTATCCTGTTGCAGTGTTTCAGAAACACTAAGCTCTGATGAACGCTTTGACCAAACGTGGCACACTCTTCCTACCCTGCAGTCCATCCTACTCTGCATTTCACCCCACCCTCATCCTCGTCCTAGTCCCACTCTACAGTTACCCAATGTTGAAACTTCCATCATAGAGCATAGAGTTTGTTCTTTTTTTCCAAATGAGTAGCACTTGTCAGACTGCCAAAAATTGCACTGAGACCCTTTGTTATTCTACTTATTATTTATTATAATCTCACCTAATGTGAATATGTATTCTAGTGCTCATTTCTTCAGGCTGCTCATTCCAGATCCAGTTTGCCCAGTCTCCATTAATTCTCTCATCTCCTTAACCTTCTTGCTTGATCACCTCTCCTTACTAGTGTTTCCCTGCTGGACTCCTCCTTCCTTGCTCAGACAAAATAATGTCTTCTTACTTCCTATTTCTCACTAAAGCAGTTTCTCTTTTCTCTGTTTATGTGACCTAAAACCAGCCCAAGTCATGCCAGGGCTTCCCCTGCCTGTTTAGCCCATGCTCTTGTTCATTTGGTCACAGTTCTTTATTCACTGTCAGTGTCTGTGGAACCTGTGAGTCTTCATATGCTTCCCCTCTTCATGGACCCATCCGTCTCACAGCTGAATTAATACCAGCCGCCTCGGTTGCCATTCTAATTTCTGTCTTACCCTTTCCTCTCCTCTACAATGAGTAATGTATTCCTGACCAAACCCTATCAAATATCAGATACCTTTCTTATGACACAATAATTCAGCTTATCAGAGAAATTCCTAGAATTTCTTAGCACCGTTAAAACTTACCGTTCTGTATCTAACAATGATTGAATTAATTTTGCTGAAATCTTCCAAAAATTTAGCCCAAGTAAGAACATATTAGGTGAAATTCCACAGAAAATAATGACTTTTTAATTCCATTAAGATTCTATTTTCATTCTTACATATCACACTTGAACATCCCTACAAATGAGTGATGCTGCAGACTACTGACAATATAAATAATATTTGTTGTTATGTTTATACGCATTGTAATTTCCATAACTCCTCTATTGTAGTCTAAAAAGAAACATGGAACCGACAGTTACCAAGCAGTAAAACGAAATCGCTTTACAGAGCCTTAGAAATGAGATATCAAGTTTAGTGACTTTTGTTCTTGTTTTGACAGATTTTTAATTTTATCATACGTATTTTGTCTTTTCCTGACATGATTTGTGAAGCATATATTTGTAGTAATAGTGAGAACAAGCATAATCAGAAGCAGATTTTTGAAACAACAATAATAAAAAATAATAAAAATAAGTTTTTTAAATTCCTTTATTTGCCTAAAAATTCCCAGCATTATAACTAAACAAGAATATGAACATTTCATTAAATCAACATATAGATATGTATGTGTTAATATCAGTATGGTTTAAATGTGTCCCTACCTTATTCCTCAACAAATATTATCATTTTAATCTCTTAGCAGAGTTCTATTATTGAAAAATCTAGGTTATTTTAAGACTTCTCCATATATAAAATTCAGGTGAAAGTTCTAGAAAAATGAGATAATAAAAACTCCTCTCAAAATAATTTATCATTAAAAGTAATATCCATCCAACTCCACTGTAATACTATTATAAGAAAAAGCATTCTCATGAATCTTAGTGTTCTTTCTCTTCTAGCACTTGGTTATATTTCTTTAGACAGATGTTAAACGCAGTGCTGCAAAAGCAAAAGGTAACATACGCCAAATATGTGGCAGGAAAGCAGCAGGAAATAAAGCCCCTCAACTCTTTTTGGGATAATCAGTTATCAAGAACAGTGCAGCAAAAAGAGCTTGCAGAGAAATGAATCTTTAAAAGAAGTTGGAAAAGTGCATAGATGATTGGAAAAAGAAGGAGAAAGGGAAAAAGAAAGGCTGAGCTTTCCAGAAAAAGAAGTTAAGGAAGGTTAATCATCTAAAAGTTAGGTATGTTGTCTTAAGCTGGTTACCCAGCTAGTCAATAGAGATAGTCAACTCCTGAGAAGTGGCTAAAATACGAGAAGGGAAGTAGACCTGCAAGTACCTAATGCTCTTGTAAAGGGAATGGTAAGGGCAAGCTTTAAAGAAGGATAAATTTTGGAGAAAAGAATTGCATACTAATGCAATAGAAAGAGACAATAGATCCTTGAAACCTGGTAGAGACTTGACCCTTAAGCTATAGCATTAAAAAAAAAGTCACGGTCAACTTAAATTTTCCCCATTACAAGATTGCTATGCTGCCACTAATGAAACAGAGTAAGCTAAAAACCTTCAAAAGGCCCATTACCAGAAGTGTCCATAACAAGAGAAAACAGCTGTTCTTGACGAAAAGAACTTAAATACTGAACATTGAGCCAAATTCGAAAATAGTCTTATTCTGTGATGCATACATAGAGATGATGCCCGTTGCAGTATAATATCACGTAGGCACAGGGACGACTTGGAGTGAGATGCTCCTCTGCGGGGAGGCGAGAAGTCACCGGTGTGAGCCAGCCAAAAAGCAGCTCTGAGGCTTTACCTGAGTACAGCTCTGCCACCTTCCCTTTGCGTGTCACAGCTGATTACGGCTGACACATACCCTCTCTATAAACAATATGTGATAAAAATAAGACTTTAAGGTACAGGGGGTGAAAACAGTGGTTAGATTGTCTTGAAATAACACATATGAATATTTGCTTAAGTCATCAAATTTGAACTCTTATTAGATATTGATATTCATTGTAAATCAAATTGTGTTAAATGTTATTTTAAAAAGCCATTTCTAATCATCTCAACTGATCAGCCAGATCATTTCATCCCAGCGGAAACTGACACAGGGAACCAAAGGCAATCCGAACATTGACAATTTTTCATTCAATTTTGCAACATGACAGAAGTTGTAACAACTTGTAGCACCTTCAATAGTTAGGAGTGAGGAAGGACTAAGATGGGATGTTTCCTGTCTTAAAGTAGATTTTAGCTCATACTAGTGTTATGTTTCTCACCAGCTCATTTTTCTCCTGTGTTCTAAGGGAACAGGGTCTTAGATGAGACACTTAATTTTTAGATAGCTAACATAAGCTAACACCTTCGGGCAAGTCCTCTAAAAGAAGCAAGATGTGTAAAACTTTACTGTGAGGTGAAATACTTTTTGCAGAATTGAATTTTTCTATCCCATATTTCCACCACTAACTTTTCTACCCGATGATTTTTACCACTTCCTTTTAAGCTTTGGAAGGTCTGGCTTATATCAGGCATAGTCCATTAGTGTGAAGACACAAGATAATTCAGCTTCTCTTTATGAAAGTGATGTTCTTTTAAATAGCCTAGCTTTCGACACCAAAAGATATTTTCGTCAAATGGCCTTGCAACACTAGGGGAGCATCTTTATCCCAATCTCATTCTGTGGAAATCATTCTTCAAATATGGTATCAGTAAAACCATCTCTAAGCCTAACTATTGTTTAAAATACCATTTCTGGCCTTCAGTAATAGCTATCTTTAATCATGCCATATTTTTACTCATTTCGAATTCTTTCTTGTGTTGTGCATTCACATAGAACACTAACAGAGACTATTAAGCTATTATTGTAACCTATATAATGTTTTAAATTTTCTTTTTTAAGCTAAAATGAATCACTTACAAACAAAGACCCAAATAGCTCTCATTACTCCTTCTTTATTTTTCAATAAATAACAAAACAAATATTTAGCTTTCTGGAGGAGGGATTTATGTCCCAAAGAATAGTAATAAACATCTCAATGTTGGGGTTTTTTTAATGAAAAATTAGCAATTACCTTAATGAATGCAGGTGCTTTGAAGTGAAAAATGTGAAACAGATTTTCAAGCTTGCAACTGCTTAAATGTTTTCTAAGATTTCGGCTTTCTTTTTGTATAAAATTAATATCCAGATTTGTTTATCTCTTTCTTTCTTTTAAAAATGTTTTTGTCACTGTGTCCTAAGAATAGCTCTTTTTGATCTGATTGAAAACTGTCATAGTCACCTTCAAATATAGGCTCTGATGAAAAAGGCCTTAATGAGAAACAAATCATATTAAAATATCCTACAAAACTAATTTAATTCTCTCTTTAGGGAGGACAAAGAAAGGAGGAAAAGTAATTTTAAAGCTCATCTCAAAGACGCAGTACTCTGTAAATAAGAATATGTTTTCTCCTGGTAACTCAAGACTATCACTGTGACCACCCTTCTAAAATACTGCTGTAATTCTGTTATTGTGCTCCCTGGTCTACAGTTACAAAGTGTGGTTATATTCTAAGTAGATGTAAATTAGAATATTTTTTTCAGGCTGTATTAAGTTATGTTCTGCCTACCACAGTGACAGCTGATAGCCACTTGTTACTTAAACAGACCAGATCAGCATCTGTTTTTCGGTATGTGCATATTACATATATAAAAGTACTTTTACTGTCTGCGAAGCATCCATCATTGACTTTTCCTTTTCACACATGGAAATCTACCCCGTTCCAAGCCAAACTTCCTAAGTTGACGCCTTGGCAAGGACTCTTTGGAAGCTATAGACTTCCTATATCATTTGCTTTCCGTGCTTGATGCCCCTCATGGATTATTTATACTCAAAGTCAGCTCACATCCCCCTGCTTCCTTTTTACTGAATCTTCCAAGAGCCTTCTCAGTGCTGTGACTCCCCATTTAGCTGACCGTCTGTCTGACCTCTAACCATGCTCTTGACTTGGCCCTCTGGGTTGCAGTACCTGAGTTTTCCACCACACTCTGGCCTGCTTTTAACCACAGCCCTGCCCTTCCTCTTTAAGTTATTCCTATTCCTCTCTCTGTGGTTTAGACATTAGTTTAGACATCAGTTCTTACGGCTAACGTTGTCTTCAAAACAAACCTAGTGCAGATTTAACCCCTCAAAATGACCTGAAGGTCATAAATTGAATATCACTTTCTTTTCAAAAAATAGCATCCCTTTAATACTCTTGTGTAATACAAACAAGCATTGTGTCCTCCCATTGTGGCCCTAAAATTATTCTTGAAGAAATACTGGATATGGGGGGGGGGGGGGGAGTTTATACAGAAGAAAAAAATTGTAGACAGTAGTAAAAATTTTTGAAAATTTGTTTTTACTTTAGTCAGAAAAAAATAAATGAACATCAGACACAGTCCTTTGTAGGCTAATCTGCAAATTTTCGACTGGTTCACTGGTTTAGGTGACAAGAGTAAAGTAATACATGTCACAAAGCACGACAACACCAAACCAGTCAGTTAAGGATCAACTTACGTCTTTTCACATATTAACACACTGATAAAGGAATCAAGGGCTTCGATAACTGAGAATCAGAAGTATATACTAATCCTAAAAGGATGAAGACTTACGTCCAGTTTACAGCTACTTACTTAGCTCCAAAGTGCTTTCCAGCCTTGCCATTACCAAATAGGTGAAATAGATTACATACTATCTCCTACCACCTCATCTAAACCTCTGAAAAATGCCAGGAACTAAAATGTTGTCTCTGAGAGCTGTTTACATGAGATATTCTTTGTATTGGCAGGTGAATCAGAAGGAAAAAAGCTTTCTTAATTGCCAACTCTTTATTATAATAAAATCAAATGCATTTCACAAATGCATTCTCCCTTTCTCTGTAGGTTAGAAACAAAAATATAAAATACCGCATTGTTTCCCAGATCACAGAATGTAGCTTGGTAACTGATTTAATGTACTTTAACAGCTGGTTCCTAGCTAACCCTTATATCACACAAAGTGTCAGCCTAGAAATGGCTGCTTGTTCAGAGCTAGTGATTCTTGTCAGACTTAAAGAGATTCTTTTCCTATTCAGCCACATGTTTCAATTAATAACTCCCATTTCCAAGAGTTATAAATGGAAAATGCTTGCTTGGTTGTTTTTTTCTTTCACATTAGTACAGATTTTAAAACTGTAAGTGTTCTCTTTGAATTGGTTTTCTGTGTAAACTGTGTTACATTCAATGCAGAAAATCTGCAGTTACTGCAATTGGCCACAACCTGCTTGGAATGAAAAGGAATTAATCAATCAGAAAACTCATTCTCATATCTATGATAAATAAAGCTGTTTGCATACATTCAAAGTGGATATGCTCCACCTGTTTGTTCAATGAGATGCCCCAGATTTAAGTGGCAATTAAAACTCACGACTCTCGCCTGAACATCAGCTGCCAGGAAATGCCCCACCCAGATAAAATTTTTGCTTAATTAACAAAGGGAAAAATGTTCTATGAGTACTTAACACATGGTTACTTTGCACTGAGTGCTTTCTATTTCCCTTTTTATGGGAACAAAACCATTCAATTTTATGATTTTCTTCAC
Source organism: Phoenicopterus ruber ruber (assembly GCA_009819775.1). Taxonomy (NCBI): domain Eukaryota; kingdom Metazoa; phylum Chordata; class Aves; order Phoenicopteriformes; family Phoenicopteridae; genus Phoenicopterus; species Phoenicopterus ruber. The sequence continues at coordinate 46,641,217 of CM020218.1, forward strand.
TTATGAAGCACTCATAAATATGAACTTGATCTTGGAAGATGCTGAGCATCTGGCCCAGGTCCAGGAAAGCACTTCAGCACATCTTTAAGTACGAAACTAATCTTAGGCTTTAACTGACAGTTATCCCAGCTGCCTGTGTGCTTTCATGAATCAGTAGGGCTGGGCAGGAAGGATAGGGCTTTAGAAAACAAAATTTGTTTCGGCACGTGCTAGGTCCTGCCTGCAGTTCACCGCAGGGGCAGCGAAAGCCTGAACCTTTCCGTAACCTGGCAGACCACTCCTTTATTACTAGCTGTCATCCGATAAGTGCTGGCAGGTACAACAACCAATGATGTGGATCCAGATGTTTCTTGTAATAATTGGGGAATATGCCAGAGCATAGTGATTGCATGGTGACAAATATACCAGAAGTGATGATGGTTCTGATTTCATATATATTCCTGGAATATTTCATATTCCAGTGCAAAACCGTGACAGTTGCATAGTCCTTATCATATAGCAAGGAAACCTTGCTGACAACTTTGTCCAAGTTAAGAGTAGTTCTACTGTTTCATAAACAGTTTGATGAGAATACTTAGGTGCATAATTGAGCACAAGCTTAAGGATGCCCATCCATAGAAGGATGGATACACCTCTTTGCCAGTGCAGCATTTGATCCACATGATCCACAGTCCAGCAGAGTTAATGGCTTTGGTAGGCTTTGATCAGGCACAAGAATATGGGAATGGTTTCACTGGCCGAGACCGAGAGTCAATCTAACCCAACATTATTTCTCCAACAGTGAATGTAAGGAGATGTCTAGGGAAGTCTAGGAACAGGGCAAACATATATAACCATGCCCCTGCAATATCCTCTGAACCTCGAACTGTTTCCATCTGAAAGGATTCCTCAGTCCAAGCATAGTAGATCTATTTAGCAATCCACAGTGGCTTGCCCTTTCAATCTTTTCCACAGTTTCCCTGAACCCCTCTAAATTCCTCAAATCCAGAACATACTTTAGCAAAAATCTGTTGCAGGAAAAGACATCTTTTCCTGTTTTTAACCTGGCTCCTACTCACTAGCAGTTTTATGAGTCTCCCTGAATCTTCTAAGTGTCATCTTGGCAGAGTTGTGAAGTTTTTATCTCTATCCACCCTCTTCATGCCAAAAAACTCATTATCTTGAAGATCTCTTTCATAATCTCCCTATGTCTCTTTTTTCAGGCTGCTCATATAGCTTTTGATCACTTTGTTCTCATCCAAATCCACTTTCTTTTTTGGAGGAGGAGGGAATAAGGCTTTCCTTGGAGATTGTTTCAGTTCACTAGTTTTCTAAAGAGCTTGTTCATTTGAATTGCTACACTTTGTCTAATCCATATGTGATAATGTCAAAGCTTTACACTAAAGCCTATCTGTTCCAACAGCTTGAATCTCTCATCTTCCCTCACCTAGTTGCTTTCGTAGAACTGTTGCATTAATTGCACTGTATACTAACTAATCAATTTAATATAAACTGAAAAAGATTTTCCTTAGAGTTGGATCAGATCCATAACAGAAACAAATGTTTCCTTTTCTTGTCATAATCATGACTTCTAAAAAAAACTGGTTTGAAAGTGGAAAGATGAGAAGAGAACAAAAATATAAATAGGATTATTGTTCTCAGGGATCCAAATACAAGTAAGAGGTATTGCAAGATGGAAAGGAGATGACTGCTTTAGTTTGAATTTCAAGCAAGATGAGTAAATAAGTGTAAAATACTCAGAGTTCTAGCCCATGAGCCTAAATTCAAAGCTTTTCAGATCAAACCAGCATTGTGACCATTTTTTGCCAAAAAGCAAAAGTATATTTCTAGTCCATTCATGAATCATTTTGCCTAGGGGGGAAATAAATCTTTCCCGTAAAAACAGATATTGTAGTGAACTATTTCCATTATGTCAGGATAAAACTTCGACAGATGGTGTGCTTTGGAAGAACATGGATTAATTTGATTATTTCCTGTGAACGCTTTTGTTAAAGTAAAAGGAATGTGTAAAGAATACCATAGCTGTCATCCATCTGGTTACAGCAAATTTTATGTCAAACTAGGGACTTAAGAATGATTATTTCGATTGATATTTAAACTGGTTAGAGTCTTATTAGGAAGCAGCATTTATAAGGGTAAAATGTTTTAGTTTTCCAGTTCTTCTAAAATGAAACTTCAGGCCACAAAATAACATAAATCAAAACTGTTAAAAATAATACAGGATATATTGACTTTTTAATCCCCCCCCAACAGAATTAATATAAGTATTGTGTGCCAATAGCTACCAGTGTTCAGATGGAGTACTGCAGTCCTTACAAGAATAAAGACTAAGACTACCCTATTAACTCCTGCAGTTCTTTAAGTTAACCCTTAATTAAGCTTGTATTCCAGGCCATTGGTTCTTATCTACAAGAAAATGAAACAAAAGCTGTTCACTCCTACCAGCACAAGCCCTAACCTTAGTGTTTGGTTAATGAATGGCTCATCCTGCTTCTCAAGCAGGTAGTCTATGGGGCTATAGCTAACATCATGACATGGCTGAACTGTTGCTAAAGCTAGGATTCAGTACTGCAGGAACTGATAGATTCTGTTTATTGAGGCTTAATGATGGATTCTGCCTTTCTGGGATGATATCTGCAGGGCTGAATGAATCTTACTGCTTCTTAGGACAAAAAAAACCCAAAAGATTTGGAATATAGTTAATGTTCTGACAAGAAAACTAAAATTCTACATAAGGTACCTAATAAGGTATCTAGAACACATTGATACTCTGTTATACTTACTTCCCCTGTTTCACCTAAGTCTTTCCACCATTTACTTTGGGTCTGGTATCTCTGTCCACTGTTCCGTTCTCATGCAGAGTAACTCCAGTCATGCATCAGTGTCATTCCTGCATTCTAGGTTGAATGATGATGCCTGCAATGTATCCAGAGTTGGAGAGAATGATCTCTCATTACATGCTTCGCAACTGATTGTGAAACATGTGGGGTAGAAAATTTTGGTAAAGTAAGCAATCAGTGTTTTATGTATAACTTGAAACTGTGATTGGAATATGCTAAATAAATAAATAAGTAGTACTGAATGAGAACATGGGTAGGTAATGTTTCTCTAGTGATAAAGCTGGCTCAACAAGTCTTCTCCTTTGATCCAAGCTGCCCATTCTTTCCATTGTGTCCCACGGCTGCCACAACTATGGTGATATAACTTCTTGTAAAGTCAACATCAAAAACTTCTGGTTTTCTGTCTGTTGGTTTTATAACCCGGTTCATTATAGTGATTCAGTTCAGAGTATTGTATCAGCACAAGTCACAGTACCACAAGTACTGCACAGGAGCGGGTACAAGTGACAAAGGGTAGGTGCATCTTAATTTATCTCACCACCAAAAAGTAAAAGTGTACCGTGACAACCAGAAAGGAAGAGACTAATGAATTTAAGCTACCCTCAAATGAATTTTGTACACAGAAAGGTTCTTATTGCATACCTATAATTGATACAAAATATTTTCACTAACAGTTTGCCTGAACTTAACCTGTATTCTTCTTATATGCTGTACTACTATTGCTTTTCAGTTTTTACACTCCAACATTTCTGTCATTCTCTTCACCATCTTTAATCTATTCTTCACTTTTAGTGTCTTCTCTATTTTCAGGTTCTTCTTTGTACTCATATCATCTTCTGTTCCATCCATGGAATCTAAAATACAGTATTTCTTAAAAACATTAGCTACAAGTTCTGGATTTATCTGTCTGATCTGGTGGTCCCTTAATATGATGACAGGGTAGTTTTGCACTAGTCTGTATTTTTCCTGTAGAAGCTAGAGCGTGATCCTTGCTGATAGTCATTCTGAGTATGAAGACTTCAAGTGGTCTTTAAAGGGCATATTCACTACTACATAGAGAGTTTTGATGTCATTCCTCTTGATATAACCACAAGATCAATATTCATTTTCCTGGCAATATTCTTCACAGCAGGCGTTAGACAACCTTTGAACGAATCTAGGACAAGCATTCTTCTTTTTCTTAACAGCACACCTAGTCTCCTGATCCAAATGATGTTCAGCCAATCCTTCATTAAATCTGTAGACATCCATCCTTGGTTTTGACACCTCACAATTATTCCACTAGGCAGCTATTCCTTCGGCATTGCTTTATGCTTCCATATCACATATGGTAGCAATATTATACCATCTGTTAACACTGCCAACATTGCTGTATCATGCATTTTTTCATCCATCAAAGCTTTGATGGCAGTAGATTTTGTACCTTTTTTTTCAGTGCTACAATGTATGGCAGGTCAAAATAAACCAGTTGTCTTGTTTGACTCAGAAGATAACGAAGTAAAGGGACAGATCCTGGCAAATTAAATTTCTTTGCCATAGGCAAAAAAAAAAAAAAAAAAAATGTTGTCTCATTTGAACACAACACCCCTTACTGGTCTTGAATTCTTGCTGTGAAAAGTTTTGTACTTGTGCGAGTTCTTCATCTTTCTGTTTAATCATTTCCCACGTATTTGAGTTTCCATCTCTTTTTGACTATGCACAAATTATACAACTTTGTTCTCCCTCTCCATATCCTCTTCTGGGTTCAACTGGACATCAATTTAGTGCATAAAAGCTTCTATTTTGATTTTTTCAATAGTCTCACATTTTCTTCTGCCATTATATTTCTTCTAAGCCTCACAACAGTTAATTGTTTCTGCACACAATACCACCACTAGTTGAAAATTTGCATCATACCCTCTTCCTATATCTTTTAGTACATTCCCTTTTGCACTCATACCTCTCATCTCCAGACCAGCTGCCATTTCACTATTCAATGATAAGATTCAGGGAGACATAAAACCGCCAGAAATGCCAGTGGGATTCCCTGAGCTACAGCAGGTCACACAGCCGCACCAGTGAGGGAAGCGGCAGTAATCATGGGCTCTCTCTGTGCCACCTCAGTCCCTCTGGGCATATTTGTGTTTCTTTATCTCTATGCGACTTCCCACCCTGAACAATCATTTTGCACTTTAACCTGAAAGCGATATGAACCAGAATTTAAGACAATTCCTGATTTTTAAGTTAAACTACTTGGAAATAAAACCTCATCTTTTTCTGGGCACTCATGGTATATACTGAGTTGAGGCATCATTAGAGTCTTGATAGGATAAGGAAAATCAAACATGAACTTTTAAATTATTAAATACCTTCCTGTAGTCCTGCTCCTGGAGGTTGAATGAAAGGTTTCCTAAATGTCTCTAGTGCCAGAAAAAAAATAAAAAGGTAAGCCCACCTTTGAGGTCCTTAGGATGGAGAGAAGCAGCTGTAAATTGCCTGGCAATAGATGACGTAAATTAGAGCTTCAGCATGTGTTGAAGTCCTTAGGTATCTTCAAATAGTAATATCATTTATTTGAATTAAGTTAATAACAGTTCCAGCTACACCAACTATTTAAACAGCATAACTGAGGTTGAACTAAAGGTCCTATCTTGTGCGCAATCTGCAAAGTTTTAATTCATCTGCTTTTACTGAAAGTTGGCAAAAGTGAGAGAGAGGGAAAAGAAGGTGACATATACATTTTGTGTGACTGTCAAGCAAATGGATACATGAAATATTTTGTGGTGAGACTGGAAGCTATAACAAAAGTGAAGGGTTCTTAGCAAATCAAAGCAACAGGTTTCCATAATGTATTTTGTTTCTGAGTGTAATAAGCAGACCTTTTATTTTAAACTAAAGCTGATGATTTGCCTCTCTTCAGATGTCTTCTTCAATCAGATGTGCTTCATCTGATGATTAGATTTATAGTGAGGTTTTTACTCTTATGGTTTAGAGACTGAATCTCTCACATCTTTTATAGGGACATATATCGCACTTAAAAAGACTACTGATATTTGATCCATCCTTGAGACAGATCAAAGACACAACCACCTGCATATTTGCTCATTTAAATGAATAAAACATTTCAGTATCTTTCTGGCCCTTGTGTACACAGAAAATACTCATGATCCTCATTAAGAATTCAGTCTTATTGCATAAAGATATAGCCTGTCTCTTAGATGTTATGATACTTATTTGAATATATGATCTACTCTTCATACCAATATGACAGAGACAGCCTTTGGAGATTTCTCTTTTTTTTTTGTCCTTCCAAAGAAAAAGAAGGTGCAGAAAAAGACAACAGTAAAAAGAACTTACTGGACATTAATAACAGCTTGAAGTATAAAGCTCTATTGGGTCTGCTGGTAGTTAGTTCTCTATTTATAGACTTGATGTCAGGGGTATATTCCTCTGTTTTGAATAATTGTTAATAGTGTAGACTTTGACAGAATGAGCTGTCAAAAAAGAAAATGTTTCACTAGTTTGGAAAGACAGAGCCCAGCTTTGGTTTGTCCTTTTTAAAGCTTCTGCCTTTTTTTTTTTTTAGGTGAGAAAGTGACATCGATGGCAGCTAATACCTAATGTGTCAAGGTTGCCAAGTAACGGGCTAGAGATGTGTCAGTGAAGGCTGTTTCTATGAGAAGAATTCAGTAGGCTACAGTTTCAAGTACTTGAAAATAAACTCACTCACTCCTGTCGCTTTCTCTCTTTTTTTTTTTTTAAATTAAAAAAAAGAAAATTTGTGCTCTAACCAATGAAAATTAATATAGTCAAACAAAGGATAGATGCAAGTCTAAAAATTGGTAGCTGTGCTAATAGTTTGTGTCACTTCTAAACCTTAAAAATAGTGGAATAATTAACATAACATACCCAGTTGCAATTTCCAGAAATAAATACCTGATGGAAAAATGACTTGTACATATCATCATTTCCTCTGAAGTTACCTGGGTTAAAGAGGTGCTATAAGCAAAGTGTGAGCTTAATTGCTGAATCAATTTTAAAAGAGCAGAATCTGATTGGATAGAATAACAAGGTGTTAAGAAATGGCCAGTGTGAATTCATCAGGAAGAAATCAAGTCAAACCAGTATAATTTTTTTTTCTTTTCACAATCTGAGAACTGACTTGGTCAACAGTGGGGAAAGCTGTAGATGTGACACCTTAGGAACCACTACTTTTTTGACACAGACTTTATTGATTCATGCCTTGCTCTCAGGCTGCATTAGGGGGGTTTTGCAGTGGTCTGTACTGGACAAGATAGCGGTCAATATCTCCATTAATGCTTTTCATTATGAAATAAAGTGTTTCCTTATAAAATCCAATGGGAATGTTTGCAAGCACTTTGGAGGACAGGATTAGAATTCACAATGATGTTCTTGGTAGACCGGAGAAACACTGAAATCAATAAGATAAAACTCAATAAGGACTAAAGACAAGTATAAAGTACTACATGCAGGAAAGTAGAATCAAATCTCTCCCCAACAAAATTACTTCAGTACAGAATTAAAGGATTAAATCATAAAATAAGGCAGTAGGTCCTTCCAGAGGACCATTTGCTTACTTTGCGTTAATCTGTGTATCCTCTTACTGGGAGTTATGACGAGCGGTCTTTCTGATTAAAGAAGTTCCAATGAAAGGCAAAGTGCATTAGGTTGAGCTCTTTGCTAACAGCTCTGTAACGAACAAGAAAGATGTTTGTCTGGCCAATATGACCAGGACAGTTTAGATCCATTCAAGCCTGAACTGCATGGAGAGACCTTAATTGGATACTCTGAATATGCCAGAGCCAACCACCTATGATTTATGCATGAAGCATCTAAATTAGGCAACTTACATCTTTGACGTGTATCTGGCCAAGAATGTGCTCTGTATACAGAGTAGTGCAGGCCTAAGTTTTCATGAGATTTAAATTTATTTTATGTCAAGCCACATTTGGATTTACTCATAGTTTTCCTAGGCTTTACAAAAAAAGTGGTGCCTACCATCTGAAACGTACAGTAGAGTATGTATTTGGAAGGCAGGTTACAAGCTTATTTCAATGCACTGTGAGTATACATGTCTGCCTACTGTAAAAAGTATCACCAAGGGAATAGGACAAAAGGCAAAAGCAGAAATAATATCCACAGAAGTTTAACTGAAACATAGTAAATTCAACGCATGCTACCCTTGCAAGAGGCTGCCTACCTACCTCTAACATCCTTTTTTTTTTTCCTTTCCTTTCCCTGGCAGTATTCCTCATTAGCATCTTGCTAGAAATATGGATCATTACCTTTTTTGAATGTTGTAAATTGCACTTGCTGCTAAAAAACACTAAAGTTATATAAATTCATAAGGTAAAAATACTTTGGAAAAAAGACAGTATTGTCAAAACTTGTATGGATAAAACCAAAGCTTTCAGGATTTTCCCCCATTTTAAAAATGAGAATGACTACGGTGGAACACCTCATAGCTTGGTTCAGACCTTTTATTTGTCTGTGGGTTGTGTACATTCAAGTCTCAATTTGCCTAAATCAGAGATGTGACACTCTCTTGAATTTTTCATGGTTTAGAGGGTGTCCTTTTTTTGAGCTTTGGGTAGTGGGGGGTTTTTTTCATCATTGTATTTCCTTTTCTCTGTTTTCAATATGCATCTGCACAAAGCAGGATAGCTGTAATAAAAAAAAAAAAACAACACACACACACAAACAAAATCTGCCTGGAAACTTCAGTAAGTTTGCATACCTTTTCTTCTGAGAAGTCATTTCTTGGTATTGAGGGAGGGGAGGAGGAAAAAAACAAGTTTTATTTATCTCTTTTAGCTTACCTAAGTCTTAGGCCCTAATATTAAAGAAAAAATAATTTTCACAAATGGGATAAACTGAAGTGATCTGGAGCAGGGTTAGTATTAGCCATATGCAAAGTAAATAACTACCTTGATTGACAGTACCTGTTTTACCTGTGCTAGAGAAGGTGGGAGTTAGTTCCTTTAGCAGTGAGCGTAACCCAATCACTTGTTGCCTCTTCCTTGCAGAAGTCTTTCTTGCTGCTGATGTTGTTCCCGACAGACTCGCAAGAAACCTTCCAGTAAGCGGCAGAGCCAAACTCCCGCATCTGCTTCCACTGTCTAATCGTCAAACCCTGGCTCCCCTAAACTTCCAGCCCCCCACCCTAGTTTCTCTCAACCTCCACTGTCCTTACCTAATACCCATCACTACTATCAGAAACCCACAGAAAAAACCCCTTTACACTCCCTTTTTCCTAGCTGCAGCCCAAATAAAGCCTTACTAACTTCTTCCAGTGCCCCACAACTGATCTCACAAAAGCTTCACTGAAATTCTTACTGACCAAATGGACAGCCTTGCTTTTCTACTTCCCCTCATTATAATCAGACTAATGGCATCTGTGGCATTGACCCCGGTCAATGATAAGCCCCACAGATAAGCCCCCACTCACCTGCTCACTTGCTCCCCCCACAGCTGAATGGGGGAGAGAATCGAAAGGGCAAAAGTGAGAAAACTCATGGGTCAAGATAACGACAACTTAATAAGTAAGTGAAGCAAAGCTGTGTGCACAAACAGAGCAAATTAAGGAATTTATTCAGTATTTATCTTTAGCAAGCAGATGTCCAGCCAATTCCTGGAAAGCAGGACCTCAGCACGCGTAATGGGTACTTTGGAAGATGAAAGCCATAACCACAAATGTTTCCCCTTCCTCCTTTTTTTCCTTGAGCTTTTATGGCTGAGCACAATGTCATATGGTATGGCGCGTCCCTTTGGCCAGCTTGGGTCAGGTCTCCTGGCCATGCCCACTCCCACCTTCTTTCACACTCCCAGCCTACTCCCTTTGAGGGGGGCAGAGCGGGAAAAAGAAAAGGCCTCGATGCTGCGCAAGCACGGCTCAGCAATAGCTAAAACATTGGTGTGGTATCAACACTGCTTAGTCCCAAATTCAAAACACAGCACCATACAGGCTGCCACGAAGAAAATTAACTCCATTCCAGCCAAACATGGCAAAATTCAGTGTTATCTACATTGCTAGGAACTGCGGAGTGACATCTGGCTTGAAGTTTGAAAGGTCACAGCAGTTCAAAACAAAGCTGTGGAAAACACAGAATTCTGTTAAAAGAACTTATATTTCTGCATTATCAATGCCTTGCAAAAAATCTGATCATTATTGCCAACTTGATCTGCTTCAATGAAACCCTTGCCAGTTTCTTTTCTATATTCTTCTAAAGGTAGTATCTCAATTTTAAGGTATAATTCCAAAAGAAAATAGAATATATGTATGAAAAGCACATTATTAATAGTGAAAATAAATATAAGGCTAATATATGAAGGAAACTACTGGTTTGATTTCCCAATTTAGCTTCAAAAAACTGACAATATACCTCTGTCAGTAAACAAAAATATGGCAGAAGTCAGTTTATATATGATTCCACCCTGTTTCCATAGATATAACATGAAAATTGTATGTACCAAACAATACATTCAAATAATGGCAAATAATAACTACTCTCATCTTTTTCAAATATTCAAAATACATTACAATAACATTTTAGGCAGCTTTTTGTGGAAATAAAGCACTTGTCACTGGTATTTCAAAAGCAGTCATATGCTCAATGATTACTTACTATGCTTGATTCTAATTTCCTTTGAAATTTATCGGAACGTCATACCACTGAGTAAAGAATGGCAATTTTTCATTACTTTAGCTAATGCTAACATGAAGTTGTTCTCATTCTTGTTGCTGATCATTCTCCATTAAGGAAAACAGAACTTAAAAAGTAAAGGTAGCACTTTGCTAGGGAACATGCAAATTCCTCTTATTAACAGTGCAAACTGGATTCACCTCTCATTGCAGTGGGGTAAACAGAGATAATTCACTGAAACTAGTCTGCTTAGAAGAGCAGAAAGAAGAGTGAGGAAGGAAGGATGAGGAAAGAAGATACAGCTTTTCTTTGCTCATACAAGTTCACCACAGGTGGCTATTCTCTTTCTGACTCAACTGCCGGGATTTCCAGGAGTCAGTAACTATGCTTGTATGTTCAGAGAGCTGTCTAAGATTGTTTAAATTATCATCTCAAATCAAACCAATCACCCCACAGCTACTTTAAAATGCCACTCAAAACATTCTGTTTTTTCTGTGTGTATATTGTTACACTTGAGCATTCCAGCCATCATAGCGTTTTGCTTCCTATGGTTATCTAAAATGTAAGGAAAATTGGTCAAGTTTCTTTTCTGGTTCCTGCAATAGTGTTTAATAACTTTGTGAGTAAACAGTTTCAAAACTGGAGATAATTACTTTACTTTCCACCAAATTCAATTATTTACCCAATAAAAGTGTATCTTTTTGTCTTCACGATACAAAGGAGCTACAACAATGCTTACCCAACCTTCTGTATTAAGCACATTCTTTGTATTCATGGGGGGCTTACTCTCCTGACCCACATAGCAAATAAAACAGTGTTTACTATTCTGAAAGACATACCACCATATCCTTGAGAAGGCTGCCAGTATATCGTACACAAAATGTATGATGAGCAAAACAGCTCATGAGCATTTTCTTTTCATGTTTAGTGTATTCCTTTCAAATAACTATAATGTGTAATAGTTTGCATATCACAGCTGGACTTTCAAGTCAGCTATTACAAAATCAGCAAGTGCTTTGAAAACTGTGGCTTCCCATGCCCAGCTGAGTCATATTCTCGGTTGGTGTTGTATTAATTGTCATGGCACTTTAAGTACAGTATTTAGTCTCAGAAAATGTTCTGTAATCAGCCAGCCCTCATGGCTCTTCAGAGCCTGAGGTGGCATATAGCCTCCCTGAATAAAGACAAGCACAGCTACCATCCAGATGGCTGCACTGCGTCCGGGGAAGAGGATCTATGAGTTCCTTCCCATGATCTCCACGCTGTCCTTAGGGCCTTCAACGGTCTCACTCCGACTAGCGTTGGTTTGCACTGGAGACAAAGGAAAAAAGCTTCAGGTGACACAGGGACCGATTCCTTCTCCTTCCATGCATCCTTTTCTCTCAAGAGCTTGATCTGTAGCATTGGTCCATCAGTAGGAAGGTGGAACTTATTACTCAGCTCAGTAGCAAATGATGAAGGGGGCATTCTGTAACATTAATATCGGCAGATTGAAAAAAAAAACGTGAAGTACGGGGTTTTCTGCTGAATTCCCACATTAGGAGCACTCTGCAGGGCCTGTTCCCCAGCATTACATATTGGGAGGAGCAACTGCAGGGTATCAACAAGCAACCTGCACATCAGCAGGGCAGTTCTTTCTCCAGGCTTCGCTATTTCAATTATAAATACAGGTCTTGTAATTAACAGGGCACCTTCCTCCAGCAAAGATTTGAGAAGTGCGCAACAAGTGAGTTTGTATTTGTCAGCGTTCCCCCAGGTACACTTACCGTTTCATCTGAAGTCCTTATCATCTACTTGTGCATTTCCAGTTCTTTTCTCTCTCTTACTGCTTTCAGTTTCTGTTTTTTTCATTAGTCTTCTAGTTTCTCACCCAACTGCTATTATTTATTATAGCTCTGTGCTTTTCTCATAAATTACTTTCTCTTTTGCTTTGATCCAGACTCCGTTATTTTATTACTTGATCTTTCATTTGCAAAAGCTATAATGTAGTTTTTCCATTCTGTGAAATACTTTACTCATATAAAACTCAAAACATTCATTCTTAAGCTGTCCTCAGGTGAATTCAAGAAAGTTCTAAATTTCTTCTCAAATTTCGATTCAAAGATGGGGGGAGGTGGAGGGGGGGTGGATGGCAGCTTGGTCTCTACTTTTTTAAAGGCAGGGAACCAAATGCCCCAGTATTAGTTTAACAAGACCATGTTCACTTATTAAATTCCTGTAGCGATAAAACAGGATGACATCAATTCCAGTCAATAGTCAATAAGCAGCAATTACTGTAAACTTAACTAAATTACAAACAAGTGCACCTCCAAGACACTGTCCTACTAGTAATCCATGTGTGTTTTGTCCTTTGTTTGTTAGAACATTGAGGCGTAACATTGAAATCAGCAATAAACAACAGAACTGAAGCTCAGTGTTTGAGCCAGATACCTGAGAGATTTTGACTTGAAAAATTTGTCTTGGTTGGTTTGTTTGAGACTTTAGAACTAATTTCTAGGGGAAATGTGCTGAGTTTTCAATTAATTGGGGAAAATGCATAGTTTCCACTGAAAGTGATAGTAGCTCTCTTTTTCCTCTTGCTTCAACCTGATAATACTCAAACTGTGATATCTTCAAATGTGTAGGTTTGTTTACAATAAAATTGATGCGCTGGAAAGTGAGACAGTGAACCTGACAATAGAAAGATGCCTGCAAGCTCAACCTACAATTGAAATAGTTCAAGGGATATGTTATAACCTCAAGTAATCTAGTTTGCCTATTATTTGAAATTACCGTTTTTTATCAAAATACGGCCTTGGTATCAAAAACATCTTGACAGCCTGTAAATAAGCATAAAGAAATATAAGCTTCAAATAATGGTCATGATATACAAATACCTCTTTTCAGATAAAAACCACCTCAACAACAATAATAATCTTTTAAAAAAAGAGAAGGAGTGTCTGGCAAGTCGATTTCATCCCGATAGACTAGAGGAGTTCAAAGTGGTATTGTAGTAAGGAAAATCATCCTTGAGTGGAATTCCAGTATGTCAATATACTTTAAAAATTAACAAATAAATAACAAAATATGTGAACAAATAATAAAAGCATCTTTGCTAATATCTCTATTAGGAGCATTATTTGTACTGTGCTGCTTTTAAGAAGACTAACATGTTCTTACAGTTTAATTGTATTTAAAATAAAAAGCTTAAAAAAAAATAATAAATTACTAGGAAAAGTTATTGTAAAACACATTGGTATGTTTTCCTTTGTCCTTCTCAAATTTAAGCCTTACCTCTGGTAACAACATTTGTAATTGATTGGGATGTTATTAAGCAGCCTGTGGTAAATGGCGTAGAGTTCTTGTCTGTTTATGTTCCACGACAGCTTTTCTCAGTCGTCAGGATTCTCAGACATTTTTAAGAGGAGATTAAAAAACTATTCTCAGGAATAGTTTTGATTTAGTGGATCATAACTTTTGATGGAGAAATGGCTTAGACAGCATCTTGAGGTGCCTTCCATTTCTATTTTCTAATTCTGTGATCTCCCGAACAGATCCTGTAATTTGGAAGTAGCCTCTCTTTTGTGTACTCCCACTGTTTTCTTTTAGTATTGTTTGTTAAGGAACTGTATTCTTAAACCTTGTTCTCTTCTGACAGTCTGTGATTGACACATCTTTTTAAGCTGTCAGTGGCTCATGCTGCATTTGTAAGCAATCGCTTCTTCTTTCAGATATTTGCCTCTTTTCAAGAATTATCTCTGAAGTTACCGCAGGTGTCCCTTCATTATCCTTTTTTCAGTTGTCAGGATACCACATTAGGAATCAACCAAACCAGTTTCGTCTCCATTTGTGTCCTACATGCCCTACTTTGTATTTCACTTCTTTATTGTGCTTCTTTTTTTGTATTTCCCTTTTGTTCTGTTTGAAGTGCGCCGTATTTTATCTATTTCCTGGTATTGTAGCACATAGTTTTCACCTGTAATAATGGAAGTGGCTGGTTTCTTTTATCTTTAAGTGGATGAGTGACACTTCTATAAATAAAACACAATCATCTACATTTTACACAATATGTATAGGACCATTTAATACTGTTTCAGTAATCTCGGGGGGGGGGGGGGGGGGGGGGGGGGGGGGGGGGGGGGGGGGGGGGGGGGGGGGGGGGGGGGGGGGGGGGGGGGGGGGGGGGGGGGGGGGGGGGGGGGGGGGGGGGGGGGGGGGGGGGGGGGGGGGGGGGGGGGGGGGGGGGGGGTGGGGGGGGGGGGGCACCTATTCAGCAATGCCGTTTGAAACTGATACAAGCCAATGTTTCCTCCTGAAGTATTCACATGCACATCAGTAGCTCTACAATGGCACATAATCATTGACATTGGATTGCTTGAAAAAAACCCATACTATAAAAGGTTGTCTCCCACACAGTAATCCTCTTGTCATCTTTTTTTTCGGTATAGCAATATCATTTAAAATATAACATTAAAAATTAAATTTTTGCCACTGTGTGTCTAAGTTAATGAAATAACTTTCATGGAGTCCCCTAGGAGTTCAGGTTTGTGTGTGCAGAAATGGTAAAGAGAAATCATAAATAAGATATTTGTCGATACAGAATAATTTTTTTCAAGTGTTACTGTTCAATGACCAGGGGGAAAAAAAACCCAACAAAACACTGCAGGGAAAGAAATCACATCCTTACTAGCACATTACAATTCCAGAGGGTTTAATGGCCTGGCACAGGGCCATATAACTTAAGTTATAAGGAATAACTTATGTCTGACCACCAACTCTTTTTATTGCATGCGATTTACAATTAACGCCTAGGATTTTATATACTAACGTGAACCAATTCTGAATCTCAAACTTAGGTCTTAAATAAGAACTTGTTTCCCTTTGAATAGTTAGCAAGACGCCCTCAGTCCCTTCATAAGAGCTCTCTTAAGGGATGCAAGATACGAAGGGCGCTGGTGGAAGGACGGTGGAAGCACATTGACCTGCTGTGTCTTCAGCATAGCTACGCATTGCCCTGCCCAGAGAATCATCTTTTTCAAGCTAGACTGCATTAGCGCGCGTAGGGTTGCTTCTTGTCCTGTATGGTTTATATGTCAAGGGACTTTCTAATAAAATACTGCAGATCCGTGGACAAGAAACCTTTTTTCTGACTGCAGCATTTGTGTTGGGTTTGGGGTTTTTGCAGTGTGAAGAGGTATTAAAAGGGATTCTATTAATGTCTAATTCGTGTTGTAAGAATGTGCTTGTTGCTTCTTAACAATAAGTCTGTCGTAAAAGACTTCTTGAAATTATTTTCAACTTTACGCAGGCACCTAAAGGAAGGAATCTTAAACCAGTTCCTATGCTGTCACAAGTTCTCTCTCACCAAGAAGCACCACCAGCTATAACACTATGCTAGAATATTCCTTCTTTTATAATGAGTCTATCAACTCTTTATGTCTATTTAGAAATATAAAACAGGTCTGGTTCAGTTATACAAGAACAACATAGCAGAAAGTTCCATTACTCTTCCTCTAGGGCCTGCAGCTACTTCTACCCGTCTCCTTTAGCACTCTATTTATTCATAGTTTTCACGTGGTCACTTTCAGAGAGAGTCTGATTGATTGCCAGCACTGCTTCACTTCTCTAGTTTCAAAGCTCAAAAATAGGATATTGGAATTCAACTTTCACAGATATTCTTCCATTTTTAGCTTGCATCTTCTTCTTAATCCTGAGTTGTCTTAAACATCCCTTTTTCTTCCTGAAAAGAAATCATAGAAACACGACTTACTCCGAATGAGACATGTATTATAGAGACTGTCAGAAGATTTATTAGAATATATAATTATATATTATTGGTCTGGAAAAAAGATTAAGACAGCATTCAAAAAAGTCTGAAACTTTCACTTAAAAGTTATTGAAATTTTGGCCTTAACCGTCGTAATATAATTTTCTAGTCTAACATTTCAACTGACACCTCACGCGTTGTGGGGCTCACTTTTGTGAAACAATGTCTTCTGAGTACTTTGTATTAAAATGTGTGCGGGATGATTTTGAACACCTCTGAAACATTTGAAATTAAATATTAATGAAATCTTGAAGATAAATAAATAAGAATTGGATGTTAGGAAAGCTTTCGTCACTCAATCAAAGACAGTTTTCAGTAAGACCTGTAACACGGGACAATTAGTACTATCTACTGATAAGCGTAGAGTACATTAGAGTGAATTACTGAGGAGATAATGGTCTAGTACTTTTCCTTAAAGACTATTAGCTACCATATTAATGCTCTTTCTACTGCACTTATATTAACTAGTCAAATTGTCATCCTAGCATGGGGTAATTCTAGGCATGTTGATGTCTCCTTATGAAGTCCTTACTTATAAAGAGATTATGAATATTAGAGGCTTATAGAGGCAAACAATTTTTTAAAAAATATTATTATTATTTTTAAATATTGTCATCTCTAAATGCTCAATATTGTACAGCAGCATAAACCAGCACATGTATTGTTTATCCCACTAACAAGTTTGGGTTTACGTCTTCCAAGGTTTCTTCTTACGTATTGGACGTTTTAACCTATAAGGTGATAGTGACTGTATGTATTTCTAGCTATTTAATGCAGTCCAAATTCAAATGTATAACACCTTGTCACGTTTAACCCCAGTTGGCAACCAAGTACCACACAGCCACTCACTCACCCCTCTTCTCAGTGGGATGGGAGAATTGAAAAAAACCTTGTGGGTTGAGCAAACAGTTTAATAAGCTAGCAAAGGAAGAGAGAAGGAGAATAACAAAAATTAAAAGAGATACAAAACAAGTGATGCACATGCAATTGCTCTCTACCTGTTGACCGATGCCCATCCATCCCCGAGCAGCAATGCCCCCAGCCAACTCCCCCAGTTATATACCGAGCATGACATCATACGGTAGGAATATCCCTTCAGCCAGTTTGGGTCAGCTGTCCTGGCTGTGCCCCCTCCCAGCTTCTTGTGCACCTCCAGCCTCTTGCTAGTAGGCATGAGAAGCTGAAAAGTCCTTGACTTAGTATAAGCACTACTTAGCAACAAACTAAAACATCAGTGTGTTATCAATGCTATTCTCATACTAAATCCAAAACACAGCACTATACCAGCTGCTAGGAAAAATTACCTATCCTAGCCGAAACCAGGACACATCTGCATAAGGATATTTAGGAATTAAATAATTGATTACCCTCTTTGTGGATACTTTTCATTGTGATCTTGTTTGGGAGATACCTAGCACTGGAAAAAAGCTTGCAATAATGTTTTTGCCTTTGACTCTACCTTGCTTTTCTCGATCTTCAAGTAGTATTTAGCGTTTTTCATCACTGTCTAAAATTGGACATTTTGTGAAACACAGGGTTGTGCAATTACTTATCTATCATGGACTGGATTCAGTGGCTTGCAAAAGTCTGGAGCTGTTATTTCTCTGTAAAGTAAAAAATTTATCATCTGTAAGCCAACATATCAGATTAAATGAAATGAAACAGTATAAACAGGTCTCCTATGGAAGGTTCTGTTCTGACCCTTTCTGTAAGTCTATGTGAAAGACAGTTTGTAAAAATTCTCATAAAGGAAAAAAAGGGAAGACTATAGAAAAGAATAAAAAAAAACAACACAAAAAGCAAAGACAGTTAAAGAGAAGAGACTAAAGTAGAGAAACAAAAACTTGCAGTAGAACATCACAGGTTCCTGACAGCAATAAGCAGATTTCCTTTTGGTGGTGGTTTATATAGGCTCCAAGAAAAATGCACTCTTGTCCAGAGTAAAGGACTAGTGGTAAAATACAAAAGCCTCACAGCTGATCAACCTGCTTCTTACTTACTTCTTATGTTGATACTGTTCTCCATTATGTGGCTGGATGCTGTCAAACTCTGGTTGACAATATCTATAGAACAATATCTATAAAACATCATAATGTATTTGTGTATAATGTAAATGGTTAACCTTTGGCTCACCCATTTCATTTGAATGATATAAGTTCAGCAGAAACTTCTTGCAAGCCCCCCGGTGCAGAGAGCCAAGGCGTGGTTTTCAAAGTCTTACTAAGGCATAGACCACAAAAATGATAGCGGGAAAAGGAATGACAGATTCTGACCAGCAGTGAGGTTTAGTTATGGAGATGTTTGTCACTTTCAGCATTGCAGGAGCCCTTCAGATAGTCATGTACTGACAAGCATGAAAGCACACTGACGTGAAAAGAGTCCTTAAGAGAGAAACTGAAAAAGCAATCCTATGAGTTCGTCCTTTGTATTCAGATTTTTAAAATATAAAGCTGCTAAACATCAAGGAAAACAGAGGATCTGCAAACTGTCAGGGCATCAGTGCATTAAACAGACCTATACAGACTTAATCAGTTTAAAATATCTTATTTCTCCTCTTCAGGCCATGATTTGCTTATGCCTTTCACAGATGCATTTTACAGTGAATCTGCTGATTATTCTAAGTGTCATAGTTTCTGACCTAATTTTTCTTTATTTTCCTTTTAAAAAATAATAAGAGACTTGATAAATCTGTTTGATGCAGACTGAACAGAAGCTGTTTTGAATTTTCTGGCAGGAGTTTTATCTGGTTCACAGATCTTGCATACACATGCCTACTTGATGTCCTATTGAGACGCACAATGAATCATTTTTCCCCAAATAGATAATAATGTCAAATCTAATGGTAATGCAAAGTGTAAAATTACCCATTAAACTTAGCTACACTTTCTTGACTTTCAGGCATGTAACTTGTCAAATGAAATGGCAATATCTACAGTGGTACATTATGTGGTGAGTCTTTGAGTCACAGAGGTGTGTTGAGTCACCCCTTCTGTTCTGGGAGGAGGATGACACCCAGCACATTGCAGTGTACTGTGAGAGAGAACATTACTGCAGCTCCTCCTCTAGCTCAGCAAGATGCACTGTCGTGCACCAAATGAAGTCACCAGAACTCACAGCATCAAAACACCCAGAAAAGCCCTGAAATGCTACATTTCTGCTGCTTGGGATGAACAGCAATGCCTACAGTAAAGCTGCTCTTTTTGTCTATGCTGCATCTCAATGACACTGGGAGTCACAGATTAGACCTCCAGGGTAGGATCTCGCAGGTGTGTTTAGAGCAATCTGAATCCCTTGCAAAAATACACAGAGAAGTGTCCACTCCTGCCACAGAGCACAGCTGCAGAGCTGACAGGATGCTCAGCTGGGACTCAGTTAATGTCTCTTCCGTATCTGATTGCATTTTGATGAAAGTATTTTACATCTCAGCAGAGTGCCCTAATTGCAATGTTACTAGATAGTCGGGGACATATCTCTCTCGCTCTGAATTTCTTCGGCTGAAGGTATTTAATTAATTTCCCTACCAGAAAGTAATGAAATAGTCACTGGAACAAAGAGAAAGGAGGGGGAAGAAACACAAGGTTGATTCATGTGCAGGCTCTAGTCCTTGCTCCAATGAACACTGAAGCCTCTTAATTGAAAGGTAGCATTTTCCACAGGAGAGAAATTTACCCTGGAATACAGCTCAGCACTATGGTTAGGTTATTTGGTCAAGTATTAGCACAGACTTGAACTATGCGAAATTACTTGAGACTGTAACTGGACTGGTCTAGCCAGCTACGGGGGGCAGGGCAGGTGCAGGAGAAAGGCGCTTTCTGCGTATCCCTGTCCATATATTCTCAGCTGCTTCCTGTTCCCTAAAAGCCCAAATACCTTGTTTGCTATTGAGAAATTAAATTAGGTGGTAGAACATCTACCAGCAGTCATTGCAATACCTAACTCCAATCTTCCTGTCAAATATAGCCCCCCATGAATTTTAGGAGTGCACAGTTGTTGGAGCAGTGGGAATGTGGAGCTACTTGCAATCTTTTCCCCTCCAGTGTACCTCTAGTGGAGGTGGTTGTGCCTACTTACTACCTGCTGAAAAGGTAATTTTAAAACAATATGAAAATGTATCAGCAATACAAAGTCATGCTGGAATGAGAGAGGCATAACTTCAAAACAAAGGCATTATGTAGTGTAAGTAAAAGCTGAGTCAGACTGTACTTAAAGCAGTGTTAAGGCAGTGACACAAGTATGTCAACATTATCTCCCAGTTGTCGTGGTTTTGTATAATTGGTCTTAATACTGTTTAAAACAGGCCTTTTTGCAACTCAGTAATGAATGAAATGTATATGGTCAGGATTCAGTAGATGGTTAAATCATGCAAATTTACTGTGTCCTGTGGGCATATGTAATACTTCTGATATTCTTCAGCCTGAAGGCTATATTGGGCCGTGCTTCAAGTGAATTTAAATGCAGTCTCCCAGGTGCATCTTCAAACATTTCAAGTCATCACACACTTCAGTGGAGCTATATCAACACAATACCTATTTTCTTCTGCTGAAATCATTCACAAAGGGTAATCATTGCATAAAAGCACTTTCATTTACGAATAAAATGTAATGTGAGACAATGTTCTTGCGTGAAAACCCTAAATGGTCCAGTCTTTCACATGTCATTTTTTTCATCTGTAAATTTATACGTGGCAGATCAGAAAACATACAAATAGCTTTGAAATTAGACAATGCTTACCCATGGAAAAAAACATAGTTAAATAAAAATACATTATGTTTTACCAAGAATAAACAATTGTTAGATACTAAACTGCACTTGCTTCTCAGAATTACCTGTAATCATCAAAAAGCTCTCTTTTTGTTATTATGAAAGATCTCGTTAAATCAGGATTTTGTGACTCTACTAGGCATTCTTAACACTATCAGTAACTATAATAGCAGGTCATGACTGTCAGGGAGATGAATTTATTCCTACCTGCAAGGATCTATGATTTTCGAATTTACATTGATGTTACATTAGTGTGAATCAATAAATTAAATAGACTAGCTACTTTCTCTTCAAAACCAGTGTGTGCATAAGCAAGACAGATGAAAATTAGAGGTAGAAAAAGAAGTTGAATTCAATGTACAATAAAGGAGCAACAGGTAAATGAAGTACCACTGATGTCATTTAAGTATTAATAATTAGATAGTCGTGAGACTGAATCTATTGATAACCGGTTAAAGACTCTTGTTAACTCTGTGCTAAAATGAATTATAGTTGATTACATAAAATAAAATATTGGTATGGGAAGAGGGTAAGGACAGGGAAGGAGGTTTTGTCATTAGGTATAGACATACATTGACACCTGGGAAAGGTACATATAATGACTTGTACCCCAGAAAGTTTTCTATGCAACATTTTCTTTGACGTGATGACAATAAGACAGGCAGGTGAAGGTCTTCAAAAGTCTCCAGAAGTGTCAAATTAATTACATGACTGTACAGAGCTGTAGAAAATCAAACTTTTTAATTTTCAAACTCCCATGTGGAGATATCCACTTAATTCATGTTCCTGTTTAAACATACAACTATTAGCTACAGTTACCATTTATATATAATCAGAATATCCCTGTCCTTGGAAGCATAAGACAGAAAAGGAAATCACTTAAGTAAAAAAGACAAAGAAAAAAAAACAAAACAAAATAAAGGTTGTAATATTATCCCAAAAAAAAGCATGCTAGACATAGAGTGTAGTCAATAGAAAATTAATAATATGAGGACTTTTGTTGTTAAAATTGTTATTCTTATGTCTATAAAACCAGTAATAGGAACAATATTAGGAACAGTTGCTTGGACTGGACTAAAGGTTGCCACTCACTTTCCAAGCACTGTGTCATAGAATCATGGAATCATAGAATGATTTGGGTTGGAAGGGGCATTTAAAGGTTATCTAGTCCAATCCCTCTGCAGTAAGCAGGGATCAGGTTGTTCAAAGCCCTGTCCAGACTGACCTTGAAGGTTTCCAGGATGGGGCATCTACCACCTCTCTGGGCAACCTGTTCCAGTGTTTCACTACCCTCACGGTAAAAAATTTCTTCCTTATATCTGATCTGAATCTATCCTCTTTTCATTTAAAACCATTACCCCTTGTCCTATTGCTACAGGCCCTATTAAAGAATCTGTCCTGATCTTCTTATAAGCCCCTTTAAGTATTGAAAGGCCACAAAAGGTCTCCCTGGAACCTTCTCTTCTCCAGGCTGAACAAACCCAACTCTGAGCTTTTCCTCATAGAAGAGGTGCTCCATCCCTCTGATCATTTTGTGGCCCTCCTCTGGACCCGCTCCAGCAGGTCCTTGTCTTTCTTGTGCTGAGGGCTCCAGACCTGGACACAGTACTCCAGGTGGGGTCTCACCAGAGCGGAGTAGAGGGGCAGAATCACCTCCCTCGACCTGCTGGCTGGTGGTGTCACACCCCCTTTCTGAGATCGGAGCTCCCACTGTGACAATATTAACACTTATCTATCTGCTAACATCTGTGTAATTGATGAAAGCAGCGTAGAGGATATTGCATAAAGAGGGAGGGTAGGAGCATTTGCCATTTTAGGTTTGGTTTTCTACATTTCTTAGCACCTGAAAGTAGCCATTTATCTGTCAGTCTGAATATTGATTGTGCATTTGTGATCACTCTGTTCCTCTTGAGATCATTCATGATCATGTCACCTAAACACCCAATATCTTCCCAGATTTTCATCAAGACCACCTCCTTTTCTGAGCTGCAAGGATCACATTTTTCCAGACATGTCTTGGTTTGGTTAATAATTGAGTACTGATGCAGTGCCACTATGTGTTTTGTTTTCTTTCCTGCTAATCTTCTCACTCACCCTGCCTAAGAAAGTGCATTTAATTTGCATCTACAGAAGGTTCAGTAAACTATTGCCATCTAGTTGATTTCAAATGCTACTTTTCAATTGCTTAAATATTGCTGGGACTATCTGTTTCTTTCCAATCACTTATGTCTATAGCAGACAATAATCACATCTACAATACTGTACTAGTCACTCATCTCCACTTCAATCTATTTTTCTAGAAGACGCAACCTTCTTATATCTCCTAGTCTACATACAACACCTATTTTCAGTATCCGTTAAATACAGATATCTTCTCCATTCCTCCTATCTTTATAATACCTGGTTTTATTCAGTAGTTTACACTGGTAAATCTCTCTTTTCCTAGTGTTGCATGAGCAATGCAAACAGATATGTAAATGAGAGCAATGACTTTGGCTCACAGTTGCTTGTTAAAATCTTCTCATTAATGTTTCTTTTCCATTCACTGGTTCAATTTTGACACCCTGACAATTCAAATGGGGCATAGAGTACTAATTGTTTTTGTTGTTACATCTTTTTTTTTAAAATGTTGCATTCATGCGTATCAGAATTAATATTGCATGACTCAGGGGAATGGTTCTCCACAAAGGGTGAAATAACGCAATCAACCAAAACATTGCTTTTTAGTCTGTAAATACTTATGTAAGTAGCAAATTAATTATTAAAAAATAGAGTTGATTAATGAACGATTTTCACATGTGAAAGCTAACTTTTTTATTGCTATTATTTGAAATAAAAAGCCTAATCAAGTCTACAGAAACGTAATTGGGATCTGCATAATAGATGCTACGCTAGCAAAGGGTCAGTTGAGTTTCCATTGAAGACAGTGACAGTATTGTACTTGTTCAAATAAGAATAGCCTTAGATGCCAAAGATATTCATTATGTGCCTGCATAATATGCGCCCTCACGCTGCAGGCTTGAGACAAAAACCCGCTCTTTTAAGAATACACTCACATACTAAAAAATAAGTTATTTAACTGCAGTTGCTACACAAAATTCTCACTCTGCTTAATATCTGACAAGTAGCATTAACAAGAGTAAGCAATAAGTTAACTTCTTATATTTCATTTTCTTTGTTTTTGAAGTTCAAAGGAAACTTGGGAATGTTATAACCATGGAGGTAGAAGTGATTCTTTAGACGTGCTACTGTTGATGTCAGATTTGTACTGTCCTAACGAGGGGTACGCCTCAGCTTCTCTTTCCAACTCATTGATTTTGGTAGGAATTAGACAGCCAGCGCAAATTCTGTAGAGGATTTACTTGGCTGAAGTAAGTTGGTTTTTGAACACAGAGTTTGTTTTGTCTGTATCTGATTCCTAGGAAGCTGTTACGCAGCTGGGAACAATTGCCTCTGGCAACAAATTTCAGTTGCTGATTAGGAAAACGGTTGGCCAGTGCAAAATATTAAGTAACAGTGTCTGAATCATTTGTTGCAGCTTAGTGATGGATTCAGAAGTACTGGCAGCTACTCGGCTACTTCTTAGATATCTTAATACATTAGTGTAGCTTCTGAAATGGTGAAGCAGAACAAACTTTATCCTTTAAAACCTCCAACACGATGTTGGAGGCCTCCTGTTACTAAATATCTAGTAGCCTGCTGAGCAGTGGGATGTCTGGACCCTTCTCAGCCTAAAGCTTAAATTGAATTTTTATTTTGTTAGTGTCTAAAGGTAGAAACAAAGATGAGAAAATCCACTGACGTCTTCTTATGATATACAAGATGCTACAGTTCATTTCTGCAAGAGCTTATATTCTAATTCAAAAAGCACTACAAACATAATGTAAAAGCAAAGAGCTTTGAGGTGGAAAGGGATAAGGTCCCTATCACTAAGCAAGTTAAATGGCTATTCATCTTTATAGTTGCGAGTCACCTGAAAGTTTTTTTTCCCCTGTTCTTTAATATATACTTTATACAGTAATGTGTGTGTGTATGAATGCATATTTATAAAGAAAATAGTTAAGGCTGGCACAACAGTCTCAAAATAACAGACAAGAGCCATTGTCCCCTCTTTATAGGTATTATAAGTGCTAAAGAAAGGAGTTTAGCTTAAAATATGTTTACCATGCCCAGTATATCATATGGTCTCTGCATCTAAGGGCTGAATATCATTCTTAGCTTCGTAATAAACTCTTCCCCTTTCCTCCTTTCCAAAATGCCGATGACTCAATAATTAGTTGGGTAGCAGGTACAAAATTGGTAATTATGGAATTGAACAGCTACTGGGCACAAACAATCATGCATCCATTTATTCACACATCTCTCTACTATGCTTATATTTATGGAAAACACTCATTTTTCTTAGAATGTAAATCAAAAGTACATTTTATTATTTCTACCCCCCCTCCCCCCGCAATTATGGTTCTCTCAGGAAATTACATGATGTATAGTGTAGGATTTTTCCCTTGTAAAATAACACGTAAGCGATTAATTGATAGATCCTTAAGCCACTTGAAGAAGGAAAGAATCAGATCTTAACTCATACTAAAGTCTCTAAAAAAAGATGTTGTGTGTGTGTGAGATGGAATATCAAGTCCTTGCCCTGTCCAAGAGCCGAGTACAACAAACATCCTTGTGAGTTTTGGCATGAACTGTGAATCAGTAACTAATGGAAGAAAAATACTTGAGACTGATGGAAAGGTATGCCATGATATCACCGTGAGCTGATCATGGGCCTGTGGCGACATCTGGCCATAGACTCTCAGTGGTAGAGGCCAGGAGGGATGTAGTGCTGTGGCCATCTGACACCACGCAGAAGCCGTGCGCCCAAGGGGAAATGTCTGTGCTGGTGCTGAGCTGCCACCGAGGAGCCCGATGTCGAGATGGGCTGGAGTGTTGCGTTCATCATGCTCGGCTGTGCTGCTCACTGGAGTGATAACTACGGGTACAGGGGGCCTCCATTAACACTGTATATGTGTGTGTGTGTGTGTGTGCGTGCACAAAGCTCTCCCTGACACGGCCTCCCTCACTTAGTCAGCTTAATGAACTGGGTTTAGCCATGTGATGCTGTTTGGCGTGCGAATGTTGAAGAGTTCACTTGTAAGTGCCGTATGCTGTGTGAGAGCTGGGCACCGTTCTCTAAACTGAAAGGTCTTCCTCAGGGCAATATTTTCCTACAAGAGTTTAAGCATGAGGGAGAAAAAATGTTTTGTTACACAAGTGCCTGAAGGCCCCAATGACTACGAGAACTATGTTAAGAAAAAAGCCAGCACACACACATGGCTGGGAGCCTCTGGCTCTGAGGACAAATGGTGGAGACTGGCTGCATCTCAGCTCTCTAGCACCTGGTTTCCTGCAATACTCCTAAAACCTGATAATCACTTTCTCTATGTGTGTGTGTATATGTGTCTGTGTGTTCAGTTCAAGGTATATGAAACAATATGAGGGCTGTACGGGCAGTTTCTGTAAACAGGTTCACAGCATGAAACTGATGGATGTGTCACACCACAGGCCATGCAAGCGGGGAGGATGGAGAGCGCAAGGCTTCCTCAGCTAGTGTGGAGGTCTCTGTCTGACAGAGAGGGAGACAAACCTGGTGCAATCTTGTCTTGTCCATGATGTCTACTGTGGGAGCTTCCTCGGCCTGTGCTATAGCTCCAATCCAAGGCCAGAGAAGTGTTAGTTGGCGTGGCCCCGAAATCCCATACCTTGCTAACCACTGAGCAGTGCAGACATCAGAGGTCTTGTGCACAAACTCATTTAGATATCACCATCAATAACTGGGGCTAATAATACTGGGAATGCTTCAAGCACAGAGAAGAAAAAGAGAATACTTACCCCAAAATATTATTTAAACATATAAACCTGAGAAAAGAAGCAATCTAATCACCCTTTTTAAAACATGACAAACTGCTGCACAGTGTTACTGAGTGGCTCGCCATAAGCGATATAGTTGCAAGATGTAGCTCTCCTGCATTCCAGGCCACGGCCATTAGTGCTTATTTGCACACTAAAGCAGTATTTTACCTATCATTATGGAAAAGAAGCATTGCACTTACCAGTTTTATCCATGCTCTGTTGACTGATTGTGTTCCCAGTAGAAGAGGTCATAAGAAGAGGATAAAGGACTCTCAAAACTCCTATGCACCAGACCTCGCCATCCTCCTAAGGACACCATTGGCAGCAGCAATGTTAGGATAGCACACTATATTTTAGTAAATAACTAATAATTACTAATATTTACTAAGACTCTGAAAGATTTCTTGGCTTTTTTTTTTTTCCTACATGGCAGGGGAAAAGCAAGATCTATTTCTACTTAATATAAAAGCTTTACTTCTGCATATCCAAAGGCTTTGTAAATTCAGAAGTCTGGTATTGATTTTTTGGAGATCACTTACTGTAAATTATTCACGTGAAACAATTGACAGTAAATGTAATGAAAGGGCACTTATAGGATGCTCAGTACAGTTCTATAATGTAAAATCAACTGAAAAATGATCTATTTTAACAGGGTTTTTTTAAGTTTACAGAGAATAACCTACCTGGGTCATAGTCAAAATATATCATTTTCTCAGTCTGTAATTATTAAGTCAGTCTTATTACATCATTCAGGTAAAACATAAAAGCAAATTCTTGCTTTTTCAGTGAAAAGTAGCTCTTCAGTCCTCTGGCAGCCAGAATTTCCACTATAATAAATCAAAATTATCTTTAATACAATTCCATTGGTATAATTTAAAAGGCATCAACATTAAGTTTTCTTAAAAACCATTTTGTGACAAGAGCTGCAGGTATCTGTATCGTTTTGTTTTAGCCCACTTCCCTAGAGGCAAGCTTTGAAAGTATTTTTTCTCTGACCAGATCTGGGCTTGTGGGCTAATACCACTGCCAGGCTCAACAGTATGGGGGATGGGAGCCACAGTGCAGAAGATGGCTGTTTCCCAACACCTTCCCTTTCATCCTTTGGAGGTGAGGTGCTTCCTCAGGACACTGCTAATCCAAGAAGGGAGGAGTGTCAAGAATGCTAGACCCTGCAAGATCATGAACAAGCAGGGGCTTCTAGCCCTCCTTTGCAATTTGGAGTAGTTATGGCAACTATTCCAAGTTACACAGGACCAGCCCTGTCAGGGCCTGGCCTTTGAGCAGACCATTTTAAGCCTCTTGAGTATAACCGTGGAATTGTAGCTCTCCTTTGCTGTGCACTAGGCCACCTCAGTGTAAGCGCCAAAGGAGATCCGCTGGATCAAATCAAAGCTCCTGAGACAGCTTCCTTCAAATAAAGGCCAGGACTTCAGTCTTCTCCCCATGCTCTTTGCCATTAGCGCCAGATCTCTGGGGCAAGCTGAGAAAAATTAGGAGGTCGAGGTTCTACAGTTCTCAGGAGTGGGGATTTTTTTCATAATAGGACACCACGGGGTGTGTGTCCAGAGTGATGAAGGCATGGGTGGAGCACTGCGTGGTGGGGCAGCCTATACTGAGACCTGTGTATGGGCGAGAAAGGCAGCGTAGCAAAATTACATGGCTTTGGCCATACTACTCAGCGGTACCATTCTCTGCCCCAAGCTATCTATCTCCTGTGCCAGGAAACAGGAATTCTCTGCTAGTGGTAGTGTTAGCTGACCAGTGCTAATGACCATTCTAAAAATCCAACAGAATAAACATTTACGTGCTGGGCACGTGTCATGGCCTTATTGCATTTACTAAGGTAACATCATAGCCTTTTCTATTAAACATTACCTTGAATTTTAAACTTGTACTTTATATGTGCACTCCTCTATGACATGAAACACACTGAGGCCACACATTGACCTGCAAAACAACAGAAAAGAGATCTCCTTTAGAGATTATACCAGGCAAAATGCTACGTGAAGGAACATGTGTTTTCCTACCATTCACGTACATATCAAGAATCTATGTCTGCTAGACCATCTAAATTAGGTTTATGTCTCCAGGATGACTGGAACCTCTATTTTCACTCTCTCAGTCTGTGTCAAACAGAAGCCTTTCTTTCACCGGAATATCATGTTTTCCTCTTCTAGACTAATAGTTTGTCCTCTCTCTATCTTATAACTTGCTTTTCTGCTGTGTTAAGGCCAAACTTATTCAGATGCTTGTAAATGCTTTCCTGAATACAAATGCGTTCTTGAATTAAGACTGAACAGTGACAAAAACTGAGTGCATAAACACTGAAAACTAGACCAACTTCAGGTATTTAAAAAGCATTCGTACATCATAGTTTATATACAGTCTTGGTGGCTTGCCATTCCTGTTAGTCAATTAATCCCTAGATTTGATCATAGTTTAGCAGAAAACTAAGATGTCCAGTACAGCACTTTTCTTCTGACAGTCAGAGAGCCTTTGCTAACTTAGCCCGTAATGTTTTAGCTATGCAAAAGCTCCCAGCTGAGACACGTAGTTTATTGTGCAGAGAGTATAATATTTCGTGGATGCTTATTGCCAGAGTAAATCAAAAGACATGTCAGACAAATTCATTGTCATTGCAATCACTGACAGGGCAGGGCCAGTTTCAAGTAAGAGAAATAAGGAATGCAAGCAACTCATCTAACTTGAAAGTATGACAAATGGTGACTAGTCAATTCCACATCTTTCTGCCAGAACAATTTCTTCTTTAGAATGCTTATTCATCCACAGTAATATCAAATGTGTCACAGAATCACTGAGGTTGGAAGGGAGATTTTCTAGTCCCACCCCCTGCTCAGACGAAGGTCATCCTCCTCCAAGGAAGGTTGCTCAGGGCCATGTCCAGTCACGTTTTGAATAGCTCCGAGGATGGAGACTCCACAACCAGCCTAGGCAACCTGTTCCAGTGTTCAATCCCCCTTACAGAAAACATTTTTTTTTCTTTTGTTTAAATGAAATTTCCTATATTTCAGTTTCTGTCCACTGCCTCTCATCCTTTCATGGGGGCATCACTGAGAAGAGTCTGTCTTCTGCACTCCCCCCATTACGTATTTGTACACATTGATAAGATCCCCCCGAACCTTCTCTTCTCCAGGCTAAACAGTCCCAGCTCTCAGCCTCCCCTTGTATGAGAGATGCTCCAGTACCTTAATAATCTTTGTATAATTATGTGAACAAAAATATTTGAAATAATATTATATACACATTTACTCCTTTGGCAAATATGAAGCTGTCATAATTTATAGGTGAAAGGATTTTTTCCTTTGTTCTTTAGCATGTTTACCCAGATTCTGGCATAGTTATTTCCAGAAGGTTTTTTTTATTGTTTCATAAATCATTCCTCTGAAGCTATTTAGAATCCTCCCCCCCCCCCCCCCCCAACATGCAGTTCCTCATGCTTCGTTAAGCAAGTACATTGGCGTTTCTCCTGGAAAGGTACAGTCCTGCTTGATTATTTTTCTGTTGTCCTCATGCATTGCAGGAAAAATTCAACAATGGAAAAAAATAGCAGACTAATATCTTTTCCTCTAAGAGCTCAAGCTTGTGCCTGAAGCAATAGGTCTAGTCATCTGCAAAGACTTGGTCATTACTTGTTGAATTCATCATTGTTTTAGGTTGGTTTATTTTCTTACAAAAATGAGTCCCAGTTGCAAAAGCACATTTGCTAATGATATGTTGCAAATTTATGCACATATGTAAGAGTGCATATATTCTATTCCGTCCTCCACTAAATCTCATTTCTTTTTCTTTTAGGTCCCTAAAAAAATCATTGCTATTCCATCTAAACTCAGCTCCCAGTCACTGCTAAGCAATGAATTCTTTTTAAGCACAAGGTCCTATAAACAAGTGAT
This sequence comes from Phoenicopterus ruber ruber, assembly GCA_009819775.1. Classification (NCBI taxonomy): domain Eukaryota; kingdom Metazoa; phylum Chordata; class Aves; order Phoenicopteriformes; family Phoenicopteridae; genus Phoenicopterus; species Phoenicopterus ruber. The sequence goes on from CM020218.1 coordinate 46,672,076, forward strand.
GGCCAGTGAATACTAAATTCTCTTTCTAATATTCACATATGTATTGAACCAGTTTCTTGATTTGAATCTTATCTTAAAAACTTAATATACTCTGCAGCTTGTGGTTGACTATGTAAAGTGCTTTGTGATGACATGTAGGGGTGATGATATAAAAATAGCTGATTTGTATTCTATTTATGGCTGAAATTCTTTCCATAATCCATTTTATAGCACTGAGAGGTGCAAAGGTAGCTTAATTTCCCCTTTTTTTTTTTTTTTTTAGTCAGTTTAAGCCAGAACCAGGGAGCTATTTAAACAGAATTTTAGTCTTATTTTATGTTTGAAAATCCAAAGCGGGCTTCCAAATTTAAAAAAAAAAAAAAAAAAAAAAAAGGAGCTTTTCACATTTTTGCTGTGTTTGATGCTGAGGTTCCTTGACTATTGTGTTGAAAATGTTAAGGATCAGTATTTTGCACACTGTGCAAAACATGTATATTGCAAAATATTCTCAACATCCTAAGAAGTTAACATGATCCTTGTGCTACGTTATCTATGCAAGGAAGGAGTCATGGAGAAGGGAAAATGCTACCTATATCTTACAATAAACTTCAACATTATTTCCTTAAAATTCAAATTGAGAGCATTCCTCTAGTATTCATTTACTTCCAAACAGTCATTCATGAGCAGAAACCCCACAGAACAGAGTTTTTAAGGAACCTCAGGCAATAACAATTTTAGAAAGTACTAACTGTTGCCACTGTTCACCCACCTACCTGTTCCGAGGAGTTTAGCCAAGCACTGTCGTAGTAACCACGAGTTTTAAAAACCGCCCTTTTAAAATTTAAGAGGTGCCTTGGCTAATGCAATTTGGATATAGATTCAGCCACAGTTCAAGAACTTCTTTTCTTTTTAATTCCTTCAGGAGATATGAACAAATAGACATTTCAGATCAAATTCTGGTACAGGAATCTGGAGGTTACATTTGAACTGAGCTCCATTCGCATATCTTCAGCAGTGATCATGGCCACAAATCACACCTAAACCAATCATCGTAATTATTTGTCAAATTCTTATCAGCACATAAAATAACCATCAATTTAATAATCAGCTCACATCTTCCAAAGTAACAATTTTGCACAGCCATAACTTTCCATAGTCAATACTGATATTTCTTTACTCTTCCTCTCAAAATGTTAACTTTTAAAATCCATCAAATTACATTATCATTTTACAAAGGATATTACCTTGAGACTGTCAGATAGTGATTAATTATTGATATAGTGATATAATATATAAGTAATTAATATTCCTTAGTATTGCAAAATTACTTAAGTAGCAGTGTACATTAATGAAGATATTAAATCAGTTAGTTATGCATGTGACCCATTCACAGTCCTCTGTATATCAAACCTGAATTTTTAGGAGATATATCTTTAGCTCCCAATGAACAAATAGCACATAGAAAAAAATTCCTAGACGTAATCTTCATCTTCCAGATAATTTTCAGATGAGTTATTTGTGTCCATGGATACCAAGTTCATTGTGAACAGCATTCATTTTAGGCATTGTGAATAATGATGTTACCTTTCAAATCTAGCCTACAGTACTTAGATTTCCTCTGTCAGATTTCAGTGATAAACCACATATGGATACAATTAAGACATGAAACCCAGGATTTAGTCCTAATCTCTCGTCTTGGAAAATGATCTATGCAATCTGCTTGATGTAGAACTTCACAGCCAGGACTGTGGTTGTGCTCACGCAACTATTAGTGGCTAATAGTGAAGACTGGGATCAATTTTGTTTTAATTGCAATATATTTAAACCTGTTACATGGTCCAGAAGAGGGCATCTCATACATTTATTCTGCTTTTAGTACCTGAGAATGTAGCAGTCTTCAACAGTGTTCAAATCACTGAGAATGTTATTGCCAGTATAACACTTTTCCATTTTGCTTTAAATAAAAACTGTTAGGATTATGAATCTGTCTTAATGTGTTTTAGTATTAAGGGAAACTTATTAACCATTTCTGGAAGTTCTGCTGGTTTAAAAATTACGCCTTCTCATCTCCACTGCATTTTATAAATATCAGGAATAAAAGCAGTATGTCAGTACACACACAGGTACACATATGTACATCTGTATGATAAATAAAACAGATTCCTCTTTTCCCACAATTTCACTGTATTTTTTTTCTCTCTCTTATGCCTTTTTTGAAAGGAGCACACAGCTAACAACAAAAAAATGTAGGAAACCAAGATGGTTATTTTTAAAATTGGAGATGGCTGCAATTTTTTGCACCAAAGGGTGCAGTGGAAAGAAGGTTTAATACTTGTTCAGGCTGTTACAGCCCACTCTATTTGCCAATATTTCACACAAACTGCTAACAGCCATGGAGGGTCACTTCTTGTTGAAATTTGAACACATTTTTTCTGGCATGTTTTCATGGAAAGACTATTCTAGAAACTTGAAAGTGGCTGAGCAGAAGGCTTTATATAATAAAAAGTTGCATAATGTTCAGCAAACATGGTACAAATTATTTTTCTTATCAAGCTGTATTTCTTTTTGCAGACTATACAAGTGTGTAATAATCCATCAGGTGGTCTTTAAGGTGGCCACTGTTAACGTTCTGTTCCATTTACACCTATTAAAAAAAAGTTTTGGGAAAGCAAGAGATCCTGAATGTCACCTTAAATGCTCATATATGTGAATGCTCATACGGTTGTGTGCCATCACATTCCCTTTATAGTTGTTACTTGGTATAACTATTATTTTTCCTTATTACTGGTAACTGCACTATGTCATTACTACTGAAACATTTCCATTTATAAATTAGATAAATACAGGGAAGAATTTGAAATAACATTCATTTTGTATTGAAACACCCACCTAATTATCCCTGATACGATTTTTATGGTACAATGTCACTTACTGTAAAATCATTTTTAACCATATGCTTTTATTATTGGAAGAATAAATCAATTCCGATATGGGTATATTTAGAACTACTAAATGACAGTAACTAACATGTTACAAACAATCATATTTTAGTACTACAAAAAATGGGGTTTAAGTACATATTTCATATTTCTGTTTAATGCTGGCCGGAATGATTATTATTAAATAGGTTCTCAGTTCCTTTATCATACAGAACATAGGTGCAAGCTATTAGACTATACACAGTATAGCATGATTAATCTGTTTCCACTTATTTTTACTTCAGGTGTTCTTGTCTTATTTTATCGTTAACATTTTAATGGAATTTCCATAGTACAAACTTATGCAAAAGTATCTCAACTCCACTTCTCCTGTTCAGGATACATACAGATATTAATTCAAATGGCCTCTAATCATAAGTGTACAGATTGGGGCGCAGGGAGATAGATGTAATAATTTACTTAGAAATGTCATAAAACTCAGTGATGTATAATGAAATACACAGCAAAAAATATGTAAACATCACTTAATTCCATCATAAACTCTGATGTGACAGAAGTAATGATGAATAGTACGCAGGATGAAGCTTATCGTTGGCCGTCAAATATTTTTATTAGAGAGGTCAACTTTATGGTATTTAAGATGTATATTTCTTTAAGAAATGTATATGCGTTCATCTTCATCAACAATTAAATTGGAAAGATCCGTTGATACTTAATCATCCTAAACTGACTTAAAATAATATTTTAACTGTGGTGTAAGCTTAAATACATTATTGATAAATGGGTATAAACATCAGAAGACGACTTCCAGTATTTTGGAACACTTCCGTGTTCTTATCAACAAACACCACACAAAACAAAAGTAAACAAAGCCTTAAAATCTTCCCCATACTTGAAATATTTGTCTTTACATTGAAAATACTGAATCATGTAAGACTGCTAAAACAGTATGATTCCTTCTTGTAAATGCAATTAAAGCTAGCCAAAAAAAGAGCTGTAGACCAGAGAAATGAATAGTTTTTTAAATTACACAAAAAGCTATGCTGGAAGAACATCTTAAAAAATAAATAAACAAGATGAAAAAGATACAGATTAGGCAATGGTGAGTTATGATTCACTTAAGACATCGGTCTTTCCCCTTAAAGGTTTTATCATCTTGTGCATTTTGATAAGACAGCATAAGCACAACTAAAAAGTATAATCACGCATTAGAGAGTTTATCATAAATGTATACTAAGAGTGTGGCACATAGAATTTTAAACATATATTTCTCTGCAGGGAGAGAATATGTATCCTTGCAGTCTTTGGGATGAAGAGATGAACTGACCTCCTGAGATACTTGCCAGGCTTTTTCCTATGACTTTGTGTTAAACAAAAAAAATAACTCTCTATGCCTTCTTTCACATCGTGCCTGGACTTGCGGGATGAAAGTATACATTAGCTGAGGTGAGAGCTGTCATAAAGGATACTCACAATGGCCTTTTCCCAAATCCTAATGCAGTCCTCATGCACAGCGTGACAATTACAGTGAAAAAGAGTCTGCTACATTAGCTATGTAAAGGGAACTGGAAAACTGTATCATTGCAGATACATACCAAAATGCAAAAGAAAAAGATACACGTGGGACTGCTTTAGAATTATAAATTGGTATAATTTATCAGAGTTCATCTGCAATATGGAGAAGCCAACAGATGCAGAACTGAAACTGCCAGCATTAACACAATATCTGTATTTTCATTCCTGACCCTCTCACACCTTTCAGCAACAAATAAGTGCATTAGATCTAAAGCTCTCAGTTTGAGCATTGGAAGGGTGCATGTTTTTGAAGGTAGGAATCCTTTATTAAAATTCAAGTTTCCTTCAGAAAGGTTTAAGACGTGTTTATCCTGGAACTGTCATAAAAATTGGTTTCCACTTAAGAACAGTGAGAAATTATATATAATTAGCGATTATAACAGCAGCACATTTTTCTAAATAATTGGAAGAGCTCCAAAATTATACTGACTATAGTTAACCACCATGAATGCACTAGAGAAAGCAAAGAAAGCGGTAAGATTCAGCTGATGAGTTTTCAGTACAGAAAAAGATAACCCGAAATGTTTATTTCCAGGTTAAAAGGAAAAATAATAGTAGTTGAATAAACTGCAATTTTAAAATTATAACTTACTACAGCAGTATAGTGCACCTTTATTAAGATTGCCAGGCATATCACATATTCATATTTTATATGCAGTCTCTTTAGCATGAAGAAAATTCCAGTCTCTTGAACATCCGTATCATGTTTTGAATTTGAAGACCTCAATTACACATCTTTTTTCCCCCTTTGAATTAAAAAAAATGAATTAACTTACTGTCACCTAAACCCACGTTATGTTCAAGCATAACTTACTGTCACCTAAACCCACGTTATCTTCAACCGGTAACTCTCGGTTACTTCTTACTAAAATAATGAGTCTAACACAGGGTCATCTCTTATTTGTTCAGTGATTATTTGGTGAAGAAAATGGGTGGGTAATGTAGGTAATAAAATGTCAAAGAAGAACAAGTCCTGCCACGTCTATTACAATTCGTTCATCTTTTTGAAGATTATTTCAATCCAGGCCAATTCTGTTATTATTATGCTGTCATTCCATTCTGTCTGTGTTTTTTTCAGCTCTTTAATGCTCATTCCTCCTTGAACACCTTTATACTGTTTCTTGTTTCTTTAACTTTTAGTAATTGAGTTCCACTGTTAGTGACTAGCCCACCATCTTTCTAATATCCTTACAGTAATTACTTCACATGTTGTAGTTCTGGTTCTCCTGTTTGTTGACCCAGCTGGGTCTGTCTTTGGACTTGTTTGTAAACTTTGCAGTTATTTCTTGCTGACTATATTCACTACCTATGTGCAACTCTTTCATGAACAGTTACCATCTACTTTGCTATTGTGTTATTATTACATCTTCCTCCCTCATGATAATTCTTATCTATTCCTATGTTCCATGTGACTTTTTTTCTGGGGTTTTGTGTGTTAAAAGTATGCATGGCAATTACATAGTGAGTCCAAATTTGTCCCCTTTGAATTTCAGGGTCTTTACAACCATGGCAGCCTGAAGGCTGGTTTTCTCCAAATGGACTTCATCAATCCACAAGATCTTGTGTTTCTGAACACCTGCCTGTGGCTGAAGGTCTCAAAAACCTAGTCAATGTTATTTTACCTCCATAGTCATCTGTTTTCACAGTTTATTCAATCCTTCCACCTACTTTTTTTAAAGATGAGAAAAATAACACTTGAAATCCTTTAAGATTCTAATGCTTTGACTGCCTCATAGGTTGGCAAAGTAATACTTGATACTTTAGGAGGAATCCGTCAAATCTATCATGATGGATGAATAGCAGATTCTACTGTGTTCACCTTGGGATTTTATTCAGCCTCAGATAAAAACCTGCTGCTCTTTCCTCTTTCATATGTCTTGGTCTCATTTCTCCTGTTTCTCCAGGCTGTAGCTATCTCCCATCATCCCTTTCTATGCTCTTGCAGTACTAGCTATTATTTTCTTCTTTTTTTTTTTTTATATATATTTTATTTGCAAACCCATCACCTTATACTACCTGGTTTTTCTCCAGCAGCAAATCTTTTTCTGACCACTCTTTCCATAAGCTTCCTCAAATCTAAACTCCTTCCATTTACACAGCAGCTCAGTAGCCACCGGGTCTCGATCAAGTGACACTATGATCTTTCACTGGGGCACCATTCAAGATTAAGGAAGGAAAGGTGGCCTCTTATTTTGTCATCGTTGTTGTCTCCTCCTTTCTTCAGAGCCTCTGCAGCTCTGCATCGCTATCACCTTATTTCCTTAGTTCCAACTCTAAAGAAAAAAAAGGTCTAGTTCTTTCTCTCAGATACCACAGGCTGTAGGATATAAGGTATGAGAAGAGATATGACAGGGAGAAGAAAGATGCTGAGACAAGCAGGGGACAAAAGACGACAAGCAGAATCTGTATCTGTCACAGCACTTGAATCAATAGGAACAGAAATAGGACATTATCTGACGGAGTTCTGTATGATTCATTCACAGTTTCCCGTTTTGGTTACGAGTAAGATAGATGGAGTATGATATCATTAATTATTTTGTATTTATTAAAACATGGAAAGTGGATGAAAAAGGTTGTAAATTAACTCTTTAAAAATTAAATCAGAATTAAGATTACCTTAACTAATTTGTATTCTCATCTAGCTTTGGCCAATTGACTTCATTGGATCTATGTTGATTTACATTGTCTGAGAATTTTGTCTATGCCTGGCGTATGGCATTAATTTAAATAAGGCACACATCATGTCAGATAGTGAAGCCAAGAACTTGAAACTAATGAGTAGTTATCACCACTTCCAAAATCACATACAACATAATTTCCCTTCATACAGGTATTGAGTCTCTTTTCATTTGCTTATGAAGACTTCTTTTTGAGAATATTAGAAACTAATGTGATAATAGTTATAGTTTACACTGAAGTTCAAAGGAATTTCAACTTGTGTGAAAAGTTTAGAGAATGCTATAATAAAACCTTATTCTAGGAAAAAGTTTTGTGGTGTTTCTTTGTGGGTTTGGGGAGAGAGGTGTTTGTTTAGTTTTGATTTTTGTTTTGTTTTGTTTTGTTTTTTCAGCTAGGATTCAGAAGGCCATCCAAAATTCCAGGATGTTTCACATTATCTACTCTTCACCTATACGTCTCATCACAATAATATATCCCTAAAATTATCTTTGTGTTGCTGTTCATTTTATACTAAATATTGGGTTACGTTCTTAGATAGACACAAGTATAGAGAGATACCAATATAAATTATGCCAGCACATCAGTTTCCCTTTAACAAGCCCAGGTGAACTTTAACTGGCTCTGAAAAAATCTGTCAAGTTTTTTTTCCACAGTGTTCCCTTCAGCTCTACATTAGCTACAGCAGGACAGACTTGCGGTGGAAAGGACTGATCCTGCGCTCAAGCTCGTCAGTCTCCCCAGGACTGAGGCTACAGGAAACACAGTATAGAAACACGTAAGTGGCTTTGCAAGTGGCTGTTGGTGCCTTGCATATCTTGTGCTAAGCCAGAGCTAATAAAGTGTTATTGAACCATGCCGACTCTGTTTTGTCAGTGTCTCTGTACTTCTTGCCTTGATGTGTCCCCTAGTATCTATATTGCCTTTATTATTACTGAGGTATCAGAGGTTCAGGTAGTGGATAGTCAGGAAAAACAAGAAAGATGAGAGCAGGGATTTGGAAATTCCCCGATTTGGAGGAACAGCACAGCACAAGAAACTTCTGAAGTTGATTCAGCTTGTTTTCTTACAGCCACTGAAGTAACTTTGCTTCCATTCATTCAGCGGCAATATTAGGATGATGTTCATGGGCCCAGCTTCTGCATTAACATTAGGCTCATGTCAGTAAATAATGGTAGATCAAACATAATCATTTCTTCGCATAAAGGGATTTGCATATTTTTCTGCAGAGTAACTCTAAAGTAGACATCATTTTTCATTAACTAAGAGTTCTTTCTGAATTATTTTGTAGATGCTTCCTATGTTTCCTATATGTATGCTGAAAATACATATTTTCCTTTAGAACAGGAAAAAGATTCAAGCAAGAGTAAGGCAATACAGGAAGATCTGGTGTTTACTAGGTTTGAGTGGAGGGAAGAAGCTTGACTGGTCAGAGAAGATTTTCTCATTGATTCAAAGCCACCCAGAGATGCAAGGTTTGGTCTCCTGAAAGAGCCTTTCTTTTGCATGATTCACTATTTCTGTACAATACACTTCCGTTTTCAGTGATTCCAGGTTATTAACTTCCTAAGGAAAGCAAAGAAACCAGAAAATATTGTGAAGTGAGGAGTGTTTATTTTGGTTTTAACGTGAAGATGTTTGAGCTTTCTTGGACTTTGTTTACACTGTCAGAGTGCATTTTTCACAACACCTAGCAGATATAGCTCTCCTAAATATGAACGCACAACACTGTCTACATTTTCTCTGAACAGTAGGTCACAGATTTTTTTTTTTTTATTTCATGCATCATTCAAAATTTAGTTTAGTTATTCTGTGAAGTGAGAATATATTGTATCCTCCTTGGCAAAGAGAAAGAAAAAAAAACCAAATAGTATTTTTGTCTGCTTTCAACAGCATGCATTTGATCAGCCACACATTTTTTTGTCATTAAGCTACAGTGCCATAAGTTACATCAGTTTATCCATTAATTAGAAAAGAAAAATAATCTTTTCCTACTTTATTATGAATGTGTTCTTTGCTGTTAAGGAACACAGAATATGGATATTTGACTTCTGCAAAATCACAAGCAAAACTGGCTCAAACTGAGTAGGTTTTAATATTAACAAATACTAAATTGTCCCTGGAAAGAAATAAAAATACTACGGTGTTAGTAGCTACACATCTTCTGTGTAATCTCTATTTTTCCTCAGTTGCTCATGCTAGGATGTTACCATTAACCATTACTATGCATTTAATAAATTTAATTCATGATACTGCCTGAAAAATATTTTCTTTATTTTTAATTTGTAAGTTTCTGTCTCTGTTGTATACACTGAACTTCATAATCCTCAAATTACGTAAAGGTTGGTGTTAACACATAATGCAATTCTTGGTCAGAAATCTTAGTAGGAACAATCGAGATGTGCATGCAATGTTTCTTGATTGCCCTTGAGTAGATTGAGGCGTTATCTATCCTTAATGAGCTGCAGTCAGCAGCAGAAAGTAGGTGGAAACAATGCTCTAGGACCTTTTTACAGCCTTTTGGAGCCTGGATCAGACCTTCATGAGTCTTCAGGTGACATGTTTTAATATTTAATCAAAATGGTTATTATTTCATAACATCTAAATATGCACCACAAGCAATTTCATGCAATTAAGAATCACAGAATTACAAAATGATTGAGGTTGAAGGGACCTCTGGAGGTCATCTTGTCCAACCCCAACCTTCCGCACTCACGCAGGGCCACCTAGAGTGGAGGTGGTAGCCCTAGAGAGGACCACGTCCAGATGGCTTTTGAATATCTCCAAGGAAATGCAGTTCAACATTTGTAATTCTTCCTAGCAAAATTGTGGGGACACAGATAGGAGGACAGAAATATTGCTATTAGAATCACACAAAGTATAATGACACTAAATTGCATTTGTAGCTACGCTTTTGTTGTCCATGCCTTAAAAGCCCACTGTGAAGCAATGACAATGTTTCAAAGATGGCATAATACAAGGGTTTTCATATCACCTGACTTTGGGCACCCAAACTAAAAAGCTAAGTGAGTCAAGTACTCTTCCTAGTGTCTTCTGGTCATCTGAGATGATAGTTACAGGTACTATGAAGGAACCTACATGATGTCTTCCTTGGATTACCATCTAAAGGATCCCTCTCTCTCTAGTTTGCCTGTAGAGGGAACCTAAGGAGAATAACCACCTACCTTAGCCTGATGGTTATGACATCTCCCAGTCTAGCCCAGAGATACAATGCAAGAAAACAAAATACCGTGCATCATGTCTGCAGCTCCTCACTCAGATTAGCTAAGAAACACCACATCATTGACCTGTGTTCTGCTAGCTGTTCGTATTCTGAATTAAAATGATCTCCAGTGTCTGGGATAATATGAATAAAACAGAAAAAACTACAACTGTCATAATATATATTTAAATGCGACAATCTGAGTTAATTCAAAAGGTCTATATTTCATGCTAATATTCATAACCTATTTAAAACTCCTTTGTACTAGAATAGACTCCATCAGAAACAACAGGAGTGCTCTCAGCTGCAAATGCGAGAAACATCCTTTCATAAACTTTTTATAAACATACCTTGTGGGTAGTGTACAGGTTATTTAAAGTAGCAAATTAATCTCTTTCTGATTCTAAACATACTTAAGAGTAGTAAGAAAGCTGTCAATGTACGTATTTTTCTTCTCAACTCTTACGCTACCACAATGATTGCACAAGCATTTTCCTTAGCCTGCATATAGATAAAATACCACAAACAAGATTTGTTTCCTTGTTAGTAGCCAGTGAGTAGGTCTTGCTGAGCCCAGGATGTTTTAGGATGATAGGCTCAGATTAAATTTATCAAAATCACATAGGTCAACAATTGATACTGTGAAGGCATCTCCAGTCCCAAAACTCAAATTGGAAAGGGCTGACTACAAGCAGATGTTTTATGGGAAGGTGAGAATAGGATTGATAGTTGGAGGTATTGAGTGATTCATTGCAGTGTTTCTGCAAGCTGTTACCAGAAAGCAGAAAGACTCCATGCCTTTTTGTGTATTGCTGGTTTTGTTCAATAAAATTTGCATTTTAATCTACAGTGGACTTCATGTTGCTGTGCCAGAGAAGCAGCAGATACTCCAGAAAGTGTTCAGTTTACTAGTACAACTACCCTGGCGTTATTTCCTTTTCATGTAATAAAATCTATTTTTTGCCTTGAAATAACAGAGCAATCATATTTAACTTGTTCTTAAGTTTTGCATTAAAATGTGGCTAAGTCAACCCTTAGACTGTCCTGAGGTACAATTGTAAGCCCCATTCCTACCTGTGCTTCCCTTTTCTTCCTATAAAACAACCATTTTGCACAACTGGTCAACAGACAGCCTGAAAATGTGCTTCTCTCTGCTCATCTTCGTTATGGCAGACGTGAGGCACGCTATGTCTCCCTCACCCTCTCTTTTTGCCCTTTTCTCACAGAAAGGTGAGTTGGTGTAAATATTTTTACTTATATTTACATGTATTTACATTTTTATTTAATTATTACTTAATATGTGCATTTACACATATTAAAATATTTGCATGTAAATGTTTTTACATGCTGTGTAGGTGTACAGTGAAACCTAAGCTGTCAACTGGTGTCCTGGGATTAAAGGTAACCTCTCTGACTTCCGTATCTTCTCCTATTTTCTCTTGCTCTTTTCATGTTGTTAAGTCTGTGCTTTGCCCTTCAGTCCTTCAACCCTTCCTCCATTAGACCGTTCAGTGCCACTTTTCTCTCCCTTTTTTTGGTCATGGCACTCGCAAGCTTCCATATCTGCTTCTTAATGTTCCCTCATTACCCTGCATGTAAAAGAAATTGAGTTCTCTGTGGCATAGCACAGTCAGAGTACCAACTCTAATAGTATCATTTAAAAAAAATGTTCGGAAGACCATTGCTGAAAACTATGCTTGAATGGCTCAAAACTACTGTTCTCATTAACACGATGCTTTTTCTCAGCCAACTGAGAGAAAGAAAGTCAGTGGGTCTTTATAATGAAAGGTGCAGAAACATTAGGAGGAAAATGCAACAGCAGCAACAAAATGTTGAAACTTGTTCTGGCATTGCAAGGTGCCGGTGCTCTGCTCTGACAGAGCTGAAGTCAATATAAGTTTTGACATAGACTTTAATGGGAAAAGTCCTCGGTTCATTGTGAAAACTAATGTCTATTATTTGTTTGCTCTTCGTGACAAGCCTATGAAAACATATCACCTGCTGTCTGGCAGTGGCATATGTATGCTATTTACATTAGAGTAGCTCCCCTTCAAAGTCTGTACAATGCATTTTGTGCAGTTTATGACTTCAGCTGTGGGCAAGGATATGACAGTTCTAAAAGCATAGTATTCCCATGTGGGACAGTTCTGCTTTTCATTAACAAAATTAAATAGGCTGCACAGGATTGTGAATCCATCACTTCTTTTTTAAATTTCAATAGGATTGCAGCTGAACGTGAGGAAAATATAATTGTCTAAACTACATCTTATCCTGAAAGCACAACATGACAGCCGGAAGGCAGACTACCTGTGGTTAAATTAGAGATGACATACATGAGTGCACTCACTTATTAAGACACCAAATTTAAGGAGGTTTTATTTTAAATCCCTAGTTTCTTCACTCTTACAAACAGGCATCCTAACCCTGCAGCTTCAAGAAAAAAATGTAACTCGTCATACTCTGTGATGACTCTTTTTTGGCTTCAAAGACGTCTTCTGGATATTTTTCACTTCATGTGCTCTGTATGCAACGAGAGGGAAAGTGAGATAACATACCCCACAAGCTTGCATGCGACTGTGACATTTGTCAAAGCTGTTACATTCGATGACAGCTGAAAGGTGTGCCGTCATCTGATTGCGCAGGCAAGTGAATCCCCTTGTCATCACTCCAAAGCCTAAAAACTGCTTGGACCTATGTCAGAAGCACTACAGTTTTAGCAAATGCAGCGGGTTGATATACCAATATTGCTAAGACCTGGCAACACGCTCAGGTGAATGACAGCTGCTCTGTCAACTGCTTCCTGATGCAGCATTGGTTACAGATTAAGGAGTAAAAGGTAATGTTTTGGTAGGTTATTTTGGGGTATTGCGTTTGAATGTTTGTCTAGTTTTGTTGGTTTTGTTTGTTTACTCTTCGGGTTAAGCTAGCACATGAAGAAACTGGTAAAATACACTTCTATATATCACAAAGAAATAAGAGTTGTTGCTATCGGGACCTTTCAGACAATATTCACCACTCTGGAACACTAAACCATGATTCTGTATTTCATCTCCCTGAGAATAAGGCAAGAATGAGACCCTTTCCACTGGGATAACAGTTAAACTATCCAAGTAGATGTTTAAATGCAGGCTGTTAATTTTTAACTTAGATGGTGGTTGGAATGATTACTGAACCCGCAGATGACCAAAGGCTTATTTTAACGTGTGATTTGGCTCTGTGGGTGACCTCCTGACTTTAGTAAGTCGAGCATAAATCTCTCATTGACTGCAATGAAGACAGTATTTCATCCTGTTTGCATCATTGAAGTACAGCAATTTATACTCAGGTTTTGACAGACTTTTTACACAATTTCTCTCTTCCACAGTTAATGTCAGAACTGAACTCCTTCTATGTTAAGATGCCACAAAATATCTACTCCTCTGGAAACTTTCATAATTTCATACAAATGAAATCCAGAGGTACCATTACATGATCCTACATGTACCATTGCTTCCTAAGAAATGTGAATGCAGAATGAGAAAGAAAAGCCTGCAGGGTCTCAAGCAGCCTACAGGAAGCTGCAAGCATACGCCAGGCACACAGGGAGCTGAAGGCCTCAAAAACACCTTTTCGTCTCTAACCTCTTGTTGTGGTTAACCCTAGCCAGCAACTAAACACCACCCAGCCGCTCACTCATTCCCCCCTGCCCCAGTGGGATGGAGGAGAGAATCAGAAGAGTAAAAGTGAGAAAACTCGTGGGTTGAGATAAAGACAGTTTAATAGATAAAGTGAAAGTCGTGCGCACAAGCAAAGCAAAACAAGGAATTCATTCACTACTTCCCACCGGCAGGCGGGTGTTCAGCCATCTCCAGGAGAGCAGGGCTCCATCACGCCTAACGGTGACTTGGGAAGACAAACACCATCACTCTGAATGTCCCCCCCTTCCTTCTTCTTCCCTCAGCTTTATATGCTGAGCATGATGCCATATGGTATGGAATATCCCTTTGGTCAGTTGGGGTCAGCTGTCCCAGCTGTGTCCCCTCCCAACTTCTTGTGCCCCCCCAGCCTCCTCGCTGGTGGGGTGGTGTGAGAAGCAGAAAAGGCCTTGACTCTGTGTAAGCACTGCTCAGCAATAACGAAAACATCCCTGTATTATCAACACTGTTTTCAGCACAAAACCAAAACATAGCCCCATACTTGCTACTATGAAGAAAACTCACTCTATCCGAGCCAAAACCAGCACACCCGTGCTGTGTCATCCTTCTTTAGAAATTTCATTTACTACATTATCTGTTGCTCTGTACATCAAAAGCCACTAAGTTTCACTCCCATATGTTCTATCAGCTGAAAAAACTTTAGCAAAATATTTCAATCTTCAGAAAATTGAAACATGAGGTACAGGTAGGGCACAGCAGACACTAAGGCACTGCCAGTGCCTGAGGCCCCATACAGACGGAGAACCTCTGCTGCTGTTCCTGCCCTTCCAGGGGGGCTTCTCAGCTTTGACTTTTTTTTTTTCTTCTTCTGATCTACATCTCTTGCTGAATTCATAACTTTTATGCCTCCAGGCTCTAATCAGGACATCTGAATGGTAAAGGGAGAACAGTATTAGCTGGATATGCTGACCCTCTATGAAAGGACCTTAAATAACAGAGAAGCACGGAGAGCGGTAGAGAACTTAACAGGAGTCTGGATCTCAAGATACGGAGGCACTGAATGAGGAGACGCGTAAACAACCTTTCACTAAGCAACATCCAGCAGAGATGAAGATCCTGTCCTGAATCAGTGCATGAACTGTTTTTATTTGCCATTGGCACATATTAATAACTCTTAGCCAGAAACAAACACTATGCCCTCATGATCAACAAAAGTAATCTATACATGTGGGGTTTTTTTTTTAAGGGCTCCTTAAACAGACTCCCCCTCCCCATCAGTACTGGAATTTCTTCACAGTTTCTAAGTCTATATCTTATCAAACCAGCATTTGATAACTTTAACATCTTCTTTTCAGTATCTAGCAAAAGAGAGACAATTATGACAGCCTAATCTAGCAGGAATCATTTAATATTCTTAGTGAGAGTAAATAACCCTAACCAATGCTGAACCTTCAATTCTCCTTGATGATTTTGTCAAAAACCTAAGAGAGTTTTCAAGTGAAGAAAACCTTAACTCTAAACCCGCCTCTGTATAAAGAGTGTTGCTTTCTTTTGTCATTTGCAAATGAAGTGACCACCGTATTTTCTAGTTTTCCAAACAGAAAAACATTCCTGATTTTTTAGCCACAAAGATTCAATCTGGGCCCTAAAAGTCGTTTTCTCTCCCAGTGTCAGTATCAAACATGAATCAACTGATCAAAAAACATGTGTCTGTTTTTATCAGTCATCTTTTATGAAGTCTTGACTACTGGTGTTTGTAGATAAATCAGAAAGCATACAACAGGACGTTTTTTGATCCCAAGGCCTTTTAAAGTCTGGTTAGGAACAAAAGAGTCTTTTTACTTGCAAAGGCAAACAATTTCAGTGTGTTCTTAGAGACAAATCATAAATAAGTCACTCCATTCAATCACTTTTACCAAATAATTTCAGAGTTTTTGACATACAGAGAATAGGATATAAATAAATTTAAAAGGTTTTGATAATAATCTTGATAGTCATAAAATATAGTTTCTAAAGAGCTACATATTTTACAAAAAAATGATGTTGAAATGGCCAGACATTTTGCAAGTGGTCCTGCTTAGCCTTGTGCTGGATCTGATCCTGTTCATTTTTATTTATTCATGAACTAAATGGAGGAATAGGCAGTATGCATAGGAAGTCTACTGAGAGAAACAAGCTGAGAAGAACTGCAAATACGCTAGAAGAAAAGCTTCAAATTTTAAATGATTGTACAGTGCTCAGTTTGGGGGACTGGATCATATTCCTATGAAGAGAGGTTGAGGTAGCTCAACTTGTTTAGTGCAACAGAGAGGAGGCCAAAAGACTACCTAGAACTACTTGAAGAGTATTTCAAAGATAATGTTCCTGAACTCTTCTCAGTTGTGCCAGGCAAAAAAGCAAATTGCAGGTGAGAAAGGTCATATTGGACATTAGGAAAAAGGTTTTTCACTCTGAGGGCAGTGGATCACTAGAATGGATTACCCCGAGAAGAATGTTCCTCCTCGGAGGTTTTCAAGACGTAGCTAAACAAAGCCATGGCTGGCCTGGCCAAGGATACGCACTACTCACACTTCAAACTGTGACAACAATCCTATAATGGCAATAGTATAATAAAAGGCATGCAGAACATAAACAAGTGCAAGATAAAGCTAGGCACCAATGCGAAATGTATATGGGTTGGCTCACTAGTCACAACTCTAGAGTCTATTGCAGATCACAAAATAAACACTAGCTAATAACATCAAGCTGTCACAGAACAAAGGAAAGTGTATTTGGGTGCATAAACAGACATGACACCTGTAAGACATTGGAGGAATTCCTCCTGATTTATTCAGCACATACAAGGTCTGAGCTGGAATATTGTATCAAGTTTTGGTCGCTCTTTCTTTTTTCTTTGGTCCAAAGAAATGTGGATTGATAGAGAGTTGAGAGGATGAATGGATAGGAAGTTACAAAACACGATGCCCAAGAAAACTAAAACTGAGATCATCTGGTCTAAAAAAGAGAGGTACATTTTGAAATATATGTTAATTGGAGCCCTGTCTGGTTTGAAGGATGAATAAATCTTACTTGTTTCAAAGACGTGTTTCAGAGAAGCCTGCATGGAAATAGGACAACATGCTGTGTGCCTGTGGAGCTGATTTTAAAATATCTTGGAGAAATCTTTGAAACATCTCTTGGAGAGAGAAAGCAGATGACCTGTGATTTCAAATAACCAACACCGGCTTCATTTTAGATTTTTTTTTTTTCTGGAGTTGCTCCAAGAAAGTTTTAAAGAATTAATGATCATTATTCTCAGGTTATAGGAAGAATAGACACACACACGCACAAGAGTAATTGAAGTTCATCACCTACTCAGTTGAAGCAGCTCAAAACTCTACTGCATTGAAGATACTTATGAAAAATATCAATTTGACTTAAAAATAAGTTTTAAATATCAGGGTTTGTTTTATTTTTGGGTAATCTTCATTTCTAGTTCATATTGGCATGTTTGATTATTATGATAAGAAATAATGCCTTTGGTAAAGCATGTCTCCAACCATCATTGTGCATTTACCAAAAAGAAAAGTAGAAGAGGTGCAATTAAAATTGGATTTTGGTTTTAAACGACAACTTCCATTATGTTTAAAATGTGGAGTGCTACAAGAATTTGTCATACCTTTAAACCTGGGAAGAAGCCTTTCCCAGCCTTAATGTCATGATCTCTATCAAATATGCTTTTTCTAGTGGAAGTAACTAACCTTCAGTTTCACTCATGTACAACTAGAGGAACAGGATTGCAAGAGCCAAAACCAGCATCCCTTGCTTTATTTTTGGTTCCCAACTGACCAAAGGAGATATGGGGGGGGGGGGAAGAAAACCCACAAACGACTACAGTTTCTACTTTTTAAGACAATTACTTAATACAGGATTCAGAAAATAAAATCATGTCTACAGTTGAGCTTGCCAAATATTATTTATCAAATACATTATTCATTGATTTTTTGTCATTTTTCATTGACTAATTTATTCAAGAAATACTTCTTATGATATTCAACCAATTCTGCAGCAGCCAAAATACTATTTGTCAAATAAATTATTTGATAAATAATGACAGTATTATTCAAATCTCTTACTCAACTTTTTATTTATTTATTTACTTACTTACTTATTTATTTGCAGCTAACTGCAATATCTGCCAAGGAGTCAAGCTGCCTAAATACAAATTGGTGATGCACATTAAATGCTAACAGACATAAGGTTTCAGCCAAGACAGTGCTGTATTTTCCATCAGTCTGTATCTTTCAATTGTTAACAATTTTTTTGTTTCCTCTGATCCTTCTTTCCTTACTCTTCTTTCCAGCTTATCATATAATTTTCTAGATGATAATTGTCTTTTTCATATAGTTTATATCCAGGAGGTGACTCAATACCATATTTGAGAAACGCTTATGATTTGCAATCTTTAACTATTGTTAAAGATTTAACTGCAATTTACCTACTCAGATATGACTTCATAAAAATAGAATTCTGAGAATGAATGTTATTTGTGTACTAGAGAATGATCTGAGCTCTGCTTCAGGTATTGCTATGGCTGAAAAAATGAGGAATACATGGCGCAGGAACAGACAGGAAAAGAGACTATATTGCAATTAGGAAAATGTTAGTATAGACAACTGGACAGAAACCTTGCCCACGGGCAGAGTGCTGAGCAAGTGGAACAAAAATTTTTTATCAGTAGTTATGTCTTCCTCTTTTTCTGTATGCCCAATGTGAGACATCTGGAGCTACATTTGTAAAATTAGTGAGCATCCATGACTGCATCCAAAGTCAATCTGAGACTATTTCGAACATGTGTAACACTACAGAATTATTAACCTGTCCAGAAAAAAAAAAAATAAAAACAAACAAACAAACCAACCCCCACAATGCCCAGCAACACAAAAGTAGGTTTATCAAATTAAGCATGGAAAGTTTAGATGCCACTTGACTGTTTTGGCCTTTGTCACTAGATGTCTTGGTTGTCCCTTCTGAAACACGAGTTGTCAATACTCCTGTAGCGCTTGGATATTACGCAATAAATTTATATTATTTCTAAAGCACTTAAATGCTGTTTAGGAGAGTCCTCTGGGTTAGTTTAAGAAGAAATGGATATTTCTTTGCTCAATGCATAACTCAGACATTATGCATAAAATATGGCTCATGACCCTTCATCAATTAAACAGGCTGAAAGGAAAGAATGAATAGCGGCTTATTGAGCGACGCAGTAACCTTCTGGCAATATACTGATTCTGTATTGAAGGAGTGAGTACAGAGTATAACCACAAAGACAATAATTTCAGCTTAAGTGGGCAGCACAACTTCTGTGGTGGGGTTGGTTGGTTTGGTTGGTTGGTTTTTTCCTTTTTTTTTTGTTCCTTGAGTTCTTTCTCTTTACAGCATTGCTAGTCTTTTATTTTCGGGCTTAAAGGCACAAGCGTGCACCATGGTGCGGAAGGCTGAGCCTGGGGTGGAGCTGCCACAGGTAGGGGCCCATCAGAGGGGACGTCTGTTTTCCTGGCTCCTTAGCGCAGGTCGGAACCGGCCATGAGAGGCTGGGGCCATGGGTTGTGTGAATGCGTAGCGTGTGGGTTGTAAAACAGAAATTTTAGAGTAGAAATTGCCATTCACCTGCTACACCCATCCCCCTTAGTAAATAAATTACACGTTATGCTTCTGAGCACTGTAGCTCTGTTCTTCTGGCCATCCTACCTAAATTCACCTTGATAATGAACAATTTGACCAGGTTTTATACACTGAATTCCTCCATTCCTTGTGGAAATTGGCATTGACAATTCAACAGTGGCTCAAATACCTAAATTTCTTCTTTTTTTTTAATAACTTAAACAAGTAATTACTACTTTTATCATTAATTTAAGGGACATAAAATTAAATTTAATGTTATTGATAATTATTATATTGAACACTTGGTTTTCATAAATTCAAGCTGTTTCCACAACAGTTAAATTCAACTACATGTAGGTGGGGCCACATCTTATTCAACACAGCTAATTATTCAGTTCAAACTCAAGAAAAGTGGAGTTAAGATGCTAAAAATTTGTAACTGAAAAAGTAGCTCTAAGTATCCTAAAATTACATCACCTCACAATCCCAAACCGGACTAGTTGACTTGCTCTACTGCAAACAAATATGGTGTGTTGTGATGTTACTTTTAAGGATAAAAGTAGCTGCATTATCTGAAAATAAAGAGTTGTTTATCAAAACTGCTAATAACTATGCTTTAACTTCCTAAGTGGCTTTAATATAGAACTGAGAAACCAAAGTAATCCACAATATTAGTATGATTTTTGTACATGCTTTTAAGCACTTCTGATCGTTGTTATATATAAATAATATTTTCCAAATTCAGCAAGAGAAAAGATTGCATTCTGTAGTAAATTTCTTCTTTATGAGTTGCTAATCCTTAGTTTAATGAAAAACAAACCCCAAACAAATCTGAACTGCAGTATGCCTGGCTGGCTTGTTTCAGATGTGTGGGGTAATAAACCATCTGTCTTTTTTCCTGTCCTTTTTTCCAGCCCATGGGCCAGACAGAGTTGATGCTTCAACCCCCGAGCTTAGAGTAAGGGGTAGCAAACTGGTAAGGCCATGGCTAGGGAGAGAGATGGTGCGGAGGGGCGGTGCGGTACCCCCACTGCAAGGTGGCAGCTTGTGCACAGCTTTGTAGACAAATCATCTCCAGGAGGCGTTGCTTTCCAAGTGACCCAGTGTTGGTCTGAGCCATACAGCTATATGTCCTGACACGATTCATATGCGTATTTTTCATATTTTATACAGCCTTTGATCAGTAAGGGTACATTATGACAAGAGAGAGAGAAAAAAAAAATACAAGATTCAGTAATTACACCAAGAAAAAAAAAAATATTACAAAGATGTATGTTGATTTCCTTGGTGGGAGTTTGCTGTTTCAAATATATGGCAAATTAGGGGTCTTGCTCTACATATTTTGAAGCACCCTGCACTGCAACCTGAGTAAATGCCCAAATTCTGCTACCTTACACTGATGTGTATCCGTGGCAATTGTCCTGATAAATGAGATGTGTCCAGATTTACTTCAGTAAACAAGGAAAGCAGAACTTGGCCCATGGGGAGTTGAGGGTAGTCATCGTCTTGTAGGAACAGAGCCAAAGTCTGGGCATTTCCACAGCTGAAGAAAGTAGACAAAGCATATGCTGCCTCTTATGAACTAAATGTCACTTGTCTTCTAAAGCTGTCTTTACTGTAAGATTGCTATTACTTGTTTCCCCACAGTCCCCAGAGTAACTATAAAAATTTCATTTCTACTCTAAATATTTAAATCCCAGCCAGACCTGTTAACATTTTGGAGAGTAAACACAAAGGAGCCATGCGATTACTCTGCACCGTTCCGGGCCTCGCTGGAAGGTTGTGTCAGCTGTAACTCTTTTTGAGTTTGGGGGTATAGAGATTTCTTAGTAATTTCAAATATAATGTGCTCTGGGATAATTTAATTGTTCCAGGAAAAGCTAGTTACAACACATTAGTGAACTGTTGGGTACTGGAGTGTTATTTCCTTCATGGTTTTTTTTTTGTTGCAAATTGAAACATTTATGAATCAAGGAGCATCACCTCATGAGGGAGTTAAACCTTTTCGAACATTTCCAGTGTTTGAGCTGACATCAGTTTAATTATTAGCATTTGTATTGCACATTATGGTTTTTTTCTCAGTTGTGATTAAAATCGAACATACAAACGAAAACTTTACCAGGTCACTGGAAGTCAGCATTTTCTAACAGTCACTACAATTACTGTGTAATCGATCTTACAAGTAAATTCAGAGGTTCTCATCCATATAACACCACCATTGTTGTACAAACATATGTGAAGACACGATGCCGATCACAAAGGCCTTATAGTCTAAATGAAATTAATTATGACCAGAAATGGTAAACAATCAAACAGAAAAGATTGATCTGAATGTTGAGGTTAACAAGAAAATCACATCAATTTACTAATTAAATATAGCTCAAATGTATCATTCCAGTAAACTTAAAAGTCGTTTCCACAGTTGCCTTTTCATATCAAAAAAATAATGGAAGTTGTAGTAACAGATGAATAATGAACACCTTTAGTGCTAATAACAATCTGGCTATTTTCCTTCTCAGAAAATCTGCATGATTTAATATTGTTTTCTTCATATAATTTGTTGGCTTAGTTAATTATAAAGCAAACAGCCTGGAAACACCACAGCTGAAAATTAAGAATGTGGCTCTAAGTGCTTTTATATTGATCTCAGACCACTCTTATTGAGCACATCAGCATAATATTAGTGCCATAGGCACATGTGTCGGTACAAAATCAATTTTATCTACTTTCATACTTGAAACAATATTTTATTAATGAGAAATCCAAGAAAATACTTTTTGAAACAAAATAACTCTGATCCCTCTTTAGGAGTTCCATTAATTTGTAACGTTCTTTAGACCCTGAAAATTGTTCCATTTTATCTTTTCAATGAATAGGGGTTTGTTCCTGTGACTATCGAGAAAAATTTCTTCAGGCAAGTTTCCCAAGATTCCCTAACACATCAATCATTACAGAAAATAAAAACATACTTTAAACAACCTCAACATGCTTATACCCACAGGCACAATTTGGCCAACGGAAATTTAATATCTGTGGAAAACGAATAAATATTTCTGCTTGTTATTTGCATGGAAGATGACTGAAAAGAACCATATGTTTGTTTAACATATTTTGTAGCTTTTATTAATAGAATCTAAAAATTGGCAGCATAAGTTCATTTGATCTATTATATAGAAGTGCAAATCTACTGTGCCAATATTAAAAAAGTAGTGGCTAAAAAATCATGACATTTATATTAATTGCATTATTTTTGGTCTCTTACTTGACAAAATACTGTTATAAACTTAACTCTTACCGTAAAATACTCAGAGAGATGGTGTTCACTGAGCAACATGATGTGGAAGGGGAGAGTAAAGTAAACGCTAGAGTAGTTAAGGCAGCTTTAAGCCCCACCTGTGGTCTCCTGGGGGACCAATAGCTTTGTGGTAATAATGACGACTTCAAATGGCACTCACCTGAGCTACTGCCCCTCTTTGTGCTGCCAAAAATATCTGCATTGTGAGCCACACCAAAATTTCTGAGAAGTTCCCTGGAGGACAGAACAGTATACATTTTCTCATCCAGTGGTGATATCTGCCAATTCTACTGTTTTACCCCCCAAAAATGCAGCAAGTGCCTTTTAAATCTGACGAACTGCACTCGATGACTTGTACTGTTGACTTACGGAAAAGCAGGGAGGGGGGCTGATTCCAGCTTCCATTGCTGCTCTCATATATTTCTGCAAGCGCTTTTGCACCAGATAGCGCTCTAGTTTGAGCCCATGACCCCCATGGCTACCAGCCATGCACCCACCTGGCCACTCGCTCACTCTTCCCCCCTCAGTGGGACAGGGGACAAAATAGGAAGAACATGAAGGAGAAAGCCTGTGGGTCACGAAAAAGACAGGGAGACAGCTTACCACCTACTGTCGTGGGCAAAACAGGCTCAACGTGGAGAAATTTAAATTAATTTTGTTGGTTTGTTATGGTAATACCTCCTCCTCCTCCTCTGGCATTGGCCTTCCTCTCACGATTTTTTGTTCTCTCCTCCTTTCTCTCTGTCCGGTGTTTTATGCTTTTTCTTGAAAACACTTTCCCAGAGTCGCCACCAGCTTGGCTGAGGGGCTCAGCCGTGCCCTGCGGTGGGTCCGTTGGGACCGGCTGGGTCTGGCATGGGGCAGCCCCCGTCCTTTTCCCGCAGCGGCCACCCTGCAGCCCCCGCTGCCGACACCCGGGCACCCGCACCCAGCACAAGAATCTTACCTAAGCGTTTCTCTCCCAGATACTGGAACCTTTGGCTGTATGCTGCCTCCGATTGGAAACCGAGCAGGGTTTTTCTTCTGAAATAAAGCACGATATACCTCTTTTTTTTCTTTTTTCCCACCTCAGAAAATTAATAAATCACCCAGAAAAAAAAAGCTCATTGCCTGGCATAACCCAACAGTATACTACATAAATCATTTATTTTCTACTCATTCCTCCATCCATCCACAGGCTAATCTGTCCCTGTGTTTCTTCCACGTGTTCTTCTAGAAAAATGCAAAAGTCTTGATGGCTGATGTAAGAGGGCTGTACGTATTTGAGATCGATAGCAGAGCATTGTTTTGAATACAAGTTACACTATTTACAGAAGACTCTCCTTGGTGCAGTGCTCAGTCAATGAAAGAATTATTCTCCCTCACATGTGTGCTGGCATCTAAAATAAAGTAAATAATAAAGACCAGTGAGTGAAATGTCACTACCTGTTTCAGATAGTTTGTTTGAAATCTACCAAGCCTTCATGCAAGATCATAATTTGTCAATTTGTAGAACAGGACAGAAGATTATACCCTGTAATAGATCACGATTTTGTAATTTTTTAAGTATTCTCAGACATAATGGAAAGTATAGATTAAATATCTAAATAAATTAAAAGACATACAAATGGCAAAAAGAAGAGAAAACATTTTATCTTAGGACCCTCTCCTTCTCCTTTGGTCTCACTCATAATGGAAACAGTGCGCTGGAAAAGAAAACCTGGAGATAGTTTGAGGAAAGTATGGAAGATAACGCAAGGACAAAGAAATACTGTAGAATGGCTAAAGAGTGAGCACTTACATTTACATTTAGAATTAAAGTTTTTGTCACACACAAAGAAAAGGAGAGAGGGCAGAAGATTTAGAGTTTCTCTCAGATGATATTTGCCTGAATCAGAAACTGTTGCTTTAAAACCAAAAAGCCCTAGATCAATCGCATAAAAGCCCCAAACTGGGGCAGTGTACATGGGTCAGAAAATTGATAATCAGGAACGATTTTTCATAATATTCTGGCTTGAATGTGATTTGAGTTAGTAATGAAGAAACGCTAATTTTGTTTCATGGTTGTTCAGCGAACTGTGATACGCTTATGGAGAATCATTTCATATGTATTCAATTTGCAATGGGCAGTATTCCACGTGAGACATGCAGACAGTAATCCCAGGGAAGCAGCTAAGGATTAAAGGGACAATCTGCCTCCCTGAAGTAGTTCTAGCTCAGGGCAAGGCTGACTGAAAGAGCAGCACAGAGATTTGTACTGGTCCTGAGCACCCTGTGTCATTGGGGAAGGCAGAGGCAGGGAGCAGAATGAAGCGATATTCCTTATAAATAAAATAAAAAGTTACAGTATGTCTCCTTACCAGTTGACCAGCTAAAATGGTTTCTCATTCACCTATACTGACAGATGACTTTCTCTGATCTTGACAAATTATTTTTGGTCTATTGAGGCAGGATTCTATAGGAATTAAAGTATGAGTAAGGCAAAAAGAAGAAACTCGTTATTTTTTGTAACCTCAGTGTTTATAAAATTGGATTGATAATAACTGTAGATTCATAAATGAATCACAGTGAATTATGAACCAGTTTTTGCAAGGACTTTGTTTTATAATCATAATTATTTAAAAGATTTTAAGAAATGGTTACACTCAAAAGGTAAAGCAGCCATTTTCACTAGGAAAGCTGATCTGTTTGTCTGCTTTCAATCATCTTCTTACTTCGTAAACAGAACACACAGGGCAGGGGCAAAGTAAAGGGAAGGAATACGATTAATCTTAGAACAAGCAGAACAAACAAAACAAAACAAAACAAATTCTCGTAATTGGTAATACTTTTCAGGCTTTTCGTCTTTAAAATGTTGAATAATTAACATCAGGAAGAGAAAAAAAAGATATTAGCAAATGTGAAAGAAAAGAACCACTATTCCTAGAGCAGAACCTGATGAAATCTGAATGAGAGAGTAAGCGACTTTTACAGTATCTACTTATGTCAAAATAAAATTGAACTAAAGATTAAAAAACATATTTCCAAAGGCCATTAACTCAAAATCTACGACTTATATTGCATTAACTCCTGACAGAATAATCTTTATGAGCAAAATCATGTCAGACTAGTTGCAAAAAGAACAAATGGAACTAGTATCATTCTTCAGTTTGGGAATCTACTATTTTCATCACCATCCTTGCTACTATAAGACATTATATCCAAAATCCTGTTTTGAGAAAGGCTTCTGGTGTAGAAGTGTATTAGTCTAAGTGGTGAATTTCAAGGATGCAGGCATGAAAACTCTCAAAGATTTTAAAACCGTGGATTCTTCAGCATAATCAAAGTATTCCATGAAGGAGTTCATAAGACTTTACTGACATGGATGGACAACTAGATGCAACTGAGTGCAAAGAAAGACAAGCTAACCAAATTAGCATGCCAGAGAAAGTGTTTCAGATGATACATTTCATAAAGAACAGAAAAACAGTAGTGTACACCCTAATGTTCACAGAGTTAGGTATTTCAAAGGGAATGAATGGAGAAAGATCTGAAGGTAAGAGTCTTTGCCTACAATAATTGTTCCCCAAAGTTTCACCCAAGAGACTGTAAAGACCAGAGATGGCACTCAGAATGTCTCCTCAGACTTCTCCTTTACAAATTTGGGACTGCAGTTTACCAAGGTATATTCACAAGATAGAAAATGAAACAAAAATGCTGAAATTTATCTCTTGGCATCTTCACTTGACTGAGTCACTCCTAACTGCATCCCATCAAAATCAGAGGAAATGATTGACGTAAGCTCCTCTCTGCCCAAGCATACACATACAATCACTTTCAGATATAGAAAGAAGACGAAATTGGAAGAAAAAATGCAGGAAAAAGCAATAGCACATTGGAACTTTCCTAAAAGGCAATAAGAGCTGAGTCATGTCTCAGATCATGGCTGAACTGTGGAAGGCATCACCACATAGAGATGCCTCAGCAAGCACTGAACATGGTACATCACAGCCTTATACTCAGTGGTCTTATTAACGTGGATCCCAGAAAGAATGCAGACATGTTCGTATGCAATGAGTCCTGGATAATTAACCTTACCCCTCAGCCAGGCTGTTAGGTCCGCACTAATGCACCAAAAAGTTCTTTTTCAAGGGCTGACTTCAAGAGCTCACCTGGATAAAGATGTCCAGAGAATCTCTATATCTAGCTGCAGTCACATTCTGTTATGCCTTAATGTACAAAGCGTCACAAGTGTGGTAAAATGAAATGGTACTGGACCAGCCCGTAGGATGCATGACCTCTCTCCCTTTCCTTAAATATTTAAGTCATAAGGATAGAATAGCAACAATTCTTCCAAAATGTTGTGAAATAAAGATACTAAAAATAAAGAGGAAAATATATTGGTAGCTGAGAATTATCACAATGTTTTCCATGTATAAGAAACAGGGAAAGGTAGTGGCTTTTTTTTTTTTTTAATTCATATGTCTATCTTGATAAAATATTTATATCTGCTCCATATTGACACCAATACAAATATTGTATATACATATACACATTTATATTGTAACCTACAATTTAGATTTTAAAGTCAGGAATTTAGGGAGTATGATGGCAGCCTAAAATGAGGGAGCTGCCTAGAATTATTTGGAAGGTTATATATGCTTTTATTGCACCTATAATAAAGTCATGAAAAGGATCAAATAAATTCCAGTAATCCCTTCAAGTACTTTGTTTAAGGTTGACAAGATCAAGTATCCCTTTGCCTCCGCTTCATGAAAAGATTTTCTGAAACCACTTAATGAATGGAAAACTGAGGGGAAAAAGAGATCAAGACTACAACATGAGAGAAAGATAAGTAACCAGGGTTATATGAAGTGCATGCAGATGTGAATGATTATGCTATGTTTGCAGAATGGTTACAGTTCATTTATTCTAACTTTAACATGAACAGCCTGTTTCATAGTGCAAATATTTTTTTAAGGGGACATAGAACAAGTAAGATTTATATTTTTTCCAGTTACTTATTGGAAATACAGACATTTGCGTATAAACCACACAACACACATGCATGCAAACACACACAGACGTATGCTCTGTGTGTGTATGCACATATACATGTATCCCACCATTATGGAAATTGAAAATGCATTCTGTATAGTAAAGTTTTTTGATAAAACAGATACAATCCTTCACAGTTCAGATTACTATGCAACCGTATTGTTTAAAATACACTAAGTAAATTATTACAACTCCAGGTTTGGAGCTCTAGCAGTGGATCACACAGAATACTGTACACTTAAAAGTCGTATTTTTGCTTGCTGGCTAGTCCATAGGGCCAAGAAAAAATTGCTCTATCCCTAAAAGAAAATTCTATAGATTAACAATACTGTGGAACTAATAAGAAACAAAAGATTTGATCTACGATGATTCAAGATGGAATGGTATCCACACCCTGTTTCTGTACTCATGTCCCACATGCCTGTTCAAAAGAAGAGAAACTTCTCTATGGAGTCAGACCTGTGCTTTCTGCTACGGATGGGTACTCTTACTCACCATATGCCAACCATCTTACACCATCGTCCTTCCTAGTGTTGATCCATGGGAACAAGCCCCGATATAAATTTACATTTCCAAATAGCACCAATACTCTAAGAAGAAAAAAAAAAAACAATTTAAAAAATGGAAAGAGGAGTTACAGGTTCCTTGAGAATCTATTATCTAGGAATTTTTTATTCAGACAAGTAATAGCTTCTTTTCAACAGCTACTGAATTCCAGGTGTGATAGAGTCCTTAGATCCTGATATATAGATACATATCTGTTATATTTCCTTCCTGGCATCCTGTAACTCTGAGAGCAGTCAGTGAGAACAAACAGGTAAGTAAATAAAGAAATAAAACCTCTCTAGATAGAAATTACTATTTCATGGGTTCAGTTTTAAATATATTATTAGGTGCATAGAACCATCTAGAGGAACACTTCTGGCAAGATGTGATTTTTACTCTTAGCTGTCGAAGCTGCTATTTTCATTGGCTTCTGTTTTCTTAATCTGACTTCTTTTGTGACATGAGCCATGAAAGCAAGCACACAGGAGTACGGATTTATCCTGTCCTGAAGTAGGTCTTTTGAAAACTGAACCAGAAATCTGTAGATTTTCTGCTGAATTAAGTCCATGACTATTAGAGGATTGCATTTGAATCATCACAAATTAATAGTCACCTCTAAGCATAGGTTTTAGAATATAATTTTCTACGTGTACTAGGGCACATTTAAATATTAAGTGTTAGTAATATGAAAAATGCACATACATTAAATTAAAAACCTACTAATGCTTATCTCTATGCAACAGATAGTTCAACAGAAAAAGAAAGAAAAACAGAATAATGAGGCAAAATTCCAGGCAGTAACATTTTTTCCATACCTGCAACATATTTGACTGCAAAGGTCTACATATCAGAGCAAACAGTGAGGTCACCTTCATTGCATGTAATAGAAAACTGACCATAGCTGTGTCATAGTCATCATATTTCAGATAATACACTTACAGCAGAACAGTAGCTCATATTTTCACTACATCAGAAGCTGTCTCTTGACAGCAGTCAGTAGGAGCTGGATGTAAGTAATTGGCTTAATAATACTGAAGGGAAAGCAGCTCAACCAGACCAACAGATGAAAGGGAGAATAATTTTATCTTTAGGAAATTAGGATATCAAATGTGCAGCAGGAAAGTCTAGAGGAATTAGGAGACAGTGAGGAACAAATATATATCCCATAGCTTTAGTGGAAATTACAAGGAATGAGAAGGTTTTGCATAGGTTTTCAATAAGGTAGGTATTACTGGTTTATATTCTAATTGATTCAAGTTCACTGGATGTTTTGGGATACTTTTCATTCCTCGAGAAAAGCAAAATGTTTTAATTTCAACAAGTGCAAAACATAAGGTCCTTCAAGAAAACAAAGGAAGAAAGAAAGAAAGAAAGAAACAATGCTTTACAGTCACTTTAGCAGCCAGCTTCTCTCCATAGCAACCATTTCTTGATGCGGTGGTAAAAATGCTTACAGAAGTATCAGCTCGTTGAGCTCCTGCTGCTGCTCGGCACATTAGGAAGGTTCTCTTCCCTTTAGCATCCGAATATATAAAGGAAATGCTCCATTGGTCTTACTCTAGTTTCTTTTGGTACACCAAGAGAAATGTTTATTTTGTTGGGTTTTATTTCAAGGATGACCAGCTGGTGAATGAAGTCAGTCTAATTTCTCCTTAAGACCTCAGTCATTAAAATGCTAAAGCTCTCCAATGGATCCCCAAAAGGATTACTTTACCTTCAACATGAAGAAAAAGAATAGATGTGGAAAGGAGAAGGTGTATGGTAGAAAAGGAGTAAGTCCCACTATATGGGTGTCTCACCAGCTATAGTGGATACTAACTCTCCATTGTTCCTCGGCTGCCATCTTCTGCACCCAACAGCTCTAGCCTCACAGTTCAGCCCAAATCTTGTAAATACAGAAAGAAATACCCCTTGAGTATGAACTGTATCTATTTATGAGATGAGAAATACAGATGAGAAAATGAAAACAGGGCTCTAAACAATAGAAACAACTGTATGAGTTGTTGTCTGGAATAATATACATTTTATTGGAATATGGATTCTTACCATAAAGCCAGATAAAGAGAAATGCTGGGAGATACTTGTGGTTGTTACTGCTGTTGTTTTCAATCTGCAAGCCAAGAAATTACACATTTGCTATCAGCTTTTCATAGATGAGATGCAAAATTAACATCCGGAGACGAAGTCCAAAATATTGTAGTCAGATTTATCCCCAGAAAGATGAGTGTAGTCCTACCTTAACGGAATTAAAGAAGCAGCAAACTGTGCAAATTCAGCCATCATCTCTTCAAAGGATGTGGAAGTAGATCCTGGCATGGTAAAAGCAAATATTGTGTGAGATTCCCCCCAAAAATCTGCACCTTATGCCATCTTTCCCAGGGCAAAAGCACAGCAGAAGTCTTGGCAACTGATGGTGATCTACCAGAATATGTTTAGCAGGAGAGAAAACAGTTGCTATGATTCTGATCCTACCTCCAACCTATAAAGCCCCACAGAAGAAAATAGTTCAAGATCTAGTAAGCATATATGTATGGAGGCAGACAGATCTGAGTTTCTTAAAATGAACACCAAGCGAGCTGGGCATAAACTTGTTCTGGCCTGGAAAGTTGAGCAAAGATTGCTCTGTGTTGGCTGAAACAAAAAATTCAGACTTCTGACCAAAAGAACACTGGAATGTCATTTTATTTTGCATATTAAGTGAGATGTTTTTCTCGCCATGTAAGAAGGTACAAGAAGCATGTTTTCTATCATGATTACCTCTTTAGTGTCTGTTTTGGTTTCGTTAGAATCCAGTGACCCTGTTATTGCTGTGATAACATGACTCTGTGAGTTGTTATGACGTGCTGGCCTCACAGCTGTAGTTAGCTGGACAAGCAAAAATTCTGTTCCTGAGTAGGAGTAGTTGGATGTGAGTTTGGGGAGCTGAAGAAGAACACGGTATACTGAGTAGAACAATCAAGACTGAATCCTTTACATTATTCATTTTTATATAAAATTCCCCTGTAGTACAAGTTAGGAAGGAATTTTAAAGTTGTAACTGGAGACACTACATAAAAATCATTGGTCATGGAATAATTAAACGAGCTGGCAGGAAGAATTAAGGGAACTGACATTTACACTATAACCTTAGGTTACAAAGCTAAACAGCTGAAGGGAACAGAGTACATCCTTAAATACAGCATTTTGAACTCTCTGTAGGGAGATGCAAGATCAGCAAGATAGATAGCTTGTCTACTATTCTCATTTTCAAAATTATTTTTATTTCAGAAGGAGTGTAAAAAAGATTTTTCATTGAGCATTTTTTCCTCCTTCTGAGCTAAATTCTGGAGTAAAACTTTTCAGCAAGGCCTGGGTCCTAGATAAAAGAAGTGGCTAGAAATCAAATGAAAACCTTAATTAATGAGAATTATGCTGATAAATTGGAATAAAAATAGATTCTATAGTGCACAGCAGCCTAAAGTTAGAAATCTTTAGACCACTGCACAGCTGTTAATTTAAAAAAAATATTCCAGCTATTTTAAAGAAGCAAGGTCTAACGATCAAACAACTAGATCTAAATCAGAAAAAATCCGTTACAATCTTTGTACTTTAAAGCCAAAATATAAGGTTAAATTCAGACCCTTGGTCGCATAAATTGCATGTATCATCCGTTATGGATGAATATCATCAAATGAAGAAACCTTCTTTTCTTGTCACAGTATAATAGAAAATGTCAACACACATGGATGATTTTTATGAACTTGCACGTATCTGAAATTTTCTGGTAGATTTATGCCATCAGTAATACAGACTGTTTTCCAGTCTGTACATAAATCCTTTTAAAGATATAGTATTCTGTTACTGATTGACAAGAACTGTTGAGGTTTTTCCTAGCACTAATATAGAGCCCCAAGGTATGAGAGAAGAGATTTTTGGATTTGTAGTAGTGGCAAAGCACAGGCTGGGTGATTAAACCACCGTTAATCATTGCTTGATGGGAATCACTGTTGGAAGCACAGTTTAGAACTGAAGAGATTAACTCTTAAACATCTCCATCCGTGTTGTTGCAGAGCTTTAGCACCACTTCCAGTGTGCTCACAGGGAAGAGTACAACATTTCCCATCGGGCGAAGGCTGCTGAGGCGACAGAGCCTGCCTTCGGTCCTCCCCAGCCGTCAAGGCCCTCACAAAGGACCATCTCCATGTGGGAAGAAATGGTAGAACGGTTGCTGTTATCCGGCAGGCTGTACTGTCCGCAACGATCGTGCCTTCTGAATCAAAATAACTGCTTCTGAAACCAAAATAACAGAAATGGCAGAGAGAGGGCCAAAGCAGTTGGGAACAATACAAAAGTAAATGCAAAGCACAGATTAGACAGGTCAGAAGATCAGGGCTGTGTCATCTACTCTTTATATTTCTTTTTGACAAGATTTGCTGTATTTTCTGCTCTGAAATCTAAAAAGCCAATATTTGTTCAGTAAATGAAAAGCTGACAGGAGGTTTTCAAGAAGACCTAATATATCCATTTACTTTTTATTTGCAGAAAGCCTGTGAACTTTGGTAGGGGAAAACCTTCAGGCTAGGAAAGCATCTCCCTCCCCTCACTTCCCCAGTGGAAGAGGTGTTTGGTTTCCTGTGCACTATAAACTCCCATTGTCCTTCTGCGTGTGCATTCCTGAAAAAGCAGAGACTAATACCGAATGCTTTAACTTGACAAGTAAACAGCAACACAAAACCAGTAACACATCAACAAACATAGCACAGGAATTCCATGTTTCCCCCCAGATGCTAAGATCTTGTAAATTTAGTTTAGTTCCACATTACATTGGGGAAAACACATTCATAGCTTTTCAACTGTTTTTCATTAAACATAAATCTTAATAAATTACATAATCTTTATACAGAAGTAGCTTAAAGGAGGGTTATTTAGGTTGAAAAGCTCAAATGTTAGGACATGGTAGGTTTACGCTTCCTTGGACAATTGTAATTCCTTTGTCATTGTGCTTATGCAACATGACATGATCTTCAACGTCAGGATCACATATATTTACCACAGGCTGTTGTCTCACTCAGGACTAAAGCTGCATAAGAAAATGAAAACATGAGTCTTCAAGTGTTTGCAAATGAAACATTTCTGGACATCTTCTTATGATGTTTTTCAGTTTTCCTTTAGCTATATATTTTTGTGGCTAGCAGCAGAGCATCTACATTATTTGTAGAATTTACACTCAGGATAAGTTAGGTATCTTTGTTTTATTTGGTCTCACTTTGTAGTAAACTAGCATGAGCCTAGGAGCCTCTGGAACAAATTATGTTCATGCCTTTCTTAATGCCTCCATAACAGTGCCTGAGTTTATACGCTTCATACAATACAGAATAACCAGACCTAAACCACGAACAGTCAGTACTCTACTTGTTTTCACTAAAATATTTCTTCCATCTAAACTGCATGGTTTTATTGAAATTTAAAGGTCATCTCAAAGAACCGTAAGAACTTCTGCCTATACAGAAATTTCCCAATATAGCTTTTCCAGCCATTACCTATGGTTTTCCATAGATCCTACAAAGATGCAAATATTGAAAAACACTTGATAGTGATCACCAGGTAGGAAATTGAAATGATAAATTAGTTCCTGTCCTTACACTGTTTGGATATTTCAGTCTTGCCAGGCTCTTCCTTTAACACCAACAGGATACTCAGGAGGAAACTGTGCCCTTCTCGGGATATTCGAAGTGTGATTGCTAAAAGGCGCAGAGGATTGTTGTTTGAAAGCTAACACCTCTCTGTCAGTGTATTTTTAGTAGTTTTCTTCTTTCTTTGGAAAGAGGAAATGCAGGGAAATGACGTGTGCTAACTGACAGCTTGCCAGCAGGAGTATCATTGAGAACATTACTATGAAATATCAGGATAACATTTCTTCTCCTGCAAGCTGTAGTGGAAAGCTGTCAAATTCTGGTCTGTCCCTGTGCATAATGAACTTCTGCTGCTGTTACATTGTTCTGACTGATGTGGGGATTATAAATTATTCTTAGGCATGTACGCTTACCTTTGTCATTTGCATGTATTTTGGAAGTATTCTGAACATTTATTATGCCCATAACCTAAGCTCCCTAAGCTGTTCATCCCCTGTTTATCACCTGATGGGAATAGAGAGCCTATGTAAAAGCAACAGAAGGAACTGCTCTGTAAATGTAGGCTTTCAGCTGTAACATCGAATTCAGTTAACTGTTTGCTTTATCTTCTCCTTTTCCATAGCTTATAGACTTTATGACTTAGTCACTGTTAATCTTCTTTCTGTTTATCATTTATATTTCCCCCCACTGGTATTACATCTTTTTGATTTTGGAACTTTTAAATGTCAGACAACAGCTTCCTCCCCAAAAATGATTTTCCAAAATATATCCTGGCAATTAAGGCCAAAATTCTTCAAATTAGACATGCCTTGTAACTGCCCTGATTTTTGAGTGTCTGTTTATGTTTGGTTTTCTGAGGCACAAAGTGTTACAACCCTAGTAAACACAATGGAGACTGTGGCAGAATGACACTTATAGAAATCAGAGACAAACACCTGGCACTCACCTGTGTTGCAATGGGCCTTTATCCAGAACCCACTGCAGTTAGCTTGGTTAACTTCAGATAACTTGGTTATCTCAAGATAACAACATGTTAGTGAACATTTAGTTCGTTAGCTTAAGATCAAGTTTTCTTCAGGGTATTCACCTGGCTCCCTGCTTAAAAATTAGGGTATCCTTTTCAAAACCGATTTAAAATCTACACCATGGCGAACAGACTGCAGGTATTAAGATATTTGTCTTCCAGAATATTTCTGTCCTTTCTGGTACAGTCTTCTAGATCACAACCAGGACAACCTGCACGTGACTCTATAACCAGCCATTTCCATCTTAGTATTAGGTAGCTTGTTTCCCTTCCCCCTTCAAAGTGGAAAATAGCTTGACTTTCTGCCTCAGGCTATTAGATTTTAAACATTTAGGTTCGGTCACTTTAACTTTTTATTTTTTTTAAATTCCCTGCAAACTGTAGTCAGCTCTGTCTCCCTCAGAAACCTGTTTGCACAAGTAGGACTTGTTGAGTATCAGTGTTTCACTGTTGGCATTCAGTAAGGATGCATGAGAGGGAGGGAGGGAGGGTGCCAGCAATGGAAACTGGTTTCATCCATCTCTTCTGTCAAATTAGGCAGCTGTGAAACAGATAAAAAAAATCTTGCCATTCTACTGCTAAGCATTTTAAAAATTTAATTGTAGGGAGCTGCTGACAGACCAGAACTATGTCTTTGCCTTATGGAAGCTGCTATACTTATAATTCGCTCATAAGTAAAAACAGTCTCTAGAGAATTGGAGCCATTGTAGAGTAATTTGTGCATAAATTCTCCTTTTCTCCTTTGATGGCTCTTTGTTTAGCAAGGCTCATTCTGCAAGCAGAGGATAGATCTTTCCCTTTGAAAACCAGCAATTTTCTTCATGGTTAGCTTCAAGGAGGTCACCAAGTGATGCCACGTACTTGGGCAGCACTCCTGGCTCTTTATGTGCAGCCTAGAACAGCCCTGCTGAATGAAAAAATGAAAGAAATAAACATTAACACCATAGAAAAGGACAAAACAATTGCCAAATACAGCAGGATCAAAGAAAAAAAAATTGTGACTCCCTATGAACCACGAAATAGCACGAAACACTTTACACTGTGCTGCTCAGCCGCAGGTCTGAAAGGCCTCAGAATTCAGAGCTCTTCAGCAGCTGTCTCGGGCGTACAAAAGGCTGCAGGAGAATTAACTGAAATTGTATAATATTGTAATGAAAAATGTTGGGTTTGGTAAAAGCATAAGAGATTTTAGGTTTATTTTTATGTTCAATAGTTTAAAGCAGGAAAAACAAATATTAATCTTTTTTCTGTTTAGTCCTTTTTTATCTAACCCATTTTTCTCACTGATAGGTAAAAGAAAGTAAAATAGTGAAAGTGAACTATTTAAAAACTCCCATATATAACTCACGAGTAACAAAATTCAAGAGAGATTAATATTTTCTTTTATTTTCACATCATTCTTTGCCTCCATTTTCTGACTAATCTGAGACCATAACTTTTAAATGCATTTCTTTGTGTAAGGCAAGCTTTTAAAAATTCAGAGGTTTACAAGCTGCTGTAAAATGCATAGGAAAGACAAATGGCTAATGAATATTACAACTGAATGGTATGTTACATATATTGTATAATATGTAATTACCTGTGCTACAATATAGGTAAGAATATTACCTGTTTATTAATACTTTCTCAAAGGTCATTACTAACTTTATCTCCTGACTCATGACAAAATCTACGTGGCTGTTTATTTCTCTACTATGACAAAGTTGTGTGAAAAAGATCAATACATAAGTATTCAAGAAAATGAACTTTTAAGGTCATCTGGACAAAATTTCTGACAGGAGTTTCCAGGAAAAAATAGAATACTATGCCTCGTGCCAATAATAAATTATGTTCTTCTTTATACAGGCTCAGAATGTTTTGCTGATGAGTAAGGCTATTACATGGCCACACGTGATTTTGTTGTGTTTTTTTCCTGTCATACAGAAATTTTTTTCTGAACAGAATTTGAAAACTTTGTGCATTTTCTGGAATCTATGGATGTGCAGTTTGATTTGGCTCCTGGATTTCTGGAGATAATGGATAAGAAGTGACATTAGAATTGGATGTCACGTCTACAGTAAAATAATTTGGTGCACTCAAGATCCTTTTTAATTATAGTGAATGTGCTATCCAGATGCGTTCCATGTGCAGGAGTACGTCAGACACATTAGATTTACAGTACCTGTATCACACCATGTGTATGCACATAATTCTATCCTGGAAATCCTGGACATAAAAATGTCAACTATTGCATTTAAGGAGAGGTACAGTGTAAAAGATTCACCTCCTCTCTGCTCATCCCTTCACCTTTTGCTCAAGGGAGTAGTGATCCTCTAGAAGCTGTCTCTCCACTCTTTTGGGGGCTGGTAGATATGTCTATACAGAGAAATATGGAACGCTTTGACACATTAGGGACTGTTGAATATGGGAGTGGAACAATTATTATAATTATTCTTGTTTTTATTTGATTTTTAGTACTTTCCCTTAAATTACTTTTTAATACTCCATATCAAATTCTCACAACAGTCATTTCCTGGGATCACAAATTTTACCCCCAAAACTGTTAAACAATGAACAAATATGAGGAAAGTGTTACCTGCTTCAGCAGCAAAGGTACAACTACTTATTTTCATCAGGCCAGTACCAGTCAGAACAGTGTAAACCATATTATTTGCTTTCGTTAAAGAAAACTCTTCACATTTGCATGCACAGGTGCGAGTACAATTACAACACCAGGATTTAATCTTATTGGAACTGAGGCCTTGCCTCTCTATAATCGACCAGCTGAATTATACTTACGGAGGTATATTCCAGAAACAAACTTTTTTTAGACAGCTAGAACTTCCTCCAAAGGAATCTTGAATATTTATGCCAGTTGAATATCTTATGTCCCTTGGGATTTGTTTAGGTTGCTGTTCTGCTTTTTTATTTGTTTTCCACAGTCAAAATTCATACTGTTCCTAGTATCTTGCGTGGAATCTTTTTTCCAGTTTGAGATTCAAATCTACAAAAAGCCATGTAAACCTGTTCTTTAGTTTGTGAAGTAAATTCCTTGATGCTTCCGAGGCAATCCAGTTGTATTTTCCTTCTTCAGCACAGAATAGGGACAAGGAGAGTAGATGAATCAGCAGAGGCAAAGTACAGTGGAGCAACCCTCTTCTATACGTGAATGTAGAGTAACGTTCTCACCCATGTGCCTAGTTCAGAAATTGGCAGTGGAGTTGTGCTTCCTTTCCCATTTCAGCATGTCACTTCGCCTTGAGAAAGGTGAAGGAGAGTTGCTGTGGTGGGGATGGGGAAGCATTTCTTCCTCTTTTCTGTCCCATCAAACATAAAGCCGTATGACCTACCTTATTTTAAATCCTTTTGAGATCTATCCTTACATAAAGGAAAAAAATACATGTGCAGTTATAGTACTTAGTCTGCCATAAATATGTACTCCAAATTCCAGCAAGCTTCTAAAACTATTAGGTTCCATCAGCAACCGTGCACCAGCAATAAGGGTCCTTCAAGAACATCAGAATCAATAGGAGATTAAGTCAGGAGTTGTTGCCCAAATTATACTAGGACATAAGAACAAAATGTCAGCTAGGTAATCTTGCTCTCCATTCAGTGCCAGTCCGACCTGGACACAAGCATACCACCAAGTGCTGGCACTCTAGTCGAGGAAAAAATGTGGTTTAGGTAGGAAATGACCAGATGAGAGGAACAAGAACAATTAGTAATAAAAAACATAAACTACTAGAAAATACTGAAAAAAGGTTTTATTAAGTCTAGGGAAAAAAAACAACCAAACAAACCAAAAAAACCCCCACCTTTCAGGATACATGATTGTAATTTTCAAGTATATAAAAAGCTACTGCAAAGCACGCTCACTTCTTTTCCTCCTGGTCCCTGAAGATAGAAAGAGAAATACTGAGTGTCAGAAACATTGTGGAATCATAAAGGAAACACAGGGAAACACTTTCCAAAAATTACAGGGATAAACTCCCAAAGGAGCCTAAGATCTGGAGAACAGTATTATGTCTGTCAGGAATCTCTCAGTCCATCTGTCTGTTTATCTATCTGCCTGTCTACTGGAATACAGTTCCAAAGAGAGATTAACTAAAGCACTTTTCTTTCCTCTGACTCCGAGATTCTTCCATTTTAACTCTCTTTTATATGAAGAAGCATTTTCAGTCCCTGCTGTCCCTGCCTATCAAAGAAAAACCTTAGGCAACAGCTGGCTGATCAGAACAGAATGGCAATCAACAGAGCTACATCAGAGCAAAACCAGAGTACGATGAACACCACGTTCTGAATCTTGACTTTTCTAACCGTAACATAGTACACTTTTACCTAAGGCTTTCTTTAAGATCAAATGAAAATATGAGACAATGAGCTTAAGAATAATCTTTCATATGCTCAGCCTTTACCTAGGGAGTTTATGCGACTGCAACAGAAATCGAAGGAAACCCAAGCTTTATAAAACCTAACTTTAAGATTTAAGAAATCTTACTTTGATTTCCTAGTCCCATATTGCAGCTGTTCACAAAAAGATTCTGAATACTTCCACACAATGGCCATACCTCTAGTTAGATCAGACTGACATACCTTCACTGACTTTGGTCTATACACCTTGATCAGCATCAGGTGGAAATCTGGCTCTTTTGCTTTTACACACTTTTGTTGTAACTATGCACTGATGATAAATTTTCTAGGTTAAATCAGATAGAAAGTAATAACCATTTTTTTTTCATTTCAAATTCCTATTTTACTTGTTTTTTTCTGCAATCTTGCCTTACAATATAACCACATTTAATTTCACAAAAAACTTTTTAATCTTAATGCACCCCAGGATGCCGTTGGCCTTCCTGACCGCAAGGGCACGTTGCTGGCTCACGGTGAATTTGTTGTCTACCAGGACTCCCAGGTCCTTCTCCACAGAGCTGCTTTCCAGGAGGTCACCCCCAACCTGTACCGGTGCATGGGGTTGTTCCTCCCCAGGTGCAGGACCCTGCACTTGCCCGTGTTGAACCTCATGAGGTTCCTCTCTGCCCAATGCTCCAGCCTGTCCAGGTCTATGAGGAAAAACTTCTTCACTGTGAGGGTGACAGAGCCCTGGCACAGGCTGCCCAGGGAGGTTGTGGAGTCTCCTTCTCTGGAGATATTCAAAACCCGCCTGGACACAGCCCTGTGCAGCCTGCTCTGGGTGAGCCTGCTCTGGCAGGGGGGTTGGACTAGATGATCTCCAGAGGTCCCTTCCAACCCCTACCATTCTGTGATTCTGTGACTTGCATACAAGGGGAAGATATGCAATTACAATTCAATAGAGGAAACAAAAAAAAGAAGGATTTAAAACCTGAAAAGACACTATAGGATAAGAAGTATGAATATTCCTAATCTGGTTTTGTGACATGATGAAACATGGCTTGAAGAATAAAAATTATGCATGTGGCTTTATTTTTACCCATTCTGATTTAAGGATATGAGGGAGATGGGAAAGGAAGATCAGTTATGCCCACTGTGCTTGTTGGTTATTGCTTTGCAGGCATATAGGGCAATCAGAGCTAGCCTTCAAATAGGCAGGTGAGACAACTAATAGAAATAGAGATGAACCAACTAAAATTTAAAATACAGTATTCAAAACTTGTGGGTGACCCAGGGTAAATACTTAAACATCTGATCAAATACAGACTTCTACAATCTAGATGTCGGTGTCTTGCTAGTCACCTGGTTTCCCTTCATAACTGGTGGAGGTACATCTAGAGTATAATACACTCTGCAAATGCCTAGTTCTTTTTATTGACTGTAAAAATAGCTTATGCTGACTATTTCAGAAGACCTACACAGTACTTATCTAAAATTAGGTGAGATTACTTCCACAACTAATCTGTTATTATTGCCTCAGCTGGCTGTTTAAAGCTAGTTAGGACATCTCACGAGACCTGAAAAACGTACAAGCTATGTGTTTTTGGTTTGCAGTATCAACTTTCTCACAGTGGGAAAGCCATGGAGAGAAGCAGGCCACTTCTCTAAAGTACTCTCTGTCTGGATGAATGCAGGCTTTGAACCAAAACTGGTGGCTTTGCATCTCACTTTCAACCAGTGAGACCATGCTAAAATGGGATTCCTTAGTGGGATTCCTGGTTAAGCTACCTTCTGCTTTTGTCCATGAAATATCTACATGTAAATCAGAGTTTTCTTGAATTTTCTACGCTTTCAGATTAGTAGACAAGTTGTAGGGGGATTTTTGGTAGGAAACAGACAGAACAATTGGAATAATAATCTTTCTAAACATGAGAGAAATATACACTGCAGCAGTAATTAGTCAGCAAAGACAGATGATGTTCCAGATTTTAGGAGACCAGGCGGTCATTTCCAGAAAAAAAATTATAAAAAGGGACGTTAAATATTCAGTTACAATTAATATTTTTAACATGTCTTTGAAACTCATTTTCCACAAAACTCAGTTATTCAGATGTTCACAGAGAATAACAACAAAAGGAAATTGAGTATGCTGTTACAAATTAATTAAAAGCCTCTGATAGTACATTGATGGACAAGTGTAAGAAGCTACATAGATATTTATTTTTTTAAAAATCAAACAAATCTTTGCCGACTTATTTTTTTCGTATTTTAACTGGATGCTAATGCCATGATTTCTGTTTAGCAGAAAGCTCCTTGTTTCTGAAGTATGAAAGTCTGCTTTTCTAAACCCTTTGGCTTTATTCAGTTGTGTCACATTTATGTGCAGCTTTCTTATAATATGCTTAGGACAAATGACTTGGGGATCAGTCACTCAAAAGCTGCTGTTGCTTGAAGTGCACATTTACATTCATATCTGGTTTCAGTCAAAATAAAAGAAACAAACAAAAATGTTAGATGTCTTAAGTTGAGCTGAATCCA
This sequence comes from Phoenicopterus ruber ruber, assembly GCA_009819775.1. NCBI lineage: Eukaryota > Metazoa > Chordata > Aves > Phoenicopteriformes > Phoenicopteridae > Phoenicopterus > Phoenicopterus ruber. The sequence continues at coordinate 46,714,106 of CM020218.1, forward strand.
GTGCCCTGAGTTATCCAAGACAGCCGCACAGGGCTTGCTGTCACTCAGGAGCTATAGGAAACCTATGCCCTTCTGAGTCATCAGCTAGAGGCTGGGTCAGACACCCAAGGACATCTAAAACAATTTTAGATGTTAATCTCCAGGCACCTCCACCAAGCCACTGTTCTAAGTAGAGGAATGCAGCTTATTTTGAGGAAGAACAGTTAGATTGTCCCCTGGATGAATTTCAAGTTGAAAGACTGAATCTGTCTGGAGTCTGTGGAAAATTTCAAGGGAGCAGTGGTCTGCAGAGGCTAACAGAAGCACTAGAAGGAGGTATCCTCTGGGAGCGTTCTGTGGGGCAGGCTAGAAAGGTTAACGCGCTCTAATAGATGCAACCTGAAATATAATATACATTCAAAGAAGAAACCTTGATAAATGTTTCGTTAGAAGAAGAAAAGAAAAATCATCTGAAGGAGAGAGAAAGGAAGGGGAAGGAGAAATCTTCTAATTTGCTCTTATTTTAAGCAATTTAAACTTTTTTTCATATCTCTGTCTTTTATAAATATTCTTAACTGTTTGCCTATTTTGGATATTCTAGGCAAATACTTCTATCACAATTTTATCTTAATCTGGGTTGAAGGGAATGTGATTTTAAGAGAAATTGATAACAGCAAGACTGGATTTTAATGCATATATAAACCAAAGCACCGAGACCTCTGAACTAGCAGAGAGCTGGCAATGCAGGAGACACTTTCAATGATGAAAGGTAATCAGGAGGACACTCCAGCATGCAGTGAGATATCAACTCCAAATTTACCCCAACCCAAGCCCAGTTTTAAGACGTGAAGAGATAAGGCATTCTTCCAACACAGCACTAGCTGAAAATTTATACCGTACAGTACAGTATTATACCAAGACAAGTGCAAAACCTTCTCAAATGCAAGCAAAACCATTTTTAAATAGATTGACACTTTTTCATTGCCTTCCTCCCCTCCATGTCCTTCCAGCAGCAGCATATTTGCAGGTATCATATTTCATTCCTTCATTTCTCTGTAAGATCCATAACATTCCCTCAGATTTCTTCTTAAACTCCAGGGCTGATCTCTTTTATAATAAGAAATTGTTCCATATTTGTTCTTGATGTAGGAGTTATTAGTTGAAGTGTATACTTTCCTCAACTGCTAAGTCAGGAGTTTGCTTTCTTGCCATAGCCAAAGCATTTCTGTTTCAGCCTGAAAGAGTATATAGCACCGTCCTGGTTAACAAGCTGCCAAAGTTAAACGTAGCTTGAATCAATCGTTGTTCACTTACTGTAGATTTTACCTGCTAAAGATTTCTTGGAGCACTAATTCCTCAAAATTATCATCTGAAGAGTTTAATGGGAAGTCTTTCTATTATAAACCAGAAAAAAGGAAGTGGTGTTTGCCCTAAAAGTGACTTTTAGATTAGTTTCAACGGGAAAATAAAATGTGCAGATCTGAGAGACTGTAGTGATATAAGATGAGAGAAAATTAACAAGAGAAGGATTCTTGGCTGGCCGACATCACATCACATTACAGATGGGTCAAAAATTCCTCTCTGCCTTGTGCTGAAGTTTTCATTACAATACAATTTAGGGTTTTTTTTTTAAATTGAGTTTCTATCAGGGACTTCATGTGCTCACGCTATTTGTTTTAATACTTTATATCTTGTCAATGAGGAAATGCTCTTGAAATTAATTTCATATTTGTAAAGAAGGCCTGCATTTTATTTCACTTGCTCTCATATTAAGCTGTTTAATTATATCATTAGAAAATAAATTATTATACTACCCTTTTACCAGTTCTAAAATGAAGACTTAACTTGCATGTGTACGACACAGTGACAATGCGTCAGCGAAGATTCTGTAACTGTGATCCTTGGACCTCCTTATGGTCCAAGTAGATTTGGCTTGTAACATCTTACTGAGCAGCAAATCTTTATATTCACTTGATACATTCCAATAAGAAACACCTATTACTGAAAAATATATTTTTAGAGACTAACCTCCTAAGAGGGGCAGAACAAGATAGAAGTACAGTTATTTTTTTCTTTTAGGAAGGGGATGAATAATTATGGAAAACAAGAAAACAAGAACAAAGCAAAGTATTAAAAATGCCCCCAAATAATCACTGAAATTTTTCCCTCCTCCTTTTCAACAAATACTAAATACCTATCTATGTTTAAAAGCTCCATTTCAAATAACCGATGAAAAAAAATCAGTAAGTAAAAAAAAAAAATTCAAAGAGTAAAATGAAAGTGACTAGAAGGATTAAATAGAGTAATTCTTCAGAGAATCAAATACGGATTTAACAATTCAATAATTCAGATATAAATAGTAATTATTTGGAATTCCAGGGTTATAAATTATGCAAAACATAATAAGATTTCTCTAAATATATAAAGTAAATATTCTAATTTAGTTGTATCTTCACAAGTAATCATGCTCACTTCAATGGCATTGGCAGTGCTATTAGCAGAATAATTTAACAGAATTCATTCCTTTGTAAAATGGTAGTAAACCAAATATATTTAACAACTTAGTCAAAGAAGGTGCCTGCATGTTAAACATTAATATATGATGTGTAAATATCTAATTACAGACACTGAAGATTTTAACTTTCATTAGGTATTTATGATTTATGCAGAAGACTAGATGTCATTGATAGAAAAATAAATTAAAAGGCAACAAGGCTCAGTAATATGCTTACTCAATGCACTGGGAACACGAGGCTCTGGCTAGCTGCAAGTACTTATAAGAGATTAGCAACTTAAGAAGTTCTGTTATTTCCTGTACCAAGTTCATACCTGAGTGCCTGGTTCCTACGAGTACTCTCATAGCTTATCTGGTAAGTATTACACAATGTTGCTCAATGACATATGCAAAGTGTTAATGTAGATCTTAAGGGTCTTCTATACTAGGCACAACACGGAACATGAAGCTCAGGGTCAAAGGAAAAAAAAAAGAGAGAAAAAAAAGAAGTATCTCTGGCTTCCAAGTCCTCATGCAAGAATCCGTAGCAACCCAGAGCCCCTAAAATCTGTGTCCACAGGCGCTTTTTTTTGTCATTTTCCACTAGCATAAGACCTACAGAAGGAGCTGGGGGACAGTTCTCTGGGGAAATGTTCTCCCCACAAATGTAGTTTGTTCACATCCTCCAAATACCTTACAGTATTGAAAAGGGACAATGGCAGAGAAATAATTTGTACCTTCCTTAAATGCACTCAAGTGCCAGAGAACTTCCTTTCGAAACCAGTGTGATATGAATGTGTTATAGCTACGACAATTACTGCTAATTGCCAGTTATGGATCTTTTCCCAGTTTTATAGTTTGAGCTTCTGCCTGCTGCTACACCAGTGTACAAATCCAAACCAAATCAGCAGAGGAGCTATTTCTTCATATCTGTTGCACGAGAAAATAGACTGGCTATATCTGTAACCCAGTGAAATACAGCAGGAGGGCTGCCTAGCTAATGAACCAGTCCAGCCAGCTCCTGGCATGAAACAGGGCACAAACTGCTGAAAGAGGTACACATCATGTCCTGGCAAGCCAGCATATAGTCTGTTATAAAGCTATCTATCACTCTGTCAAAGGTATCAAATCAGCACTGCTGTGGAGGGATCCCTGCCACTGTGACAGAGACATTTTCCTACCATGCAGTGCCACCTAACTACTAGATACTTAGCTTAGGTTTAGCTTTCGGTCCAATGCATGCCCATCATTACTCGTATCCCTTACAACCTCTCTCCTTCCTCACATTTCAGACCTGAAAAATGGGAAAGAGTTTACACTTGTTAATTAATCACTCAAGTCAGACACCAATCTGTTAATGGAAAATTAACTGGCAACATGAAATAATCTTTGAAAGCTACCTTCTAATCACAAGCCGTGGACATTCCTGTTGTTGCTTTCTTGCAGGTTGCTGAAATAACTCAGAGTAAAACTGAGATAACTTTTCCAGGTAATAAATCTAGTCTGTTCTGATGCTGACATATTTAGTATCTTCTTGATATTACAAGAAACTGTGAAAATAATTTTGTTTGGGAGAATTACCTGGACAGAGATGTTATGACAGTTTTCTCTTTTTTTAATTTTGAGTTCTACAAAGAAAATTCATAAAACACCTAACGTAGATTTGAAACATACATCTTAGTAATTCTAAAAACAACCATCATAGCTGTATTACAGCTAAATCACTAGCTTTATAAATACCAGTCTATCTGAACAAACCAAATTGCGAGCAATGCAGAGGAACTAACCATAGTAACGGATAAAGGTCATGTCTGATGCAGATAACAAACTTCAAAGAAATGTAGACAAGACCCTCTCGTTATGATGGATGCTGTATGAGCCATATAGCTCATGTAACAGCAGCCTATGCGTGAGAAGGATAGGAGCAGTCTGAAGATAATGAAGCTGATGATACAAAGGCTGGTGGGCCTCAAGTTAAGAGGACACCTACTGGAAACCGCTTTTCATGTAGCCACAACTCAAGACTTACTTTTGGATTATTATTTGTCCTGCTTGAGAGCTCCTTTGCCCCTGGCCTCAGTCCTAGGTTGAAGAGAAACCTCAGTATTTACACTTGTTCCAGTCACTCCTCCAATTGACAAAGTCAGGGATCTTTGGTACGTTTTTCCTCACCTTTCCCATGCAAAATGTGACTTCAGTCATGCTTCATTTATTAGAAGTTGTTTATGAGCATTATGTGCAAACTCTGATTTTATTGCTCTTAGTTTTAAAAAATAACTTCCAAAGCCAAGAGCTTTTAAAAGGCCCTCCCAGGACTTCAATTCTTCTTCTTTGTCTTTCTGGATGATATGTCCTTACCGGGAAAGTTTTCTTTTCCTCTCAACTGCGTCAACAGATATCCCAGTATTTACATTCAGAATCAAGTCCAAGAAACTCCTCAGCAAAAAAAAGAAAAGTTTTGCACTTGGCTTATAGGTCTTTGTCCTCAAGTTCAATGCAATAATTTAGACCACTTACTTACTACACAATCCTATCAGACCTCAGTCATCTAAACATACTCATTGCCTCTGTACTGGATAATGAGGTTGCCTAAAAACCTGCACATAGCTGCACATGATCAAAACATTCTGGGTGACGTGTAGGTGTTTAACCTCCCATGCAACCAAGGGGTGGGTAAGGATGTGCTGAAACTCTGCGTTGAGTGCCTGCTGGCATTCTGAAATCTGTGAGGACAAAGGGATTTGGCAGTGCTTCAGACAGGTCTGGGATGTCTGTGTCGCCCTCAAATGCTGGAGATCACTTGCTTCCTGCAAAGTGTGTGTGAGCTTAACCAAGAAATATGGGTGTTGTGATTTAACCCCAGCTGGTAACCCAACACCACGCAGCCGCTCGCTCACTCCTCCCCCTCCCCAGTGGGGCGGGGAGGAGAATCGGAGAGAAAGGAAAACTCGTGGGTTGAGATAAAGACAGTTTACTAGGACAGCAAAGAAAAATACAATAATAATTATATATTAATAATGATAATAATAAAAATATAATGATAATAGAATATATAAAATGAATGATGCACAATTTCTCACCACCCGACAACCTGATGACCGATACAGCCCTTCCCAAGCAGCAGTCACGGAACAGGAATATTCCCCAGCAGCAATCTCGGAACAGCAAGTTCCAGAGAGCGCAAGAGAGGGAACAAACAGCCAAACGAACAAATGAATGAAAGCACGAACAAACAAAAGGACCCAACAAATGAAAAGGTCCTGGCCCACCAGCCGACCCCGGCTTACACTGTGCATGACATCTACGGTATGGAACACTTCCTTTGGCTGGTTTGGGTCAACTGTACTGGCTATACCCCTCCCAGGTTTTTGCACCTGCACATTAGAACATTCTTCACGTATCAGATCCCATACTAAACCCAAAACACTGTAGCTACTGGGAAGAAAATCAGCGCCATCCCAGCTGAAACCAGGACAACAGGTCATTCCAACACCATATGCCATAGCTGGAGAGATGAGTTCTCCTTTTAAGCCTTATGAGTTACTCTTTGGAGGTGTCTGACTTCTTCTCCCTTGACTGCTTACAGAGATTAAGTTCCCAGCTAATAATTACTCCACCAAGCCAGATTCTTATTATTAAGGAATCAAAAACCATAAATTAGTCACTTTGAGTAGAAATTCAGAATACAGACCTGTAATCTCAGCAGGAACTTGTTCTGTTACTGTCTGTCTTCATTGCTTCTACCATTTTACCAGGATGAAAGGTAGCTATCATATTTATTAGTGTTTTTAAAAAGTTTAAAATTGCACATGTAATAAAGACATGCTTGCCTACAGCTGCTATTATGATCTAGTAGACTAATAAAGTCACAAATATGGCCCAAATTGCCTTCCCTAACAGAAAAAACCCCAACACCTATGCACATTTTTAAATGCATTTAAATATAAAGCCCATAATTAAGTGCCAGTGTTCATAAGATCAGGGTTTAAATGTGAACGCTTGGTGTTGACACTGATATATATAAGCATACACTTAGAATCTTAACTGTCATTCACTACTTTAAATACATTAGAATTATTTGGCCTTTTAAAATTAATCTGGTTGCCCTGACTGCAGATGACCATTTAAGGCACAGCTAGTGTTAAGTGCTGTGTTAACAGTTCAGTAGTTTTGATATTGATAGTGTGGGTATCACCCTTCTAAAACAGCAAATTAGATAAGATTAGCACTTTAAAATGAGATTTAGATTATTGTGTATTGAATTAATTAAATTGCATTATAATTTCTTGTTAAAACTTTGAACATTTCATGCCGAATGAATATTCATCAGGCAAATTTGTATCACCTCCGAGACAACAGTGTGTGCCGCGTCGGGGGGTGGAGGGAAGCACCAGCTGCATAGGAGAGGTCACAGGTCTTGTGCACCACGCTTCTGTGTGCACCGGAGAGGGTCCTGCACAGCCCTGCAGACAGAAGGGCTGTTGCCGCTCAGATGTGGCCTCTTCAACAACGCTCAGGCTCCCAGCAGGGTAACCAACCAGCCCTTCTCCTCCTATTCTGCAGTTTATCCAACTATAGAAAAGTGGCTTAATCTCAAGGGGGGGAAAAATTCTTCCTAAAGATCAGTTTGGGGAAATTTATTAGAGCTGATTGACTTTGAGACCCCCTGACAATCCTGGGTATTATAGCCGAATGTCCTTCCCTGTCTCTCTCCCTCGCACACATACTTTCCCACTCACTAGCAAATCAAATCAATCAGCAGAATACGTTAACATAAAACAGGAACCAGAAGATTTTACTTCCTGCTCCCAGGTGATATCTTTTCTTCCCCAGACTCTCTCCCTTCTCTATCTTGTCCCTCGCTCTAAGAATCTAGTTCTTGCTGCCTAGTGCTGCAAGTTCAACGGTGAAATTAAAGCATCTCGTATCAGCTTAGTGCTTACAGCATTCTCAGGAGCAGAAGCAACATACTCGAGCAGAGGAGGCCTAAAACCTCACATTTCGCTTTCCAGGGATGTGCTCTACTTAAAAAAGGTAACAGTTCCAGTGCTGGTTTTGTACATATTCTGAACTAAACTCTGATGCCTCCACCTTGACTATGGTTGCTCGGTGAAGTGCCCACTCTGGGAATCCCTGAGGGCCAAACCTCTCTGAAGGCTTTAACAGCTGGGGAGCCACATCTCTGAACTGTAATGGAGTTTAGCTGTCATCTGAGTGTATAGCTGGTCAAACTCTAAACCTTGCAGAGACAGTTAGTCACACGTAGAGAAATATGCAATCCAAAACAGAAACAGAATTCTAAGTATTAGGAGTTTCCCAGGTAAGTGATAAAGGAAAGTAGGTAGCCTGAATAGCTTTCTCGGTCTAATGTTACACCTAAATTTGTGTTAAAGTTAAGCCACCTGCATATTTCCCAGTTTAACTTAGATTAAACCATGAGCTCTACCCTATCCTATAAGTAAGGAAATAATACAAAATCACATTTATCTCTTTCGTACATAATGGTAGTAGATTAGCATATAGAAGGAAACAGAAATTTTTGCCTTATCACTCACAAGTAGAAGAAAATGTCTTCTGACTTTCCAGAGTTGTTCATACACGTCTAAATATACTTTCAGACTTGATGATATGATTTCCCACAACTTACCCTACCCTTGCTTTTTTTTATTTGCATTATGTCATCCTGACGCTATTTTAAATCCTTTCTTCATAAAGCCTTTTTCATAGGTCTTACTATTTCTTTACTTTTATATACTAATAATTTAATAGATGTTTTTGCTGAGATTACATTGTGTCTCTTTACATGCTAACAGAATAAGCAGCATATTTCTGAAAACAAACAGTCTTTACACTGCCTTCACTAAGAAGGCAATATGTCACTGTGTCTTTCTGAACAGTAGCCTAGTTTACACTTTTCTTTAAAGATTTTGGTATTCCTGTTAAACCATTAGAATCATAGAATAGTTTGGGTTGGAAGGGACCTTTTAAAGGTCATCTAGTCCAACCCCCCTGTAATGAGCAGGGACATCCTCAACTAGATCAGGTTCCCCATCCAGCCTGACCTTGAATGTTTCCAGGGATGGGGCTTCTGTCATCTCTCTGGGCAACCTGTTCCAGTGCTTCACCACCCTCATTGTGAAAAACTTCTTCCTTATATCTAGTCTAAATCTCCCCTCCTTTAGTTTAAAACCATTACCCCTTGTCCTATCACAACTGGCCCTGCTAAAAAGTTTTTCCCCATCTTTCCTATAGGCCCCCTTTCAATACTGAAAGGCTGCAATAAGGTCTCCCCGGAGCCTTCTCTTACCCTATATAAACCTTCTCTTATAGAAACAGACCTTAGTAATAAGAAACTTAATGCTTCATCATTACACGTATAGCTCTCTCAAATGTGGTCATTTCTATAATTTTATTTTATTTTTTCCACTAGGGGAAAGTAAGCAGTTGATCATGCATAGCAGTCAATTTCCAATTAGTAATTCATAATATATCCTATATCATAACCCTTGACAGCTATCCTTCACCTTCCTAAGCTTGATTCCAGCTTTTGCTGGTGCCAGTAAATGCTTCACCTAGGATTTTCTAGAGGCACCAAATGGTTGTATTTTATGTTGAGTTCATTGCAATAGATATATTTTCTCCCCTTTCAAGCACTAAATATAAGATGGGATGCACAAGTGCCTTACTTGAATGTCCTGGCAGGTGATTTAACTAGTCAGCTCCTGCAAAACTATATGACCAGCTTTGCAGTCAGTCATATAATGCAGTCAGTGCTACATACCCAGTAATAATGAACCTACAAGCTGCCACGTCTTTTATAGCACATCTGCGGTCAAAAACCTACAGTCCTGAGCTCAGCTATCTTATTTACTTTCCATCTAGCATTTACTGTATAGGGACTCAGAATGATCCTACTGAGGCAAATGCTCATCTACTTTTGGGTATCAGTAGTGGATAGGTAAAGTACAATCCTTAGAAACTTGAGTTTGATTTTATGTAGATGTAACGAACTTTCCTTGCATAGGTTGGTTCACAAAAGAGTTGTTGCTTGAGAACCTGAGCATCCTGCCTATATGTTTGCTGCAAGGCACAGTTAGGCCTCTCAGATTTTGCTGACGTACGTGCCATGGTGCATTACATTCTTGGCTGAGCTGAGTCATACATTAAGGACATAATCACATTCCTATGATTGAACAAGTTACCAAGTGTCTTTTAATCCACTAAATATACACATGCATTTACTCCAAGCTTGCAGTAAATATAAGGAAACTTGGCTATGTTATTAGGCTTGTCATTAGACAAGAATATACATCTATGGCCAATATCACTTCCATCAAAAGATGTACTGAAGAGCACCTACTTAACATTCCTGGAAACGCCCAGGAGAGATGTGAGAGAGAAACCCACAACCAACACAGTTAAGGTTGAAGGTGCAGACCATGAGAGAAAGGGCATCCAGAATGGAGGCAGGTGAGACAAACTGCCCCAACGCTGTTTACTTGTGAGGGTTTCATCCATTGTATCCCAGTGGTGTACCCTAATAGATAAATGTCATGATCTTCTCACATGACAACTAGTCTCAGGTTGGGGGTCATTCAAAAAAGTATATTCTTTTTTGTAAATAGAGATAGGAGGAAAAAGAGGCTTAATACAGCTTTTCATAAACACGTCAGTTGCAAAAATGGATTGCTTTGCAAATCCAGACAAGGGTGATTTGCATCTAGATTCCAATGCAATAGATCTCCTATCTCTGAAGAGGAAGAAGATATTACTAATATGTCTAAAATCATTATTTAACACCCAGAGCACTCCAGTCAAGTGTTTTCACAAAGAACAATGCATGGTTAGATATGTTTGGATGCCTACCTAACTAACTAAAGAGAAATCATTTGAATATGCCAGGATAAATGTTGTAGTTATAAAGGCTGAATCCACAAATGAATTGCTGTGAAGCTTTTTAGAAATGCTGTATTACACCTAGCACTGTTTTAGCATCTGCCCAGCTGTGAATTGTTCTGATGTCTCTCAGTGCGAGCTGCCATTTTAATGTGACTTCCTCAGCAGGAAGTCTCGTCTGTGACACCGGTTTTGTGACAAAGGAAATGCTACAGTAATCACCGGATGAATAGATGAGGGAATCAACAGGTGAATGATGGAGTATTTCACTGGTGGTGTTTTAAGACAAACTCTGTTGTTTACTAAATTTCCTACACTTAGTTTCTTTACTGTGTTTTCAAAGAATAGCTTGTCAAGAACTTAAGTTGCAAAAGTAACCAAGAACCATTTTATTTCTTTCCGGGATTGCCTGCATACCTTACCTGTTTCTAATTTTTGCTTGATGGCTTCAGAACTTCATATTTATCCAAATAGTGTACTACTATACAATTTCACAGACACAGAAATACAGACCTGTCTGAGCTGCCTTCTCCATCAGCATCTAGCAACATAAGTACCTGAGATGAGGAGAGAAATCACACAATCATGGTACGTGACGTAGTAATAGGTCCACAACAGGACTAGGTGCCTCAGGAAGTTTCTTAGTGCCTATATCCAACAGGGGTGAGTCGATGTCATTCAAATGCCCTTCTTCTTCTTAAATAGCTTAAGTCTGGGGTTAGATGCTCATTAAGATCAGATCATTGGATTATGAGGTGACCAGGCAGTAGAAATGACAAAGCTGTGCAATTTCGTGCATCAGAGGGAAGGCATGCCCACATCACACAGTATACTAAAGACGTCATTCATGAGTTAAGCACTGAGCTTACAAAAGCAGGAAACTAATATGGAAGTAACTTAAAACTTTAAGAAGTGGACAACTTGATACCTGCATCTTCTCTTCTCCCTGACACACAAAACAAAATAAGAACTGCACTGTGCCATACCAAAAAGTTCATCAAGCCCTTTATGTTGCCCAGCAGTACCTACAGAAAGTTACATGAAAAGGACAAGCCAGTACAGCCTGTTCAGGTTCCTCACCATAATGGCTATGGGCAGCTGGTGCCCTGAGAGTCACAGCAGGCTTTGCTTGCATGTAATCTCCCAGGAAGCCTCTGTACCAGCTGCTGCTTGTCCACTGCAGGACGTTGAGGAGGATACATCAGCCAACGAAATTGCAGCTGATGACAAGAGGAAGGTAAGGAAATCCTACTTAATCCTGCTAGCATTGCAGATTATATCTTCTCACCTAAATGAACTATTCCCTCTCTGAACATGACTGAGCAGTATTTTCAGTAAAACATATGACATTATATGCTTGCTGTGGCCAGCTCGCTCCATCCTTTTCAACATTGCATACATATGAACACTGTATTTTTTAATCTCCTCTAGACCATCTTACCAACTTCCAGGCTTTCTTCAGAAAACGTTCATCATGCTTTTGGTTATTGCCTATAGGTATCATTGGGATGTAGCTTCATTCAGAGTTACGGAGATTCATTAACTCAGAAAACAAAGTAGACTTTTGCCTTTCCATCCTCTCCTAAATACATCATTGCAACAAAGACTTTGAAATTCCCGGCCTGACAGATGAAGGGCTAGACCCAAGGATCCCTGAGGGATTCAGGGGGAAGGCGAAAGAAGACACTGACAGCCTAACTAATGACCTTTTTGATACTTTGTTAGCAGCTCTCAAACTTTATGATGGAATGATGATCCTTTTCACCTCAGGTCAGCAAAGAGACCCTGGTCAGCATGTCCTGTGGGCATCCCTAATGCAATCTGATCCAATTTCTCATAGTAGGGCCAAAACAGCAAAATGAACTGAATCACTCACTGCTATATAACAGTAATCCCACAATTATCCCTGGGTTTTTTTCTAGGCTTTTCTCAAAAACTTCACTTTGGCTGTGTAGAGTTCACTAAATGTCCACACTAAAAAATATGGACAGAGATGGTGTGGTAAATCATACCATCTCAAACGACAACCATGATGTCTCCTTGCATGAATACTTTCCCCTGCAATCTTAGCTGGTTATGTACCTTATCTCAGTGTGACCTTGAAGCGTATGATCTTCTTGCAAGTAATCGTGGTTCTGGTGTCAAGGTGGGCTCTGACTATTGTCTTGGTTTTAGCTGAACATCCCTTCAGACTGTGCATTGAACAACACTGTCATTTTGGTACAGAAAGACGTACACCTGCTTCAGAGGAAGACTACAGTCTTGGAGCATAGAGGACAAGAGACAAAGGAGCAAGGTGGACTAGCAAAAAAAGAAAAAAAAATCCCATCTCAAGGGAAGTCTGATTAGAGCAGCAGTTCAACACTTAATACTTTCCTTGGCAGGAAGTCAGTTTTATTACTCTCCCCAGTAGTTTTTTGAAAAGGTTTGATGTGTTAGTTATATTTTACATAAGCAAAGAAATTTACATCATACAGAAGCAGTGTTTCTAACCTCAGAGTGGTTGCTCTAGAACCAGACATTCTACAGCTGTTCCATAATACCGAAGTGAGCTCTTGAAAAAGCAAGTTTTCAAAGAAACAGAGACAGAGAAAAGAATACTATTGAGAGTGAGAAGTAACTAAACTTCTCTGGCAATGCTGCAGAGTCATGGAGAAGATTTAAGCAGGCTTTTGAATCTATGCATGACCAGCTGGACTCAAAAACAGTCACAAAAGGTAGCTATTTTTTGAATATAGCAGTAGCTGAAGCTCTCCATTTCTTTGTTAGTACAGTACTAAAAGAGAATGGAAGAACTGCCTCTGAGAGTGTGCACGAAAAGTACTGTACTCCTAAGAAAAGTGAAACTTTTGAAGGACATCATTGTCATCATTTGCACCTCTCAAAGAACAGAATTTCTTTCATTTCTCTAAATTTGAGGAATGTTTGACTGACAGTCACTTAACAAGTCAGCCATGTAATTATGACATACTGACTGATTCCATTAGAAGAGATCAAATAATGATTGGAATCAAAGATAAAAAGCTACTGGAATGACAGCTACAAGATAGAAACCTAAATCAGGAAAAGCAGTAAGGACATGTCAAAAAGATGCTAGCAGAAAACTGAGTTGCAGTTACACTGGATAAACAGATTATCACAAGGGGAAATTAGAAAATGGAAAGACAAAATAAAGTGTGAAACATCACAGAATAGCAAGAAGCTGTGATGGACAGAAAGCGCATTAGCTGTAGAAACATGTACAGATCCAAACATCCAACATTCTTATTTAGACAGCATGAGCTTAACAATTTTACAATATTTTGCAATTTACCAAGCATGTCAGTGCTCTGCATTAAGAGATAAAGTGTGCAAAAAATCTGAAAAGGACTTCTAGAGAGAGTCTAAATCTTCAAAAGCTGAAAGCAGGGACGACAGAGGGCTGACTTCTTGCCCCACACATGGAGGGAACATTTCTGAATTGTAGACTAGATATTGATACAGAAGTGAATATTGAATGGGAAATGTAGCTGTGAGCTTTTGAGTGAGAAAACAAGACCGCTAAGATCCCCATCAAAAATACCTTCAGGGGGAAAAATAGTCCTTCCTGAAGAATAACGTGATCTTGAACTGAAAAGCAAAAGTGAAAATGAAGCTGGTTACATTTGTTGTAATTGCTAAGCCTATAAATATGCTAAGCATTTACTAGCAGGTTAAATTCAAAAGTCAAAGAGAGATCCTGAAGCTGTGATCGACAATTACAAATTTGGGCTATATTTACAGATACTGGCTAAAGCAGTTTGATGTTGTATTATTATTCACATTTCTTTGAGATTGGATTCTTGGAGAACCAAACATGAAAATCTTATTGTATGTTTGCAATATAGTTAAGGGGCATAGTGTAATATGTCATAAGTGTACATTAAATCTGTATTTATATGACATGTGTGCTAGTTTTGGCTTTGATAGAGTTAATTTTCTTCATAGTAGCTACTATGGGGTTATGTTTTGGATTTGTGCTGAAAACAGCGTTGATAACACAGGGATGTTTTAGCTATTGCTGAGCAGTGCTTACACAGAGCCAAGGCCTTTTCTGCTTCTCACACCACCCCACCAGCGAGGAGGCTGGGGGGGCACAAGACGTTGGGAGGGGACACAGCTGGGACAGCTGACCCCAACTGACCAAAGGGATGTTCCATACCATATGGCGTCATGCTCAGCATACAAAGCTGAGGGAAGAAGAAGGAAGGGGGGATATTCAGAGTTATGATGTTTGTCTTCCCAAGTCACCGTTAGGCGTGATGGAGCCCTGCTTTCCTGGAGATGGCTGAACACCTGCCTGCCCATGGGGAGGAGTGAATGAATTCCTTGTTTTACTTTGTGTGTGTGCAGGGCTTTTGCTTTAATTATTAAACTGTCTATCTCAACCCATGAGTTTCTCACTTTTACTCTTCTGATTGTCTCCTCCATCCCACCGAGCAACTGTGTGGTCCTTAGTTGCCAACAGGGGTTAAACCACGACAACATGAAACTCTAGAAGTTTTTATCTGATAATGGTTCACAGTTTAATGAACAAAAAGAAACAGAGTCTCCTGCAAACTATTTACACTTCTTTTTCAGGAGAGTGTGTATTTCAGCATTTAACATCACAGGTATCTGTTATTCAACAGTTTGATGAACAAAGAAATTAAGACAGTTAAAAGATAATTCAAAAGGTTACAGAAGTTGTAAGGGTTTAGCTCTGCTAAACTTAAGGGCATCACCTTTGCAGCACAGTACTGCACCATTGAAATTGTGGTTAGCAGGGGAAAGCAGATTCTCAATTTAGCAGAACTGCAGCAGAGAGTAGAACAAATTGTAACATGCAGCAAGAAAAACTGATAAAGACACAAAAAATGCATGGTGTAACAGGGATTCAAAAGTATGAAATCCATTATAAAGTGGAGCTACAGTTCATTTCTACACAGACCACTTCATGAACTTTAAAACACTGCAGCTAACAGAAAGGTTACTCCTCATGTCTGTGAAGTACAGAATTCTGAAGATGAGATTTTGAGGAAAACAAGAGGTAGATGACAACCAATTCTTAGCAACAAGCAGCTAGACAGGTAGAATTTGCAGAGACAGCCAGCCCCCCCTCACCCCCCCCCAAACCAATGATTCTACAGAGACCCCAAAGAAACAGTAGCAGAGACTGCAAAGGAGCAGAAACAGGAATGTTTCATAGGAGTTCAGCTGGAATTCAGGAAAGATTCATTGAGCATTGCTAAAACAGTTGATGGAGCTGTAGTGACAAAAGGAATACGTACTGTCATTTTTAGTAACCGAACCAGATCATCAGGAGACAAGTCAGATACATAATTAACATAAATATCTACCCGGTCTGTGCCCAGTTTTAAGAACTGCAGGTTGCACAACTCACAACCAAAGAGACAGGCAATAGTGTCTGTTCCCTTGTGGTTTTGTGGCATCTCCTTTGGGGTGCTTATGTCACGTTGTCCTTCTCCTTTAGGTAAGTTATTACATAGCTTTATCAAACTACCTTGAAGAACTGTTTTCTTTAGGTCAATAAGGTCTTGAGGTTTTGAGCCTGATTATTTTCCTCTTTCTGCTCCTTAAGATGTGAATTGCTGGTTCAGCTGTCCTTTGACTGCTGCTCACTACCAGAAGACTACACGACTCTGCTGCTCGCTCCAGGCAGGCAGTTTTGCTGCTGGATCAGATTTTCTTGCCCTGCCTGTTCAACAACCATACTGCTTTGTGGTGCTGCCTCAGCTCACCTTACTCTCTCTGCTGACTCTTGCTGAGCCCTGCCAAACTCCCCTCAAATTTTGACTTCAGCTGTAAAAAAGCGTAAGTTTTCCAAAGAAATGTTCTATTAATTTGCATTAATTTTTGCTGTGAGTTATGCAAATTATGTAAATTATAAGGAGCCTTAAAGCCTCTGGAAACATGTTCAAGTGTCATACAGTGTCACAATATTTGCTTGACCTAGGCCTAGATATGTGTGAAGAATCTCTGAGAAATGTAAATTTATCCATAATTCATTTTGCAACATGGGCAAATTGAAACCGTGAGAATATCTTGACTGTGGCAGCAAGTGTTGCGAGATATTCCAACATTTACTTCCGAAAACCTTCATCTTGAATAATTTATTGCATGTGATACAGGTTCGGGAATTTGTAAGCTTAAATGTCTAAGTAAAAATGTATGGATCACTTAGTAAATGTTAATATTCATCTGGAAATGCATACTTAGACAGTAAAGGAGTGTGCCAGCCCTGCAGAACAAGTCTACTTTTATGCAAACTGTGATATTTTTCAACGTGACAATCAATTGGTATAGAAAGGACTACAGCTGAACCGAGAAAAGCAGTGACAAATTCATGTACAGCTTCATCTGTGTTCATTATAGTTGTGTTAGAAGCCATGATAAAGTTAGCAACTACTGTACATCTCTCCTGTCTGAAACATGGGCGTAAAGTGTGATACTTCAGATTACTGTGATGTTGCTAACTATTAAAATGTATATTTTAATTGTGATCACTCTGCCACTGCATTAGCTGTGACGGGAAAGTTCAAAATCGTAGTTTGAGTACAGATCCCACAGACATCCTACTTGAAGATTAATGTCAATGCAAGCAAGTTAGTCTACTTATTTCAAGACCAAGCATAGGTCTTTAAACTTAGGGTTTTATCCTTGAACCACAAATTCATATGGCTGTTTTTTTTAAGAGAAAAGTAAAGTTAATTATTTTTGTGCCACATTTTGAGGGTTTTTTATTTCCTTTATTTAGTTTACTTGCTTATTCTAAAACAGTGAGATATCTCAATGCTTTTGCAGCTCCAAAAATTGAGCAAGAGCTATTATAAGTAGATTGAAACTCAGTAGTACTTATTTACTGAACAGTGGATATTGGTATGGACATCTACAGTGGGCGAAGATTCACATCCTCTGGTAACTATAAAGGAATGTCATGCATTGATGATACTTTTTCAAAGATTCTGCTATGGGCATGTGTCTGCTGTGCTTTAAATTCTAAACTGTTGAGGGGATCACAGAATCACAGAATGATTGAGGTTGGAAGGGACCTCTGGAGGTCATCTGGTTCAACCACCTCCTGCTCATGCAGGACCACCTGGAGACAGCTGCCCAGGGCCACGTCCAAATGGCTTTTAAATATCTCCACATCCTGCCTAGGCAACCTGTGCCAGTGCTCAGTGACCCTCACAGAAAAAAGTGTTTCCTGATGCTCAGACAGAACCTCCTGTGTTTCAGTTTGTGGCCGTTTTGCCTCTTGTCCTGGCACTGGGCACCACTGAAAAGAACCTGACTCCATCTCCTTTGCACCCTCCCTTCAGGTACATTGATAAATTACCCCCCCAAGCCTTCTCTTCTCTAGGCCAAACAGTCCCAACTCTCAGCCTCTCCTTGTATGACAGATGCTCCAGTCCCTTAATCATCTTTATGGCCCTTTGCTGGACCAACTCCAGTAGTTCTGTATCTCTCTCATACTGGGGAGCTCAGAACCGACACAACACTCCAGGTGTGGCCTCACCAGTGCCGAGTAGAGAGGAAGGAGTAGAGGGGAAGAATCACCTCCATCGACCTGCTGGCAACACTCGTCCTAATGCAGCCCAGGACATCATTAGCCTTCTCTGCCACAAGGGCATATTGCTGGCTCATGGTCAACTTGGTGTCCACCAGGTCATTTCCTGCAAAGCTCCTTTCCAGTCAGGCAGCCCCCAGCATATATTGGTGCCTGGGGTTATTCCTCCCAAGGCACAGAGCTTTTCACTTCCCCTTGCTGAAATGCTTGAGGTTCCTGTCAGCCCATTTCTCCAGCCTGTTGAAGTCCCTCTGGATAGTAGCACAAACCTCTGGCATATCAGCCACTCCTCCCAGTTTTGTGTCATCAGCAAACTTGCTGAGGGTACACTGACCCATCATCCAGGCCATTAATGAAAATGTTGAACAGGACTGGATCCACTATCGACACTTGGGGTACACTGCTAATTACTGACCTCCAACCAGACTTTGTACCACTGATCATCACCCTCTGGGACAGGCTGTTCAGCCATTTTTCAATCCACCTCACTGCCTGCTCAACCAGCCCATGCTTCAGCAGCTTCTCTATGAGGATCTTACAAAAGACAGCATTGAAATCGTTAGTGAGTCTAGGAAACGGTATGTACTGTTCTCCTTTCATCTACCAAGCCAGCCATTTCATCGTAGAAGATTATCAAGTTGGTCAAATATGACTCCCCCTTGGTGGATCCATGCTGACTCCTCCTGTTCACTTTCTTGTCCTTCATGTGCCCAGAAATGGTTTCCAGGATTGGTTGTTCTATCACCTTCCCAGGGACTGAGGTGAGGCTGATCAGCCAAATGTTTCAGAATAGTATTGTTTTCCTCCTAGTAGCAGAGAACAGCTCTTTTAGTGATTCTTCATTGCTATTACTGGACAATGATCCCCTAATTCCAATTTTTCTGCTCATATTACTTTACACTAACAGTTTATTTATTTGTTATGTTTTGAAACACTCTGTCATCCTCTGATTACTAAGCCTTTTTATGTAGGGGAGTTAGTTAAGAAATCTCAGCATGAATATCCTTGTTTGCACAAAAATATGATCATTCATGCTGCAGTAACCTTATGCATAGAAGCTCTTCTCCAAATATTTGTGTGAACAAAAGGAGTTTGTACGAATTTTCATGGGAAAATTGAACAAATAAAGGTGTGTCCATTGCTGAATCATAGAGAAATTAGAATTTGTAAAAAATACTCATGATCAAAATTATTCTTATTATACCTCAGTTGAGGTAGCAATGCTCTAAGCAACCATTTTCAATAAGCTCTGGACTTGATATCTATGTATTAATTATCTCAATACCAGTAGAAATTGTTCTCTTACCTGAAAGAAGTTGGGCTAATCCTTGGCATTTCTAAGGCCAAGGAAGAGATGTGTCTGTCCAAATTCACCTGCTAGATATTAAATCCCTTTATTCAGATCCCAGCTCTAGATCAGTAAATTTGTAAACTTTTATTAATTTGAGGAGATTCCATTGATGTGTCCATCCATTTTGCCATACAGCTCCTGGGCCATACAATTTCTGGACATATATATTGAACAGAGATTCAAAGATAAAATCTGTCTTACTTTACACAGCTCAAGAGATACATGAATCTACAAAAAAAAAAAAAAAAAAAAGGCAAACAAAACTGTCATGCCTGCCAGAGCAAGTTAGGAAATTATTTTTATGATTTAAAATTACTTTCACTCTCCATGAAATGAAACTTTCAAAAGAGAAGTGAGAGAAAAGAGAGGGAGAAGAATAGGAAGAAAGGGAGGGTTAATAACAGTGCAGCTGCTCCACCTGATTTGAGGAAGCTGGAAGTTCAAGTTAAGAAAGTTTAGGGCTTTATCATATATTGAATTACTTACAAAATGTGGAAAATCTCCAGCAAAGATGAATGAGCAGATTTTACTCTGTGATGATCTGTAACCTAATAGGAGAAGTATTTACTTGAAACAAACATAAGAGATTTAAGCATCTATTGTGAGTAAGGCATGACAATTCCAAGCATGATTCTCTCACCTACCAAGTAAATACCATGAGCATCAGTGCATTAAGCCATAAGCTAGACTTAGTCCTTACTCCTCTCCTCATTCCAGGTCCACTCAAGCCTGATACATACATCATATGGAAGTTATTGAACTTTGACGCATAGATATTTCACTAAAACAACAAAAGATTTTCCAAGAAAATTCTCAGTTTTCTCTCTTGCATAGGAACCTTGTCACTGTGTCCCTCCTTTCCCCTACAGATGTTATCACCCTGGAGGGAGAGGAGACCTCTGCCACTCCTCTCCAGAAAACAGCTCATATTTCTTTCTTAAATCATGATGTTACTTAGGCCTCTGTAATTACATGACAGTTATGACCGATCCTTGAGTCAACACTTCCTGAGATCCTAAAGTCAATCTCTTTGTCTGTCTTTGTAAATCCTTCTGTGATTTTGAATGCTAATAAGAAATGTAGTCTTTGTTCTACTTTTGAGGAACTTCCCCCATTCCCAGTGCAACGAAACTTACACCATTTTCTCTGGGCATCACCTTCAATCATCCCACGTTCTAATCTTCTGATGAAGACCGACATACAGCACAGGTTCTTGCATTATGTCAATCCCTCAATCTTGGAACAGACCACTGGGAATTATTGACAAATTTACAGCAGCCCTGGTGCCATAATAGACAGCCCTTAGAGCCAGTTTGGCACCAGGGAGTGCCACGTTCCATGCCAAGCCATGCACCCCACAGCCATTCTCAAAACGCTGGCAATTACACTTGAATGCACATGCTGCATAGTTTGTGTGCAAAATTATTTAACTTTGCTTTGCTTTAGGTGAATAGGAGTTTCCGAGTTCACAGTGTTCCGGCCCTCATCAGTGTTGAGAAAGACCATTTTATTAGCAGAGTTCACAAAGACGTAGCTTGGGAACAGCTTCTAACTCTTGGTCTAATGGAGTAACATTAGTTAGTGGTTACAAAATTGATTGGCTTAAAAGGGAAATTAATTGGCCATGAAAGGGAGGAAAGGGAAACTGTACACTTTAGTTAGCTATCAAATAAAATAGACTGAAAGTTCCTTCTATAGGCAGCAAAACACTTTAATGAAGTTTTCAGTGCTAAAGGGTGGTAGATGATTCAGAAAACTACAAAAACTATATTAAATAGTACTAACTAAAGTAAGACAGACTCTTTTAAGGCTTCTAGCCCATTTTTCTCCTCTTCTTTTTTTTTTTTTTTCTCCCAGAACTGTAAGTGGAACTATAAGTGCCATAATGTATTGGAAAGTCCTTATAACTGTGTAACTGTGTTACATTGCATATTTCTTGAACTGCAGACAAAAATACTCTAATGGTATCCCAGCAGTGGTCTGAACTATGCACCATGCAATACTACTCTAATTCCAACTAGTGCCTCTAAAGTCAGTAAGGTTAAAGTAGACTGTGATTAGTTCAACAACACAACAGCTGGTCCAAGGTTTTCAGAAGCAATGACAATAAAATATGTTGATTTTGTTTAAGTGATGAAAGGGGGAAAAAACCTAAATCTATGTTAAAGGTTATTTAATGCTTGGCTTATAGATTTTTTTTTTTCTTCTTTCATGCTGAAAAGAAGAGATGGCAGCTGTAGTGCCTTGCTAAAAGGGAATGGAAACCACTGCATTTAATGCTTGCCTACAGCTGTGGAACACCACATTCAATGACTCAATAATTACTTTCTTCCAGTCTCTATTCCTATATAAAAAGCTAAAATAACATTTTTTTTAAAGGATCATTATTACCACTGAGAGGGATGAGGGCTCTCCATGCTCAATAATTAAACCATGTATTTAGGTTCTTAAACATTAAGTAAAATGTTTAGTTCAGGTAACCAATTCAACATCATATATGGAAGTACTATGAATAGGATCACTCTGGCAGATAGATGGATCTAGAAAGTTTGTCTGCCCTTTGCCCAACAGCCTGTGCTCACCAGTAAGTAACCGAGAGCTTAGATCAAACTCTGTTTTTCTGGGCAAACAAATCATTCTAATTAGCACATAATTCTGGGTGGTTGTGTTCATTTTATTATATTTCTTAACTGCTATTGCATTGTTATACAGACGGCTTTTATATGTTTTCTTGCCATTTTCCCTCATTACGTACTTCTAAGATGAATGTAAATGTGATAAAGACCGTGATTTTTCATGTTAATGAACAACTCGAACTACTGAGAAACATCTGAATTGTTGACAAATTCACAACAAACTCAGTGTTGCTTAATTATATTTCATTACACTATGCAAACCGTTTTAACATGACAGAGAATGCCCACTGTATGGTGCCTGGGGGGTTCTTAGACTTTTATTGAACTTTAGCAAACATGGGGCAATCAATCAGTACTATCATTACTACCATTTGATTCTGTTAACCCTTCTATGCGTACAGAAGCTCCTCCACTCTGTCTGGCTTCTCAAACGTCCCATGAAAGGACCTGAAGTGATAGCAACTTTGCACTCATGTCTGATGCTCTCCAAAGCTGTGGAAAAAAACCAGCACCACAAATTCTGAACGATGAAGAGCCTACAGCAAGAAAAGCTGCTCCCTCACTGCAGGAGCCTCCTTTTGGAGACGGAGTGCTCTGGAGCTGTCACTAGGTTGAACGTCATTACTATCTGTATCTAAACATTGCTAAGTCAGTCCACTTCACCTTTTCTAAGTTGTTATACATGGCTTCCTGAAGAAACCACAAACATTTCTTTATAGCACAACTGAAGTTTCGTCAGTGCTGGCACTAACGTTACGGAAAGTTCTGTTTTGCTGAGTGGTTCCTTACTTTCAAGAGCAAGTTCTGGCATTTACTGTTGCTCTGGCTCACCTCTTCCCATAGGTTGTAACTAACGATGTCATGGTTGTTAGCTGTCACAGTTACGTTATGTATTTCTACAACACTCACTAAAAATGCAAAAAGTTCATAATTACAATATTTGCTTCATTTTTCCTTTTTCATCTTCATGAACCTTATATTGTTACATGACATGCAACTAATATATGCAGAAGACATGAAAAATCTGGAGCTTACCCCTAGCAACAAATTTTTATCAAAGAAATATATATCCATGATCTTTGCTGCTGTATAACAAGCGAAAAATAAATCAATTTCAATTTGTAGAAATGCGTATGTAGCAAGAACATGAATCCACATCCACTTGGGCTATTTTTGAAAGTCTGAAAATCAGTGATTAGAACTGATGTTAAAACAAAAATCCTACCTCAGATTGGTATTTGACCTAATCATTCAACCCACTGAGTCTCAGTATGCATAATTATGTGTCTAACCATAGTGTGTATCAGAATTATGACCTGCTAAAATGTATACTGTATTTAGGTTTTTGCAAAGAAGAAGATAAAGCACCAGTATATTGTATCATTTAAAAAAAAACATATTCCCTTCACGTGTACAAAAGAGATGATAAAGTAAACTTACAATATACTAAGGAGATTCCTCATAAATTTTTGGTATTTGTCATGAGCACCAGACTCATGGACTTCAGTACTATTCATCTTTCCTGTTCTCTGAAGTCTTTCTTTTAATAATGAAGTAATTGGTCCAGAGTCTTGTTGCTATGAAAATCAGGAGGGGGAAAAAAAGAAATCACAAACAAATTCAAAGGTCATAAAATCTACAAAATCGGTGCTTTCGTACGTTACGAGGGTCACCTTTAGGTCACAGTTCTACCTGGTGCTCAGGTGAACAACAAAATCTAGATGGTCACTTTTCATTATTTTGTCAGGAGCACAAATACTGAACCTGTCAGAAACTCTAACGGCAAGAGCTATGCTGCACCAGACACGGCTAGACTAGACTTGCTATCATCATCTCATTTTACTGCAAAGTCAATACAGTGTCCACTGCATAAATACGTTGTCCAAGCCATCTACTTTTGGGCAATATTCATGGTGAGAAGTGAAATTTTCCAGAATATTTCAACTACTCAGTGTCCAACAGTGCTGCTATTAACATCAATGTCTAAATTCACATCTGCTTCAAAGACAGCCGGGGCCATGATGTGTCAACTAGAATAAAGGAGCCTAAATGTATCTGGGGGGGGAAAAAAAATTACCCTGGGACTTCAGGCTTCGTTCATTGTTTTCTAGCACGCTAGTAGCGCTCAGGGCCACATGACGTGTAAAATGATTCCACACTCATGCAACTTTGTCTCCCCGTCACCTGCACGGCATGAACAGATCTACAGTTTTTTAATGTA
Source organism: Phoenicopterus ruber ruber (assembly GCA_009819775.1). Classification (NCBI taxonomy): domain Eukaryota; kingdom Metazoa; phylum Chordata; class Aves; order Phoenicopteriformes; family Phoenicopteridae; genus Phoenicopterus; species Phoenicopterus ruber. The sequence goes on from CM020218.1 coordinate 46,738,271, forward strand.
ATGTTAACATTTAAAATGAATTAGAATGGAACAAAGTTTTTGATATACTGGTACTATATGTTACCAGTAGAGAATGTAGTCACTAAGAAAAATTTAGGGTAGCTCTCTATTCCAGTTTGGGGTTTTCGTGGGGTTTTTTTGAATGTTTCCTCATTTGGGAGCAATCCAGCTAGTCACTTTGTTATATTCAGATATTATTTATTATGCAGTTGCTAAAAATACAGTAGAGAAGAATGGCAGCAAGATCTACTACAATGACAAATGACATCCCATGTCTCATTAAAAAGACAGTGGCTGCTAATCAGTGTGTGTAAATACTTCTTAGTTCCTGTGGCAAAATGACATTTTAAAGGCTATCCCCCTTTCTCCACTTGTAAGCGAGGTCTTTGCCACTCCATCTCAAATTACAGTAAAGGAAAACTCCCTAGATGCTAGAATGTGAGTCTGTATGGCCTACAAAAAGTGACAGGGTTTTTTTTTAAAAAAAAAAAAAAAAAAAGAAACAAAACGTATTATTTGTCTTTGCTATCCCCTTTTCGATTATTCTCTGCCCAGGTCACACCTTCCTTGGTGTGGAACAGGTTAATGCACCTCTCTGGTTTTGATCAGGTTCTTGAAAGTATGACATTCTGCTCATATATGAGATCATGTGTACCCATTCCTGCCCTCACCCCTTTCTTTCTCCAGACCTAACCCATTGCTGAATAAACAATACAGTTCCCTGCTGTTTGTTTAACCACAAAGAATTATTCTGACACTGTAATAAGGCAGGGAAAACAAAACCACTGCAGAGTTACAAAGAACATCTAGGAACTTGCTAGATCAGGCTAGCAATTCATTTACTCTGGCGATGGGTTATTGCATATAACAGAGGCAGCAGCTCATGCAGAAGTGCACACAGAGGGGGCCAGAAGCTCTGCTGAGGACAGTATACGTGCTGCTCAGCAGTCGTGGTGGCATGCTGCAGGGTACAGTCCCCAGCAGCCACTGGAGAATTTCCCCCAGCACATCTGAGGTCTCGACTCAAGCGCAGATGCATCTCTTCAAGTCTGGGGCTGCAGGGGTGCCGGGGCTCTCTCGCTGAGGCTGGGGTAGCAGGAGATGGGCTCCTCACCTGCAGGAGGAGTGCACTGGTGCAGGGTCTGTCTTGCCAACTAAAGGAGCTGTGACAGGAGATCAGCATACTCTGCAGCATCAGAAACGGGGAGAAAGAGATTGAAGTCCCTGTCAGCTGCCCCGACCTGTCACCTGGGTTGGTTTGCTGCTTGCCAGGGCTCACATTTGGGATGCTGCAAAAAGACTGATGGGGCTTCATCAGCCCTTAGGCTATTAACTCTGCTGCTCTTCCACATGCCAGGGAAGACCTGGAGCTTATCAAGTGTGACTATACGGCTCTGGGGGAGATCATCAAGGGCACAGGTGGTTTTCTCCTCAATCCTGGTAGTGACCCACTGATCCTGTGGGTCACCAACCAGCTGCACGCCTGGTGTTGGAAACAGGGATCTAGTTTTTATGATCATGGGACTCTCCAAGGATTGAGGACTGCTGGAAAGAGACATGATCCACCTTACAAAGTAGATCAAAAACATCTTTGCCACCAGGCTGTGCAAGCGAGTGAGGAGAGCTTTAAAGTACAAACAACAAGGGAGAGAGTCAACAACCAACAATCAAGTCTGGAAATGGTGGACCAGGTCGGCAAGCAAAGGGTGCAGGGTGATGTGGACTGGAGCATCTTCACGACCAAGAAAACAAGGCTGAAAGGTGTCCATTTCAAGCATATACACAGAAATAAAGGAGTGCTTGCAAGAGAAGACAGTGTCATGGGGAAGGTGCTTGTATCCTTTCTGGGAAATGAGCACAGCTGGGTGTCTCTCTGAAGTGCCTGTACACTAACACATCCAACATGGGGAACAAATGAGGAATTAGAGGTCAGTGTGCAGTTGCAGGGCTATGAACTCATCACAGAGGTGTGGTAAGATAACTCACACAGCTCAAGTGCTGCAATGGATGGATATATGTTCCACTTTAGGAAGGACAGGCCAGGATGGCAAGAAGAGAGAGTCACCCTTTATGGAAGAGGAGCAGGAGTGCATGGAGCTCTGCCTTCAGATGGATGATGAGCTGGCTGAGACCTTATGGGTCAGGATTAGAGGGCAGACTAAAGTGGGTGATATTGCTCTGTGTGTCTGCTGCAGAACACCTAATCAGGAAAAAGCAGATTACGCCTTCAGATAACTTCACTTTTGCAGCTGGTGGTCCTCTCAGGGGACCTGGACAACCTCAGTATCTCCCAGAGAGACAACACAGAAGGGCACCAGCAATCCAAGACACACTAGCGGTGTATCCCAGGGGTCAATACTGGGGCAAATACTGTTTAACATCTTCATTAACAACTTGGATGATGGGACAGAGCGCACCCTCAGCAAGTTTGGACATGATACAAAAACTGGGAGGAGTGATTGATAAACCACGTAGTTATGCTTTTATTCAGAGGGACCTCGACAGGCTGGAAAAATGGGCTGACAGGAATCTCATGAAGTACAGCAAAGGGAAAACTAAACTCCTGCACCTGTGTAGGAATAATGCTATGCACCAGTACAGGCTGCAGACTGGCTGGAAAACAGCTTTGCCAAAAAGGACCTGGGGGTCCTGGTAGGCAACAAGTTGAACATCAGCCCAGGCCCATGTGCCCTCGTGGCAGAGAAGGCCGACAGCCTCCTGGACTGTATTAGGAAGAACGTTGCCAACAGGTTGAAGGAGATGATCTTTCCCCTCTGTTCAGCCCTAGCGAGACACATGTGGAGCACTGTGTCTCTCCAGTACAAGACAGAGACATACTGGAATGGGTCCAGCAAAGGGCCACAGAGATGATTAAGGAACTGGAGCATCTGTCATACAAGGAGAGGCTGAAAATGCTGAGACTATTTATCCTGAAGAAGAAATGGCCCAGGGGAGATCTTTTCAATGTTTATAAATATCCAATGGGGGGAGTAAAGAAGATGGAGCCAGACTTTTCTTCACAGGACCCAATGACTAGACAAGATGGCACAAACTAAAATACAGGAAATTCTGTTTAAACACAAGAAAAAACTTTTTTTTTTTTTTTTTTTTTTTACCGTGAGGGTGACAGCACTGCACAGGTTGCCTGGAGAGGTTGTGGAGTCTCCCTTCTTCTCAATATTCAAAACCTGACCAGACACAACCCTGAGCAACCTGCTGTAGGTGACCTTGCTTTGAGCAGGAGTTTGGACTAGATGATCTCCAGAGGTGCCTGCCAACCTCAACTGTTCTGTGATTCTGTGGTATAGTAGCAATGGTGATATACGTAGGCTGCCGAGGTGCACGTAGAACTGTGTGCACAGTGCAAGCAACTGGAGTCAGAAAAACAAGCATATCTACATCCATAAATCTATAGGTATTAATATAATATATCTGAAAATAAATATGGTGAGAAATTGTCACATGGATTGTGGTGGTAATCTGTTTAAATTATTCTTAGAGGTGGGGGAAAGGGGAAAGGGAAGGGCAAGGGGAAGAAAGAGAAACAGTTACAGTTTGTCATTGAACCAGACACAGTCAGCAGTTTGAGTTTATCAGAAGTCATGACAGCAATAAAAATTAAAGGATATAATAGGGTATATTTTATCACAGATATTTTCCCTTGTATAAGCTATGCTATGTAGAAGAGATGCTGACTGCCAAAAAAAAGATGCTGATTTCTCCCTTTGTCCTTCAGCATGCCTCTATTTTATGAATTTTCTGTTGTTGTGTCACCCATCCCAAGGCTTCCTTTATGCTCCTTACTACTAGGTACAGTTCAAGAAAGATGCCAAAAAACTCTTAGGGTTTTTTGTGAGGTAATATATGTGTGTGTGTGTGCGCGCGTGCGTGCGTGTATGACAAGTTTCATCCTAAATCTTACTGGTCAGCACCTACCTAAATTTCTACAAGATACAGACATATATTTTCACATACAAAAATAAAAAATATATAGATATAGATAATATATATAGTCTAACAAATTTCTGGATGTTTTCACCGTAAATATCTGACTCTTTTCTGAATCCCACAGCCCTCCTCACTGTAGAAATACTTAATGACTGAGAGTTCCACAGGGTAATTGCAATGTGTACAGAGTGTTTTCCCTAGTTTTAAGTGTATCACTTCTGTCTTACTGAACTATAGCCTGATACTGTATAACAAAAGGTACATCAAAATAGTATTTTCCTTCTCTTTATCCTTTTGCACCTCTACAATAGAGTCATTACTGAAAATTCTCCCTATCTCTTTTCCCGTATTTTCATCTTTTTAATGTCTGTCATGTTCTTATGGTATTTCATCATACAGCACTGCATCTTCTTGCTTAATCTTTTTGGAGACAGGGCAATCAGAACTGAATGTAGCATTCAAAACAACTGGGTAACATCATATGTTAGAGTTGTACCCCTTTTCTTAGGAACACTAGCACGATACCATTTTGAGATCACTGCTGTGCATTGCGTCAATACTCAGTGAGCTGTCCAGGTGCTTTTATTACGCATAGATCCAGTTGGTGTTAAAGCTAGGAATTTCTAGGATCTGGGATCAGCAGCTGAAAGCCTGCCACTGGCCTTAGAGTCGCATCACGTGCATTCAGCTCACAGCGTACAGGCACTGCTAATTTACCTTGGAAACCAACAATCTCAGCAGAGTGACGCTTGTCCTCCCTTTGTCCTTCATATCTCTCGTCTATGAACTTGCAGTTGTCACGCTAGCAGCCCTAGAGCTCCCCTTAAACCCTTTACCCAGTTCAGAGCTGGAGGAACACATAAAGCCATTGGATGCACGTCCATGGCCTTCCTCCATGTTCCTGGGCATCCATTTTGTTGCTTGCACATCCTAGGGGCACTCTGCTTGAACAGGGAAGCACACACGTAATTACGCTTAGAGGGTGCATACCAGCACTCACAAATTGGCTGAAATTGCACATCTTGGATCTGTGTGAGTGTTCTCTACCTCACCACTAACGGACAAAGCCACAGCATTGATCAACATACAAAGAAATTAACGCTTTCACATTTCCAACAATCTAGGAAATCATCACATAATGATGTATTCTCTCAGCAATAAGTGGATGTTTGATGGAAATCTAGGAACAGAGACAGTAAATGTTGCAGGAATAGGAAACCAATTAAGTAAGGTCCATATGGATTACACTGTGAGCACAGCGGGATGCAGAGCAGAGGGACTGAGTGCCATATGGAGTGTAGATGGTGAGCCCATCTGGGTGTTTTCTTTATGAAGGAGACCCACAATTTTATTATACCCATTCTGAGCTTCAAATTACAAACATCTTAAAAATGTTTGAATTATTTTTATTTTTACTATGATTCGTTTATGTGTATATGCAATACACATCAGTTGGAAGCATGTGGTTTTGAGTTATGAAGAATAAATCTCTGTTACAGAGATTCACTAATGTAGGGTAAGATTTGAAAGTTCCTGGCAGTCAGTAGCAAGAGACAGCAAAAAGCTGTACTACCATGGGAACAGAACAGGAAGAAAATTCTGTAAGGGCACAGTTATGCCCATAGTTCTTTTTAAACGCCGAGGGGGGGGAATTAAGCTGCAATTTTTCTCAACTTGTTACCATTTTTTCCTCTATTATTTTTCTAGTTGCAGTATTTCTGCTTGGTTTGTTGATGTTAATTCTCCATTCAGCTGAAAGGAATAAGAGGAAAGGGAGAGGAGGGAAAGATGACTCAGTCATCAAATGCTCTGCAATGTCTCTCTCAGGTGTCCTGCAATAGGAATAATGAACCTCCTTACACCTCTTTACACAGGATAAGCCACAACCATTCTTTATCAGGGAGTGTAGTGGTAGAAGGAGGAGTAACAGTTTTAAACTGAAAGAGGGTAGATTTAGATTAGATATTAGGAAGAAATTCTTTACTGTGAGGATGGTGAGGCACTGGAACAGGTTGCCCAGAGAATCTGTGGATGCCCCCTCCCTGGAAGTGTTCAAGGCCAGGCTGGATGGGGCTTTGAGCAACGTGGTCTAGTGGCAGGTGTCCCTGCCCATGGCAGGGGGGGTGGAACTAGATGATCTTTAAGGTCCCTTCCAACCCAAACCATACTATGATTCTATGATAATCTTTTCCTTAAATAAAGAAGGGGGAACCTGTACCTCCAAAACCTGGAATGTACTTTTTGTACATAGAGGACATTTTTTGTGAGCCCATTTCATTTTGCACTGCAGCAGAATCATACAATCAATTACATGTCTCAGCTGAACTTTCAAAATCACCATATCAGGCTCTCAAGCACTTACCTGATCGTGCTCTGAGTCTTATTTAGTGCTTTCTTATTGCTGGAGCTGGATGTTTCTTCAGATATACACAGGTGTGTTGCCCCTAGACAGTGCATTAATATAGGAGCTGAAAACCACACATTTTCTGTTTCAGCCCAGAATGCATATAGCCTACTTTAGAACATTCAGTGCTTTTAGCTTTATCCACTTTCTACATGCCCTATCCACCAGCAAAAGGAACACAGACACTGAACCAACCTGGCAAGGATCATACTTATTTGCTCCTACGGTTAACCACGTAAACCTGTTTCTCTATCTGTCTGGCTCACCTTCAAGGAATTAGTCAGTGATTGCTTAGAGACCTGAGGACATGTGAACAACAGATAAAATGGTTTTTGTGGAGTTTTCCCCACCAACAATACTTGTGTCTGTGATAGATACGGTGTGCTGAATTAAACACGTTTATCTTCATTCAGACTATATTAGGACCTTTCTTCATTTTCCAGCATAAATCTATTTTCTTTGCTTATGGATCAAAATATATGCAAAACAATTCATTGCTGAAAAACAAAATCACCAAATGAAACTGTAAGATCCAGCTACAAACGTTAGTTTGAATTTCAGATGACTAGGCCAGTTTTTGCCAGCTCAAGGGCAACAAGAACTTTCTGTCTTGCGCTTGTCATTTCAGTATGCTTGATAAATTGGACTGGACAGTAATAAGAAACTGGAGCCTTTGGAATTTGGCACCATGATAACTTCGAATACAGCAGGAGAGGCAAGTAGTGGGTACTTTTTCAGACATATATCAGAAGAACAAAAATATATCTAGGCTCAACACGACTGCAATTGCATCAGTGTTGCTTCATATAAACAGAACTGCAAGAACAGTGATATGACTTCAAGCTTGAGGCATTATAAGTTTAGCCTGACAGAAACCAAAACACTTATTTTCTACTTCATAGGAGAAATAATGAGTTTCTAAATGGAAAATAAAGTTGTATTGAAATAAGAATATGGAGACCATTCTTTTGTATAGGTTTTCTGTAGCAGAAAAGAGACATGAAAGCAATTTAGGAGATGTATATGGGAATATGCATGTTATTTTTATTCTGTTACAAAAGTGACCAGAATATCACAGTAAATCATTTATAGATGCGTGACTCCATTGGAAACATCTGTCATTCTCAAAACATGGAAAGAAAATTATTTATTTTCTACATCTGTATGTATTGTGACTGGTTTTGAGAACACTTGGTATTCATGTTTTTTAGGCTTACAGCAGGTTTCATTGGGCCAGGATGCCTCTCTCATCTGTGCCTTCAGCCTCAAGAAGTGATCTACCTAGGGTAAGTTTTTCCTTTATCAGTGTAGGTCTGATGCAGGCCAGAGGCTTGCAGATTAGCCTGAATCCTTTGAAGTAACTGGAAATAAACTCTGACGGGATTTGCATCAAAAACTAAGCATATCCTCCATACTACTATTAAAAAGCCCCGATGACATAGAATGCATTTATATGGCACTGTGTTTGTACTGCAAGTTAAAATCTGCATGTTTTATGTTTTCCTATAATTGTCATTTCAACTACATTATTCAATAATTTCTCATATAAAATCTCTTTCCAGAAGGTCTATTCCAGTTTTATTGGAGTTTTCCTTACCATTTGAAGTGTCAGGTGGATCTGCCTTTTTCTAAAATTTATTTTCATATATAAAACTTTATTTATGGGTTTCCAAGAAAAAGTAGCAAAAGTAGTTACCATGCATCAGTATAGTACCCCCAAAAGGGTAACAAATATTTTCTATGAAAACATCACATTCTTTGCTCTGTATGCTATTTTTTCTGCTACTTCAATTTAGTATTTTACACTTGCTATTGATTGTTCTATTTATTTCGTATTCCGTGAGTCTGGCTGCCTGGGTTTTTGTTCTTTTTTTTTTTTTTTTTTGAGAACTACAAAACAAAAAGAAACTTCACTCTTTAGCAAGTATAGTCAAATAAGAAATCAGCTGGAGCATTTTTAGATCAAATCTATAACAATGGAAAAGCAAGCCTGCAAAGAAACCATCGCCTTCAGAGCCAAAGCCATAGAAGCAGAAAAAAGCATTCAAAACAGAGGGAACAGAAGTTTAAAAATGTACAAGCTCTTTATCAGTGAATATGAACAAAGATTCCTATCATAAGTTGAAAAGTAGAAATGACTCAACTAAACTAAAAGAAAGGCATTTTCATTCTGGAAAAGAGTGTATGCACAGAAATGTACCATGATTTAATAACGAATTTCAAAATTACTATGGATTTAATGTCTGGTGGACAAAATCTGTAAATATCATTCCTCAGATCGACATCTCTCAATGACAGACATTTTTTCTGTCACTTTAAATAGTTATAGTAGGGGGGTTTTATTCACCTGAGCTAATTATAAAATACCCATTTAAAATCTGAGTAACAGACTGTATGCACTATTCCACTCTTGATTTTACCAGTGTCACAGACAGATGGAGAATGGCTTCTCACTCCTGCTCACTTTTAACATGTAAGAAGGATATTAGCACTTTTAGCCACAGCCCTGTATTGTAGTTTTCTTTCATTCACTTACCTTTATAGTTCCTAGAGTTTTCTCAGAGTTGCAACATTCCTCATTCTAAAATCTTCAATGGTCCTTATTCTTAAATGCTTCACTTCACATTTATGCATATTACAACCTTTTTTTTTTTTAATGTGTCCACGTGGATCTAGAATGAGGCAACTTCACATGATCCAGCTCATCTTCAAATTATTATTTTCAAAAATTAGCACTTTTCCCATTTTCTGGAAATTCCCTGGTATTCCAAGAGTTCTTTAAAAAGACTATTAGGATGATAAAGATGACTTCAGTCAGTTAGGAAGTCAAGTAATTTTCTGAGAAGACCCGAAAGACCTGCAAAATACTCACAGTCATCATCTCAGGCTGCTTCCAATAACTTATTTTCTGCTGGGCAGACAGCGTAGGAGTCAACTGTATTGTCTTTTCTATTTTCAGCCCTTGTGCTCCATGTACTACCCAGACAAAGAAAATAAGTTTTCAAATTCCCCCTCTCCCAAATATGCAGCGTTTTTCTCCTCCTTAGGGTATATTCTTTCTACTCCATGTTGTTCAAGTCTTCTGCATGTTGAAGAACTGGCTGTCTGGTTTTTGCTTGTTTGTTTGGAGTTTCTTTCCCAAATTTGCTTTTGGTTAGCACAGATCTCATTTATCTCTCTCCATGCCTGGTTAGGTGTATTTACTGTCAGAGCCAAATTAACCTTACAAGCTCTCTTAACACGAATCTGATCCTACCACCTACAATAAACATCAGCTTGAATTTATGAAAACTTCTCATCTTTTCATACTACTTAAAAAAAAAAAAAAATATTTTGGAATCTCTTTTGAAGGAAAGGATTTTGTTCAAAAGATTGAATACCAAGAACTTCTACTAACACTACTTCAATCAAATCAGAGAGATCTAAAAGGTGATTACCACGAAAGTTTCTTTAGGGTAGACACAGCTTCAACACTGTAGCCGTTCTCCCTAAAATAGGAATAATCAATAGTTACCTTCTAAAGTTTTCGCATTATTAAATCAATAATTACAAGTTAGACATAGCATTCATTAAATAACTGTTTTACAACAAAGGTGAGTTGATAAAAATATGTACGTCATAATTGGAATGAACAGCAGTCTTTTTCCTCCTAGACTAAATGCAACTTCCAGGCTTTTCTATCTGCATTTCCTGGCACTTCATAACACTGGGTTATTTATGAGGTCAAAACCAGATAACTGAAGAAAAGAAGAAAAAGGCAAAAAAAAAGACAAAGAAAAAAAAAAGCCAAAAGAACATGGACTTTGAAATTTGACTTGATTTCTTGGCTACGCTCCACCCTCCAAAATGAAACTGAAGTATTTCACTTAAGGCCATAAAACATGAGTTTAACTCCAAATTACAGACTTTACATACATTCATTTTGATGACTTTGAAAAGAAGTTTGAACTTTACCTAAGGCATTTCTACCGATTTCTACTTCAACCATCAAACAAACCAACCAACCAACCAACCCACTAAAAATCCCACCTCACTTACTATGCGACTCTACAAACAACATAGAAGGCTAAAAATATACTTGCCTTTTCCTAGCCTTTTCTTCCTTTCTTTCTAGCATTCTTACAATGAAATTGTTCCAGCTGTGGTAAATACTGTTCAGGCATGGATCTGCAATACATTTTGCACTTTGATATTCATAAGTATACATTTCCTTCCAAGCTGAAGACATTTATCACAGTTTGACTGGCAGTTATAGACCCATTTTCTAGAAGAAATATACTATATATTGGGCTTTCTTTCCCACTTTTCACTTTTGTTTGTAACTAGATTATATTCCTTTTTTTATTTATGTTTTTTTCCAATTATTCGTACATCCTTAGACATATCTACTGCAAACTACCAGTGCAGCTCTTTCACTTATTTTCTTCAGAGGAAAATGTGAATCAAATTCTATATCTTTATTCCAATAATTCAGTACTTCTTCAAAGAACATCAAAGCACTCTTTGATCAAATGGGAAATGATCAAAGACTAAGCTTGTTAGAAAAAAAACCCTACAAAGTGGAGATTCTAGTGCCTTTTTTCACTTTTATCTTGGCTCCCTGCTTTGATTATGTGTTTTATTGTACGAAGAAGGTTGATGGCAGAATAAAGTAAAACAGAAATTGAGGGCCAATGGAAGTATAAGTATTACTGAAGTGCTTGACTGTTTCATGCTCTTGTTTTCAGTGCGACGCTAGCTTGTGAAACAAGGAGAGTTATACCTCATTGAGAACTCCATTCTCATGTACATGCATAAGTTTCCACCTCAGGTTAAATAGGACTTTAAATTCAAAGAGGATCTACCGGTACGAAGATAATGCCAGCTGCATGTGCCTGATTAACCTAGTAGTGCACTGGAGGCCCCAGTACTCCGAGAGGCTGATGCAACTGTTTTATGTTACTAATCCAGTCCTCCTGTGTAGTTCTAACTCTATTTTTGCAATGTGATCACTTGCGTTATGGCTAAGGTGACTTGAGATGTTAATTTAAATATGGAAACCTTGAGTTATCACTGCACTGGAGATAAGCTGTGAAATCGACAATGAATAAGAAGTTGGGGGGGGTTGTTGTTATTTTCATTAATTTCTTAATATGTACCTGGTCCTGAATTAGGGCCTCATATTCTTCCTAAATTTACCTGAAATCAAAGTTGTCATCATATGGACTGCACATAATGCCTAAATGTATATGCTACAAGAAATGTTTTAGGAAAGGAGTAAAGGAATCCCTTTAAAATCATGATATTAGCATTTCAGGCTTGGTTTATGCTATTTTAGGTGCTCGCCATCTATATCTGTATGCTTGTTTACTATATCTTTTATTAATTAAATCACAAATGCAGAAATTGAGGATGATTACATTTCAGGGCTATGTGTCAAAACAAAGCGTTCAGACAGGCTCATTCACCTTCTGAAAATTAACTGAAAATAAGAAAACAGTTATTTTGTAAGTCTTTGGGATGTTAATGAAATCTAATTTTTTTTAACAAGCATTACCTACATAATCCAAAATTCAAGCTGGCCAGATAGATAGTCAAAAAGAAAAGGGGGGGGGGGAAGAGAAAAAAGATGAAATTGTCTTTACACCTTTTATTTAGTCCGAGCACAGGAACTCCCATTGCCTCACTCCTCTCCTAGCCTTCCCTCTCACATTTTTAACACCACTTATCTCCAAACCTCATACCTTACCCAATCAGCTCTTTTTTACCCCTTACACTCACATTTCACCATCTTGACCACCCCTTTAACCACCATTGCAGAACAGTATTAATCTTATCCTGGGACATACATCAATAGTGAATAAAATCAGGTAGGTTTACAGATGTATTGTTGGAGGTGGATCTTTGCAAGGAGAATTCAGGCTGATTTCTCAGAGATGAAACGTAGATTGCAAGATGACTTGATCATAGGATTCACACAAAGAAAAGACTGGCAGTTAATTCAGCAAAGCAAACATACAAAAGAGAGGACAAATGACTGGAAGTTTAAATCAGAAAAACTCAAACTGGAAATAAAGTGCAAATTATTAACCGTGTTTTGTATGATCCACCGCTGTAAGGAATTATCAAGGAAATTTATTATTATCCAATTCTTTATATCTTCACATTATACCCACTAACTGCCTTTTGAGAAAATGGCCTCAATCCAGTCATACCAGTTATTGGCAAAATGCAGGGATAACTGGTTGATACATAAAATACTGTGATATACAGAAGTCCACTAAATGCATTCATTGTTAGAAAACGATCAGTGAAAGTGTTAATTTGGTAATGAGTGGAGGAAAAAAGATTAGTAAGTGATAAGCAATGTTGAGAAAGCTGAAATATTTCACTTTTTTGTATCAGTCTTCATTAAAACAATAAATTGGAAGCATGTAGCTACCTAATACTAATTAATAGTAACAAAAAAGTGGTAAGGTATCAGCCCAGAACAGGGATGGAAAAGTTTACAGATTAACTTCTACATTATATATTTTCAAAACTTTGGAACTTGATGAATTTCTTCCTGAGATACTTAAAGGATGATCTGAAAACTCATAGAATCATTCTCTTTGCAAAATCATCGAGGAGGAGTTAGGCACCAAAAGACTGGAAAAGCATAAATGTAATGTTAGTAAGTGTAGTAAGCGTAGTGTTAACAGAAAAAAACTAAAAAGCAAGCAAAGGGGAACTAAAGAAATATAGCCAGCTTGTGCTTACTTCTGAGAAAACTGAGAGATGAATATTCCAGCAAACTATTTGCAAACATTCTGCAGAAGCAGTACACATCATATACTTCAGTGTCATAGCATACGCTCATAAGAAGCCAGGAAGCTGAAGCTGATTTAATTGCTACATGGTAGCGGCAAAACTACTTGGATAACCATCGCCAGAGAGCGGTTAACATAATGAAATTCAAAGAGTGGCTGGGGGGAGATACAGAAGCCTATACTCAGTTAGGACCTATTCAGTGACTTCATTAACGGCATGGGTGGTGGGGCAGAAGATGTGTAGCGAATCTGCACTAAGGTAAGGGGGATGGCACCTAAATTGCAGCACAATGTGCAGATGACAAACTGGAAATCGGTGCAAGACATTACACCTGGCCAACAGCAACCAAATACATATAGGATAAAGGGACAGGATGGGAAAAAACTGCCTAGGTAGCAGATCTGCAGAAAACGATATAAGAATTACAGGGCAACAGAGTCTAAACACCTGTTCCCTGCTCTAATTATCATGGCCACAGCCCTCATGAACAGAGCAGACCTGGACACTGCAGTCCAAGAAAGATGGGAATCGACTGGATACAGATCAGCTGGAGAAGACCAGCAGGTGGTCAGAGGTCCAGGAAACACGGGAAGACGAGACTGGACAGCTTTTTAACCTAAAGACAAAGCTGACTGGGGACATAGGATAGGTTTTAATTATGTTAAAGGCTGTGGAACAGCGCGAAATAAATTATTCCTGCATTACAGTGGTGTACGGGAAAAACAGTAATAGGTTTCAGTTGCAGCAAAAAGGATAGGATATTAGGAAAGAATTGAGATGATAAGGACTGAGATGAGGGCACAGGTTGACCAGTAAACTAATGGAATCTCTGCTATTGGAATGATTCACAGGCTAGGCAATACCCAGGTCTGGGTAAAGCAGAAACTAATACTGTTAATGTAGGTGATACTGATCTAGCTGATGTAGCTGATATAGCAATAATCTACGAAAAAGCCCACAGTACCTAGAGAGATGATGTTATATAGGTAGAGTCACATCAACTGCATTCAAGTTTATATAACAAGTAAATGCTGTGGCCTCCTTTGGAAGGTCTTTTATAGCAGGTAAAGGATCATATCTGATATTCATGTGACATTTCCACAGAACAGGAACTTAAAAAAAAAAAACCTATAAAATCCTATTAGAAGAACTTGAAGAAAAGACACCTACAGAGATCAGTTTTCCGCTACATTTGCTAAAGCACTGGATTCACTCATCTGTATTTTATTAACTGAAGATAATTTGATTTAAAACAGGCCACTTCATTAAAAAGCTGTTTTGGAATTACTATTCAATACACCAAGATTTCGGAATTCTTAATAAAACTAGGAAAGTTTGATTTTGAAATTCCAAGTACAAAAAACATGAAGAGGATTACTATGCTTTCCTCTAAGTTTTTTGCTGAAGAATTAAAAGACTTACAAAGTTGTATATGCACTAACTCTTTGACACAAACCAATTCAGTATGATTGAAGAGAGATTCTGTGGGTTTTTGCATTAAAAATGCAAATAAGATGAAAAAGGTGTGCAAAGGATATTAAATGATGACCAAGTGATTTTTTTTTCCAAGTACATACTTGACAATATAGCAAACTCAATTATTTCTCCCAATCCACATTTCATGCTTATATACACATAAAATCCGTTGTCTAGTGCCCTCAATGGTTTTCAAAGTTGTTATTTACAGATTTTCAAGACGACAGCAATGTAGCTATAACTTTTGCTGGACTTCAATTCATTAGTCTGTTCCTCCCTGTGGTAATTCCATTATGTCTTCAACCTGTGTTCTAACTCCCACTGCTACAATTAGACGTGAAATTTAATGCTACCAGATTGTAAAGTTATGCTACCTACTACCTACTACCCAAGGGTAATTTAACCATTAATTACCGGAGCACCAGCTAACATTCCTCCCTTCTAGTGAACAAGATCCTCGCAGCTCAGAAACTTTCCTTCATCCCTAGGTGTATAGTTTGTTGATCTGAGTCTGAATGTCCCCATTAATCTCACAACGAATAACAGGCCTTAAAAGCACCCCTTAAATTACCCAGTAATTTCAATGGAAATAAAATAAAATTTGGAGAGCTGGAATGAAAAACACCATGGAAAATTGCCACGTAGAGCAGGACCTCTGTGATTCTGGATGCCTTTATTTTGCTGCATCTGTCCATGGATCAAAAGCCTGAAGGGGTTGTATACTGAATAAACACAAACATAAATTCTGCTCTTGAATTCAGTGGGACTATACTCATGGAGCGTAAGTCTTTGAGGATTGGGTCCTTTAACAGTCAAAGGTAGGGGAACTGAATGGGAAAACCACTTGTTCATTCTGTTCTGGTGCCGCTGCTCATCATCAATACGTTACACACATAAAGCTTGAGGAGAGGGGTGTTGAGGGGTGCTAGTGACTTGTTTTTAAGTATTTTGTCATCTTCTGGAGTTCACAATCCCACCTGATCTGTCTCAACTCTTTTGTTTGGTTTATAGAGAGAAAGTCTGGGAACAGGAATCAGAAAACGCAGTATGAGGGTGACCAGGAGGAAGTGATGAGGGAGGAAGGGAGGAAGCTAAGTCTTACATCTCTTAAGAAGTGAGATGCCTGAATCAGGACACTGATCAGTAGTAACTGGATTCTATCCAAGATTCACGAGTGTAAACCTTCTCCTGGATTTAGTCATCTCAGCATCCATAAAGAAATCTAGGCTTTTTTCCTGGCACCGAGGTACTACTTAAACAGAGCACCTCACACATCATTTAGACTTCTTTCCTTCTAAGATATTCTTTCCTGAAGAGAATTTTTTAAAGGATTTCCTGTACATATATATATATAAAGTTTTGTCAGTTTTGTTTTGTTTAAATATCTGTCATTCCATTAGTGCCTTTTTACACTACCACATTGTGCATCAGAGGGCCTAGTGGAGCTCTTCTTTTACAGCACCCAGTAGTTCAGGGAGGAGAGAGGAGGAGACATGCACTCTTTCAAGCGCGTGTAATATCATGGTGAGCACTGTTCAGCAATAGCTAAAACATTGGTGGGGTATCAACACTGTTTTAGTCACAAATCTGAAAACATGGTACCATATGGGCTGCTAGGAAGAAAATTAACTCCATCCTAGCCAAACCCAGTACAACCAGTCATGAAATTTTAGGTTAGTTACTCCTGCTGTAATCACCAGCAGGGCAATATAGGTGTTACCTACTTCAAGTATTACATTGATGCAGGGCTTCTTGACTCTTACTTTCTCTTTCTTTTTCTCCCCCTTCCTCCCTTTTTTTTTTTTAATATCCTCAGAACCTAGCTTGGCATCCAAAGCCAGCAGAGACACGTAATATATTGTTTGGATGTTGATGATGATGCTGCAAACATGCTACTAAACTCATAGTAGACATAAAGCCCAGAGGCTTGTGGTCTTGTCATTGTTTCTGTGGCAATAACATTAGACCTAATCTCTTCTATCTGAGCTGGTTTCTTTCCTTTTTGATAGAAACAAAATATTCCATTTGTTTCAAGGTGATACATCTGTTCTACCAAAAAAACCCTTTACCTACATCTTTTTTCCTTCCCTCTACTATATAGAGTATATACATAGTATACTTATTTAAACCCAAAACTATTCATATGTTGATAAATTATAAATGTTTCATAATTTATATTAGTAAGTCTTGATTTCATCCAAAGGACAAAAATGTCAGGAGGTGGTAAAGAGGACACTTCACCCCTGAATACACAAGAGGGGTGTCTGAAAAAAGATGAGAGTGAAAAATCTTCGTTAGGCTGAGGAAAATGGAAAAAAAGTCTCGTGCTTTCCAGGTACTTGAGCCCAGGATACTTTCTGTATTAATGGACTAAACTTATTCTTCATTGCCAAAGAAGGACTAAAGCATCTACCTGCAGGAAAGATAAATGATTCTTTTCTTTACACTAGAAAAAGACTTAGAAAAGTACTAAGCACATAAGTTCCACTATACAGAACAACTCCCTGATACACTACCACAGAGTATCTAACTTTTTATAACACAATTTACTACCTTGTGTTCCAATTCAAAAATGTTGTTCTCTCTAAATCTGGAGACTTCTGTACCAAGTCATTCATTCAGGTCAGTCTGTACTTGGATGTTACTTGTGAGAAATTTATTTTTCATTCTGTCCCGATAGGGCTGTTTTCTGTTTGACTGTCTATTAGCATTGACATTTTCTCCCTAAGGCTTTTTTCTTCTTCTTTTAGAACTTGATTGGGAGAGTTTCATGGAGTTTGCGCAGCTTTTATCTCAAGGAAAATGTTCCGTTTTATATTGTGGTTATTCTGCTGCTGATATTTGGTGACATTTTCTCTTCTTGTTGGCAGTTTTGCATTTCGTTAAAGAGTAAGCTAGTCTAGTGAAGGTGTTTAATTTGCCTTTATCATATCCAGTACATACAGTACTCTTCTTATTTCATTCCTGCATTAGCTTTCCTCTCTGATTGCTTCTTTTCGGCACATTGGTTTCCTCTATGCCCTCTGTGTGAAGTATCTTTTCTTTTGGGCAGCAGGTGAATATCTCTTTGCTGATAGCTTCTTTTTCCTTTTCTTTTTTTTTTTTTTTTTTTAAAAATCATTCAGCATTATAGCAGAACATTTTGTAGATACTTGCTTTAAAACTGTAAGTAAGCAAATCTTGTAACATTAAGATTTTGAAGTTGGAAAAGGTCAAACACAGAGTCTTTTTATTTCTCCTGCTAGCATGCCAGAGCTGGCTGATTACTAATCTTTACAGAATACTTAGTGAGCTGACTAAAATCCAAGATATTTTTTCTAATAGCTGCTGCAAAGGTGAACTAGAAGAACAGACTCGTGCCAAAATGGATGCGATTGGACCTACAGTTTCACTGCTAATGACAGGAAATACAAAATAGTACTGAAGAGCTTTCAAGCAGAGATATATGATCTATCTCAGTCACCAGAGATGAAATACCTGCCAAGCTGCAAATAGCATTATGTCTTACAACTGCAGGATCATAAACAACTGATGTTTATAACAGCATTTTTAAAAGCTATTAAAGTCTGAGCACTAAACAATAAAAGTAATTGGTTAATTGCAGCTCAGCTACTGAAAATTAGAAGCTTTAAGGTTAGGTTTTCCAGAGGTGATATGCTCTTGCTTCTTAATCAGTGTTCAGAATGACTTTGGTGGGGAGAGGGAAGATGGCAATTTCAATTAGCACCGCTAAGGAATAAAAGAAATTGTGTTTTCTGAAAACAAAGGCTTAGCCACACAGCTGTATTCTGGATCGTGTAATTTAATTTTTAACCAATGGTATCACAGTTTTGCAGTTTCAGCTTTCACATTAAATGCAGAGCAAGTGGCCTCCTGTGATGTATACCAGAGAGAAACAAAAAATTTGGAAAGGAACTGGATTTCCTGTATGATTAAAATTTTACAAAATTTTCCAGCTCTAACTTAAGTTGAAGCGAAACATTTTCAATGTTTTTTCGTGACACTTTCCCATGTGTGTTTTGGGTGTAGATGGCAAGGTGGTGGCCAGGAGGGCTGCAGGGGTGGCCTCTATGAGAGGATGCCAGGGGCTGCCCCATGCCAGACACAGCCAGGTCCAATCGGCTTCAATAGACCCACCACTGGACACAGCTGAGCACATCAGCCAAGCTGATGACACCTCCATGAAAACATATTTTAAAAAAGGCATAAAATAGCAGAGAGAAAGAGAGGAGGAGGGAACAAAAAGAGTGAGAAACAACAGAGGGAAGACCAAGGCCAGAGGAGGAGGCGGCGGCGCTCCATGGCACAGTAGGTATCTCCTGCGGCTTGTGGAGGGTCCATGCTGGAGCAGAGAAGTGTGAGGAAGAAGGAGCAGTAGAGAGAAACCACCACGTACTGACCGTAACCCCCTCCCCCCTGCACCACTTAGGGCAGTGGCAGAAGAGTCGGGAATGAAAGAATTGTGTTGAGCATGGGAAAGGGGGGGCAGAGGGGGAAGGTGTGGCTTTATTGTTTGCCTTTTTGTTTCCCACTACCCAAATTAGTAACTACATATTTATTTTAATTAGCAATAGATTAGGTTGACTTTTCCAAGTTGAGTCTGTTTTGCTCGTGACAGTAACTGGTAAGCAATCTCCCTGCCTTTATCCTGACCCAGGAGCTTTCTCCTTCCTCTTCTGCCTCTCTTCTCCCCTGTCCTGCCGAGGAGGAGGGCTGAGCGAGCAGCCAGGTAGGTGTTTGGCTGTTAGCCAGGGCCAACCCACTGCAATGCGCTATGAGAAACTCAGAATGCATGGCCCAGACTCACACAAAGCACGATTTGAACGTCAGTTTCGTACAAAAGTAAAACAAACTAAGCTATTTGTCTTTCTTATATATATGTGCACATATACTTTCACTCGCATGTTCCCTTCATCCGTGGATCTGACAATCATTTCTCAAGCTCAAGTCTCAAATCTTCATTTGAACAATCAACAATCTCCTTTTTCTACATATAATCAGAATGCTTCTATTTCCTAAAAATGTTTAGTAGTTATACAGCATCTTTCCATGCTTATCATTTTACAACTCAGATAATGAGGATAAAAACTGAAACATTTCTGGGTTTATCCATTTTGTGGAATACTACAGTTCTAACCAAGTGTGATTAAGTTTTAAAATGTGTGTGTGTGTGTGTGTCTCTCCTACTGTGGATTTACAGGCCTTAACAGGCTATCAAAACGGATTAGGAAATTGAGCATGTTGCTCAATACTCGGTCTCTGATTTTATTTCTGTTGTTTGGTTGGTTAGTTTTTTAAAATAATTTCCTGAATTTTATTAATTTCTATTTCTTTACATATTTGGGGTTATTTTCTGTGCTTTCTCAGTTCCTGGAATGCTCATAGCTCTGAAAATGACAGCACCCACCTGGCTCGCGCTGCTGTCTGTGGCACCAGTGGTGACACTGCATGGCTATTAGCATAGACGCAAACCCCACGGTAACTTTGTGCAATCAAATTTTGACACAGGCAGCTGACACTGAAAATGACACGCAGTTTGATTTTGACTTAAACAATAATTTCCAATAGAATAGATATTTTCTTACTTGTGTTAGTTCACCTTTTGAGTAATAGCTTACCTTGCATGAAGCCACCAGTAACTGAAGAAGATACCATCTCAATCTCCTCTGCTGGTTGCCACCATTTCTGGCATACGTAAAAGAAAACAGTCTCTGTGACGTAGCTGAATACCTTTCTCATTCCAGCAAGGTGAGAGAACAGGGAGATGTTGAAGACTTCATATCTTGGGCCTTCCAGAACTGAAGCTACACTGTCATGCAACAGGACGCTGAAAGCATCAAGAGGTAAAAAGTCTGTCAGGAGTTATACTTATACAGTTTCATGAAGAGGCTAAGATGTTACTGCCCAAGACCATCTCAGGTTATTCCATTGACAATTTAACACTCACATTGATGATCTGTCCCTATGATTTGTCCTTATATAATTTGTGCATATGGATCATTAACGTGTTCGTAGTTGCAGTCATGTTACGTAACAGTTAACTCGCTACTCAACCCTCTCATAAAGAGGAGTGAGTGGCTGCCAATGTACATCTATACCGGTAAGTTGAATGCTTTCCACCACATAAACATTTCTCTATACAGTCACATACATTCTCACCCTGAAGATCATCTCTGAAATAATGCCGTTCCCTATTTTTTACTAGTCTGTGGCACAAAGCTGCTCCTAGATATATGATCCCATGAAGTTCAAAGACCCTAGAGATATCATGAAATGTCCAATGCTAGTATAAAAAAAAAAATAACTGCAGTAAAAAGGGACTTTGCGGAGAGATTGTGAGGAAGAATTGATGACTGGAATGTGCAATGTGCTTTACACTCTCTTTAGCTTTAACTTTGTTTCTGTTTTCTCATGGGAAGTACAAATTATATCCCTGGCTACCATTTAAGTGACATTTTGCAGATCATACAGAGCTAGATAAAAAACTTATAAAGTGCACTTTTGGAGCAGGTTTAATTCAGGCTTGATCCATTTCAAGAAATTGCATTCTCTCACTATAAATCTTGATTTATAGCTTTCCCCATTAAACTTTAAGGTTTCCACAACAGCTGCCTGTTGTTAATTGCACTGCCTTTTCCAAATGAAAGCATTATAACTTGCTTATTTTCTATTAATGTATGTTTAAATTGATCTTTAATTTACCTTATTATTTTTTGTAATATCAAATAAAAGCAGACATACTGAAAAACTATCCAATATTTACATATTTATTATGCTAAGGATGGTTCTAGAAACAATTAATCACAAGAATTTTCACCCTAAGGTACTGCTTAAAATCTTCGTGCAGCTGTTAGAATTCAATTGCCACAGGTAGTGGAATAAAAAAAAAATGTACAGAATTAATTTCTGTGATAATTCCAATAAAACTGGTGATGTTAGACTGGATATGATTTTAACTGTTTAGAAATACAGAATTGAATCTTTCTGAAATTAGTAAAATTCTTCTAAGCCAAGTTGGTAGTTCAAAAGGGTAAAAGGTTTAAATCTTCGCTGATTTACACTCTTACTACCCTTTCATTTCATCAGTACTAGTGTGGGACTCGATCCTGAGCATGTTTATGTCACTGCAATCTGAGGAATATCCTTGTAACATCAGTTACATTGATAGGGTTAAATGAGCTAAACAAAATCTGATTTATACCATAAAAACAGTATAAACTTGGTCCAGAGTTTCTTAACTTTGGGGATTTATCATTAAAAAGACATAAAAAACTAACCTTTGCTACATTTCCTATAGAATAGTATTTCCTAGCCCAGAGCTTCAACAGATTTGTATTACTTCTGTGGCACAAGAGAACTCATTTCAATTTCAATTTATGTCTAAAATCATCTATAAACTGTCATTAATTGCAAGCATCGAATTTACATGTGTCTCCTCTGTCCCCTTGGTGTTCCTCAATAGTAATCCAAAATAGCTATATCACTTTGATCAGATATGCTGGCCATCCAGAGTGATCACGTGCTTCTGACTCTTTTTTTAGTCTTTTTCTTGACCACCAAACTTCAAGTGAAGCAATAGTATGTTACAATAAAGCTTATGCAAATAATTTATTCACGTGTTATTTTATTAACTAGGCATCTCGTGGTTCAGCTGGCATTACTGCGTTTAAATATAGGGAACAGTAGAGTATAAGAATATCCTTGGGAACATATAAGACAATGGTCCGACGTGCTTTTTTTTGGCTGCAGCCAAGCTGGGTTAAGCCAACACTGTTCTCGGCTCCTCATCACCCTTTCCTTCCCGTCAACATCCCTGCAGACCAACCGTCTTAGCCTGGCTATCAGCACTCCACGTTAGCATAACCTAACAGTAGGGCTGTTTTCTAACCCAGATAATTTTACAGAAGCAAGTTAGTAATGACCGAGTGTGCTCTTAGGTCGGCAAATAGAAGTGGTGGTAACTCTCAGAGGTGATGACGTTCTGGGAGAAGCTATGAACTAACTTTTTTAACCAGCTGAGTTGCATCTGGAACAACACATCTGACTGCCAACTCAGACTGTGAGTTTGAGAATAACTGGTAGCTGCATCTAGAGATTGTAAAGGGTTAGATATGTTCATGATAGGTAATGCATAACTGTGCCACGAGATAATGCAGTTATTTATCTTTCATTTTTAGTTATTTATTTGTTGGGGATTAATTATTAAGTGAAGTTAGCTTTTTTTTATTTTTACACTGCTCAAGGGTCAGTCCTGAGACTTGTCTGTATATTTTCTGAATATTCATATTTCAAACATGAGAAGAATGAGAAGAATGGTCATTTCCAAAACATTGATATTAATAAATTATTTTATGACGAGTGTCAACAATAAAGGGTTTGACTCAAACTAAATAGTCATTTGTAACCAGAGTGAAAGGCTTTAAGTTCTGGTTTTTATTGAATTTGACCCTCTATCATTAACAACTCTGGTCACTGAAGCTGTAAGTTGTATATTATTTTTGTATTTCAGTCTAGACAGATGGCTAGAAAACAAAACAGCTGTATTTGTTCCGACAGCCTGGAGGCACTGCTTCTTAGACAGCAAAAATTCTTATGACGGACAGGTTCAGATTTTTTTTGCAGCAGACTCTTGCTGCAATAAATGAGCTTGGATTCACCTATAGACCCTGGTAATGTCAAAGAAGATAAAGACATGGGAATCAGTTTGTGCTGGAATGACACTTTTCAACTTCCTCTCAGTGTAAGGGCTATTTGTTGTAAACATTTTATTAAATCAGATAAGGTTTCAAGGTAACCAAAAGTTATTTGAGACCAACATTAAATTTTTTTATATAGTCTGAACTTGGAGATTTTATGAATGATTGAAATGTTTGAAAAATGATGCGCATGCATTCTCTCTGTTCCAGAAGGTCTGACGTCTATTTGCTATTGGATTATTTTAAAATGTCTTATTCTCTGAGGTCATTTGCCGATGAGAAAACACAGAGCTAAGGATGTTTGACCTTAATATGACTTTTCTTCAGGTCTAGGTGTGAAGAATTTAATTGCTACAGAAATGTCATTCTGAGAAATTTGTGAATTACACACAATAGGACTGAAAGGGATTAGAACCTTTTTGGGAAAAACAGGTTAACAAGAACCTACAGAGCAAGGTAGAAAGAAAAGCTACAGAAGGGTAAAGTCTCTTTTATTGCAATGGAAGAGACAACAGTGATGAAAAAAATACATGCGTTCTAAAATGCCTTTAGGAAAATTTGATGAGAAAAACAGCAGCACTAATGCTTTGTTAAGGCTGTAACTGCGTGGTGTAATGAGCACTGGGTAAAGTACTAAATTTTAAATTGACTACATTGATTAAGATCAACACAGTAAAAGAATTGTTATACTGTGTAAGACAAAAAATGGGAATTTCAGAATACCAAAACCAGTAAAAATCATGTAGTAGAAGAGGAATCAATGCAGGACTTAAAGATAATTAGAGTCATAAATATCATTGCTGTGAACATCTAGATTACATATTGATGCAACGACAGAATGACTCAATATTCTGGCTTTTAATGAGAAAATATAGGCAATCATACAAAATTCCAGCTATCCAACCAGAAAAGCATTCTCCAAGATTCATCCTTGACTTTCATTATTGCATGGACATCTTGAATTGTAAAACTTTTGTGCTTGAAAGACATCAATATCAAAATCATTTTCTTCTGACCCTGATTCAAAATGCAATTGCAGACTTGCAAAAATTACATACATCTTCTGAAGTGCATCTTGCGTAGGCCGTTTGTGAACCTAGGCATAGTTACCCAAATATGTTTAAGCACCTTTCTTAGTCAGCCTTCCAATTTGTATAAGCACAAGTTTTGCACGACTAGATAAAAAGAACTGAACATTTGGATCTGTGTTTGAACAGACAGAAGAGGAGTCTAGCAAGGTAGTACTTGGCCTAGTTATAAACTCACAGATGATATAGCTGCAGTGGTGAGGATATCACAAGATGAGATACAGCCAACATTCAAAGTAACGGAATGAGACACTCAGTACAATTTTAGATTATAAATGAAAAGGCAACGCATGAGAACATGATGAGAGCATAAAACAAAGAACAAAAAAAAGGTTAAGGCCTTGGTGCTTTTTAGGAATAGCAAATGTACATTTGTTCTATTTTAGCAAAACTTTGTTAAATAAAACTTCACAGTAGATCATGATGTCCAGAATAATGTGTCTGATACCGGCCAAATTCACAAAACTATCATCAGAAAAATTTCCCTCACAAACATAGAGTCAGAGTATCTGTAACACACTTAAGAGTGACTGCAAATAAGACATTAGCAAAATACAGAACCTGAGTTCACTAGTGTGAGATAGGAAAGAAAGTGTAGAAGATTATTTAATCATTTCACCTACTGGAATTACACAAGTAAGCTTTAACAGCAGAAGAGAGATTGTACTGCTCTTATCCAAAATATGCTTTGCAGAGTGAGAAGCAGGTCCTTCTCTTTTCATTATAATTTAAAAAATTTATAATTCCATTGTCTTCATATCTACACATAGTGGGTATCCACCCTAAAGTACTCTGTCATGTACTAAAGGAAGATGACTCCCTTGTATCTTTTAAATACTAATTCAAACCAATGTAAAATGCCTGTCAAGATGAGACTTATTATTACTTCCACCATAAGATACCTATATTTCCTCTCAGAAGGCAAGAAGAAAATTAATAGTTGCTATTCATATATTGAACTAAACACTAGAATAAGCTGCATAAGTGGGAACTGGCTTGAAAACAAAATTTACCTCTCTGGTTTTGTTTTCTTATTATGCTAAATAAAGACATGTGGGAAGAGAGTGGCATTAAAAAAAAAAAAAAAGATAGATACAATCATTGTCTACGAGTTGTTTTCCTGGAAACATACTCTAAGTACTAAGAATGCAGCAATCCCATGTTTAAAATAAGTTAGAAGCACACATTTCTATGAAAATAAAATTCCCACACATAAGTGTAGCAGTACAGCATCTAATTCCTTATGTCTGAGAAGCGTTTCCCAGTATATTTCCTTTGATTAGGGCTTTCAATATTAGATTAAATATGTAAGGTAAATTATAATGTTCTGGGGATACTTGTACCACTGTATTTTCCTCCTATAATGTTCTCACATGCATAGTATGATAATACAAATACATGTTAAACAACAACAACAAAATCGATATGATATTATAGAATCCATGTTTCATCTGAAGTTTTAAATCTTTTTTTAAACATACGAAAAAGGGAAATTAGAATCCTGATGTTGTAAGTTAAATTTTCCCTGAACTAACACTTAGGCTAATAATAAATTATCATGTGAGAGGTTAGGACTGAAAAAACAATGCAAAGTAGTTGTGACCTTCCTTTTGAATAAAAAAGCCAGTCCCTTTCCATGAATATTATTTGCTACCCTTCTTTCTGTATATGAAATTCTGTATGTGATTTGACTATTGTTCATAAGGCTGAAGAAAGAAAAATATTTCTGTATCTTAATGCTATAAATTCTCACATACATATGGTTGTATATGAACTGTATAGGCCAGCCATGGACCAGAAACAATTTTGCGATAAAAGCAATCATTAAATATTACAAATGGTGGATAACAAATACTAAAATACCAATGAATACTGAAACCAATTGTAGACTGGTATTGTATAAGAACAACAGTTTGGCAGAAAGAATTTTCCATCTACTAATTGTTGAATATGATTGTTTCAAGCACCAAACTAATTCATACAAATCAATCCATTCATGAACAGAAGAAAAGAGAATTCACTGCGTAAAATACTTTTAAATGAACGTTTAAATGAACACTTACATTCAAGATCATCTTCCTCGATTTCATATTTGGAAATGCTATCTAATGAAGCTTTATCGTTACCACTTTGTGCTGATTAAATACCATAATCCTCTTATTTGTGCAGATCCCTAGTGTTCCCCACTTTTATTAAAAGCAGGGTTCTAATGAAGCTCATGAGGTGTCACTAGGTAATTACTACTTACAGTCTGAAATGAAGCTCAGTTCCAAGCCATTTGCATTTATGTGCTAAAACTAAATGATTAATGTGGATTTTTACACATTTTTAGGTTTAATTTTTCAGTCTAATGAAACCATAAATTTCAAGCTTTCAAAAATATTCCTATCTCTTATTTAATTCAATATGTAATTGAGAACATGCTTTTGCTACAGATGGAGAGTCCTTTTCAAATTTGAATTAATTTGGTGTTTTGCTGAGCTAGTAGATTAAGTACTACAGCTTGCCTGATGTTCACTATGCTAAATCTTAGCTTTCAAATTAATGGAATGAAATTTTGGAAATTCACAAGGTCAAAAATATTTTCTGCAAAGGTGATAGCAATATTTTCTGCCCACACTGTGTGCACTGAATGACACTCACACAGTGGCGACAGCTGGAAACACTCAGAAGCAGAATTATACGACACCAAAGTGAACAAAGTCCGAGTTCAGCTGAATATTCACTATATACGATGTATTCAGGAATTATACCTCGTTTTAAAGAAGTGGATATATTATGTTTAGCTGGTAGTACAAACACCTTATGCAAAATTATTACAAAAGGATTATCCTTAAAGTTCAGGGAAGTATACCAAGTTGTGGACACCAGGCTGATACAGTGGCTTCAGTGAGAGACCTTTGAGAGGGAATAAAAGAATTCCAAAACAAAATGAACTTTAAAATGGTCACATATATAGAAATTAAAAAAAAAAAAAATAATCCAGTATAGTTGCCTCAAAACTTGCACAAGTAATTCTACCCTGACATCTCTCAGGGAAATGAATGACCGCCAAGATGGGGGAAAAAAGCAAACACCAACAACTCAACACTCTTTTC
This sequence comes from Phoenicopterus ruber ruber, assembly GCA_009819775.1. Taxonomy (NCBI): domain Eukaryota; kingdom Metazoa; phylum Chordata; class Aves; order Phoenicopteriformes; family Phoenicopteridae; genus Phoenicopterus; species Phoenicopterus ruber. The sequence goes on from CM020218.1 coordinate 46,765,770, forward strand.
ACATCAGTATTCAGCACTGTTGAAGAATGGTGTTTTCTATGCCTTACATAAGCATTCACCTGGTCTTCTGCTCCTCTGAGCTAGGAAGGGTAAGGATACGTCATTACCTTGGCACTGTCAGCTTTCGCCACCAGTTTCTACTGAGCAATCACGGCATTTTTCCTTGAGCATGACGAGAGGCACCAGAGTGTTCCTTGACTCATACTGTCACTACTAAAGTAATGCCCAACTCTCTAGCATACCTACTACTACACACAGTGCATATCTAAGGGCTACTTTATCACTATACAGAGACTAACTCACAAATCTTTCTGTATAGTAAGTGTCACTGTGTTTATTCCATAAATAACTCAATTGCTTGATATTCAGAACGATCATATTTTGCCTTTGACAGAAGAGAGTAGTTATCATTAGGAAGGTGTTAAAGGGTTAATCACTATATCCAGTTACAAAGTCTATTAAGAAAAAGAGTCTCCAAAATGCTCACAGTAATAATAGTAGTTAACAAAATTGACATGGATGATTACAGCTAAGTCATCTAACTTACAAATCCCCAGGTTCAAATTTTCCAGTCATGGGGGTATAAAATTCAGGGCAATACCTCATTTTTGCTCCATAACATCTGTGACAAGGTGTAATGCATCACTGACAATCTAGTGATTCATGAAATGAAAACTCCTTCCTGTTTATATCAATGCAGACATTCCCCAGGGGTTCTTCACAAAACACCTGTCCAGTTGCACAGAATGCAAAGCATGAGACATTAGCTATCTTATAAAATTCTCTTATTTCTTTTTTTTTTTTTCCCCAGAAGTGCTAGCCTTAGAGAAATTGCAGTATCTATTTCACTTTCTGTCACTGGAATTTAAAGATGCTCTCAGTGGATGGAAGCAGCAGATTGATAACCTCAGCACTGGTGTTCTCTACAAGTCTTTGAAAGACATGCACAGCATCACATGTAATTCAAATGATTGCTTTGCATTTATTTCACCAATCTCTTCAGAGTCTCTCTTCCAAAAAAACCCCTCTCTTACCTTAGGCAGAACTATACTTCTGAAACTTTGCTCATAGCTATGAAACCAAGAGCACATTAGTTGCTCCTAACCCAGAGAATGCAACGACCCACTTGGCTTCCTATAGACAGCATGGAAAGAAATTAGCCACCTGCTGAGAATAGTCCTAATGCCCGGGCTGTGAGGAGAAAGCAGTCTGGAGCAAGCCAACAGAGAATTATAAACCAATGCACGTTATCTAACTTCCTACCCTTCCTACCCTTCCTACCCCATTCAAAGTGTGGTGCCTCTGCCCCCTTTGAATCCAGCCTGGAGCCTGTTCTTTAGAGTGAAGGTCTATATGCATTGTTTTCTTCTCTTTTTCCCTAAAAGGTAATAACATTACTGCTCCATGTTGAGCGGTTGCTGAATTCCTTCTGACTGAGGAGATATTACAATGCAGCCCTCTGGTGTCACGCAGCCCCACCAGTCACACCTAGTAGGTGGGACCGTACGAGCAGCGCTGCATCAGTCACAGATTGTGTGGCTGTTGCTGATGCATCCATCCCGTTTGGAAAACACTTATTAAATTGGATTTCTCAAGGGACTGCAGTCCTGCTCTGGCCAGTTTTTGGATTATTGACAGGCCTAATTTTTCGGAGCAGAGCAGTTCTGAACATGCACCCAGAGCATATGAGGGCTCTTGCAAATTCCAGGTCAGAAAGGCAAATATCTCACAAATGGAAGTATTAGTGAGCAATTTTGATTTTAGGAGGTTAGCACCTGCATAAACCCCTTTAGACACGTTGGCCTCTTGCCAGGTTCTGCACTGTCTAGAGGGGCTGAAGCATTGCTGTAGCTTCCCCTTTCTCATCATTCTTATGATGGCAAGACTGTGACTATCTTTCCAAAGCCTCTTTGGACCAGAAACTAGCCACAAACAATGACATGAAGTCTTGCCAGATCAGTGTTGCTACGATGAAGCAATGCTGATCATGCATGAGATTTTAGGGCACAAAACATCAGCACTTTGGTAACTATTTGCACTCAGAGGTTTCCTTTGGGATTTAGATGATGGGTTCACCTTCTTAACCATAATCCAATATTCTCTTTTTGTCACCCATAGGTTTTTGTGCTTATACTCCAGTTGTGTCTCTCAAAAGAAAATTCAAAGGCATAGTCCTTAATGAGGCAAAGCTGGACATTTTCAAGAGCAGCCATGGAGGCAAGATGTCTGTGGAACCGCCACATCTCTTATTGCTTGCTATTATTGGTACTCCGGAACAATTTAGTGCTATACGCGCTGTAAAAATTTTACTCTACATATGCCATATACCTGACTGACTTGCATAGCTCATAAAACAATAGAAAGAGCTCATTAAAGTTTTTGCCCACTTTTCACTTCTAATGAGTGTTCTCTCAACAATGCTTGAATAACAGCCTGAAATTGAGAGCACAGTTTTAATTCTGAAACCTGCAGAGATGGAATGATTGCAAATAAATGATATTAGACACCGTTGTTTCGATCCACTTCAAGAGCTCTTGCATTTCTTCACAGTTCTGAAATAGCTGAGAATTAATTCTTCAGTGTAATGGGACTACTCTTCATAATTGTGGCAGTACTTGGCTCAGAGGGACACATTTCTGGTGAAAACATGCTTTCCATGAAAACCAAAATTTATGTTTCTTTAACTTAGAAAGCAGTATCATCATATTTATACCTTAACAGTCTGTCTCTGGGCTACCTATAGTCCATGGACAGTAAATGAAAATATCAGGAATTTAGTCTAAGACAAATTACTTTCTCCACCACACTTGTAATATTACACAGCATGGAAGATGACTGATAATGTAGCAGGAATTGCGCTCTTTAGCCCCCACACGGAGACGCGTTTAAACATTTCCTTTCATCTTTTTCTTTCCTCAAAGCGCAAAACCACTCTGTTCCCAAAGCATGAGCTGCTACATCAGCTTCATGGTGAGAGGTATCCCTAAATCTACTATAGCTTTAAAACCAAAGCTGTAAGTGGGGTTAGGATTTGGGCCAATAATTATATCTAGATTCAAAATTATGTGACAGCTTTCACACCCTAAGAAAAGCGAGCTAATTTTGGTTTTCTATTCCTTTCATAGTCTCATAGTAAAGATTTTACAAGGAATTGCGTTGAAGTTTTTGGTCATAACTGAAAACTTGTTCTTGTAAAGACCTTAAGAATAGGTAAAATGCTGATGGGACTGAGAAGAGTAACACTTAAAGCAGACGCTACAGTTTGCAGAGTTTAAAACATGTAATTTCTAAATTTATTAAATAATTTTCAGTTACGTGAAATCTACTGAAATTTAGTGTGTTATACCTAGCCACAAATTCATCTGGACTTTTTCAAAAAAATGCAGTAGTTAACATATTTTTTCAGAATTCCCTACGCAGGAATCTTCTAGGCTTGGTCTGTGAGCTTCTTGTGATTCTTGTAAGTATGCCAGCCATGTTGTAACTGGGAAAGGATAAATGGTTTCTTGGTTTTAGCGAGAAAGGTGCTACCGAGTTTTCTTTTTTAGTGATTTTAGGAAGCTCTAATAAAATACATTGATTCATTCTGCAGATAGTGGCTATCACAAAAACATTATTTTTCACCTAAATCGTTATTCTTTTACATGTTACAGAAATCTTAACTTGTAATCTTTTCTTAGAGATAATATATGTTAAAAAAGTTCAGCAAGCATCAGATTAAGCTAAAAAGAGCTCTGATGAAGGACTGTCATTAACAGTTGATGCAAGAAGATTTTGTCACACATGCAATGCAATGTTTCTAAATCTTGTGGTGGTTTTTGATACTGCTGTTTCTGTAGCTCTCTCAAAACAAGTCACTTTCTAGGAGCTAATTCATTCCTCTTGGTCACAGCAGTACCTCTTTGTCACCTTGAATAAGTGTTTTTCTGATCCTGTTCCTGCAAATTACAGTGTTCCCATGAGCTTTTCAAAGGATTTCTTGCTGTTATGGTGTAAGTTATTTTTCTAAACAGAAATTGAGACACATTATTTATTTATTTTTTAGAAAAGCAAATATAAGGTTGCCCTCTAACAAAACCGCATCTTAACTCTTCAGAGACAGGCTACCAAAATCAATGACCTAGAAAATTTTTAAAATAAATACAATTACACTGAAAGTTTATAAAGTGCTGTATTTGAAATGATATTTCAACTTAAAAGATTCAGAATCCTATACTAAGCCTTTTTCCCTTAGGTTTGGATTATGTAGGATCAAACTCAGCTAGTATATAAACATGTAGAACTCAATAATACTTCCAATGCGAATTTCACTGCCATCCTGGCTAGATGTGGCTTATTGTCTTTAATTGTTAGCAAATATCTACTACAGCTGTAAGCAGCCAGCTCAGATATAATTTTCAATTTTGTTTTTCCTTTAAACTAACCAGTTTCTAAAGGCAAAGTTTTTTTAATGTCCCTAGAACAGAAGTAAAATTCAAATTATTTATGATTCATATTCCTATGATTACTATCCATATCTTTCTTACCTCAGAATGTATTTCTGTATCTCCCTGTTCCCTATTTTAAGTGTCAGGATTATACAAACATCTATACAGATGTGCTTAAAATCATAAGATTGCTACTTATAAACAGACAAAGGTGTAGATCTCAATATGAATCAATCTCAGGTCTGTGAACATTGTAGCACTACAATATGTACAACAATACCATAAAATATTACCGTTTCAGAAACCTTACCAGTATAATTATTCACCCACCAGTTCATCAGTACATCTATTCAAAACATATTTGCCAAACATTTCTTTATAACCAAAATATTCATAGAATCATAGAACAGAATCATAGAATAGTTTGGGTTGGAAGGGACCTTTTAAAGGTCATCTAGTCCAACCCCCCTGCAATGAGCAGGGACATCCTCAACTAGATCAGGTTGCTCAGAGCCGCGTCTAGCCTGACCTTGAATGTTTCCAGGGATGGGGCATCTACCACCTCTCTGGGCAACCTGTTCCAGTGCCTCACCACCCTCATTGTAAAAAACTTCTTCCTTATATCTACTCTAAATCTCCTCTCTTTTAGTTTAAAACCATTATGCCTTGTCCTATCACAGCAGGCCCTGCTAAAAAGTTTTTCTCCATCTTTCTTATAAGCACCCTTTAAGTACTGAAAAGCCACAATAAAGTCTCCCTGGAGCCTTCTCTTCTCCAGGCTGAACAAGCCCAACTCTCTCAACCTGTCTCAGCCTGTTACTGGAGTACTCAGAACAGCTCCACCTGGAAAAGATGATGACTCCTTAGGGACCTCACCTTGGACCTTCTACCTTTTCCAAACTGTAAAGTTTGTCACACTTGCTCACTCAAGAAAAATGCACGCACAGGCACACACACACACACACACACGCATCCAAAGAAAAAACTTGATTTGAACAGGGATACCACGTGAATTCTTGTAGAGGGCCAACATTTAGATTATTTTTTTTCCTAAGTTAGCATGAAGACTGGTGTTTTTGCATGCCAAGACCAATATCCTAAAATATCTATGAATTTCAGATGAGACAAATCTTACTGTTAAGGACTAACAAGTTGTTGCATCAAGCACAGAAACATTCGTCATCTTATACATCATCAAGGATGAAAAACAGTGCCAGCATACTGCACATTTGTCTACTGAGCAGAAGTTTGCTATTTATAAACCATGATAAGGAAATTCTTTTTTTAAAAACAATATTTGTTATAAGCACCAAGTAGAGCCGTTTGCAATGTTAAGACCTATGAGATACTAAATGAACTACTGATAGGGCAGGTACTGATCCCTGCAGCTCTTTTTCCAGAAAAACAAAACAAAACAAAGCAAAAGAATGGAAAAGATTTATGGTAAAAATCATCTGTACATGTTGTCATACCCTAAAGAGCATTCCACCAAATGGACACTTCTCTGCATTTATGACTAGCCCATTCTAGACTCATCCCTTTTGCAATTTCTGTCATATATTACATCAGACATAGGTGGCTGTTTTCTTCCGATGAAAGTATGATTCTGATGGCATCATGCTGCAGTTTCTTTACAAACTCTACCTTTTCAGGTTTTTATCATTTTAGGAATAAAATTGTAGCAGCATACATAGCACTGAAAGTAATTCGGGGCATAGGATTTTTGTACTACACTCACATACTGGTGCTACCATACTGGCTACAGAAACATACTTCATACAGACATCAGTAAATGTGCTTCTGTGAGTATGTGCATAAGACAGAGATTATTACTTTATTTGAGGGATTTCATAAAGAATTGCCCTTGGATGATTTTCTAAAGCTATCTCAAGGAATTTGCAAAGTTTACCCTCCTCTTGCTTCTACCCTCCATTTCAGAATAACCCACACTCATGCCTTTAAGGCTTCTCACTATTCATCTCTGATGCTGCTTTGCTCTCTCTTTTCCAGAAACATGATATGCTACAGCTCAAAATGCAACTTTTCAGTTATTTGGGTTTTTTCAAGTGATGAGAGCATTTGTAGAGAGCCCAGAAATAGTGCAACATGAAATGAACAAAATACTGATGGGGCGGGGGGGGGGGGGGGGGGGTTGCAGTATTTTGTAAAGCAATTGAGAAAGAATTCTGCACCTTGGCACCTAGAGTACGCAGCTCCAAGTGCCTGCCTCATACCCCGCTCTTCCCTAACTGGGAGTGCTCTGGAAGTGCCGCCTAGAATACGGTACAGCACATTTATAAACATAACCAGCAAAAGCACAGTAACAAAAGGCTTGACTCAAAACACTTGGAGTCAGTGACAAGACCCCCAGCAACTACAACAGGTTTTGTATCATACCACTAAAGAGCTGTCTATACCAGGCAATGTATTTATCTAGCATCTGGCGCAATCCCATTTGCAGCAACTACAGGTCAAATAAGTACTTAAATATTTAAACTGAAATTCATGCTTCAAAGCTTTTAATTTTAATTAAAATGAAACCTCTTTTTTATGCTACAGTATAATTTAATAAGGGTTAATATGTATTTCTGTCACTGTAAAAGCCGTCAGGTCATTTATTGCTTTTGAACAGAAGATGTCCAATACAAAATGGCAGATAATCACTTCTGTATCTCATCCCATTAATTTGACGTCAATAACTGAGTACAGAAAAAGGCAGAGATGAGTGTAAACTCTGCCATGCAGTAGGGAAAATAGAATCGTATTGCTTGCCATTTGAATATTTGATTTTGAGTTCTTTTATTGATTTCCTCTTACTGTTGGATTAAATAGGCAAGGAAGCGGGATGATGAGCGGCACAATACAAAAGCACTGCCTTCCTTCTTATCAAAGGACACACAGGGGACACAGAGGAGGTATGAACGACCTCTTGCCACTCTTGTTCTCTGCTTTTTTTATTTTCTAGCACTAGCAATTTTTGTTTAGTTTTAGCTTTATGTTATCATGATACAGTAGGGTAAAATACAACTGGCAAAACCACGTTTTGCTGGGTGCTTTTATTTCTATTCCTTTTTCCCATTTTTGTTTGTGTGCCAGGAAGGGTCCCTTCAAATTAGAGCACAAAAAAACCCACACCACTTTCTTTCTTTTTTTTTTTCTTTTCAGATGAAACAATGTTCCTATTTTCTGCTTTCTCTCTCCACTGGTTTAAGAAACAATTATTGTCCCTTTTGGAATAGTAAAATGTCAACATTTCTAACTTCATTGGATTTTGAAGTGCACTCTACTTGTTTAGTAGCAAAGGGTGTTTTAAAAATATCTATATATCTATTTTACTTAGTTACGCAGGCAGGTGACTGTAGTGCCTTTGCAGAAAGCCCACATGTTTTCTGATGCACAGTGTCAGACTTATGCCTCTGGAAAAGTCAAATCACATTTGAAGGTGGTGATTTTAATCTATTGCATACATATAAATAAGGATAAAATAAAATCATTTTCTTAAAATATTGTAATTCAAGAATTTTAAAATGCTACAGGCAAAAAAAAAAATGAGTGAACTTTTAAATCTTTAAAATACAGTACAACTTGTACAAACCACATGTGGGGGAATTGTCCAAAGGGCAATCTTAAGTATGCAGCATCAGTATCAGACATTTAGGCCGGGACATTCAGAGAAAAAAAGATAACTTTCCAAAGGCAATTGAGCACTTGGGCATCGTTCTGCTCTTGAAATATGCTCTCAATCCTCAATATGCTAAGGTGGAAAATGAGTACTTAGTCAATGACCTTTTCAAAAATCTTCTCCTGCAAAGTGTGCTGCTCATGATATCAGGTGGAAAATCTTCCGACAGAACAGCTTTCCTGTGGAAATGCTCATTCAACAAAGCTGGAACCAGCTGATTTCCAATTTTTGAGGCGATGCTGTCTGACTCCTTGCCAGCTGCCAAATTCCTCGTGCTAGAAACCGCTCCCCAAAAAGAAGAGCCCCTTGACTCCCCAGGTTCCCAACAACTTGTTTTGTGGTGTGTTCAGGGAGACAGGGCTCCCAGTGTTTCCCACTACACCAAGCAGGAGTGGCAGAAGGATGGTGCAGAACTGGCCTGCACGGCCTCAGAGCTCCCAGGCACGCCATTTGGCTGGTTAATCCTCCCAAAATGGACCCTGACCTCCAGCAGCAGCCAAGCGAGCCTGGTAGCTAGTAGCAGCCCACACAGAGGCAAACAGTGAAGCTCTCTCGTGAGAAGTTGTAATGCCCAAGTAGTTGCAGACATTGACAGCCTGGTAACCTTGATGACCCCAGTTTTGTGGCAGCTTTTTTATACCTAAGCTGCTGAGGAACATGGCTTGCTGCTGCTCTTCTTACCCACTGCCTGGCTATGCAATGGGATGCCACTCTGGGATAAAAGGTAGAGAGGGAATGTTTGGACAATCAGCTCTGAAAACCAAACCTGATGTCTCTATCTTGCAAATGGTCTGTACTAAAAGCTAAAAGCGCATCAGAAAATGCAGATCTGGTTATATGCATGTCTAGCGAACCAGTTTTATGAAATTAGAGCTATAAAGTGTTATAACAGGTGAAAATGTTGTGACCAGCAAGAAATCCACTTCAGCCAGAAAAAAAGCTTGTTAAGGAAGAGGATGAAATTTTAAGCACAGGAAAGTCCTTGGAGAAGGTATTGACTATGTCTGCAAGAGGACATAGGCAACATGAAAAGCACGAGTGATCTCAGCCATAGCTATGTCTGCCCTATGGCTAGATGAAAAGCTCTGAATAAAAGCAGAATGGGAAGCGTGACAGTCTTGAACAAAAGAAAAAGTGTATCAGAAGCCTGCTGTGCCTATTTCTGAAAGCCAGCATTCAGGAGACAGGGCGCTATTAAGTAGTTAACTCAGCTGCAAGTGTTATTTTAAAGGTCAGTATAACTAGACATTAGACGTCCAGGGTAAAATTCTTCTGACAAGTATTAATTAACTGGATTTCAGAGCTGGTGACTGAGTGCCCTTTAGCAGTTATTTCCAAACAAGTCAACTGGTCAGTGTCTTAGCAAGAAACATCCAAAGCAAACCCTTGGTGCCAGCTTGTTTTAGATGCCCGTCTCCTGAGCTAACTGGTTCTCGGTGCTCTCAGGCAGCCTGGTAGCCCTGTAGTTTAGGGCACAGACCATTGTCATTCACTAGAGGTATTTCCAGCAAGCTGAAAAATTCCACATTAGTTGTTACAATATCTGGAAATGCCATGGAAGACATTGTGTAAGTTGAACTTTTGTTCAGAGCTGTGATTTTAAAAAACAAAAGCAACAAAAAAACCCAAACCAAAACACAGGCTTCTTAATGGTAAAGATTTGCCTTTTCCAATTAGCTCTATTGTCCATCACTTCAGAAAGTTACATCAATACTCAAGGCAACATGTAGCCCACTCCACATGCGAGAGAGAATCCCCTTAAATGTGAAGGTTATAGGGAAATCTGGAGTGTATAAATTCACAGAACACATTTTACAATTTTATCATGTTTCAGTGCTTGGTTATTGCAAAACAAGTCAGTGATTAGATAAGGGACATCATCTACAGCTTCTGACCCCAAATGGATACATCTTGAATAAAAAGCTTATCATCATTCATTATTTGTCAATGTGCATCTCAAGACCCCGTGGTCAACCACTCCTGGGGAGGCTAATCCAAATCCACAGAGAGAACATATAATATTAGTTTCTGCTTGATTTTTCACAAAGCTTTTTGTAGTGTGTAGTGAGCAGAAACCCACAGCGATTTCACAGACTGAGGAAATAGAAGGAGATACAATTTCAGGAGCAGAGTGGGACATGATGAGACCTGAGTTTGGGAGCCATTCCACAGTCTGCAGAGGCATAACTGTCTAGGAAATATGATAAATTACTTTCCAAGTTTGTGTTCAACATTTCTTAAAAGAACAATTCCCGGTGACAAGCATGTGTTCTTGCTCTCTCTCTCTCTCCATGCATGTATATACATAAACAAAGCCCTGATAATCTCTGGTAGAAGGTGGGATCAGAGAACTGATATTACTTTTATACTGGAGGTGCACAGGTAGCTAATGTACAATTTGTTTACATTTCATCAAAGGTGACAGAGAAAAAGTAAGAGCATGGCACACTGAAATTTAGGAAAGTGATATGTAGCCACAATGTGTCCCTGTGCTACCTGTCCACAAATCAACATGATTAATCCAGCACACATAGCTGCCTGTCGTTCCCATTTTCAGTAGTCACAGACAATAGCAAGGCTTCCTCTGCTCCATGTATCTCTATTCTCCTCAGTGGTGATTTGTTCAGAAAGCTCCTGAACTGGCTATATAAATATGACTTATACAGCCTGTAATAATAATAGAAAACCTAACATAAGTAAACTAGTTGCAAATTTCCTGCAATTCTGTTAATAAAAAATATATTAATGTCAATACGACTTTGAGCAGGGTAAATGTTGTTGGATAATTCTAGTTACGCATCCTTTATCTCTTTGCACTGTTTCTGGCCTGTAGTTCACAAGCCAGCTTGGGAGCAATCAACCTGTTCCACATCATAGGTCAGTACTTTGCACTGATCACCATCCACACTTGCTTTCTCTCCTGCCTCCTGGGTGATAGCATTAATGAAGAAAATATAACTTGATTACCTTTTCTGACAATCGCTACTACTTACCTCTGGCTTCTTCCACCTTTCTAGCATAACAGTTGACTACTTCTGAATCACAACTCTGGATCCCATTGCACTGCTTTTATATTCAATAACTTGGCAGGTATGTTACCTCCAGCATATCTTCAAAGGTGTTTGGAAGCCCTTCAAGCCTCTTGCCTTTTAGTTAGAATTAAGAATGAAAAATTTTCTGTTCCAGGAAGCTTTTCTGAAACTTCCAACAATGTTAGTTTCCATTCTTCTCATGGACAAAGGCAAGGTATTTCAAAGTTTATCACTGGGGAAGAGTAGAAGAAGAGATAATTACACTCCAAGGCTGCTTACAGCTCATAGATAAATCATTAAACCACATCTTCAGTGGACTGAGGCTTAAATATGGTCAAATGGGCAACTAGCTTTTCCAGAAGTTCAGTGCTCTCCTTAATCAACCAAACACCTTAATTCTGTACTGGCTATAAGCTAAATGAAATGGCATGGAGATATATACATAAATACTAAAAATATAAAATTTTTTATTTTAAAATCAGTCCTCAGAATATTGCAGTAATACAGCATGTGAATTCATATCACAACACTTTAAGAAATAGAGAAGAAGCCTTATACTGGCCCTAAATTTGGAAGTGGTTCCTGCATTCAGATAAGCACTGAATTTGGCCTACAGATTTAATTACTGCTTTAGAATTTGCTGTTGAAAATGACTACATAAAACAAGCCATTAGATTTTAAAAGCTCCAGGTTTATATGCTTTTATGTGTGAAGATTTTAAACACTTTCAAGGCTTCCTTGCTTAAAAGTTTGAAAATTAAAGACCTTGAATCTAAAATAACCTCAGGAGAAGTATTAAAGAAAGAATTATTAATTGATCCTCAGCCGTATCAAGACCTATTTCTTTTTTCCAGTTAATTTCGCTCTTTCCCATCAGGTCTTGTTCAAAGACATTATCAAGTTACTATAGGCAAAAGTTCACTCCATCATATGAGCGTTGCTCACACAATACAGCCGGGAGCAGGATTTGGTCCAGTGCTTTTAAGACTGAAGGAGAAAAGCCTCTTCCTATCTGTTCTGCATTTTCCTTACTAAATATAGATTTCATCAGGGTACTGCATAATACCTCGCGTTGAGCATTGTTGTGCAGCTTACTTCACAAGTAGTAATGTGGTTAAGGGGAAGAATCAAGCTGGGTGCAGGGACTGAAGGAAGTTCCCTCATTTATATTTGTTTAAGTTTTTCTCACAGGACAAATCCAGGCTGATGTTCATGACTGAGTTGAATACATGATTTTTCTTTGCTTAGCCAGATACCATAAAATTTCTGAGCACTGAGGATAAGCTGCTTCTGGGAGTAGCAAGGACTGAATTTGGCTGAATTGACTGAAAAATGTAATCATGCATCTAATAGCTATTTTTGTATAAACATTGAAGCTACAAAAAGATATTAAAAAGCTTTTAGTTAAGAGGGGAAGAAACTTTTAAACTGGATCAAATTGTGTTTATTACTTCATTCTACTACTAAATGGAAATTAGACCTTAATATTGGCTCATTTTCAACACGTTAAAGTCTATCAATACAATATAAAATGAGAAACAAGAATGAAGCAAGTAGCCTCTGTTAATTTGCTAACTTAGCTAATATTGGCAGTATGGTTTCACTATGAAGATCCAAAAGATATGTTTCAAAATAGTAGGTCTGCCAGTTTTGAGTAACAAGGTAAAAGTGAAGTGTCTTCATCTTTCTAAAACCTGCTAAAACCATTTGATCATAAGCTAAATGTGTTATCTTACTTTTTTTCCTGTATAACGATCCTGAAAGCAAATCCTGCTTCACTAGTTAAAAGTGGTATAAATTTGCCAGTTTGTTGTGCTTTTCATTGCCCAATCTGAGCCACTCTTTACTATTGGCTTTCTACTAACACTCACAGTTTACAAAATATAATTGTTTGAATTACACTAAACTGTAAAACAGCCACTAACTCCATTGATTGTGAAAGAACAGTAGAGCATTAATGTGATCAAATTAAAGCTTCCATGAAGACAGAAAACATTTGTACAATAGAATAAAAGGAGAATGAATACTGACCTGAAAGTCTATTTCTAAGAACAATGTAGGTCTTATCCTCATAAAAGTCCCAAAGAAAAGCGGTCCTCAAATCCTGTGCTCTGTCAAAACCGGACTTCAGTGGTGTCAGGCACTTACAACAGCTCACAAGAGTCTAACTTGAAAAGATCCTTTGATATGGCTAGCTACTGTTCTAAAACAAATTATATGTACATTTTTGCATAACGAATGTGATACTTCTGAATTTTTAAAATACGTGACTTTATTATCCCTTATATCTGCATCCAACACTTAATCTAGTTTCTCATTTTGACATCCTACAGATTTAAGCTTCTGGTGGCTTTCACTTGGCTCCTGCTTGCTTAATACCACCAGAAATAAAGTACTCATGGGAGAGTGCTGCCTAAAGAAAGAGCTCCTTGGTGACACAAAATTGTCTTCTGAGCTGCAAGGATAAAGTACATTTCAGTTTTATAGAAAATATGAAAATAAAGCCCTCATCCTTCACCACCTTGCTACCTCAAAAAGGACGTCAGACATGATAAGGAACTAAACTATTTTAAATGGTGAAGTATATTTTGGTACTTATTAAAACTACAACACAAAGCATGGCCTGCTTCTCAACATAATCTGGTTTGCATCTTAGCAGAGCTAAGACTGCATGAAGACAGATTGGCCAGCCTGATGTGACTTGCCTTTGAAAAACCATTTGAAGGGGTACAATTTCCACAGCCACCCTTGTGCCATACACTAATCTTCTCTACGCAGTATTACGAAACAATGGACTAGTCTTCTTTTACAAGGATATTAAAATAGTATAAAGATAACAAGGGCCAAATACGTTGTGACTGATACATTACCGAATCCATTTTGAATGGATTTGTTTTTATTACAAGCCACTTGGATGTGTTTTCACCTGCAATTTATGGCTACTTTTTTAGAGAGTGCCACTTATCTTGGATGGGTCCTTAAAAGCAGGAGAAGATTTTGGACTTGTTATTTCTCTTCCTAGCCCATTTTCTATACCTGTGGAAATCTTCAATATATCCTACAGAATAAGTTGAGATTCCATGAGCTAAATCCAAATCACTTGTGTCTGCCCTTCACCTAATTAACCACCAAATCTCTTTATTTTCTCTCAGGTAATCACATCAGTCCAAAATATCATGTGGCTTAAACAAGCACAGAATGTTGCAACAATATTTCAATTTGAAACTCATGCCCAGGTATCTGATTTGGAAATAGAAACATGAATCTAGACTAGATGTTTAACACTAAGACTAAACTTTTTTAACTTTAGAGCTGGGCAAAGACTAAAAAAAAATGAATGCAAAAAGTTTTTGATGAAAACAAACCCAGAAAAAAAGAAACCACCCTGGGGGTCTTTGCAACCATGCTAGATGTCTTTTCATAAGATTTATGGAAGTAGCAGGTGGAAAACAAATTTCAAAAGAGGAAAACAAATAAAGTAAAATTTTTCACATATGTGGAAATTGTTGTGGGAATAAACATCCACAGCTGGTTCACAAAGAGTAGGAAAGCACATGTCTATACAGAGGCATACAAACATCTCTTCTTATGCAAGCAGACATTTAGAGACAGTTAACGACCATAAAAATATATTCCTCGAACTTTGACGGTATACTCAAGAATTCACTCATTGTCCCTGGTTGCCTCTTCTGTAGCTCTGGAGAAGCCAATTCCAAAGAGGTTGCCGGCCCAAACATAGCAAGAGTTGTTAGAATACACGTTCTCTTGGCAAACCTTGTTTTCTACTACTCTAAAACTGTTCCCAGTTGTTTTGACCAACACTGCTTAATCCAGCAATGCCTACTAGCCATAAAAGGTACCCCTTAATTTTTATTAAACATTCTTTTTCCATCTTCTAGATGCCACACAACATGAACATATGGCTCCAATAATTTGTATCACTTGCATTCAGCATAAAAAAGCCCCCAAAGTCATACGACATCAGACTTTTAACAGCCTTGTCTGTGAAGGCTGACAGTCAGATAGTCATGACACTCTTCAAGCAGCCACAGGCAAGTAGGCTAAAATACACTTTTCCACCCTCATCTTATGACATCAGGTTTTGGAGAAAAATACAAGTAGGTCATCTTGAAGAACATACAGTACTTTTACCTTCAGCTTCTTCAATGTTTTCAATGTATACCTACTTCAGTGGACACTGGGTTCTAGTTCCTTCTTTAAAAGGAGACACCTTGCTTTTAAAAAAGGTGCTATATGCTCGTCCCAGGCTGGATATAATCAGTCATTACTGTGGGAGGATGGAAAGGGCTGATGATAATGATTCTGTATTTTTACACAGCTTCCCACGTTACTGGTAGGAAGGCTTAAGGCTGTGGTGAATCAGAAGTTAGTCACAGAATCACAAAATGGTAGGGGTTGGAAGGGACCTCTGGAGATCATCTAGTCCAACCCCCCTGCCAGAGCAGGCTCACCTAGAGCAGGCTGCACAAGACTGCGTCCAGGCGGGTTTTGAATATCTCCAGAGAAGGAGACTCCACAGGAGGCTCCCCTCCCTGGGCAGCCTGTGCCAGAGCTCTGGCACCCTCACAGTGAAGAGGTTTTTCCACATGTTCAGGCAGAACTTCCTGTGTTCCAGTTTGTGCCCGTTGCCCCTTGTCCTGTTGCTGGGCACCACTGAAAAGAGTCTGGCCCCATCCTCTTGACACACACCCTTGAGATACTTATAAACATTGATGAAGTCCCCTCTCAGTCTTCTCTTCCTCAGGCTAAACAGCCCCAGCTCCCTCAGCCATTCCCCATAGGAGAGATGCTCCAGTCCCTTGATCATCTTCATAGCCCTCCGCTGGACTCCCTCCAGTAGTTCCTTGTCTTTCTTGAACTGGGGAGCCCAGAACTAGACACAGGACTCCAGATGGAGCCTCAGTAGGGCAGAGCAGAGGGGGAGGAGAACCTCCCTTGACCTGCTGGCCACACTCTTCTTAATGCACCCCACTTCCTGGCCACAAGGGCACATTGCTGGCTCATGGTGAATTTGTCATCCACCAGGACTCCCAGGTCCTTCTCCACAGAGCTGCTTTCCAAGCAGGTCAACCCCCAACCTGTACCAGTGCATGAGGTTATTCCTCCCCAGGTGCAGGACCCTGCACTTGCCCATGTTGCATTTCATGAGGTTCCTCTCTGTACAACTCTCCAGCCTGTCCAGGTCCCTCTGAATGGCAGCACAGCCTTCTGGTGCGTCAGCCATTCCTCCCAGTTTTGTATCATCAGCAAACTTGCTGAGGGTACACTCTGTCCCTTCATCCAGGTCACTGACGAATAAGTTGAACAAGACTGGACCCAGTACTGATCCCTGGGGGACACCACTCGCTACAGGCCTCCAGCTAGACTCTGCACTGCTGATCACCACCCTCTGAGCTCTGCCATTCAATTAGTTCTCAATCCACCTCACTGTCCACTTGTCTAACCCACACTTCCTGAGCTTTCCTGTGAGGATGTTATGGGAGACAGTGTCAAACACCTTGCTGAAGTCAAGGTAGACAACATCCACTGCTCTCCCCTCATCCACCCAGCCAGTCATGCCATCATAGAAGGCTATCAGATTGGTCAAGCATAACTTTTCCCTCGGTGAATCCATGCTGACTACCCCTGATCACCTTCTTTTCTTCTACATGCTTGGAGATGACATCCAGAATGAGCTGTTCCATCACCTTTCCAGGGATGGGGGTGAGGCTGACTGGCCTGTAGTGTCCTGGGTCCTCCTTCTTGCCCTTTTTGAAGACTGGAGTGACACTGGCTTTCTTCCAGTCCTCAGGCACCTCTCCTGTTCTCCATGACCTTTCAAAGATGATGGAGAGTGGCTTGGCAATGACATCTGCCACCTCCCTCAGCACTCGTGGGTGCATCCCATCAGGGCCCATGGATTTGTGTGTATCAAGTTTGCCTAACTGATCTCTAACCCGATCCTCCTCGACCAAAGGAAGGCCATCTTTTCTCCAGGCTTCCTCTCTTACCTCCAGGGTCTGGGATTCCTGAGGGCCAGCCTTGGCAGTAAAGACTGAAGCAAAGAATGCATACTCATCTGATTGGAGCTTCTGCAACAGTTCCCAGTGATAATCTTAAGAAAGGTTCAACTTTGCAGAGGAGGACAAGTTTAAACTTGACAAGTACTGTGTTATCCATAACAGACCAGGTTTTTAGAGCAATAGTTTACCAATGACAGAATGGCAGTATATAAAAACTTGCAACATTGAAAAGCATAAAAAACCCCAACTGTTTTATATGATCTTATATCTAAAAATCCTTACCTACGAAGGAGATATTTTTTTTCGAAGGAGAAAAGATCAGATCAGTTTCATGACAATAAATTAGTGTTTCTGTGTATGCAATATTTGACTGAAGTTTATGAATTTAGAACTATAAGTAATATTACAAATTTGGTGCATGGATGGAATGATTATGGTTAAATAAAAGTACATAAACTCATCTCTGTAAGAAATGTGACACTTACAAATATTTCATTTCTGAACCAAGAAGTCATTTCTTGTGAGTGAAGAATGTGAACATAATGAGAAAAAAAATCGATAGTCAGCAGAATTATTTCAAGTAACTGAGTAAGTAGCTTTTATTTTTAAAGAGGTATTTTTTTAAGTGTAATTCGCTTTGAAGGTTTTAACTGAACTGCAGAAGGTCAAGATTTTTATTACGGTTACTTACAGTATGGTGCTAGAAAGTCAATAATCTTTAGTACTGACACCTATTATACTAGAGCAAAAAGCTACCTTTCTTCATCTGTAGTTCTTACTATAATCTGTACTATTTCTTTTCAAAAGGCTTAGCTATTAAAAAAAAATACATAAAGAAATCCCAGAAATCTGGTACCATTACAGAATGTTTTACGGTGTTTAAGATATTGTCAGCACTTACACTATAAACCCTTACTTTCAAAGGTTTATGACTGAGCCATAAAAATCAGTCCATTGTATAACTTCACTTATTAACTCTCATTTTAGGACTCCAATTCTCCTCCCCTTCTTTCCCCCTCACTAAATATCCAGAATATTTTTCTCTACCTAAGTTACAGAAATATATTTTTAGAAATACTCTTTTATGAGTGATTTTCTTCCAGTTACTTTCCCTTCACAATTACACAGCATGACATTTTAGACTATAATGTAACAAATCTTTTAATATAAATGTAAGATGATCTCTCAGCTTTCAAAGACATAGATTATTAATAACTCAATAATTCTAATATATTTAATCCCAAAATCCTGAGTTTCTATTTTAGCTCACCACATTCATTATTGAGAAACAAGTCCCTTAGCTGTTGCTTCTCTCTGCTGTTGCCACAAGCCTCAGCAGCATCCCCATCTGATTCTGCATCAATCTGCCAACTTATATAGAAAGCTGTGAAACAGAAACACATTGTCACGAAATATTTGCAGAAATCTTGGTGCTTGACTTCTCTCTTTGTATCTCTGTGACGCAGACACAGGCCACAACACTAGCCTCACATATTCTTAGCAGACTTTGGTGTTACACTAGCACCAACATGTCTGGTAAGAGTGGTCCCCTCTATATTGTGAAGAAATTTAATTAGATTTCATATGGTATTAGAAATTCTTAACATTTCAACTCCTCAGCTGCAAGCCACCAGAATGGCTGGCAGCCATAGCTACAATAATCTCCCACATGTACATTCCTGCACAGGTAGAGTCCCGATCCTACACTATTGCCAAGCACTCAGATTCACATTACAGAATCACAGAATGGCAGGGGTTGGAAGGGACCTCTGGAGATCATCTAGTCCAACCCCCCTGCCAGAGCAGGCTCACCCAGAGCAGGCTGCACAGGACTGCGTCCAGGCGGGTTTTGAATATCTCCAGAGAAGGAGACTCCACAACCTCCCTGGGCAGCCTGTGCCAGGGCTCTGTCACCCTCACAGTGAAGAAATTTTTCCTCATATTCAGATGGAACTTCCAGTGTTTCAGTTTGTGCCCACTGCATCTTATCCTGTCACTGGCCACCACTGAAAAGAGTCTGGCCCCATCCTCTTCACACTCTCGCTTCAGACATTTGTATACACTGATGAGGTCCCCTCTCAGTCTTTTCTTCTCTAGGGTGAACAGCCCCAGCTCCCTCAGCCTTTCCCCACAGGAGAGATGCTCCAGTCCCCTAATCATCTTTGTAGCTCTCCACTGGACTCCCTCCAGTAGTTCCTTGTCTTTCTTGAACTGGGGAGCCCAGAACTGGACACAGGACTCCAGAGGGGGCCTCACTAGGGCAGAGTAGAGGGGGAAGATAACCTCCCTCGACCTGCTGGCCACACTCTCCCTAATGCACCCCCAGATACCATTGGTCTTCTTAGCTGCAGGGGCACATTAATGGCTCATAGTTAACTTGTTGTCCACCAGGACTCCCAGGTCCTTCTCCGCAGAGCTGCTTTCCAAGCAGGTCAACCCCCAACCTGTACCGGTGCATGAGGTTATTCCTCCCCAGGTGCAGGACCCTGCACTTGCCCATGTTGCATTTCATGAGGTTCCTCTCTGTACAACTCTCCAGCCTGTCCAGGTCCCTCTGAATGGCAGCACAGCCTTCTGGTGCGTCAGCCATTCCTCCCAGTTTTGTATCATCAGCAAACTTGCTGAGGGTACACTCTGTCCCTTCATCCAGGTCACTGACGAATAAGTTGAACAAGACTGGACCCAGTACCGACCCCTGGGGGACACCACTCGCTACAGGCCTCCAACTAGACACTGGTCACAACCCTCTGAGCTCTGCCTTTCAATTAGTTCTCAATCCACCTCACTGTCCACTTGTCTAACCCACACTTCCTGAGCTTTCCTGTGAGGATGTTATGGGAGACAGTGTCAAACACCTTGCTGAAGTCAAGGTAGACAACATCCACTGCTCTCCCCTCATCCACCCAGCCAGTCATGTCATCATAGAAGGCTATCAGATTGGTCAAGCATGATTTTTCCCTTGGTGAATCCATATTGACTACTCCTGATCACCTTCTTTTCTTCTACGTGCTTGGAGATGACATCCAGGATGAGCTGCTCCATCACCTTTCCACGGACGGGGGTGAGGCTGACTGGCCTGTAGTGTCCTGGGTCCTCCTTCTTGCCCTTTTTGAAGACTGGAGTGACACTGGCTTTCCTCCAGTCCTCAGGCACCTCTCTGGTTCTCCATGACCTTTCAAAGATGGTGGAGACTGGCCTAGCAATAACTTCCTCCAGCTCCCCCGGCACCTGTGGCTGCAACCCATCAGGGCCCATGGATTTGTGTGTATCAAGTTTGCCTAACTGATCTCTAACCCAATCCTCCTTGACCAAGGGAAAATCTTCCTTTCTCCAGGCTTCCTCTCTTGCCTCCAGGGTCTGGCATTCCTGAGGACTGGCCCTAGCAGAAAAGACTGAAGCAAAGAATGCATTCAGTATCGCTGCCTTCTCTGTGTCCTTCGTCACCAGGGCACCCACCCCATTCAGCAGCAGGCCCACATTTTCTCTAGTCTTCCTTTTGCTACTTATGTATTTGAAGAAGCCCTTCTTGCTGTCCTTGGCATCCCTAGCCAGATTCAATTCCAAATGGTCCCTAGCCTTCCTTGTCACATCCCTACATACTCTGACAACACTCCTATATTCCTACCAAGTGGCCTGTCCCTTTTTCCACATTCTGTGTACTTCCTTCTTCTGTTTATCCAGAAGTCCCCAGCGACTCCCTTTGGGTACTCTACCACAGTCATTACTGCAAGGCAGAGATTGACCTGATTGCTGCTGGCTCAGTTGGGAGCAGCCCTACAGACTAGTGCTAGTAAAACAACTGGGCACCCACTGCCTGGCTTATATTACTCCACTCTTTGCAGAAGATCTGCAAAGGATTCGCTTGTCAGCAGCAGTCACATTCTGATCTTCTGAAGGAGGCAGAACAAAGTGAACAGCACTGAAATACACGAAAAGCTGCCTGAGATGGAGTTATTGGTGGGGCAGGGGGAAGGGTGGGAGGCAAAAAATGTTCTCATATAAACAGGTCTCATCGAAGATAGCTGCTCATGTGGTAATCCTTGTCCATCTTCTTTTAGGTATTCTCAGGATTAGCACATCCAGGTAGATGTATAGTGGCTTCAGGAACTACAAACAGAGGAGAGGATAAACATCTATCAGGTATGACAGCAAGTGACCCACCCTTTGCTCTAGGATATGTTTTATTCCCCTTTCTTTCTTCACACTAGATGCTTCTCCCTGATTTATTCTAGGCATTAAGTCCTCTGTTCAAGGATCTCTTGGACTCATCATCTTATCCTGCTGGAAAGACTCCTGTCCTCCGTTGCCTTAGGAATCCAGACAGCTATCTGCAGGAATGGTGGAGGCCAAAACTCTTAAGAGGAGTTCTTGGCCCTCATGAGAATCAATGGCATTCTTTCTCCTGTTGTTAGTTTGTTCAAAAATCCTTTGGAATGACTAAACTAACTCTTCACTGTATTCAGCGCTGGCAGCCAGGGTGGGTGAGTCTCCTGTTCTGTGCGAGCTATTGAATGCCTAGTTTTGTTTGACAGATCTGCTACATTGGCACAAATGGGTTTTGAGAAGCAGGAGGAAAGTTCCTCATCTGATTTTTAATCCATTTTTTCTCCCCATCACCCTTGTCCTGTGAGGCACTGTTGAATAATAGTCAAACACTGGCAGAGCTCCTTTTGACCAGCAGCAACAAGGGATGTATATGAAAACTGACCAAGGGGGCAATGCGCAGGCTCTACATGAGTCAAGCTTTTTCATACGTGCTGCTGGGCAAGAGTTGCAGAGAGACCCTGTGGGTCTGAAGGAGGACGTGGCTGAGCATTACTACACGTTCACACTCACTGCTGCATTCCTGAGGAGTGATCTAACAGAGCACCGGTCCTTTCGCAAGGAGTATGTTGATGTAGTGTAATAAAAAGGATTGTATTGATTTGGCTGTCAAACACAAAGATAAACTCACTGACATTCCCAGAAATAAGGCAGAGTTCTCTTGTCCCTTTCTGTCTGAAAAGAAGGAAAAACACATCACATTTCCACACAGTGAAACCTGTTTTCATTCTTTCTTATTTTTTATCTATTTACTTGCTTTCATCCATTTCTTTTTCTTTTTTTACTGCTTTCTTCATGTTGCCTCAACTTTCTCCCCTGAGACACGGTGCTTTCAGCTGGCCTGTTGAACCTAGTTCTTTTCTCAAGAAAGTGATAACTGAAAGCAAGTAAAATTAGACTGTCTGCTTAGTTGTTTATGATATATTGGCACTCTCCTAGATTAAGTCCTCTTAGGAATGAGAGATTCATATGTCTATATATGTCCCAATCTTTCTAAATAACTATCTGGGGAACTGACATCAAATCAAATAGACTGACTGGTTTTAGTTTCTTTACCCTCTTCTCCTCAAGTAGTCCATTGAAGAGTTTAAACTCCACTGGGAAGGGTATCAGATTTGTATATAGCATTTCTAATAGCACACATATGGCTCAATGAAAAACAGAAATAACAAGATATTATAGACTCTCATTGCTTTTCACTTAGTGTGATCTACAGAGGCTGCACAGCTTGGATTCTTTTTGTAAGAGTACCACTAACTTTCATAGTAACCTTCAGTAAATCACTCCACCACATTTTTCCTTAATTACAAAATGATGATAGTAATATTCCATAAACCACAAAGCATTTTAAGTCCTAAGTGTGATCATTATTATCTAATTAACTTCAAATTTTGTCATTTCCCTCCTAGAAATATATACATACTAAAACAAAAAGAACCCCAAACCTGCAATACTTATGACCTTCTTCAAGGCCTTTTCCCAGCAAGTGAAAGACACCAATCCACTAGTTTTTATCATGTGGAACAAGGATTCTACATTTACAAGCCATCATCAAATGGCAGGGGAGGAATCCGATGAAAGTTACTGGTTTAGGAAGTCCTTGGATGAGTCCATTTTTTTTTATTTAACTACTTAACAGGACACAAGAGATAGTTTCCACTAGATTATAGAGTAAGAAAACTTGGTCTTCAATTACATCTCCCATTCTCAGAGATTAAAATTACTTTGCTTCTATGGGAACCTGCTCAGCCATAGCTGCAAGGTTACATTATTTCTAAGAGCACAAGGAACCTGAATCTAGGTCTTTCTGTAAATAAATGTGTACAGTGGATATGTCATGACTGGGAAAAAGGAAAATCAAAATTGAAATTGATGCTAAATGTTCATATTAACACGCCAAACAATCAGATTTCTGGATGAAATGTAAGCAAAATAATTTTCTCTTAATTTTCTTATCAAGTTTAAAGTTCAAAAGTAGTTTTCCATATAGAAAAACTGCATCCGCTCTTTAGAAATGCTAAAATTAAAATAAGTATTTCTGGATCATTTATTAATGGCAGTCACTTTTCTAAAAATAATGTTATCTGGACTTTAGTAAAACAGGAACTTGTTAATAATAGACTAGAAGTACACTTCAGCTGGCTGCGATACAAGAAAGCATATAAAAAAACACTTTAATTTTTGAAACATTTTCCTAATTGCAGAGAGAAGTAAAGACACAAAGGAATCAAGTTTCACAGCTAAAATTTTCCTGCACTAGTATCAATAGACATTTTTCTTTTAACAAGTCAACAACCAAAAGAAGCTGGTTCTGTTCTGAACCATCTGCTTTATTGTATTTTAAATTACATATAATGATTATATGAATTTGAACATTTAACATTTCTGGCTACTTTGAGAGAAAAATGCAATTTCATAGCCCAACTTTTCATTTATATTTTGGCTCATGCACTCACAAGGGAGAGAACAGTTGCTCTGTAGCAGTTGTTCAGGTCCCCAGTCATAAAGTCAGTCAAGATTTTAGAGAATTACACAGAAGAATTTCAGGATTGCTTCAGCCTTACGCTGAATTGCCAATAGCACCAAACAAACATACAAGTAGCCACAAATGAAATAATTTTGTCCCCTTTGCCAGGGAAATGACTCAGGGCCAGTACCCAATTCAATCAGATAAAGTAAATTTATGGTAACCACCAGCAGGGACTTGGTGTAGGCAAGAATGTGACTTTCAAATACTTATTTCTACAGAGAAATCATTACTTTGAAGTCTCGCCAAGTCCAAAGCTATGTCTGAAAATGGTATCAGGCTTTATATGTGAGTCTTTCTTGATTTCCATTTTTCTTTGTTTCCTTCTCATCCTCTCTGCTCTAAATATCACCAAAAGCAACAAGGGAAAGCAGTTGAAAAAAGGACACTGTCAAAAGAAATGTATTCAAGTGCACTGGCAGGAATAATGTAAGTAAAGTAATTACCAGCCATTTTATTCCCAATTTTTAACTCCAGCAATCCTAGAAGTACACCAAATCAAAAAACTTTTTTCTTTTTTAATTGAAATGTCTCTGTGAACATCTTTGTTTTTAACTTTTACTTTGAGTAATGTATTTAAATCAATGATTGGTTAGGTGTCCTAATATTTCTTTGGATCTGACCAAAGGTATTCTTACTTTGAATTCTAAGATGAGTTTGATGAGGTGCTACTGCAGATTAATAAATTTATTGTAAATAAAGGATGTGAACCACAGCACAAGGGGGTTCACTGCATGGATGTCTTGCTAGTCAGTAACTTATTTAATTGCTAGTTTAACAAATTCTGTTGGTGAGACAAAAGAAGTCAGAAGGTACTTTGGGCACTGATAAAAGCCTTCTAAGACCACCCATAGATTACAGCTAGTCATTTGCTGAGATTGTAAGGAAGGTTTGGTGCAGGAGCTGGTGCAATCAGGGGACTGTTGCCTGAGAAACCTTCTCATCAACTCAGGGCAGGGATATTCCATGAAATACTGCCAACTTTAGATAAGGGGAAATTTCTATCCATGCATACATGCTACATATCATTCCCACGTTTTTCATATTTTTATGATTACATTTAAATTTCCTGCGAAAGATTTCCTTGTCTTTATATGAGTAGAGTGTATTTCCAAGTGAGGAAGTTTTTCCTGCTGCAAGGAGGTTACAGAGTACAGTTACTTTTGCTGGGCTTGTGAGGCACAAGGTAGTTTGTTTATTGATTAGGAGCCAGATTAAACATGTTGAAGTAGGGGTTTTTTTCTGCTTCTATGTGGCAAAAGAGCTACACATACGAGCTCTTCTCATTAAATATTTATTGGTAGAGTGTTGTGGATATTATATTTATTATAAAATAGTATTACAATACAGTAGTGGAACTATAATATTGTTTGACAGAAGAGTAGATAATGACTAGGGAAAGTAAATCTGTTGCCCATTTTAAAGTGCTTAAGTACTATTTTGGAAAAACATTATGATCTTTACCCCGATATGCTGCACTGTATGAACGCGCAAAGGAGTCATAAAACTTCTCTGGATTAGCAGCTAAGGGGATCCCTTAATGATGTATCGATGCCACAGATGTCACAACAACATGTGCTTTTTGTGGCAATGAAATATAAGTGAAGACTTGATGGCAGAGGCATGCCAGCGTGCCACTTCACTCTTGCTGACTTCTAGCCTGCGTAATGACACTTTGGATACACTCAGAGACTGACATAATTTATTACGCTGGTACCAAAATGAGGCTAACAGAAGGTTGGAACGAAACCTTTCCCCCCAGTTGCATAAAGTCAAAATGTGTTGAAACTGTTTCTGAATTCATTTTAAGATTTTGTAATACAAACACAGTGAAACTGAGTTAAAATTCTAAGCACTTCTCAGAACTTTTACCAAAAGACCGTTACTTAAACTTTTTGCTTCAAACTTCATGTTAAAAGAATTCAGTGAGCATAAGAAAGAATTAGGATAGTGATGAACACATAATCTAAATGCAGGAACAGAGAGGAAGCTGACTAACACAGATTAATCTAGAGGATTAATGGGTTGTTTCCTCACTATATTTTTGTAATCTGCTAATGTATCATAACACCCAACTGTCTCAGTCAGGGAGGTTACTATTTCCTATCTCATCTAAAAGGAGTAGCAGTAAAAAGTGACTTGAAAACGTGGCTTATAAAACTGAATTATATTTCTCTTTCAGGGATCTTGTCAGTGTTTTTACAAATTGTTAATCTCCTACTGCATATTTTCACATTTGAGACACAATTATTATTTACAAGCAATGTGAATTCATTAGCTTTATGAAACCGAGAGTTATTATGCATGAGTTACTTCCGCTCCCCCAGGACTGAAATGAATGAGATACTGCATCTCTGAAGGCTTCCCTAAAAGGAACATTCACAAGTAAATATCGCAACTAAACATTTGCTAAATTGGTACTAATACACATTGAATCATGTCTTACCTAATTTGAAGAAAATCTTAGCAGAATTTGAAAGGATGAATCAGCTCCTTGATTTCCAGTGTCAGTCTAGAAGACCTACACGTAGTCATGAGTTAACTCAGAGTGATTTTCTTTTTACCTGTGACGATAGACTTGTTGACACCAGAAGTCCTTCTCATATTGCTCTTATGGTTACTAACATATTTCTTTTTATCAGAGCAACATGTTTCTCAGAGTTGTATCAACGTTGAAAGTTTCTGAATGGAAAGTTTCTGCAGTTGGATGTTTTCTGAGGAGAGTAATACGGAGAGATCTAAGTAAGAAATCTGTCTGTTTCCACAGAGAATACATATTTTGATGTGAATCTTTCATAAAAATAATTCATTATTTCCATCATTGAGCAAAAATAAATGTAAGCTATCACAAAAATTTTACAGCCACCTTTTCCAATGAATGAGTGATGTGATGACTGAGCAGGTAGTTAAAAATAAAACCTCATGGAACAGTTGTTAATAAAATCACTGCTGGTACTCTCTTTACGGGTACCAGGAAATAAAGTTTCATGTAACACGACTTGGTTTATATCTTAAAAAAACAATATTCTCCCATTCCAGCTAAGATAAGTCACTACAGTCTGAGGAACCTTGTATTACTTGCATGAATCAAGGCTGGCTTCCAAATTTCAAAGCTTCTGTTAGATATTTTTCCATTTCCTTTAGCTTATGTTCAGCTATTGCAGTACAGGAATATATTTGCTGAGGTAATATGAATCTTGAAAGCCAGGACTAGTACCTCCTCAGAAGGTTTGAGAGGAAAAGCCATTTAGCCATGTATTTAGAAGCTGCACAGATGACTTCAGAAAGCAGGGGAAACAGTGTTTTTAACTGCTCAGTTAAATTAGCAATTTTAACTAGGTGTACTAACGTGTTTCTCTTATGAGGAATGTCTTCTGGCCTCATAACGGAACAATGTGAACAAGACAGGCAGGAATATTTGTCTAGCAGACCTTGAGAACATCTGCCAGCTCCCTGTCACATTCAAACACATACCAGCCATATCTCCTAGCCTACATCCTCCTGTGCCAGAAAGGAAACAAATACTAGGGCTTGATGAGGTGTAGAGCATACCCCAGTTAGGTTCCCAGTCTTGATAAGCGGTGAATGTGGATTTGTAGGTCATCCACAGACGTCCTGAAATCTATAAGGCCTTTTCCTACTTTCATTTTCTTTCTGAAGTCTTTGCCTTACTCTTAGTGTGACACTCAGCATCATAAATATTAATTACTTACCAATCATGGACACTTACTAACTCATTAAGGATCACAATGAAACCACACTCAACGATGCAGTGGAAGAGAACAAGCAAAACAAACTGAAGGCCTTGACAACCGACCCTTATTATATAAAACAATGTTCTAGAGCTAGTATTGCTAACCTTATTTCTAACGCTTCAGTTACACACAAGCAGTATTAAAACGCATGCTTACGCTGGTGACACACAGTCACATAGGCACAAGGTCACACTAGCCGACCCGTTCCTACAGCACTCATCACCTTCCTGGCCACCAGCCCCATCCTGTAGGAACGGCAGGGAAGTCATGCTCCTGCACACTGCCTGATGGGTGTCTGGGAGATGGTACACATGCTCACGATGCTGCAGAACTGTCTCTGACCCTAGGGGACACTCTTACCAATGTAGACCAGGCTCCATACACACCGCTTCTCTGCCTCAGGCTCACCACTACAGCAAGCTCTTCTCTTCTCCCATCAGCAGTCAGTGCTGCCACCAGGTGTCCAGGATCTTAAAAAGATCTTCAGCCAAACGTCTGCCATGGACTGTACTTCTGGTCTAGATATCTCATGAGTCACCCAGTCAACTAATTCCTCATTCATCTCACCGTGATTTTATAGGCCCATCCTCAGTGCCTAGCAAAGCACACTCTTCTGCTGTTGGTTTCAACCAACCACCATTAAGATCACCAGTTAATTTCCTTTTTTGTTACACCAAAACCTTGCAGTTCCTTTCAGCTATATTGCCATCATTTTAAAGCTATGGCTTACACATTTGTCTCTGGCAGACTTCAGGCGTCAAGGGATGGCTAAGTAGTCCCTTCCACACAAACATCTTGAGTACTGTGGGCAGTCCTGCACCTCAAGAAAAATGTCGTGGAGTTAGAAAGGTACAGAGAAGGAGTAATTCCCTCACAGGGAGAGATGAAAAAGGCTTGGATTCTTCCATCCAGAGAGAAGGATGACAGGGTATGCTTGAAGGTCTGTAAAATCATAAGGGTGAGTGACTGCAGAATTATTTATTCAACAAGTCCACAACAGAACCAGCCAGCACCCAATGAATCTGTTAGATCAGTTAAAAACAGTTAAAAGAAAAGATGTCTGTATACAGCAGCAAGTGAACTTCTGGAATTTGTGGCCTCAGGAGGCTCCTGGGGGCAGCAGATTAAAAAAAAAATTAGACAAATTTAAAGACAACAGGTCCATAAACAGGTACTAAAATGAATAAACAAAACCACACCTTCTAATATCCTTAATCTAATAATTGTGGATTTATAATTTCTTCAATATCATGAACTTATAAGTTCTTACAAGTTCTTACCATTCTTATTCTGTTCATGTAAGTTTTTATAAAGTTTTCGAGACCTGGTTGGATAAAGCTCTGAGTAACCTCATCTCACCTCATAGCTGAGAACGCTTTGAGTAGGAGGTTACACAAGGCAGGAGGTTGCATGAGGATGGCTTCATGAGGTCCCTTCCAGCCTGAAATATCCTATGAACTTATGATTGCAATAAGTTTAAGAATTCAGGAAAAATAAAATTGATAGCTTTCTAGTGCCAGTAATCTCTTCAACAGAAAGGCCTCATCACAGCTATAAAGCTATATTGAAAAGCAGAAAAAATAAAATTCTGCTACAGTGTTTAGCACATACTAAAGTTAATGGGGTATATTTTGAAACAGCTTAAAGTCCATTCATCCCCACTGTTATAGTTAAAATGGGTAGAGGATCGGTTGTAACTTGGTGAGACTTCAGGTGGCTGCCTGGAGGGCAAACCTTAGCCCACAGAACTGTCCCCTTTTTCATTGGGAAGGAAAAGGGTTGAGATTGCTTGCTTAACAATAGCTTCATTAATAAAGCTCTGAAGTGAGAAACTTGCTTGTGCACTGATCCAAGGGCAACGTAAATGGAGAAACCAGACCCTTCATGAAACAAAACTCTCTTTCACATCTTGTGTAAGCAGGATTCATAAAGGACTGTCACTCTCGTTTTCCAGTGAAAGGATAAGATAATTCTGCTTTGCCTTATACTTGCTTATTTTCCTACCTGCTCATCTTGATGCTGAAGAGGAAAGTTAAAGTTGTATAGGACTTTTTAATTATTTTTCATTAATATTGCCAAGTAAAAGGTAAAATCCCTATAAATTATTTCACCTCTGGCCAATCAGTGCTTCTCATTATAATTATCATGGAAAGTGATATGGTGATTGTTAAGTGAAAACTTCATTACAACATAGCTGTAACCAAAATTGGAATGGCCATAATAATTAAATCCTTTCAATTCAGTTACAAATTTTAATGAAAAATCTGTAGGGAAGATAGACAGGATAACTTTGGCTCTCTTAGAATTGAAAAGTAATCAAAAGAGATAATTCTCAGAAAAAAAATGTATCTTAAGCAGACTATTAAATTTATGTTTTAAAATATATTAGATATCTTATTTTCAGACATACTGAGCCACATTCTCATATTCAATCATAGAAAAAACCCACATAACAGCTTAAATATCACCGAAATTGAACAAGAATCCACTTTCCTTCCCTATTTTGACAATTTTTTTGCTATACTGGCACTTTACATTTGAAATGTACAACTTGTGAAAAAAATACAGACAATTCTTATAGCAAAAAACAAGCCAGGATATGTCAGTAGCGTGCTTTTTTTTTTTTTCCCCCAAATTAAATAACTCATGCTATTTAACTTCCTATATTATTCACAATAATAATGACTATGGTTTACTGACATAGACATGAAACTCTTGACTCTGTATGACAGCAACCTTTTAAAACATTCCAAATATAGGCATTGTAGAGTTAGGAGTTAGCACTTCCAGTCGTTCCTCTGCTTACAACCCCTGCACCAGAGGAAGCAAAAGGCCATGGAAAAATTACAGATGCATATTCATCATTATTAGCAACTGGCAAATTTGTGTTCCAGAGATCACCACGCATGGGTACTTCACAAAGAACAGTGATACTCAAAATCACGGCTGTAATAAATGAAGAGATAGTAGATGAGCCGTATGTATTTTTATCTAACACATACGGTGATGTACTATTGACCTAGTCTGATGATCTTTCACCTGTAACGCTGCTTGGCAGTGTTGGCAGATAAGCACAGGGAAAAGCACATGTACCTGCAGGAAAAGCCAAAAAATGACCTCTCTGATTCTCTTAATTTCAGATAAATCAGCTATATTTCTGCTTCTTATTCTAGATTTTGTTTGGTTGGGGGCTTCCTGAGCTTGTAGTAGGAATTTGTAAAATCTGAAAGAGGTTCTAGAAAAATCCAAAGCTGCTTTCCCTTCTTTCCAAGCCCATTCAGGCATCCTCACACATGATTTTGACTGTTGCTGTTGCCACATTCGGTTTGGGAAAATGGCATCACACACCTACTTTGCAGTAAAATGACAGCAAGTGACGTGCATATTATCAGCTTAAATGGTTTTACTGAACTTAGTAGTTACAGCATCCGCCAATAGTCATATTGCTGACAAGGACTCGGTAGTACAATTCAATATGTGTCTCATGAGGAATGAAAAGATTTGATTTTTACCTTCTCTGCCTGAGTCCTTGAGAAAAGCTAGATTTCATCCTAATGCCATGCAGCAGCCCGCAATTTAGTCCACGGCCACAAGAAATTTCACATTATTCAGCTATTTTCTGCTAAGCTCAGATATGAGTCAGGGTCAAAGCAATACTGGGTGACAGAGAGAAAACCTATGGATTCTCTCAAATCCAAACTATAACATCTCAAATTGTCTCAGATTTTGAATACCAACATCTGTCTGTGCCATGTCAATATATCGATCTAAAAGGTTCGTGACCGAAACATTCATATTAACTATTTTATTTCCCCTGGGAGCGAGTCACAAGCTGGTGGTGAAAACTGGAGTCTTTCCCTTGATTTCAATGGAGCTATGCCAGCTGGCACCACCTAAAAATTTCATGCCTTATCTCAGATTCCACACTTCATATGACTTAATTCATAAACAAAGTAAAACCCTGTGGGAAGAGGCCATGCCTCTTTGCTTCACTGTCTCATTAATAACACACACAGAAGATTAGATTTTAGAATTCATGACCTGCTTAGTACTTCAGAAAGAAACAAAGCTAAAACAGTAATGCAAAAAAAAGCGCTGGTTTTATTACCTGGCTTGCGTGTTTATTGCGTGTTCAGCATCTTGGCTTCTCAGTCCAGAAGTATAAAAATAAACAGATGGCAAATAAAATTCTTAAAGCATCTTCGAAATTCTATTGTTACATCCAAAAAAAGATATATTTCCCAAGGTCACCTACGTCATAAAACATTAAAGAGGAGTGAAGAAATAGCTTGAAAGAATCTGCAACTAAGCTCTCAAAATATAGCAGCCCAAATTTTACACTTCATTTTTAGATAATCTCCAAGTTTGTAGGATCAGTTTGAACTAAATATTTTGCTTGGACTGTAATTGCTCTGATTTCTGTTGTTTAATGAGGTAGAGAAATCTGGGCTATGTGTGTGTATTTTTTTTCATGTCTTTTTTTTCCAGTTATGACTATTCATGACAAATTCATTATTATGGAAAGTCTTTATATTTGAGACAGATATTAGATCTGTATCTAAGAGGGATATAAATTCCACAGCAGTGAAACATCTAATTTTATTTGCTTGCTCCCCTTTAACTAAATCTATACCTCTGACTTAGTTTCCCAAATTCAATTTAAGAAGTACAGGGACAAAGAGTTGTCTCGAAACCACAAAAATCACAGTGTACAGTGGGAAGCCAACCTGATGTAATGTTTCTGAAGTCAGTGGACAAGACAGCGAAAAAGATATTCTGCAGCCCTGAGCATGGGCTACAGGGAGGGATAAATTTCAGGCCCTATTCTGACTACTTGAAGTCATATCCCTGCACAGCCTTTGGAGTGAGCGTTCTTGTCTAAGACCACACTCTTCACTACAGCAAACGCCCAACCTTAAGGATGCAGACTTATCCTCACACTCCCTACAACTCTTCTCTTTCCCTGTGTCTTCTCTTCATCCCTTCTGCTTTTCCCTCATTCCCTTCCACACACGTTTAGGAAATCAAGCTACAAAGCAGTGGTCATTTAAAGCCACTTCCACCAAGTTAATCAGACGGATACGGAGCTGGTACACAGCCAGATACACAGCTGACACACAGATAGTGCAGAATTCCTCAAGTTGTAAAACACCCCTCGACGCACAAAACATGCCTTTAGAATAGGTCCTTTAATATAAAAGATCAAAAGCCTTTAAAATGAAAACACGGCAGAGGAGGAAGCCTGCAGTGATTCAGGATGCTGCCTGTGTCTTGAGATCCTGCAATGGGATGGAACTTTTTGGTGAAAATGCCCAGAGGACCCCTGAAACAAGATCATCTAAAACACTACAGAGTATAACAGTCTGGCATAAGGGAATGTTCCTTCTTTTCCCTAAGTCTGGCCATAGGTTTAATCTGGGGCAGCGAATTAGAGACGGCCACACCAACCAGCTACAGGCAGCTGAAGGGTTTCTCAACGTGGCTGGAAGCACAGGCCTCCCGTGACCACAGGGCTTTGCCTACCCCTAGTGTAGCTCCGCTCTTTCAGAGGAAAGCGGAGCGAGCCCTTACCCCGGCCCCCATCCCAGCACTTCTCCCCAAATCAAATCACATATCAAAGGAGAGGGTATTCTTTCTAGCTGGGTCAGAAACCTTTAAAGACAGCAGTAATTGAATGCAACACTGATATGGAGCACGAAAATGAAAAAGAGCGATCATATCTCCTTTCAATTTCTGTTCAGTACTCAAATACAGGGTCTGGAGCAAGTTACACTGTGCCTCCCAAACTAACTGACAATGAAGATAGAGAAAGGGAGGGAATAAAAAGCATCGATTGCTCAATGTGCCATTACAGTCAAGAAATGACCATATATCCATCTAAAATGCCATCTCCTCCAGAATAATACGTGCAGCACTGATCACTGTGTTTCAAAAAAAGTGTTAAACAATTGGCAGAGGTTCAGAAAAGGGAGTTCAAATCTCAGAGAAAGGTTCAGAGAAATGAAACCATCCTACGATTCCATGATTCTACGATTCTGTGATCAAAGAGATGGAAAAATGCACAAAAAGGTTGGAATTGTTTTACTTAAAAAGGTGATGGAAAAAGGTTACTCTTTTTTTATCATGTATACCAATCACAATAAAAACATATGCACTGAGAGTCTGGAAATGGTTGGGAGCTTCTGATCTCCGTTTCTCGCGACAAGGGGAAAAAAATCAATTAAAGGGTGAAACTCAATGAGATCCAAAAAGAACGCACGTCTCTGATGAATATCCTGAATTCTTACCAGTATCAATAACCTTTATTTTGGAATACGTATAAAACCTCAGGACTAAGGATATCCAGCAGAAGTCAGTTTAAGACCTAGAGGAACAGAAAGGAAAAAAACCCACATCGTAAATTATTCTAGATAAAGCAAACCAGAAGTTCTCACACCACTTTTTTTTTTTTTCTCTGTAGCTACAGCTGCAGTAAGCAATATACTTCTTGAGGTCAGAACGAAAACACTGGACTAAACCCACCTCTGGTCTAATCCAATATGGCAATCACTAAAACAGATTGGAGATTAAAATTATCTAGAAAATAGGAGTGACATTCCATTTTTTGACAGATAGAGATCAATAGCAACAATGGTATCTTTCAAGTAATCCTACTGCTTAAATATCCAGGTAAACCAAATGCTATTGTTTATGTGACACATTTAGGTTTTTTATTAAGCAATACTTTTTATGTGGTTTTATTTTTGCACTTTCCAGTACAATTTTTTTTTTTTTTTTTTGCATTTGAGTTCAACAGCACATCATATACTCTATCTTTACCTCAGGTCTACTTTGATACAAACTTTATCCTAAAAAGCAGCTTGCTACGTGATTAGGTAAATTACAATGCATGGTGCGTACTTTATTGCACATAGTCATCTATACATTGCAGATATTAGGCATTTCATTGTTTTAATGGCAGTATAGCTATTGAATAAAAAACAAAGAGGTATCTTTTAGTAGGTAAAGGAAACATTTATGGCCTCACTTCCAAAAGTTATATCCCAATAAATATGAAGAATAGGAGAATAAAGTGTCATGAATTCCACAATCATTTGCTGACATTACAGGACGCCTGTGGTAAACAAGGCTAACCAGACTGTTGAAAACACTATTTTTGTACTCTTCGCAATTGTGTGCTTTTATACACTGATTCATTTTAAAGAAATGTAAATTTAAAGTCTTATTTTTCCATTTGCTCGTACATTACTAGAGCATTTATCATATGTCCATTCTAAACCTTTCTTTCCTTTGTCATTTAAACATTCATTTGTCATTAATATATCTACTTTTCCTCAACAAGTGTATTTTGTTTGGATTTGTGTATTTTCCTTACATGTATCCGAATTGGTTTTGCTATTAAAAAAAAAAAAGGACATAAAATAAGCCCAAATACACCAAATTTCCTAACATTTTACAAAACTACTTTTATTTTTCTTGTCACTTCAAAACATACACCAGAATCCTTTCCTTTAGATGATTAGAAATTTCAGAAAAAGTTCTAAGCCTGCCTGCAAAGAATCACATAGTCAAATGGACTTTGGCTTGCAAAAACGTATCAGACACTATGTACTGTATTGCGGTCACCATATACCCCAATTAGAGTTTATTAGTCCTGAATTACAGTTTGTTTCTTAAATGGCAGGAGGAAATATCAACAGTTGGTGAGATGTTTATGCATCCTGCAACATCTTGTAGAACGAAGCCTTTGATTTTTAAAAAAAATAATAAAAGAATGGCTGAAAGGACATTGTCACAGAACTTTACTTTTTATCGATTCTATTTGAAACTAAATAAATTGAAATCTTCTTCCTGCACAGCTCTGTTGGCATACAATCACAGTCTTTCTTACATTAACATTTAAGCGGGTACAGCTTTGGCTTTATGTCGTGCTGTGTTTCTGAATGTTTGGTAAAGTGATCTCAATGCCTTTTTTTTTTCCTTAATGGAATATTACAAAGCTTTGATTTTAAAAAGACAAAACCAGAACTTCTAATGGTCTCTTTTCATTTTATATTTTAAGGGAAGCAAAGCAATCTCCCAGAGTTGATATGGGATTAGAAAGAGAGAGTTGTTTTCTCACTTTTTCCTTGTTAATTTACAAATTGACAAAAAATTACCGATAATATTTACACAATGTTATTGTATTGTTAATGCAATATTAAATGTTAACTTTTACAATTAAACAGGGTTTAATTTTAATTTTAATTTAAAATTTAATTTCATTTTGTGCATGATTTCTGCTAGTCTTTAGAAAATTAAACCTGGGAAATCATATTCAGATATATTTCTTTACTAATATTTTTAAGTGTTTTTCTGTACATGTGGTAAAAATGTGCATTGTATTCACTGAATCTGTCCGGAATGCCACCATCCATAATGTCTGGATAAGCATGTGAGTTTCAAAGTGCTCTTCAGAATTAATTTGGTCACACTCACAGACAAGAGTTATAGAGTAGTGAAAGGAGGAGAGCATCTGCTGTCTCACAGTAGCTGTAAATGAGTCCAGATTGGAGCACTGAAAAAATCTTGATCTCACTCTAATCAGTGACAAAATTTTCACTTTAGTGATGACACCACAGAGTCTTAATCGGTGTAACATAGATGTTACATGGAGTGGCATAATATGCAATTTACATAAATTGGGTTTGCTCTATGTTTTGTTCAAATTATGTTGAAAATTATTTGAAAGATACCTTTCTAAAGATCAATACCTCCCTTTCCTAAAGCATTTTTTTCAGTGGCCTCCTTTCCCGGCCCCGTGTGTTCTGCTTTTATTTGTTAAATAGTATTTCAGTCTCTGAGTGGCAGTCTTCATTGGCAGACCTCCCTGAGGCCTTATTCTTCACCCACATTAGCCCTTAAATGCACCATCCAAAGTGCAACCTGAATCAGATACACAGAAATTAATAGCACTCAGGACGTTCCCATATTACCAGGATTTTAAGTAGGAATACTCAGCATTGTGGGGTTTTAAGCTAAACCCTTTTACTATCCACTTGAGCCAGGTTAGGAAGATCCAAACTTGTCTGCTATTACATCCCAGGCAAGCCAAGAGAGGATGAGATTTTCTTTGCTGTTGGACTGTGCCGGTGCGCCTGCGTCGCTCAGCACCAAAGCCCCCCCGCACCGCGTTCAAAGAGAACAAGATCCCTCTGAGGAATCTGGGCAAGGGTTTCTCACCATCTGCGGAGAGAAAGAAGCATTTCTGCCACCACAGAAGGCTCCAAGTGCTTTCAAATTTCACAAACGCATCTTCTGATCACTCCTGCTACAGATACAGAGAAGAGCTACAGATCTAACGGAGAAATAGATACTACGGGAGAGAAGAACTAGGCTTTTAGCCTACCAAAAGTCAAGTCCAAGGTTTAATATGATTGCCCTCTGCAGATATATCAAGAGGCAATGTATCAAAAAGAGAGAAATGCTATTTCATATCAAGGGCAATGTGGCACAAGAACAAATGAGTATAAATTGGGCATGAAGAATTGAAATTGTTCTGGAAATTCAAAGCAAGTGCCTTGTTACCGATCATCATTCTGAAATACTGGGAAGTCCAAACATCAAATTGCTTTTAATGTGGACTTTAATAAATTGATTAATGGCACTGCATGATGCAATTTCTTGTAATATTAAAAAAAAAAAAGAGGAAAAAAAAAAGAAGCTGTGCTTAGCTAACCAGGCTATAAATAGGACCATATAGTATTTCATTGTTTGCCTCACAAACTGTAATGATTAAAGTTGCTGATTCAGGCACCTTTACAGCCAAGTTGATCATCCTACTTGCTTAAGGTAGCAATGCTGCAATTCATTTGTCAGTGTTCCTCTTCTGATCTGCATCATCTCTACCTTTTCAAGGTGTAAATATGCAGCATAAGAAGAAGGATTCACATTTCCATTCTGCTATCAATAACTGCCAAGTAATATAAGAAACTACCTGTACCTTACTCTATAGTTATAAAAGCCTATAAAGGTAAAAAAAGTAGCACTAGGTCACTCATTTTCTACATGTAAGTGGATTTTTTTTTTCCCTACTGAGTGTTCTTATGAGAAGGAAATACTACATCTCACCATCTTTGATGGAAATGCGGTTCAGATTTGGAGTCTTGAAGAATTCAATTTAAAACAGCAAGAGTTTTTTATAGAAAGTTTTTTTGTAAGTGCATCACTCCAAGCTTTGTCTTCTAATGTGATCTTTGAAATTGTCTTTTCAACTGAATATGAAGTAACTATATTTTGTCTTAGTTTTATATGCTTACTATACACTAATAGAATAAATTATACACCTTGCTCTCTAGTGTGTATTTTTCATATGAAAGCTCAATATCTTTATGAAAGCCACTTGGATTCATTAGGAATTAAGTAAATAAGTTTTGCAGAAGTACAGGTGTCCTACAGACAGTATTTTAAAAACCAACCATATTTTCTAGAGAATTATGTTTTTTCCGTAGAGTATTCTGTAGAATATATACAATTAACAACAGAATTTCATACAAAAGTTGAAACAACACCATGGGAAATGTGTCATTTTTCTCAAATTCCCTAGGACATTTCTACAAAGTAACTGCACAGCAGCATATTCAAATAATTATTCTTCAATTATTACATTTTGGTCCAATCGCAATTTGATTACACTTTGTGATAAATATTCACTTCTGCATAACACTGAGTTTATTCACCGTTTCAGACACATACCATATTTTTGACCATGGTGTATTATCAATATTGAAAAGACTACATATATTTGGTGGTCAATCATTCTCAATTTGGTTCAATGATCACATCATAAAAAAAATGGAGATAGTTTAGAGATCAATGGGTAGACAAAACTAATTAAATGAGAAAGAAATTTTAGAAATACATGTAAAATTGAGTTCAGAAAGGAAATATGTTTGAAGTTGTCTATAAAATGAAAGTATAAGCTCATATCAAGCATTGTTAGAGACAGTTTATCGATTGTGCTAATCACATCCAGAGGAAAATGACCTAAATAGGCAATTAAACTATAGAGGACACAGAGCATTGCACTATGCTTATCGGCTCAGTACTCACTATGTTATTGGTCTTTGAGACAAACTTTGCTTTTCGCACCTGTAAAATTGCCATTTGAGAAATCATAGTATACAGTCATAATGACGCAGAGAGATGAAAACAAACAAATGTATGATTAAACAGGGAAATCTTACGCAGGGAAAATAATGGAAACAT
Source organism: Phoenicopterus ruber ruber (assembly GCA_009819775.1). Taxonomy (NCBI): domain Eukaryota; kingdom Metazoa; phylum Chordata; class Aves; order Phoenicopteriformes; family Phoenicopteridae; genus Phoenicopterus; species Phoenicopterus ruber. The sequence continues at coordinate 46,804,786 of CM020218.1, forward strand.
CTTTGTTCAATAGTTGATGCCCATACAGATGCTCTAACCCAAAGGGATAACGACATTGACATAAGTTATGTAAACTTAAAGACAACAGGACAGGCATATAGAAGCAGAGATTTCTAAAATTTTATAATTATATAGGAAAAAAAATGCTGAAAAGTAAATTGATTTCCAAATCTGTGGACTGAATCTAGAAAGAGACAGGTTGATAACTCATATTAAAAGCTCTGAAAAAATGAGGCACATTATAATTGTTACACAAATTGTATAATCTTTGTGCAAATTCATAATCTAGCTTTGAAATTGGCATTCATTGGCAGGGAGACAAGAAGTAATTATCTATAGTGCTTACTGACAAGTTGGAGCATTAAAACCACTAGGTGCCACTTTTTTTTTTATTCTCTAGGTCGCACAATATAAAAAGAAAAACTCTTCTTTTCCAGCAAGTTTGAAATAAATGACAGGAGCTCTTTAATGCGTATCTGTAAAGGTGACGTACATTTCATAGAACATGAAATGGGCCATTTGAATCTATTCGTTCTTAAGGATTACTGATTTTACAGTTGAGATGTCTTTTACCCTATCGCCAAATCTGATCTTTATGTTTTCTTTTGCTTGGTTTGGGGGAACACAGATTGAATTCAATATGTCTGATATAAGACATTTGTCATCAAAATCTCAATTGTTCCTTTAAGGTACATTAAAAAGTGAGATTCTTGATTTTTTTTTTAAGTCAGTGGTGATATTGCCATTGATCTCAACGGGGAACAGAGAAAGGAGCATCATCGACTACACTTTTTTAAGAGAGAGGGAAAAAAATTACACAAAATCCATGAAGTATTGACAACTTCTATATTGATGAAGGAATATGTGCTTCACACACAAAGAAGAAAAAACAAATTAGCTTCAGCATCTCAACTGGATCAAGTTTCCAGTAATGATTATCTCCAACCTATTTTTATACAGTTGGTAATGGAACTGAGTCTCAGTATCCTGTTTTGAATCCTTGGCTTAAAGATTTCAAACACACAAATGTCTGAAACCAGTACAATTCCTTAGTAATACGGGGGGGGGTTGTGCTGAGAGATCTAAGTATCGTTAGCACTTACTATTGGTACTTACATAGTAGCTTTCAGTGTTCAAGGGCATGTTGGCAACGGTTTCAAGTCATCTGTAAGAGTTAGACATACTGCATTAGAAGAAAAATTCTGCAGAGACAGCACCAAAAAAAAAAAAAAGAGAGGGGAGGTAAAACCAGCAAAGATTACAGAAATTCAAAATAAAGAATTCGGCTATGCAAAGAATATATTCAAATCATGGAAGACTATGAAAAAGAGGACTGCAAAAGCACCTGGCAATTACATAGCAAAAATTTATCTCTGCAGACACAAGTCTGTGCAGTTCTCTTGGTGCTAAATTTTACCTATGGAAAAAAAAAATGAGATTCAGTTAAAATATCTTTTTTTCAAGATGGAAGGTACATGGGCCCAGCGCTCCTCCTCTGTGCTACAATCTGACTTCATCAATATTACATCTCTTTCAGCTAAGGATTAAGTTACAACAGAATTTCTCTCTTTAGCCCTTTAGCCAACCTTTTTCTCTCTCTTCCATCTTCTGCCTCCATCTACACAAAAGGTGCTAATCAAGTAACTGACAGAATGGTGAGTGAAGAGAACAAAAGATCTAAAGAATAACATATTTATCTGTTCCCTCCTATCAAAGTTTTGGCTAATCTTACACCATTTGACTTGTTTTAGCTAGAAATCACTTTCCCTATTTTCTCTAACCTAGGGAAGTGATGTTATATATTCATATAAACATATCACTTCACAAGGATCTCAAAGGTCTTTACAAATTGAATGTATACCGTACAAGAATCTTTTCAGACACCCAGGAATTGCAGTCAGTTCTAGGGTAAATTGCAGAGGCTATAGTGATTTTACACAATAGTTTATAATAGGAATTAAGGATTGCATCCATTTGGAACTGCAGGTGAAGTTAGGTAAGGAGAAAGTAATTACCCAAACTGGAATTTGAATAGAGTGCTAACAACTCGGTTCTCGCAGAAACCATACTGACATTCTTCTGGTTTTGTCATTCATGTGAAAGACGTAATCACCTCTATAATATGGAGCCCCTTACTCACTGCTGAGCCATAGATTCAGAATTGACTCAAATGAGTAGGTTTTTTTAAAAGCCTACCACTTGATTTTCTTTCTGGTTTTACCAGGAAGAAACCAGCCTCTTTGATCACATTCTTTTGTTCAGGAACCAGCCTGTTTGATCACACAACTGAAAAAAATACAGCCCAAAATGGATTTTGCCAATGGAAAAGGCATTTTAAATGCATTTCAGTGGATGAGTTCAGTTCTCTGTAGCAGAACTAACATGATTTTCTTTGTCTTCAGAACAATCCCAGGAGCAAACACTCTCTGTACGTACAGCACAGGAGCAAAGACATGACTTATATTTCTGTACTGTCTTTTAGGGTTGTCATAGGGTTGCTGCCAGCTGCGGACTCATGGTCTGACAGTGAGTGCTGAAAATCCAGGATCAGGTGAAGGACTGGGGTTCAGGGCGTTCACACACCTTGTCCTGATTTCAGCAGGGATAGAGTTAATTTCCTTCCTAGTAGCTGGCGTAGTGCTGTGTTTGGGATTTAGTATGCGAATAATGTTGATAACACACTGATGTTTTTAGTTGTTGCTAAGCAGTGCTTATACTAAGTCAAGGACTTTTCAGCTCCCCATGCTCTGCCAGCGAGGAGATGCACCAGAAGCTGGGAGGGGGCACAGCCAGGACAGCTGACCCAGACTGGCCAAAGGGATATTCCATACCACATGACGTCATGCTCAGTCTATAAACTTGGGGAAAGCTGGCCAGGGGGGTCGCTGCTCGGGGACGGGCTGGGCATCAGTCAGCGGGTGGTGAGCAACTGCATTGTGCATCACTTGTTTTGTACATTCTTTTATCATTATTATTATTATTCTCTCTTCCTTTGCTATCCTATTAAACTGTCTTTATCTCAACCCATGCGTTTTTTTTTCTGATTCTCTCTCCCATCCCACTGAGGACAGGGGTGGGGAGCAAGCAGCTGTGTGGTGCTCGGTTGCCAACTGCGGTTAAACCACAACACACCTAATCAAATTAGTACTATGATAGACATGTCCAGTTTGGCAAGGCAGAGAACAGGAGGATTGCTCTGCCTAAGCACTGCGAACTCTTATGAATTTCCATATTTTTGATGTGCAAGGAATTAGTTGTGATTTTCCTACAAACACTAACTGTAATTTAAAAGACATCAAATTTCCATCAAATAAATGAAAACTTTTTTGTTTTGTTTTAGTTTTGGCTTTACATGAACTCAAGAGTCACTCTTCTCATCCAGAAGCAGAGCCTTTAGTGCTGATGGATACCGTATCAGAATTTTACATGTACATTTCACAGAATGTTAAAATCACGTAAGTTTTTTTCTGTCACTGAGAAAGCCATAATTGTAGCTAAGCTTGAAATTAACAAAATCTTTAAACATTACCAGCAATTATATTGAAAATAGCTTCTTATTGTGGTGGTAATAAACGAGACCACAAAAGACCCAGACATGCTTTTTCAATTCCTTTTGGCAGTTATTCTGTCTGAATTAGATATATCCATTGCAATTATCCTATATATTATAAGAAATACTGAAAGGAAACTACAGCCTGAATACAGACAGCATATGTGATTTAGAGACAGGCCTTCCAAGAATAGAGTACCAAATAACCGGAGCTTCTATATCACGCTTCAATTGGTGTTGAAACAGAGGGCAACACTTACCCTATCATCTATTCATATGAGGTGAAGACAAATATATCTGTATCCCTGGACTGTTTCTGAAGACTTGAGAACACCTGCAGAAGAAGTCAGAAATAGAAGGGGTTTGTCAACTTTCTCATTAACTTTAAACCAGAAGACACATGTTTCCAAGGAGGTAATACATACCAGAAAGAAACGTACTGAGATTCAGCAGCAGAAGCTCTCTACTCATTTCTACTCATCCCATCTTCTGATGAGATTGTCTCACCATGAAGAAGCTGTTATAATCCGCTCCTTTATGTAGTGGGATGTAGGACCCAGCAGATGCCCTTTGTCTCTGTTGTGTCAAGTCACGTAGACACTTTGAAGCTGGTGCAGAGAAGGCTCCCAAAGGAGCTGTGTGCTCAGGGATCCACCTCTCTTGGTGAATTTTTAGACCCAATTGGAGCAGGAGGATGGAGCACAGAATAGAAGAGAGAGACTGTTATGAGTTATTGCAACATTATAATAGTTGTTTCTGCTTCCACCTTTCGTAACATATAACGCAAGACACTCAGCGTTGCGTACACACAGGTGTACTCTTCGCTGGGTAAAAAACTGGCTGGATGGCCAGGCCCAAAGAGTTGTGGTGAATGGAGTTAAATCCAGCTGGCAGCCACTCACAAGTGGTGTTCCCCAGGGCTCAGTATTGGGGCCAGTTCTTTTTAATATCTTTATCCATGACCTGGACGAGGGGATCGAGTGCACCCTCAGTAAGTTTGCAGATGACACCAAGTTGGGCAGGAGTGTTGGTCTGCTTGAGGGCAGGCAGGCGCTATAGAGGGATCTGGACAGGCTGGATTGGCCGAGGCCAATTGTATGAGGTTCAACAAGGCCAAGTGCCAGGTCCTGCACTTGGGTCACAACAACCCCAGGCAATGCTACAGGCTTGGGGGGGAGTGGCTGGAAAGCTGCCCGGCAGAAAAGGACCTGGGGGTGTTGGTCAACAACTGGCTGAATATGAGCCAGCAGTGTGCCCAGGTGGCCAAGAAGGCCAAGAGCATCCTGGCTTGTATCACAAATAGTGTGGCCAGCAGGACTGGGGAAGTGATCGTCCCCCTGTACTCGACACTGGTGAGGCCGCACCTTGAGTACTGTGTTCAGTTTTGGGCCCCTCACTACAAGAAAGACATTGAGGTGCTGGAGCGTGTCCAGAGAAGGGCAACGAAGCTGGTGAAGGGTCTAGAGCACAAGTCCTGTGAGGAGCGGCTGAGGGAACTGGGGTTGTTTAGTCTGGAGAAAAGGAAGCTGAGGGGAGACCTTATTGCTCTCTACAACTACCTGAAAGGAGGTTGTAGCAAGGTGGGTTTTGGTGTCTTCTCCCAAGTAACAGATGATAGGACAAGAGGAAATGGCCTCAAGTTGCGCCAGGGGACGTTTAGATTGGATATTAGGAAAAAATTCTTTACTGAAAGGGTTGTCAAGCACTGGAACAGGCTGCCCAGGGAAGTGGTTGAGTCACCATCCCTGGAGGTATTTAAAAGATGTGTAGATGCAGAGCTTAGGGACATGGTTTAGTGGTGGACTTGACAGTGCTAGGTTAATGGTTGTACTCAATGATCTTTAAGGTCTCTTCCAACCTAAACGATTCTATGGTTCTATGACTAGAATATTATTCAACTTTTGTGTACAAGCCTTAGGATCACTATTACAACAATTCAAGGAATCGATAACTATCTACCTCTGCTATTGTCCTTCAAGATTTTTACATATTTTCCAGTCTTCACATTAACCTATTAACTTGATCAGTTTTATTACAAGTACTTTTCTTGCCACTTTCTCACTGGCTTGACAATCTTCTAAAAGAATATGGCAAAACTTTAACAAAAATCTATACATAAAATCTAATCCCCCTATCACTAAGAGTTTAAATTATTTTAAGATGTAGTATAGGACTGTCTGAGTCGGGCTCTTGACCCCCTTCACCTAATTGTTCCCACTGAAATCAAAAGTAAAATTCCCACTGACTTCTTAGGGAGTGGAATTGGTCTGATGCTAAGCTGTTCTAGCAGATTAACTACAACTGCACCTTTCCTCCCATATTCTACATTTTTTATATTCCAGCTGCTCTCCTGTCCTTTCTTTTCCTTAGGATGATTTGTGTTCTCTGACCTGCACCAGTTTAATGTTATTTCACTCGGACTGTTCCTAATCTAACCTCAGTTTTTAATCTCTGTTTAACTTGATATTCAGATGTTAAACATCAATACATGACTGTGCATGATGAGGGGTTTATTTTAAAGTTGTTGTCTTCAGTGTCTTGCTTGTTGTCTCATCTCCTCATTTAAAAAGTAAATTAGAGTGATTAGCAAGCAACACCCATATGGAATTTACTTGTGACTGAAGGTGAATTGTGCAACTAAATGACGGGTGAATTGATATAAAATGGATAAGAGAGAAGACTATCAATTCTGTTCCCTAGGATTAACTCATCAGTGAATATATATTCTGTAAGAGAAACAGCTCGATCCCAGTTTAAAATATTTTTCTGCTAAATAGAATATACTAAATAATTCTAACTAATCTAACACTCAGAAGATTAGCCCCCTAGTATGGATTTCTGCATTATGCCATACATTCATTTTACCTAGAAAATGCTATTACTGAAATCTTTCTTTAACCTCCTGCTTTCTGTCTTTTCAATTTAGAATTGTGGTACTTCCAGTTAAACAAAGAGCTTTATTTTCCTGGCACTTTTGATTCTGGATTGTCCGGATATAAACCTCAATACAGCACACCTTAATTAATTTCCTTCTTTCAGTTTTAGGTTCACATTTTCCAAAAAGCAAAAACCTCCACATCTGGGGCCTGACTTCATAAATGCAGATGACTCTTTTAGAAAATGTTAGGCTGAATGCAAGGAAAGTAATTTTTCTTTACAATTACAGTACAAGTCTCATATGTGCAGTATACTAATCTTCACTTCATTACACAACTGCAGTTATATGAAGTACTTTACACCCAGAAAAACAATAATTTGGATGTGATTTCATGCAACAGAACAATTGCATCTACAAGACATTTTCTATTTAGAATAAGTGCACTCTAAATGAGTTTAATTTTGGAACTACAACTCGAAAAGCTACCGTTTAAATATTATTTCCTAACCAAAAATCTGCAGTACATATCCCTTTTTTATCTAACATATAGCAACTGAAATTAAAGTTTTATGTAGAACGCTTGTTATGTTCTGTCACCTCTTGTTCACTAAGTTCAGCCAAGGTACAGAGTGAGATGGATCACCCTTCCCTTCAGACCCAGCAGAAAAATAGAGCTCAGCAACTGACAGGAGAAGTATTGGTCCTTGTCAGAACTAACCCTAGCAATTTTCTGTGGATCTACTGGGAGGCAAAAATAAAGTCCTTCACAGACAAGTAATTTCCAGAGTTAGTGTAAGATTTGGGAAGAACTAAGAAAAAGATTCTCTGGGATATACTCAAGTGGGACATTGTAAGATGTGTTAGAGTGAAATCTATGACTACAGAGCGAAAAAATGAGATGCTTATTCTAAGTCAAACCTAGACTGGATTCAGATTAGAGATTTTTTTTCCTAACTTTCTTCATCACACTTGAGGTCAGAGCTGAGTGATGCACCCTTACAAGGTGAAATTCAGAGCACAAGAGGTAGACATATAATAGATCTGTCTCAAAGTCTGTATCAGAGGTTTTGAGATAGATTTGTATCAGAAAGTTTCAAATGAACTAGAGATAGCTTCCTGTAAGTTCTTAAGCTCAAGAGAAAAAAAAAAAAAAAAGGTTTTGTAACTGTTAAAGTAATTCTACAGCAATGTAGTAGACAAGGCTTGAATTTTACTTTTTTTAATTATTACCAGCTCTGTATCTGTTCGTTTTATTAACGTGCTGGAAAAAAACATCTTGAATGCTAGAGAGCTTCTTAAAAATCAAAAGCTTTTGAGAATGGCGTTAAATCCTCTGACAGTTTGTATGTTTGCCTTTTGATTTTTTTCTTTTAAAATTATTGTCTTTCAAATCTGGATGAAAATTGAAAGACCTAATTATTGAACCTGAGGCTAATGCAGAGAGAAAAAAAGAAGCCAAGAGAACCGAAGCTGACAGACCCTTTGGTAAGTAAGCGCAAAGAAGAAGGTTTAAGGCACAAAATAAGGATACACTACTACACAGAAGAAAGGCTGTCTGCTTTCAAAGTCTTCTAAATAGGTTGATCTTAGCGGTGCATCCTTTTCATTGGCCTTCTCCAGAGGGTGCAAACTGAGAAAGGAAAGATTAAAAAGCTATATTGCTATCTAAATAGCTCGGAGTTGTTATGTTTGTGGGGAATCTTCAGGATCTGTGCTGACTGAGTATTGTTAAAGAAAACACAGCAAACCAGAAGGGTAGAGCTGTTGAGAAAACCAGATCTCTTAAAGTTTATGATGATCGTCAGTGTCCGGCGTGACCGCCTTTTGCTGTTGCCACCACAAAACATTCTACTACTGGTAGTTACGTCAAACATATACTCAATGAGAAAATGTCCACGGAGAATGGGACTGTGCTCTTCCACAGTTTTTCTGGGGGCCTGTGGTCACTCATAGGCAAGTAGATCACCACAGGTCAGCAACCAAAAGTCAAATAGTCACTGAGGACTAGTTCAGAAAAACATTGTTGATTATTGCTGTTTAACTGAGTCTCCATTTAGTAGCACAAGTATAAGATAATTTGGGGCATAGTCCTAGCAGTGGAGTTCTGCAAGGCTTCATTTCCCAGCCATGCAAAACAATTTCAAGAGCTAAACATGGAAAACCACGTACTTATAACAAATCTATTATTTAAATCAACCAAGTTCTGTTAGAATCTATCACACATTGTGCTGTACGACAAAGATCTACTAAGCTTTAGCTGACTGATACATGTAAGATAAACCTTTGCATAACAGCTAACTCCAAGTGGCTCAGACAAGAATCTCATAGAAATATAACCTTGCACACCATCTAACTATCAGCTATTTGAGGCTTAAGTGCCGCAAATGTCATACACTTTCTCCTTTAATGAGGAATAAGTTACCATATGCACACATCTGTTCCTATTCAGTTAATGAAACTTCTCTTCAATTGACTTACTTGTTGACATATAATATCTTGAAGACCTTACAAGCTGTATGTCAAATTGTGAGATGTGCCCATATAAAGAAACACACTGTTGGCAGGAGTGAAATACAAACTTCGGGGGTAGGGAGGTAGCAAGATGTGATCATTTTTAACTCCAGCCTTAAGAAAAGATGGGTTTGGATATGGGCCAAGAGTCCTATTGAGTTTGTCAAGATGAATTATAAAATACAATACCATTACCTTTGGGATACAAATAAGAAGAATTAAAATGGTGAACTGGGCACAGTCAGTACTGCAAAAGAAGTAGAAGGCAACATTTTATATTCTCCACACCTTCTACAATTTAGGAAGGCAAAACACCAGAGGAGGAGTTTACACCCAAGGCAGCTGAACTTGGATAGACAGGCAGGGTGCACAAGCACAATTGGAAGCTGTCTGCATAGCAAAGTGGAGGGAAAGAAGAGCAAAATATTCTACTGAAAACAAACCCTACAGAACAACTGTACTCTGTGGACCCTTAGGTGATGAATCGATGGTTTGCACATACAATAAATATACTCTCAAGAGCCAAAGTGGCATGTACACTACAGGTCTAATTGAAAGGTTTGTAAAGGGTATGAAACCTCCAGAACATCATGTTTCCACACTGCTGTAAGGAGTCATTCAGTAGCAAATAGAATTGGATTCCTCCATCCCCATTTCCAAGGCACTTGCAATTTCTCCATCCCAGACACCAGGCATGCAGACAATTGATTTAAGTCAATCGATTAACTACGCACTACTCAAGATCTACTTTGAGTTTCAGTGGAAATACAAAGAGGGCATAAGGGTTGTGTGAATCCTTTTAACCTGGCTGCTCAGTGGGGCTCCCATAGCAGAAATCAAAGGTGAAAGAAGTGTGAGCACAGTATTTTAGCAGGGCACAGATCAGTCCAGTGGAGGCTACCGATTTGTACAGTCCCAAGCTACCAAATTGTCCTTATTGGGAGCAATAGGTCATCTGCCTCAGGAACTCATCAGGAGCCAGGAGCTGCTGCCCTAATACGATTCAGTGGCTCTCACAGAGTTTTGAGTGGTAGAAACTTGTACAGCGTGCAGAAGTCTGTTTTACAGCTCCTTTGGTAATTCAGCAGGAGCCAAGAGCAATTGCTTTATACAAAGGCAAGATGATGGCCTATTAATCAGTAAATCAGTGCTGTAAAGGCGGAATAGTGACAATTTTTAAGTTATTGAGGGTAGCAAAATACCTCACACTGGCCATGCCTTCTCTTCAATTGAACTTTAGGACCAAAAGCACATGCTTTTGAAAGTCTGAATGGGTGAAAAATAAAGGAAGAGTGTACAAAGGTGAGGAGAAACATTTCTCTTATGTTAAGAAATTATGTCATGGGCAGATTTCTAGGAATATTTAACGAAACGTAATTCCCACAAATGTAATAATAGAAATTAATTTCAGTCATTATTGGATACGAGGACACTCACTACACCAAACCACAAAATTGCACATAAATTTCGTGGTAGCCGGCACCTAATCAAAGCTACCAAAATAACCACTCAGACTAGTCATTATTTAGTATAATTATCACATACAAAACAAAACTAAACAAAACAGTATAAATCCAGTGAAGAAGAGCCAGGAGCTTCAAGTTTCAGGAAGGCCTAGCACAGAGTGAAGATTGTCATTACAGTTCTTTACAAACTAAAATAACCCAAGACATACCATGTTAATTCTCGCACCTAAACTATTCTCTTAGCTGGAGGGTTCAATGCTTCGCAGCCTCTCCCATTGCTCTCATAAACCAGCCACTTGTTTAACTACATTCCAACATTTTTTGTTCTGGCTTGTGAAACAGCGGATACTGGGGGCACCCAACCCGTGACAGCGTCTGGAAGTCACATACAAGGTGCACCGCCCGCAGTGACTGGTGATGCCCAGCAGCACGACAGCACTGTCGATTGACACCTCGTTCCTCCAGGAACTGCTGAGCTGATCGTTGAGAAGGAACATCACAGCTGGAAGTTGCCCTTTGTTGCAATGCCACCGGCTGTCTCTGTACGAGATTCCGAAATGCTACAAATCTTATTTAGATCTTATGAAAATGTTTGCACAGACAGCTGGTGAGCACTGCCTGATCTGCATTTTGCTTTTAAATGAATCACCGCACTGAATTCAACCAATTTGGGTTCTTCAGGGCTGACAAAAATGCTCCCAACTTTATTACTAACAGCTCTTTTTTATAGTAAATCCCTAGACGTGAAATAAGGGTAAAATGGAAAGGGCCAAACAAACCACAGACCTACCTTGTTAGCCTTAAGATTCCAGGAGCACAGGAGAGGTGAATTTCACGTGCTCCCCTAGGTCTCCTACTGTGAACGTGACCTACTCTCTACCTTCCTGTTGTATACGAGGCAGAGCGCTGGACGTCACCGACTGTGTCACAGACGGCACAAAACCCAGCACTGCACGTTAGCCACTTTCGTTCTGTCTTGCTATTAACGAATGTGTACGACACCTAGTTTTGCTGTGCTATTGACAAAATCTATGCTGCCACAGTAGCAACAGCTGGCAAGTCTGCATCCTTAGACATGTCGCATCTACTTTTACCATCCTCAGATTAAATTATAAGTTAATTGTATTGCGCCTCACTTGATTTATTCTTTCCTTACCTTTACTATTGTATTCATAAACATCCAGAGCCCATTTTTGAGCTATAAAAACCATTTTACCTCCTTGTGCTTCCTAGGATTTCCAGCTTGTAAATTAAAAAGTAATATAGCAGCTATTCATTCCATTCTGAAGAAATTAGAGTTACAGCATTATGATTACAATTATTAATGAATCCATTTCCCAAAATTACTTTTTTACGATGTACATGAAAAAAGCAAATAACAGCATAACAAATAGGTGAAACAAATGGTGAACGGAGCATGGCCACCATTTGATTCTGATAATTAGAAATACTGAAGAAGAGTTATTTCTCAACCTAGAAAAAAAGCGCTTGATGTTAGAAGCCAAACTATCTTAATATTTGCAAGAGAAGCACAGAACAAATCCTACTGCTGTTACAAGCTTTGTGCATAATTTGGGTTTCAATAGGCGTAGTCCCCAGAAATGAAGGGAAACTTCATTTAAAGGGTTGCAGTCGGAGTAAGAAGCTGTTGCCTCGAGAAGGGAGAGAAGTTTCACTGGCTGCGTAGACTCCATCGAGTCAGTTTTCCTCATTATAATGGCACCTGCTGAAAGACTTTATTATATTACGTTCTATCATAACTGCTTGCTCAGGAAGGTGAATTATGGTCTGTGGTACAATGATAGGTAGTTAATCATTGGTGATATTTTGTGCTCGGTATTTTCTATACATCAGTGCACTGCACTGTCATTGGTTTATTATAGTGACTGATTCGATTTGACGAAGTGTGATGATTTATTAAATATTTTTTGAAATTTTCAGACTATATTTCAACGGTTAGTGACACATTCTGTTGCCATTACCTTCAGCTAATGAGCACTCCTGGATTTTTTTTACCCAACTGACTGAAGATGAAGCACACCACCAGCAGGAAATTGCATGAAGGATGTGGCACCAGAAAGACCGCAGTTCCAATGCTTTGGACTGAATTCAAGCCTGATATTTTAGCCACTGGAATTCTACCGAGGAAGCAAAGTTCCACTGATTGTATCACATCTGAATTTGGTTCCTTAATATTAAACTATGCTGCTGCTCTTGATTCTTTTTACAGAAGAGCTCCACTGCCAGGGCAAAATTCACCTGAGCACAATAGGTCAACACAAAGGCTATGAATTAGTTGAGTCCCACTTACGTGTTGCTCAAAATAGAACTATAACCTAAATGGCCTTTGAGTCACGCTCTAGAGAGAAGTAAATTCTCTCCCCTCCACCCCCCAATCTCTCTCTCTGCATATTCAGAAGTGTAGTTTTCTGAAAAATACAGGTTGGATTTTTTTTTCATGTTAATTTATATAGCCGGATAATCTAGGACCAAAGGCATCAAACAACAATGATCAAATGAAATGCTCAAACAGGCAAGTTCGGTATTTGACAGGGGAATAAAAGGAAAGTGTTAGCAATATCTTTAATAGCATTCCTGTCAGTAGCAATAAGAAATCTGCAGTCATGACTAGCAAATACTTCATAGCTGAAAATATTTTATATCTCCCTCCCATTTCCACTTGTATCTGTATCATCAAATGAACTGTTGATCCCAAAGGAAACATGATCAAAGCCTAAGCCTGGAGTTTGCATCTTATCTTCCATATATACTATGTCATTTTCTCTAACAGTTGCTGTAACTACATTGTGTTTTCTGATACTTTTTCTTTCAGAAATGTGTATGAATAGATTGTTACCTTATGCTTCCATTATATTGCCTTTAAGATTGGCTTTTCTTTTCCTGTTACCTCTTAAATTGGCAAGAAAAATAATAAGTATAATAGAAACAACCTACTGTGATCAAATTCCTGCCCTTTCTTGTTCCATTCTTGCTTGTTCAGTCTTGCTCAATCAAGGCTCAGCATCACACAGTCCGTTTCATAATCCCTAGGTATTTTCCTCTAAAGCTGCAGGATGGCCACAGGCAACATACTTAAATCCACAAGCTGTACCAGATCAGTAGAGAACACTTGATATACCAGCTTTATAGATGTTTTTAAAATAAGTGTTCCACTAATATCGTATTTCTTTATTTGGATAGCATTTAGTTAATAGATAGACTTTATTACAGTGACATATTCTCAGCTATATTTATATGTAATATTTATGATATTTTATAGATATAGGAATCCTTGACCTTATTTCCAAAGTTACTTTATTTAACAGTAGACTATTTATTTAACAGTAGATAACGCAAATAACGTATTTATGCTCATCGTATGTTTATCTTTTTCACTATAATATACTCTCTGATGGTGATGGTACTGCGATGACATCTTTTACCAAAGCCAACGCCAATTGGTTTTTTTGTTATTAGAATTACTAGTGAGAAGAAAAAACAAAACAAAACAAAACAAAAACCCACAGATGACTGTGAAACAAATGCTTTTGTGAATCCTTTTTGTATGACGTGAAATGCCAGGAAAGGAACTGGAGGTAATGCTATAAATTAACAAATACAAGAAGGACAAAGAGCTTTATTGTTTTAAAGCTAATGGTAAATCAACTTTAGCTTGGAATCAGTTTCCAAATTGGAAAAACCTCGGAATGTTGCATATACTTCTGGTCCCTTTTTATTTAAGAAATGTCAATTGAAATTGGACTGGGTTGCACAGCAGGACTAATACAATGATTAGATGACTGGAGACCTTTTTCTTTAATTGAAAAATAGATTAAAAGAACCTGGATTGTTTAGTCTACAGAAATAAAACTGGAAAGGGAAGCTGAGGAGGTCTGCAAATATGGTAGTATTTGCAGAGTATTTACTCGGGCAAGAGTAAATATTAAGATGACAGAAGAATTATTTCAGTTACGAGACGTAATGGTCTATGGTCACATTGATATAGATTTTTCTTGCAATAACTCAGTAGAAATGAAGGTTTCTTTCCAGGCCTCCACAGAGGGAACTTTTAAAATGGAATTTAAAAGGAGTAGGAAGCACTTACACTTTTTACAATTGAGAGAAAACATGACACCATATAAGTGATCCTGGAGTAAAAAGGAAGGCTCGGGTTTAAATGCCTTTCCTAGCCATTTTTTTGACCTCAAAGGTAATGTTTGCAGGACACTGAACTGCTGCTTGAATGTCTGATCTCTCCTGCTTTAATCTTGTGAAAAATTACAGTTTCTTTCTGTAGATCTCAAGTTTGTCACAGTGCATTGAAAAACATTTTATTAACTGTGATGAGGGGGAAGCAAATGTTTAGGAACATAAATGTATTATGTGGCAACCTGAGAGCAGGGAAGAGGACAGAGCTAAGTGCCTCAAGAAGTTCATTCCATCTTTGTTCTTTCAATCACCTTTGTTTCTCCCTTTCTAGCTGTACATACACAATGTGGAATCTTCATCATCATCCCTTCCTCCCACCCATATATGCGTGCTCTAAAAGTTTTGGTTTGATGTTTGGGGGTCAGAGCTACAGGAGGAGCCAACATGAACACATCGGTCTCCTTCTCACACTCAGCGCCAGAAATCTATAACAATTTGCTACTCTTACAAGCAGAAAAAAAAACCCCTTATTTCCTTCTAATCCATGAGCAGCTGACAAGTTTCCCTCTTCTCCTACTGCGTAGTGGTGTGTGTGCCTGTGATACAAAAAAAATTACCCATTCAACTCAATGGTATCTACAGCTTATGTTTACTTACAGGCCATATTATCAATTATCAGCTCTAGTAAGTTCTTCAGTCTCGGCATCGGCGCTCAGATGCCTCACAAAAACAGAAGGAGAATTGTTCCTGAGGTCAGAGGGACAGATTGCACAAACTAATTTATGGAAACAGAGAGACATAAACCACAGAAAAGTAACAATGTGCAATTTCACTGAACCAGAAGGAAAGGCAAACGTAAAAAGGCTTTTTTTGAATCTGGCCCAATAATTGCCTTCGTCAATATGGTAATTATCAAAGGTATCCAGGCAATCATTCCCCTTCTTGCCATATTCTCTATCAATTGGAAACTGAAGTCAATTCACAGTACTGAAATCATTACTGGTTTTACCATTAGAGACTACCGTGAAATGGTGTCTCTAATTTTCCAACAGCAAATCGAGACAAAAAAACAGTAATGCAAAACCACTGGTCATATAATACAGTCCCACCAACTTAAAGCAAAAAGTCCTCTCTAAAAGAGTATGAACAAACTCAGGGTATAATAGATTTAGCAGTTCATGCAACTGTATTTAAAAAAAAAAATCACATAATTTAACTACTTTTTAAATTAATTCCCTTCAAGAATGTACAGCACTTTATAGTCTTTATGTAGGAGAAATTACTTTTCTAACTTATTCTATAAATAATGTAAATAAACATACTTTAACATTGGATATGATGGAGTACATAGCAAATATGGCAAATGCGCCAGGAACAGAAGAAAATTCAGCCAGTATTTTTTCAAGGAAGAAGAAAGTACATTTCCTTTGAACATTGTTTGGCATTAGCCTGATGAAATCTTTTTTGGATAAATGATTTGGACTTTTTTGGATAAATGATTGCCCTGCAGTTTACCACACTACTAATGTATTTTCTTTCCTAACTGTCATCACTGTGGCTCTGAGCATTACAGCTGTCTAGGATGCAAAATGCCAGAAGCTAATTTACTGCTCTGCTTAATTAAAGTTGCATTTACCATTGAAGGTAAAAGAAACTAGATCTCCGTTAGCTGCCATTAAAAATGATAAGACATTTGCCTTGTTGTTCAGAAGGGCCCTTGCTCCCCTAACTGTTGCTGTAACTTGCTAGAGAGATTTTACAAACGATTCAAATTTCCCCGTGCAATTACCAAATATCAACAGCTGGTGTTTCACAAGTAATAGACTTCTGTTTTAACATGGGCACCACAGTTAGTATGTGCCTAAAATACACATGCAGAAAAAAGGCACGTTGCTGAAAGACTGACATGCTCACAAAATTCTCAGTTATGAACATGCTTAGAGTTCCATGTTGCAATTCTATTTTCTATGCTGAACCTCTCTGTTCTTAACAATAATAAAAAAAAGACATCAATATGAAAGCAGGAAGCAGAAACAGCAGGAAAGTATTTACCTTTTTAATTTACCTGAAATGTGTATCCGATTTTTGATCTTTGCAGAATTATTGCAATTTGCTTTTTTCCTTGTTGCTTCTTCTCTTGGGCATTTGTGGGGTTTGAGAACAGTCACTAAATATGTGGAACAGGGTTCTGCCACTCACAGACAGACATATAATAAAAAGGGATCGCAAAATACAACCTGGCAGTAGCCTCTCTGCATCATGTTCTTGTTGAACACTGATAGTATTAGACTCTAGTCAGCAAGGATCTGCCCACACATCCTAAGGGACTGTTGTTAAGGTCAACTGCAAAATAAATTAAAGCAACTCCTGCAGAAACGGAACAATATTCAGAACATTTGTTCAGATTAAACAGGAAAGAAACTTATTTTCTGGATTTGTTTTTACTCATTCTTGACACCAAAACATTTTATGATATGTTGTTAGCTGTTGAGAAAGCAGGAAGGATGGTAGCTCTGAGGGATTATAGAATCCAAACTGCTTTGACCTGAAAGGGTTATGGTGACCTCTGGTCCTTCTTGTCTCCCACTTGCCCCAGAAAACAATATGAATAACTAATACTGCTTCCTAACTGCAGGTCTTTGCAGGCACTTACAAGGCAAAGACTGTAACAGCAGAGCTAGAATCTGAAAGCAAATAAATCCAGAAACAGTCTGTGCAGTACAACTACTGCAGAAGCATGACTGGAAGGTCACTGTGGCAACAGCATTTAATTAAATCAAGAAGAAATAATTGCATCTTATTTGTTCTATTCCTTTTATTATTTCTGCTAAGCAGAATCACAAATGTTTACTATTATTTTGGCAAAACATGTTTTAAAAAGATGGATGTTTCAACCAACCTTGGGCACTATATGTATACCACATCAAAGGTGATTTCTCTGATAGCAAGAAGTTATCTGATTGAGAAAAAATTCTGTGATTTAATAGCTCAGAGAGAATTAAAATATAATTAGAAATATAGGCATATATTTAGAGAAATAGGGATCTCTATGATTCATATTTTTAATGTATTGTATTTTGAAAGCCCAGAGTACTTACTAGTCTGTGAATCTATGAGAATCTCCACTGATTTGCAGAGTATCATGTTATCCTCATAGGAGGATTAACCACAAAAACCTAAAGCCCATCCATTGCCTCCACGGATCACAATCACACCTGAAGTATTTTAGTGTAATGCCAACAGCAAATAAAGGTTCTATATTAAGTGCTATTGCTCTTGAGAATGGAGTGAATTGCTTTTGTTCCAAACTCTCCTGATTGTCAATTTAAAATCTCAAGCTTGACTGCTTCAAAGTCTTAATATTCTACCAGATTTTTTTATAGAGTTCTGAAACTTTGCAAAAACATAAAACATTTAAATCCTAATATGGTTGGAATACCTAATCTGAAAGTCACTCTTTTTTAATCTGATATAGTCTGCTGGACTTTTTGCATTCTAAATACAGTGTCAAATTTAGGATATATGACAGCCTTCCGAAATTTAGGGAACGTTTCCCCAAAGTTGTGTAAAGTGTCCTATAATGCAAACACATGTTTATTTTCACTGATTTAAATTAAAGGGCAATGAATTTTAGAACAAATGATTCTTGTGTTTGTTAAAAACTGCTGAAATTAAATTAGAGCCATCCTTAAGACTAAACAGTGGTTACCTGTTGGTGTATAAAGAAAATGTTGAGTTCCCTTGATCATTTTAAATCTATGTCTAAACTAAAAGATGTAGAAACACAGCCCAGGAAGGCTGGATGAGTGGCTCAACACCTATCAAAACTCTAAATGTGTCCTTTTTCACCTTAGTTTCCAAAGGTAGGGAAGCTGCGCTTGGTCTTTGAAACAGCTATGAAAGCTTCTGCCCGGGTTTACAATACAGCTGGCACAGAACCAGCAGGACAAGCTGTCACACCCTGGAGTTGTACACTGACTAAACTCACCAAATTTGAGGTAACAGATATTTAAATTCCTCATCAATTGCCATGTTTCCACCTTTCCCTAATCTTGCCTAATGTAAGGTATTAAAGTCCTCAAAAGACTTGGGGGCTGTACCTGAGCTGCATTGTCAGATTCTCTTTTTCAACTTCCTGACAGCTGCATGAGAATTGTAATTCCAACTTTTCTATGGTCGTTAGATACCATGGGCCAAAATGTTGCAGAAATAATCTGTTATCTATTCACATAACCTACACAGTATCTGTCAATCTTTTTTGCTTAAGCTAACTCTACTAATCCCATAAGCTTTAACCTTCTTCCAATGAGTTTGTGCACAGAGTTTTCAAAGTTCATGTTCCCCATATTTCTCCTTCTCTTAAATTAACACAGCTGCAATGTGTGTTGATCTGATCTCCTTCTGTCTAACCACCAGGACAGTCAGTCATATTTGTAATTGTGCTCTTCTCTTTCAGCCCCAATAACCTTAGTATTCTTTGGACTAAGAAATCTGAGTTTGAATTGCTTCACGCAAGATAGGGAAACGGTCCTCTGCCTCGCACAGTTTCAATATGTATTCTAAACTCTAGGTTTCCAGACGAAAGAAAATGTGGCTAAGAAGCACCCATTTTTAAAAGAAAGCCACGATCTCCCTCTTCAACTTCTTTCTCCCGCTTATCCCTGCTTCACTCCTGGTTTCTAAAAGATCGGCATCTACCTTTCAAAAGGGTTCGTGGGCCACAATGTGGGCATGACGGGGTGTAGACCGCTTCCTACAGGCTTCTGTAGGTGCTAAATCTCTGTGGGAGATTTCCTACAGCCTTCTGCAGGAGCTAGATTTAAGACATACCTCTGCACGTAGCATTTTCTACTGACCATTAGAACATAGTTTACTTCTGGGACATCTAAGACTATGTCAGCACCATTGACTCAGCAGTCTTGAGATATCCAAGCTATCTGTGAAGAAGTATAATTTGGAGATGCTAGGACAGATGCTGCAAGCAGAATACTGATATCAGCGTATCCTTATTGGTATTACTTTTAAAATCTTGTTTGTAGTAGGTAGACTGCTATTTGAGTCAGTAAAGGTCACCCTCAAGTAAAACTAATGACAATCAAAGAAGTTACTAACGGTACTTCTTCCTCAAATTTGTTTCATAATAACAAGAAAGCTAAGATGCAGCACGTTGAATCTGAGCCTAAACAACTCAGTGCAGATGATGATTACCTACAAGTGGTGAGATATGACAGCTCTAACCCAGACAGAAGTTTTGAAATCCTTGTTTAATTACTTTCATAAAAGCATGAAAAATTAAATTAATTAAAACAAAAGCAGCAAATTTACTGCTGGCAAAGAGTCAGACACTAGAAGGCCCTAAATATGCAAAATAGGAACAAAATATAATGGACCCAATTTCACATTATTTTTTATCTA
This sequence comes from Phoenicopterus ruber ruber, assembly GCA_009819775.1. Classification (NCBI taxonomy): domain Eukaryota; kingdom Metazoa; phylum Chordata; class Aves; order Phoenicopteriformes; family Phoenicopteridae; genus Phoenicopterus; species Phoenicopterus ruber. Next base: position 46,824,755 of record CM020218.1, read on the forward strand.
TTTGTTGCCATTATGCAATAACCCAAATAGAATGAATCAAAAGCAAAAGATGAGCGCATAAGGCTTAACAAGATTACGAGAAGAGAATGAAGGGCTTAAATTATGGGCATGCCAAAACTATAAAATATTCACGTTTCTGCAATATCAGAGTGCACAAGACAGTTCTTTGCTTAATAGAATTTTCTTTCACTGTAATTACTTCAGTGTCTGGGTCCACAGAGAAAATACTTCTACTACACAAGTAATTTGCCATTTCTTTCTTCTTCTTTACAGCTTATTGTTGCTTGACTCTATTTTTATTAGTCAGTGCTCTACTTTCTACTGTGCGTGTTGGCTGGGACCTTCTCTTATGCACTGGTATGAGCAAAGGCAAATCTACTCTATTTCTTGAAGTGCTTTCTCTATATATAAATCAAAGAATTTCACTAGATTAAGAGGTGAAGTGATTTTGACTTTCTTAATTCTTTCTTAATAATTCTCTTTATTTATTAATTACAGATATTTTTTAAAGTGTTGACTGTAGCGTGATTCATTATTTCCTACTAAATCTTGCTCTACTTTGATAAACTATTAAATAACCACTTCATTTTAGTATTGAATGAAGTGGTCTTGCTATCATTTGCACCCCAGGTTAAGTACAAATACTAGCAGGTTCTTACTACATTTGTAAGCAGATCTGTATTAATATTTAAATTGGTGAAGACATCTTCTCTAGCCTGCACTACTCAAATAGCTGCCTCCTCTCATTATTGTACCTTGTACCCTGCACAAGCCAACTCGTTCACCTTATTCATAAAGGAGACTTTTGCTAGAAAGCCATCTGTGAACTATATTCTAAATTCATCTGTACTTACAGAGGGAGAAAGAATGAGAATGGTGGAAACCTGGAAGATAACAACAAGGCTCATTGCTGATAATTCCCTGCCACACAAGTAGGCTAAATTTCAATCATTTCAGCGAACCAACCTCCTCCCCAGAAGCAGAACACTGGGATTCGACTTCTGCTGGATACTGAATGTAGATGTTTACGCTACAGGTACTCAGCAAGCTTCCATATGATCTTATGTGTATACTAAAGCTATGCAACATGCTGACCAGGAGCTGCTTAGGAATTTGTGCTGAGAACAATTGGAGAAAGATTTCAGTTTCTTCAAAATCTAAATTTTCCGGTGTTTTGAGGGTTTTTTGTTTGTGGATTGTGGGGTATTTTTTGTAATTTTGCAAACATTGCTAGCATCTTTGCATTAAATTCTGAAAGAAGATTCTTTGTATATGGAAAGTCAAGTTAATTCAATATCAATTTGCATCTCCTTATGGCATAATTGATAGAAGCTACTTTGTATCAGAAGTTACTACATCTTCTCTTAAGCGATGTGACGGAACTAGAGAGCTACTACTACATTGTAAGAAACCTAGCTCAAAGAGCAAAAGTATATGCAATCTGCAAAAAATGAGGGTCAGAGGTACATGAATATCAATATCTACTCCTAAGTGGAAATATGACACTAAAAAAACAGAGACCTTAAAATCAAACCTAAGCAAGAAAAATCGTTTTGATTCATTCGCTTAAGTGGACAAAAATATTATGGTTCTGAACTCTCCTCACAGCCTCCATCAAAAAAAGAAAAGAAGTGCTTTTCAAAAAGTGTTTAGCTTTTCCCCACATTGCAAGGCTTGTTTGAAATAACAGGCGCTATAAAAAATAAATTACTACTAACTACTTCTAAGCTCAATCAATCAGCATATTCCAGAGGAAAACACAGGCTTCATCAAAGTATTCCCTATTACATCATGATTTCTCTAAAGCCAATGAAGTAATTCTTACTTTTTGCCAGTGTAACTGGTAGTAGCAACTCTGATCTTTGCATTTCAGAATAACAAAGCATAAAATGCACAATACGCAGCTTTACCAGTCTGTGTAATTTGCCTCAGGGAAAGCAAAGTTGCAGAGTTTTCGCATAATGACAGATAGTACTGTTCTGCGCACAGGAACAGATACGGGTGCTCAGAGCAGTACTGCTCAAGAGGAAACATTTGAGGATGGATCCTACTCCCCTATCCATGTTTCTTGCTTTTTATTGATTCATGGTGCTACTTCTCACCTTTTTTTGGTCACTCAGTTTTTGCCTAACAACATTCAAACTCTGGTCACATCTCCTTTCCTAATCTCTACACCACCAGGTCTAATGAGTTACACTCTAGATCCACAACAAAATTCTTTTTCATGACTTAGTATTTTATTCTGCCTCACAAAAAAGTAATCTGAAGTAGTGAACTACAAAAAGAAGAGTGGATTACAGGGGGATTCACAATGTTAATGATGATCATAAATTTAGTTGTTCTGTGGTAAGGTAAAAAAATCACATAAATATCTTCAAGGTGCAAAATGACCAGCAAAAATTTAGATGAAAGTGCTAAATACATTGAAGTAAAAGGAATCATATTAGAAGGAAGCTTCAGAAGGATAATGTCAGTGAGAGGAAACTATTTTTCTCAGCTCTTTCAATATTGTATCATCAAATCATTAAAGCCATATGACTATGGTTGCATGGTTTAGATTTTTGGTTTTGCTACCAACTAGAGCTGGATGATACACTATTGGGTAAATTATGTGAGCAGACCAGCAATATTTGTTGTGTAAATGGAAACGATTATTTTGTGCAGCTAAACAATACTAATGGCTATCCTTATATGAACCAAGCATTTTCATATGCACATTTCAGATGAAGGTCACCTTAGTGTTAAGCTCTATGGTTTTATTGCACTGTAAAACATTATTTGTAGAATCATTTAATAAATCAAATGGAATACTACCTATAAATAAGGCTGATAATTCTCAGAACAGTAAAACCAAAATGTTCTGAAAATAGTGTGATTTATTTTTTCTGTCTTCTTATGGAAGCTATGGGCCACAAATCTTCCAACACGGATGTTGGAAATGAAGATGTGTATCTCTAATAAATGGTCAATTAATTTTCAGCTGGTTAGATTTCACTTTCTATATTTTATCTTTTCAACAATAGATCTTAAAATCAGAATTACCTGAGAAATTTGTGGCATACAGTATTTCTATTTTATGTTCATCTGTTGACAACTGCTCACTAGCAACAAACTTTGCAAATATGTATAGCTCTATAATTGAGCAAACCAGTACAGGCAAGGTAGTTTTTTAACTTTGGTACTGAAATGGTATAACAGCCATTGCAACAAATATTTTATAGTTAAACAGAAATTTCAATTAGGTCTCTGAATATTATTCAAACCCTGTTGCAGTTCTTGAATATGATGACTTTCTAGAGGGATTAAAATCAATGGCATTTCATAATGATTGATTAAACAACACAATACTCTGTATTATTGCACGGAAAGTTAATCTCTCTCTAACACTGTTGCTATGATTGGAAGAAAGGCTTTTACAACTTTATATTATTTGAGATTGTGACAGGATTAATGGCAGGTTCAGAGTTTCCATAAGCAATCAGATTCTTCAGACACCTTTGAGGATTGCCCCACTCTGACCTTCCAATACAGTCTATGGTTATATGGGATTTCTACTCTGTTATTAAAGCAACATCTGCTTTATTATGTAAATCAGCAAGTTATATAAAGTTATACATTAATGTGAGAAAACACCCTGTATTCTTCTGTAGTGGCATAGTGTAGACCATATAATCACATCTCTCTCAGTTCTATGCCATGGCTCATTCTCCTGTCTTTACTGCCTGAAAAAAAAGATAATCCTGAATAGCCTCCTAAGAATTATATCCTCTACACTCTGAAAACAGGCTCGGGACTTTCTGCTTGTGATAATATCTTTAGTTGCCAATATTTTTTTCGTTTTACGGTCAAGCTACAAAAAATAAGAGAATTTTAAGAATTGATCTTTGTTTCACTTCTGAAAACAGAAATAGATATGAACATTAAAAACCTTGCTGTCACTTCTATGACGTATATATGTTTGGGTGTATTATCTAGCTATAGGAGCAAACATACATGCATGATATACTGTCACAACATGGTGTGTAACAGCAACAAAAATTAACTTCTCTGAATTCACTACTGTGTGAAAAGACAGTGAACAGAAAAAATACCATGTCAAGTTTAGTAAAAAGGATTCACCAATACTTTACCCAGATATAGCGATCATCTTTTATTTTATGAAATGATTTTATTTTTTGGAATTCATTTTATGAAATTATTCATTTCATTTTATGAAATTATTTTATTTCTGGAATTCAATCGATATTTAAAAATAAGCCACCACCCAGATACAATTAAACTGGGTTGTTTACCTTGCATAAAATGTAGAGCGATCTCTTCAAGGTTTGCTATTCTGAAGATGCAGAAGAGACTACCTTGAAACCAGAGGTTTCTGGAGGTAACTGACACATCAGGAGGAGAAAAATAAATAAATAAATAAATAAAATCTTCCTTTGTGAGCAAGGATAGAAGGAACTGAGACACCCCATATTTCCCATTATCCTGTTCTCACCCTGCAGAAACTGCTATTGTGCTGGGAGTGTCTGAGACCGGGAGGTAGAAAAATGGAGAAAAGGGGCAAGGAGAATTCCCCTTTCCTTTTGTTGCCTTCCCCTGAGGGAAGCTGGTGGCACAACGCTTGTTATCATCAGCCATTGCAGAAAAATGTTCCAAAAACCATTTTAATGGCTTTTGACTTCTTTCAGTGGTTTAGATACACCCATTGATCTGAGCAACAAAAGCACATTTTGGTCTCAATGTAAACTCAGAATTTAAATAGAATTGGGGCCCAGTAATTATTTACGTTAAATCTGCGATGGAAATTCAATTGCCTTTCGGTATCTGAAAGAATATGGGTACTGATAACACACTACAGTCCTGTATCCCAAATATTTAGCTTGTGACAGGCAGCCAGCATCTCTAACTCTGTTTTATACTGTTTTAACAGCATGTTCCAACAAACAAAACAAAAGAATATAGCAATTTTTTGTGTGTACAGCTGCAATCTTCACCTATGGGCAAAATACCCAAAGTTTGACAGGATGGTGAAAATGTGACTTTTTTTTTTTTTTTTTTTAAGCTAAAATTAATTCTATTTTAGAAAAGAGAATGATGGTTAAAAGAAAAAAAATTAAAGCCTAAAATAACAAATGTGGTCTATTTTCATTGTTTACTCATCCTGTACACCTGAATGAAAGGAAACTAAATTGCTTGAGGCAAATATTTATCAATTATATGTCACACTGTCCATTTAGAAACAGATTTATAAAAGGCATAGAGAATTGAACTTTCCTTTTTCTTCTAAAAACTGCATTTATTTGAAGCTACAATTAACTATCCTATTGAATTGTCTAAGTTTTAGACTATATGAAATTATAAAACCTTCTTTAAAGAGCCTTAGAAAACCACTATAATGTAAGAATTCACTATAATGCTTTTCAACATATTCATAATAAAATTAGGTTGGTCAAAAAATACTTAAACTACTTAATGTGAAGATCTGGATCCTGGTTTTAATACGTGGAAGTAGTTCCTCTAAAGCCAATATTCTCCTAATAGCATAATTTTATGTTCCCATTAAATCCTCATCTTAGATCCACCTCAAAACATAAGTATGCACCTTTGGACTGTAGAAATGCTTGGTTTTTATCTGGTAGGGTTTTGAGAGTGCACAGATGGCTATTATAGATTACTAAAATGGGACTGTGCAATAACAGTGCCAGCTGTGTGACAACCAGTCCACCTCTAAAAGAGGTTGCAAATTCAAAGAGGGAATCCTTTCAGAAAAGGGCTGAGAGCTGCTTCCCATGAACTGAGACTCTACATTAGGAGGACAGAATTCTGGTTTTACACAAAGGACGGAATGCTTCTAGCTTATTTGCCATTAAAATTGTGTTTCCGTGAGCTGTTTAGGGAAATGAAAGAGGTGAAATACTCTCTTTTATATTACAACAATTATACCATTAGACACCTAGCTCAGATTTATTTTAATTTTTCTAATCTGACCATAAAAAAATTAATTCCAGAGAGACTAGATCGGTGGAGAGAGTTGCTAGGGGCGGAAGCTGATTTCCAGACCATTAGTCCTAGCTGAGATCAGGTCCACAGTGCCTGAAAACTGTCTCTTGAGGAATCTCTGCTAGTTTATTTGAAAAGATATGATGTCCTTGCTCTACATCTCATTGAACTAGTGTGAAAAAAAAAGAACTGCATTCAAAAGCTGGCCCCTGAATTCTTAAATCTTGGGATCATGTTGTATTTCTGTCAGGAGGCAGCAACTCCTCACAAAATTGGTCATCTCCTTCATTTCCTTTCCCATTCTTTTTTCCCTGGCTCACTGATACGTTTAGCAATTGGAGATTCACATTAGGCTAAATGCCTTTTGATAATTACTGAAACAGATATTGCACGTGTTTGGTATCCTAGGGTTCAGTGCAATAGGGATTGACAGTAGTAAGTACCTTGCAGAGCAGGTGCTTTGATATCAGCCACAATTAATTAAAGTAAAACTTTAAATAATTCTGTCATTATTATAAATACAGGGCCATCTTCACAAAGGTGTCAATAATGTCACGTAAGACTTTGCACAAAGGAGAAGTCAATATTACAGGGGATACTGCTTTCTGGTGTCTCAGCTGAAACACTGAAGATCAAAAAAAATATACAGCCATTTTTTTTCTCCTACATTCAGATTTAATCAAAACTCTTGCTCCATACTGAAGCACTGTGGTTCTGTCGCTATATTTATCATATTTATACTTAACTAAATATACGAATTAAGCAAAACATCTTCCAGTCTTTTTGGCTTCTTTCCTCTCTCACAAAGAATCTGATCCAATCCTTACTCAATACAAGGAACCTGATCCTGGGAAAAGACCAATATTAACAACAAAAACAACGGGGTTAAGGATCCAGTCCTCATAAGAAGCTTAATCAGCTGGGGATTTCAAAATTTTTACCATTTGCTTGAAAATCTGAAATAAAATTTGTCCTCACTGAATTTAAAGAGAGTTTTCCAAGAGATTTGAATTGAATCATGATTTCACCTGAATGTGTCTCGAGACCCAGACTTCTACTAATCCCTACAGAAAAGCTGGTCTAAAATATGCACTGCAAATGGTTAGCTACGGAATTCACCACTTTGTGTTTTCTCATAAATGTGAAGACCCTACTCCAACACCTATGAAACATTTATCTATGCAAATCCATTGAGTTTGTGCACAAATGCTTTTTTATGCATATACGCAGATATTCCTACAGACATCAGTTCAACAACTATTTGTCAAAACAAAAGTTCATTCTCTATTTTACAATAATAGTGTACAGTATTAGCAGTTAGGAGGGCCAATATTCAAAACCGAACAGTTATGAGTAATTTAAAATTATGATAACCACACCCTGGATAGCTTTTCATCTAAATTTCTTTCTTCATTTACATACTGTCTAACACTATTTTTGGGCTATTTCACCCATAAGTTGATAATTTTAATGCAAGGTACAACTAGTCCAGTTGTTTTCGAAAAGGAAAGCAAAAGGAGGTGCACTTACTTTCTAAGATACACTTTTTAACAAGATTTAAAGAAGTTAAATCTGCAAGGAAAAAATATTATGGACAGAACCAGAGTGAGAAAAAAAACAGTATTATCAACAAAAAATAACTGGGTTAAGGCCATAGCATGGCAGTATGATTCTATCCTTTCAGAAGCTATAATTCCTAAATGTACACATAAAGCTAAAGGTGGAAGACACAAACGAGTTAAAAACCTCTTCATCAGATCATACATAAAATATATGGCTTGAGGGCATAGAAAATGTTCTTCTGGCTGGCTAAGCATGGGGAATTGCTTCAACTACCATCATCTCCTTCTAGTAACAGAACCAGTACTAAGCATAAAACCTCACAATAGCTCCTGCAGCAATGTCAGCTGGAGTTCAAGCAGTACCAGAGGCTGCTGAAGTGTCCTTTACAAGGTGAAGTTACTGTCCTGTTAATGATCTGTTGTGTTTTCCCGATAATGTCATTTGTCCTGGTTTATGACTGACTTCTACCACTATTAAGGAATAAAATCATAGGTATTTGTAACAATATAATATTTTAATACTAGTCTTGTTCCAAAAGTTCATGTATTTTTCTCAGTGGAGGAGGTCATTATTTAGTGCTTCTATTAGGGTAGACCCAAGCTTCTGAGCTGAGCTTTTTTGTTCAGATTTAATGGCTCTTTTATAGACAATTGCATCATAAATTGTTTTAACTATTCTGTTTGGTCCTTTTCTTTGTTAAGAATTATTATTGTGCCTTTGGCTTAGGAGCTTTACTTGCTAATTCTCCAGTTTTCTTATATCAGTTTTAGGGCTCCACTTCCTGGAAGGCTCCTAAGATTTTATGGGGTGACATTTTTCATGCTCCAACCTTCATCTGTGAGGTGGCCTCTTCCTTAATTTGAGGTGAATTGTTTAACTAGGGCATTAACAAGCCATACATTGAAGATCACTTTAAAAAAAAATCTAGCGCACTCAGTCATTTCCTTCTAATCACCCCACAGAGGGATTTATCAGAGCTGAAATTAGAGATATGGTAGAGCACAACATTTTTAATGTATTTAGAACTATGTAAATAACCACCTCTTCTAGCTAGGATTTCTGAGTGAGGTTGGCTGCTATCTTTTGCAATTTCATGTGTTTATATACCTATATATACTTATATATATATTTCAAATATGGTGTAAAGTCAACTTATCTTTTTTCCACTAAAGTCAATTGAGGGCTCTGAGATTAGATTTTGACTCCTCTTTATGCCATAATTTAAAGGGAATCTTCTGTGACAATTTTTACCTTTTTTTATCCACATTCCAAACTCAGGGGAAAAAAAAAAAAAAAAAAACCAAAAAACAAAAACAAAAACAAAAAAACCCCAAAACTTTCTAGTTTGGTACTTTCATTCTTATTACAAAGAATATCATGAAAGGAAGAATGTATATCCAGAGAACAGAGACTACATATAACAGTCCAAGTAAAGAGGTGTTTTCTTTCAGCTTGCTCAACAAAATTCTACTAAGAAGTATTAGGTACCATTTTTTTTTAGATATAGTCAAAACCACCGGTCTCATCTCCCTTTGGAATTCATAATGACACTTTATTTTGTTGTGGCTACTTTTTTGTACTGATTTATATGCAGGGCTTTTAAAAGATTGCAAATGTGTCCAATATCTTATGTACCAAAGTATCGAACTCACCTTAATAGTCTCAGCTGGGCATAATGTAGATCCAAAACACCATCAGGAGCAGAAAGCAGAAATGAGATTCTAGGAAAAGAGCCAACAAACTATTTTCTCACATATATGTTTTCCTTGGTCCAGTAGTTAACATTTTTGAGCTGGAAAAGACCGCAACGTGTTTTAATGAATTTAGAGCTTTGGCTAACCCTCCCAAAATGCTGTTATTCCCAATTTTGCAAAATGACTGCAAAAGCTCTCACAAATGGCACTAACAGCAGTGACAAAAAGTCTTCCAATTGTATCCTTATTCTGTGTCCTGGGTAACAAATTTGCAGAACAGCTTTAATGGAAAAAAAGAATATATGCTATTGTCTGTGACAAATTTGACAATGCCTGGATGCATCTAGGTAATGCTAAAAGCAGTGACCAAAACATAACATCCTGCAATAAAGACCATCTATGTTATTGCCTTTTGAACTAAAACTTGCTTCAGCTGAAGCAATAGTTTTACCTTGACTTCCATTTCTAGTTATAACAAGCAAAGCTAAGTCATAAATGGAATGCTTCAGTGATATTTTCACACATATACACACATACATACGCACATGTATCATGATATCCACAGCGGGAATAAATGGCATCATAGATGACCATTGTAGCAAGGAGTAAAATCAGAAATGTTCAGCCTTATTGAGATATTTCTTTTTTCAGCTGCCTTGGACAAAGAAAAGCAGCAACTGCCTGGGTTAATTCCCAGGGAAAAAAAAATGCACAAATCTGAATAACTTCAAAACTTACTGTACGTTGTTTCTTTGGTCCCACTTAACCCTATGGCCATAGCAAGAGCAGCAGAATTGAGTAGACTGAATAGAAAAAAAAAAAACTCACTTGAGAAGGAAAAAATGAAACAAAAATAAATTTTCAAAATACATATGCTAAATTTTTAGTGATTTTAGAAATCACATTTTTTTCTAATTGCTATGAACAGAGGCATGATTTTTCAGAAGGTGAAGAGGTAACTGACTACAAAGGCAAGTGGTGAGGCAAATGATTGTCTAGCTTTTACCGTATACATCTGTGCACACATTTCTGCCAACACAGCATTAGCATTCATGATCCATCATCTGATCTTTCCTGCGTGGATCAGGATGGGAGAAGGCATCTGTTTGCAACACAGCTAACAAGTGAGACTGGGATCCTGCAGGAATATTTTCAAAATTACACCCTTAAGAGGCACATATAACTCGATCCTCCTCCTTCCATCTTGACTTTTAACCATCCTTTTCTCCCTTGCAGCGTTTTACTAGAGAGTGATTTTGTACCCTCACAGTAATAACGGTATGCTTTCCCAGGGCCTAGCAGTTTGTGGAAAGGCAAGTTGTTCAGCCCGGGAATAATGAAGGGAACGAGCAAGACCACAGCACTGCGCAGTGTCCTGCAGAGACTCCAGGGATGCCCTATTTAGCACTGCACCAGTAGCAGCACAGTACTGAGTTCAGATTAATCTGTCTTGCTTCTCAGCAAGGAAAATGAGCCAAGGCAGAATATCACACTGTCACAAATTTAATGCTTTAAACTAAACTATCGGAGGTACCTCTAGTAGATTCAGGACAGTGTACTCCACCTGTCTGGAAAGCACAGGCAATCTCCTTTGTTAGCACTATCTGTAAAGGTGCCACTTCCAGTACTAATGGCAAGGCATTGCATGTGAGAAGTCATACCTTTCTTTCTCTTCAGCCATATCTCCCACCAACAGTACCTGTGTAGATTATGATGGTCTACTTGGCTTCTCTGAAAGCCCTTTCTCTGTCCTACTTTAATTTGTTGCATCACAGAAGACCGTGTCTATCTGACATAAGACTAAGGGAATCCTGTATCCAGGCAGTTCATATATTTGAGGACTTTACAAACCTTTGTTGTTTCTTTTCCGTGTGTGGCTAGGATGTCTTTAGAAATAGCTCATAAACATGCAGGAGACTTTCATTTCAACTAGTAGATACTTCTTTTTCCAAATCAATTACACATTTTTGACAACAGTAGAACATTTGGGAAAGAATCACACAGGTTTTGCACACAGACTGTGATGCATGTCCTCCGTTGGCCGTAAACCCAACAACAAATATCTTCCATAAATGTTGGCAAGTCTAAGCTAGAACCATTGCTCTCATTTTACAATACCTGAATAAAAATTTACTTTCAAAAACTATCTATACCTTTCTTGAGAGTTTTATTGTGAAAGACAGAATAGAACAATCAAAGACATTATTTCCTAATAAAACTTTTCTCATATGTTGGTCTCCTCTCCTCCCAGCCTCTGGCAGCTCATTAAGTCTGGTAAGTGTTGGTAGGTAATAGTATTTAGGAGGAGCTCACAGTTGCACCTCTGGTTTAATGGCAGATTATTTTCTCCCTGTGAGATTCTTTAGCCTGTTAAGGTTACAGAAACATATGCCCTACTCAGTTTAGGGTTTGGCTTCTCTTAGGCAATGTGAGAAGGTGCAGATGGCTTATCTCATAGCCATCCTTTCTGAAGGATGAGCTGTTAGCATTAATGATGATATAATAGTCTCATACTGTTACCCTTACCACCGTAGAGCTGTAAAAGTCAATTAGAAAAGTCTGGTTATGTAAATTATGTTCTCAGTTTACATCCCTACAGAACTCAACTGGCCAAGGAGGACGGCAGTCAGAATGAATCTTTTCTTCCTGGCAAACACAAAAACCCTACTGAATGGGCGGTCTGTGCTTACTAGATAGGGAGTGTTAAATGTCAGTAAGACCACGCTGCAAACTGAAAGCCAGTAGGGAATCATCACTTGATTTTTGAATCACTTCAAAATTCATGGTGGACAAGTGGAGTCAGACATTCAGCTTGTAAGCCTTTCAGATTTACAAAATCATATTTTTTTCTGGTTTATGACAGATATAAATATAAATTCTCACCTGCAGAGAGAGAGTACAATCAGAAAACTGAAGGGATTTGCAAGAGAAATTTCCTTTCCCACTGAGCGCTCCACGACAGATAACACTTGGGTTGTAGGTGACATAGAAGCATAGATGATTCTTTTAAGAAGCCTGCAATATTATTGAACTACTGTGCTTTAAAACTATCAGTCCCATGTGCATACAAAGATATTCTTGAATCTATTTTTAAAAGCAAAAATAATGAAACTGCTTGTAAAGGCACAAGTTTTATATTTAGTAATAAATAATGGAAAACATATAACTTTGGAATTGTAGTTAAGTGAAGTATTTGATAGCTAGTAGAGCAAGTATGAAAATTTTCAGTTTAATATCCAGGTTTACCATAGGAAGTACAAAAATCCAGTGATATAGCAATGAAATATGAATCTATGCACATAAGCAACAAAAATTTTTGATACTACAAGAGTTTACTAAAAGCCCAGGCACAGAAAAGTTGCAGATATTTTTCCTGCCAGTAGTATTTTATTCTGGAATATCAGCTGCTAAACATTTATTTCAGAGGTGAGGCATATCACACTAAAAACTTACTCTATACGTCAAAGTTTCTGGGCAAGTTCTTAGGTTTTCCATTTTCTAAGGTTATAAATAACTGTAAATGTAGTAACTTCTACCATCTTCCTTGATTTACTTCCTTTCTTCAGTAGTGATTGCCAGTTGCTGGACACTAGTTCCAGCCATTAGGTGACAAAAAACCCCATATGCTAGATTTATCTCTTCCATTCTTTCTCCCATATTCTACTTTTTCCACAAAATGCAACCATTAGCTAATGATATTTTCTTCATTTTAATGAAAGTGCAGGCCTTGTTGCCACCTCCAGCTTATACGAGAGATCATGTGGCTTTAAAGAATTTTTGTGAAAACAGGACCTCAGTCAAGATATTGCAAGCAATTGCAATTATATCACTGTAGACTTCTTCCCAAATCTTCTGAGGTGAATTAGAGAAAAACCTGAGGGTTCTCATTGTGCATCTTCTATGACACTGACCTCATATCGGTCACCTAAAATCTCTCATTTGTCTTAACACAACTAATTTATGGTGAACTTAAAACATACACCTCCAGAAAACAGGGATATCACAGATTTCACTCTATTCGAGTCAGTGAAGCTCTGCGAGATAAACTCTGTATCTGTTATTTTTTCTTCGGATCTACTTCCACTGCACATTTGGTACTGTTGGCTCACATAATTTACAAAGAGGAAATAAGATACATAGCCAGTACGAAAGGAGAAAGATAACGCTTACTCACCTTGCTACAGGAAAGAACTTCAATTAATACGCTAATGCTTTTTATTGAGTAAAAGAACTTGAATCTAGATGTACTAACTTCTCCTGAGTCAGCTAGTAAAAAACTGACACCCAAAATGTTTGTCTGGCAAAACCTACTTTCAGGTAGGGTGTGATTCTGAGACAGTCTAAAAAGTCCTAGACTCTTCTAACCCATGTAAACCAGCAACAGAAGTATATTCCTGTACATAATCTAGGAAGTACACTTCTCTAAGGTGAGTCTTGGATAAGCAAAGTTTTAGAACATAATTAATTGAGAGATAATCTTAAAAAGCATCTGTCTTTTTGCAGCAAAAATTGCTGACATTTTCCCCCTTCAGTACATCAGGATGAGTATTCCACCATAACCTAGGCACTATAGATGGCAATTCTTCTGAAAGTCCATTTCCTCTCAGACTTGTCTTTTGACAATTTCTACACGGTCTTGATTTCCTCCTTGTTCTTGCTGAATCCATTTCACTTTGTTTTGCAAGTATTTTGCTGACTCTTTCCCAGCAAATTCTTCCTTTTAACACTATTTTCCATCCTGAAAGGTTTCTATGCCGACCGGATAGGAGCAACCTAAGCTAAATTTCACAAGAGCGTATAATAGCAGCATTTGGCTCACAGATTGTCTCAGCCTGTAGCCCTGCCATGACAGCTGCTCCCATGACAAACGATAGGAGCTTACAAACAAGGCAGAGTTGCAAAGGACAGTGGATTTCAAGGAGCCATCCGCTAAGTTATTTGCAGACAGAGCAGCTATTTACAATATCTTGTGTATTATTTACAGTGCAAAAAAGGATATGAGATCTTTTAGCATTCCCTAGCCATACTGATGTTCTCATCTATTCTCACTCCTGTCTCCTCTATCCTCTCCTCCTCATTCCCCCAACACACATACACAAGCACACATAAAACTCTCTCCTGTTCTGAAATACTTACCTAGGAAGTTTCATGAGGACAAATTCTGGATAAATACACAAGATACAAGAAAGTAATTGCAGGAATAAGAAGAAGAGGGCTTGTTAATTATTGGTGGAACTGGTGTTGGATTCCAATGAAAACTTTCTACTGCTTTCTAACTACAATGTCATTTAATTTGTAAGTGTAATAACAAATCTTCTGACATGGAATATAGTCTAATTTCCATGGAATAATTTATTTTTAATGTTTTAACTAGTGTACTGCCTATGTTTTGACCAAGTCCGTGCATACTGTTCATAACTGAATGATAAAAAAATAAAAATTTCTAAATTTTCAGCTAGTTTAGACACATAAATCTTCAACAGAAAATGCCACTTCTATACCTGAACCATCTACAGTCCAAAGAAAGATTTAAAAAAAAAAAAAAAAAAGCTAGCATCACTGATCAGTAGTTAAAATCCCAGAACAGCCTTGAGAGTTTGAAAAACTTGTTTCCATTTACTATATTATAAGTTGCAAAACAAAACATTACTTGGATCTGAGAAATACAAAGTGGTCAGACAACCTGAGGACTCATCTGCAAAACTTTCCCCCTTTAGGAAACACCTGTTAGGATTTAATCTTGCTCTTGCATCTATAGTTTACTATATCTCAGAGTAAGCAAATGCCATATTATTTCCCAAGCCGAAAGAGCTTCCTAAAATGTAATCAACCACAGAACTTCATTCTGTTTAATTATGTGAGTAGTCACTCAAGGTGAATGACATAGAACAAAGAAAAAAAATCCTTACATTTCAGCACCTCGCAAAAGGACAAGGAAATATCTCAAAGGCAACCAAAAGTATCCTATCAAGGACAAAAATTTCTTAGTGTAATTCTGTGAGTCCTTACCTTTCATACTTGAGTAACACGTTAATTCCTCTTTCAAAGCTTTCCTTTTTCTAGGCACTGAAACAGAAAGAGAAATTTATGCATTGACACGATGAATATTCATATACCCTACTTTTAATAATCTGAGGCTGAAGTTAAGATATTAGTCTTCTTAGACCTAGATTGTAGTCACTGGAGAAAAGAAGGCTATTGCTTTGTGCAGTTCAGAGAAGCAAGATGAATCCTCTATCCTGAACATCTGGACAAGTGAAGAACAAGTCCCAGTGGTGCAGGAAGTTTAGGGAGAGCAGCCTAATTTATACAACCACATTGGTGATGTGACTATACCCCCATTATTTTCTTTCATCACAGCATTTTACATAACCAAATGCTTTTGTTAGCATATCTGTGACCTTAAAGACCAGATCGAGAGAAACTGCTGTTGACAAATGTGGCACAGCAGTACTTACAGATATATGGAATTTTCTTGATTACCATACATTTTCCTATTGCAAAATTAAAAGGAAGCAATAATAAAACGTTCTGTGGAGAACTCTCTGCTTAGACCAAGCTCTCTACTTACATCATTTCAAATCAAAACAAGAACAGCCAGCAGCTCAGATTCAAGTATCTACCCTGAAGCAGTTGGACTATGGACTCGGTTGATTCTGGCATATTCCAGGTAAGTGGAGTTACTCTCTTTGGATCAATGGATAGTTAATTACTTACAGAAAATAATGAAGAGATTGAAAGCAACCCATCCCAGTACAGTCAATTACATGGTAGGAAGGATATTCATCTAGGATGTGGACTAATCATACAAATGGAATCTTGACTCTGAGTCTGGCAGAAACTTTAATGAAAGAAGCATCTAGTTTTCTAGGTACAGCTAAAGGTATAATTCATGCATACAATAAGTACTATAGGCTGCCTCTGCTGCTCAAACATCTCTGAAAGTAAGAAATCAGATATCACCTGATAATGCATTTTTAAAGGCAGAAGAGAAAAGTATGTCAAAATATGGTAACTCATAAGATAAATTCTTTGCATAAACTGAAAGGAAACCAGATTACTTGTTTTTAACACAGACAATCTAGTTAACTTTCAACAGCTGTGACACCGAGAAAAATATTTCTCCTCTTCCAGCACTTCAGACTGTCTGTACAAAAAAAGCCACAAAATTGTACAGATGGTATAGTTTCACCTTGCACTTAAAGGGAGTACAAGATCAAGGGGAAAGGATTTATCTGTGAAGAGTTTTGTATGCTCTCACATGCTGGTATTGTTTCTCACACACAGACAACTGGTACAGCGATCAGTGGTGACATTTTTTCTGTACCTTCCTATTAGGCACTTTCAAATTCTAGGGAAACCTAGAGGGATCTTTTCCCTAATCACAGCCAAATTTGAGTTACCATTTCCCCACCGTATTTCATCTGCAATTGTAAGTTAGCCCTACATTAATTTTGCACATCATCTCATGTGGCCTCATCAGGACTTTGGATGACATTGTGACTTAGACTTGTTTACTGACCGTGTTCTACCCCAGACTACAAATCACCACTGAAAACGCCAAGTCCTTCTCTCACCAGTGCGTATACCAGAGCACAAATCACTTACAGATTCACCATGCTGACACACGAAGAGTCTTAAATGTTTTTTAAAAAATCAAATCAATTACACTAACACTGATAGTCCTTTGACTTACAGCACTGTAAATCAAAAATAACTCTATTTTAGTCAATTATACTACACAGCTATAAAACTGGCCTAAGAGAGTAGAAAGACAAAATTCCCACATGTTCTCTCCCACATATGTCTGTGTGTGTAATAAACCACCTGTAAATGCCATACTTTACCATAGGTTTAAGGGTGAAAGACTTTTATAGCAGATGACACCAGTGATGTGCTATCAAAGTACCGCTGACATCTTTAGCCCAACATGTTGTTTATGGTTTTACTGTAACAAGGAAAAGTATTAAAATTATTATCTCTTTATAATGGATCATGTTACATCAGACTTTCACAGAGTGCATTGATAGTGGGGTAAAAACAATATGCAAGCTTCTGGAGAATTTCCTGATATTAAAAATCCTGCTGGAACAACCAGACAGGCAGAATGGGATGCAGTATGCTCTTCAAAATGTTAGGTGGATCTACCCTGGTTGGATCTGCGCTACTAGCATTTTCAGATACACAATAACAGTGTGCATCTAATTCCAGTCACTGGCACAAGTCTGGTGGAGGATTTTGTCAAATGCTTTTTTTTCCATTAAATGAACAAGAAGCAGCAATGCAAGTTCAGAAAGTATCTGGCCTTTATGCAGACAGAGACTTTCTTTGTGCTTTCCTATTTGCATTTTTTCTCTCATAGATGGTGCTATAGCAACTGAAGATGTGATAACTTCCAAAAAACAGAAGAAAAGCACAGTATTCACATTTCAGAACATTAGCAAGCAAGCAAAAGTCCCAATTAGATACATTCATTTTTAAAATTATTCTATTTCTTATAAAGAATTCAACTGATTTTCAAAAACTACTTTCATAATAATTATGCACCGATTGTTCATTATTTTTACCACTCAGACCTGAGTTAAATCTATATGTCAGGTCATTTTGGCCTCCATTTGCAGAGTAATTAGTGAATTGGGGTGCTCTGAAGGGGCTTGCTCAGAAACTGCAGGTTATCTTGCAGTTCCATTTGAAAAAATTTCATGGTCTTCCAAGGCTGACAGGAAAAAATGGGAACCTCAAACTTGGGGTCATTTCTGAGGGAAAAACATGAGGGAAGACTAAAGGAGCAAATTTGGTTTTCCTTTAAGAAAAAAAAAAAGTTTTACTTTGTTAGGGAGTAGATTTCTAGAAGACTACTAATAAAAACAAGAAAAACATCTCTGCAAAACTTGCAAATATGAAAGGGAAATGCAAAGTGTTGCTACAGAGGAGCTGAACACCCTTACAGAGGTAGTGTGTTACTAATCCCTAGGAGCGCCTTGATACAGTTGTACAAAAAGCATAAAGAATGACAGCATGCTTAGAATTTGCAATTCCAAATCTTTTCACAGCTCCTAAAAGCAAAACTCTGCAGCATCTAGACTGATAAAGTGGAAGCAAAGTAAATATAAAATGCAAAGAGATCGATAGGATAATAACTTCATTTGAACTATTTGATGAACAGATCAATAAGTCAGTGAATCAATGATTTTTTTTTTTAATTATAAATTAAGTCAAAGCTGAATAACAAAATGAAAAGTGACATGAAAATGCAGAACTGTGTCAGAACTGACATTGTCAGGAAGGCAGAAAGACAGACCAAGACTGGCTGAATTGTCAAAACCAAATATGACAAGTTATATTTTATTAAGAGCATTAGTGACCCATTTGTCATTCTATCACCAACTCAGCAGGGTCTGTGAATCTTTATTTGACATACTGAAACAACAATGACTAAAGACATCCACAGCTTTTACTGTTGTTGTTCTTATCGAGTATTGAATGGGAACATGTATAAACTTTGCATATGAAAAGAAGGATAGTAGGTAACGAAATTAACTGAATTGACCGGGATTTTGTGAAAATGGAGGCAAGGTCAGTGTTTCATTTCACCCTTCTGTCAAAAAATATATATACTGAATTATTAATACCATACATGATAATGTTGTTGCTAGAGTCCTGTAAGTAAAGTATGTGGATGCTGTGAGTACTGGGCATCCTGCAAACAGGTACTTGGGTTAACCTCTAGTTCAACATATCTTAGTATCTTTAGTATCCTCGTTACCAGAAGAAGGTAGAAACTGAAGTCAAAGTTGTGTCAAATAAACAAGAAGAAAGATGATATCAAGCGCTATTTATGACAATATAACTGTTAGAAACACAACCAGCTTATCTTTAACTAAAAGACTGCAAGATCCAGTTTGACAATTCACAATACCCTCTTGCCCTAAAAAGAAACAGATAGTTTTTCATTTTACCCTTGGAAGGTTCGCTATAATTACTCAGTGGCACTGCTGGGGTTTTTGAGCTTATACACATGGAAAGATTAAAACACAGTGGTAACACCCATCTAAATTGGAGAAAAGTTGTAGCTGACACTTCTGTGGTGTTAAATAGCTCTGAAAGCATGTCCAAGAGGAAGGAATATCTATTGCCTGGTCAGCAGAATCATAAAAAATTGTAAACCCAATCAAATAAAACTCCAGTGCAATCATGAAAGTTTGCCCATGGAAAGATAACTTCTGGGGCTCAAGTCATGAGATTCCTACACCTTTTTGAAAAAAATAAGCTTTGAGGAAATTACTTCAATGTTGAAGTCCTTCCTGAAAAAGGAATTTACTATAAGCCTGACAAGTTGGACTGCTCAGCTTATAATGCTATTTTCATTCCTTTCTTAATGTTTTCCAGCTGACTGTATGAAGATCAAATATTAAGATCAATAAAACCTACCATAAAGAGTTCATAAAGAAGCAATCTGCTCTCAAGAAACATGAAGTACGAAGAAATGCATGACAACGTTCCACACCCTTGCAGGACAGGGAGACCACACAGGCCTATGCTAATATGTAAAAAGAAAATCTATCCTGACCAATGATAAAGAACAGCCCTATGGCCTGCTTATCCAATACTTGATATACGTGGAAACGATATTGGTCTGACCAGGGAGAACCAGAAAGTTCTGCCAAAACAGCAGCCTCTACTTATAGGGTGGTATGAGCAGAGTTAACATACATTCCACCTGCAGCTCCAGAAGCTTTTCAGGTGACTGGGTGAAAATAGATGGAAAAGAAAAATCAGAAAGCCAAACAACAAAAAGTTAGAAAAGTCTGTAATTAAGGCTGTACGTTTAAATCAATTCATCTCACTCCTCTCTATTTCTGAATTACGACACAGTTAATTACATAATTACATACATTTCATTCATTCAATAAATAGCAAGTCATTGCTTTGAAGAGAATGATCTCGGTTTCATTTCCTTCAGGAGCTGGAAGGATTATGGCAAATCAAATGAGATACTGCAGGGGAAGAAAGAACAATCATATGGCTTAAGAATTTTTACGCTCTCCTGCAATATTAGATTTTATCTCTGTCTCTGACAAAAAAGTTCCTGGAGGAATATGGACAAAATGCTTCAACCGAATCTTTTAGAAACCCTAACTAATCAGCCCCTATTACTTGGGCATACAAATTTGAGACCTGATGAAATAAATTGCAAAACCACCAAGCACTCACTTGTGAAAACTATGTCAGCGGGATTTGATTTTATAAAATCTAATGTCGGTGCTTTGATTTTAAAAAATGTTCTGTCTAACCAAGTACCATGCAAGATTCTGAAGTTTTCTGAACTACAAATATTACTCTGTGCACCCTGGATTCGCAGACAAAATAACTAATGTTTCATGTGCTTTAAATAATGTCGATAAAATTGAGTCAATATTATACACTTACATCATCTAAAAACATATGAATAAATAAGAAATCCTGTCTTCAGAGCAGGTTTTAAATATCATTCAGTACTTTAGATTTGGTTTGCCTATTGAGAAACAAAGATAAAATAAAATATTGAAGCTGAGTTTCTGCTCCTTATCCCGTACGCTGAACAAGTCTGGGGGGGGATAGGGAGGGGAAATCCAACATGTTTTCATGCTCATGTCTTCTGTTTCAACATTTTTTGTAAGTAGAAGGTGGCTGATAGACGTAAGGTATTAATAATGATTCCATCCAGTGCCTCTCTTCATACACACAGGATGAGTTAGCAATCCATTCTTATCTTCAAGGATTCCAAATTGTGTTCTACCCACTGTACTCTCTCTAATTTTGCTTCCAGCCTATCTTACCATCATACAAATTTATTTTGGTAGACTCAAACCACATGGGCTAACAGATTTGGTGCCTGTTCAATTTTAATTTTTTTCATTTCTCCTTCTTGATTTTTTTCTTAGTACAGTTTACTGTTATGGTTAGAGGCCAAGTATAAGGATCAATAAAACATGCAACAAACAAGCCATAAAGAAGCAATCTCCACTGTTTATTGGACCAGACTTACAGTAATTTGGAATATGAACTGAATGCTAAAAATGTTAAATTGTCTTTAATAGACCAATTCAAATTACTAACAGTCTCATTTATCCCACCTAGAAAATTGAAAACTATATATAGAATCATAGAATTGTTGTGGTTGGAAGAGACCTCCAAGATCATCGGGTCCAACCATTAACCTATCACTACCAAGTCCCCCACTAAATCATATCCCTTAGGGCCTCGTCTAAACATCTTTTAAATACCTCCAGGGATGGGACTCCACCACCTCCCTGGGCAGCCTGTTCCAATGCCCGACAACCCTTTCAGTGAAGAAATTTTTACGAATGTCCAATCTAAACCTCCCCTGGCGCAACTTGAGGCCATTTCCTCTTGTTCTGTCATCTCTTACTAGGGAGAAGAGTCCAACCCCCATCTCTCTACAACCTCCTTTCAGGTAGTTGTAGAGAGCAATAAGGTCTCCCCTCAGCCTCCTTTTCTCCAGACTAAACATCCCCAGTTCCCTCAGCCACTCCTCATAGAACTTCTGTTCCAGACCCTTCACCAGCCTCGTTGCCCGTCTCTGGACACACTCCAGCACCTCAATGTCTTTCTTGGAGTGAGGGGCCCAAAACTGAACACAGTATTTGAGGTGCGGCCTCACCAGGGCCGAGTACAGGGGGACAATCACCTCCCTACTCCTGCTGGCCACACTATTTCTGATACAGGCCAGGATGCCGTTGGCCTTCTTGGCCACCTGGGCACACTGCTGGCTCCTATTCATCTGCTGTCTCCCAACACCCCCAGGTCCTTTTCCACTGGGCAGCTTTCCAGCCACTCCTCCCCAAGCCTGTAGCAGTGTGTGGGGTTGTTGTGACCCAAGTGCAGGACCTGGCACTTGGCCTTGTTGAACCTCATACAGTTGGCCTCGGCCCATCGATCCAGCCTGTCCAGATCCCACTGTAGCGCCTTCCTACCCTCAAGCAGGTCAACACTCCCGCCCAACTTGGTGTCACCTGCAAACTTACTGAGGGTGCACTCGATCCCCTCGTCCAGATCACTGATACATATATTAAACAGGACTGGCCCCAGTACTGAGCCCTGGGGAACACCACTTGTGACCGGCCGCCAACCGGATTTAACTCCATTCGCTACAACTCTTTGGGCCTGGCCCTCCAGCCAGTTTCCTACCCAGCGCAGAGTACACCCATCCAAGCCATGAGTAGCCAGTTTCTCCAGGAGGATGCTGTGGGAGACAGTGTCAAAGGCTTTGCTAAAGTCCAGGTACACAACGTCCACAACCTTTCCCTCATCCACTAAGCGGGTCACCATGTCGTAGAAGGAGATCAGGTTGGTCAGGCAGGACCTGCCTTTCATAAGCCCATGCTGACTGGGCCCGATCACCCGGTTGTCCCGTACGTGCCATGTGATGGCACTCAAGATGATCTTGATCTTGCTCTTTCAGCACCCTTGGGTGGATCTCATCCGGCCCCATAGACTTGTGCGTGTCTAGGTGGCGTAGCATATGTATGTATACGAATTCATAATATAAGATGTTTTCTACTTCAGAGGAAGATTTCAGAATTGTTTTCCTCAGGCATAAAATTGTGACTCCAGAATATTTCAAACAGTTGTGGGGAAGGTAATAGAGCCCAAGGTTTTTGAGCTTCACACACATGCACACACACGCAAATAAAATAGTGAAATATATCACATATCAACTAGAAGCTAAATTTATTCTCATACTTTTGAAAACTGTATGTAAGGTAAGATACCATCATCTTTCCTATCTAAACAAAAATCTGGATTATTACAAGTGGTTGAAACAACATGGATCTGGCTGATCTTTAATCAGAAATCTTAGTGAGTTCTGACAAGAAGCTTGATCCATATAATTTAATTTTAATAGAAATCTTTTGCTGGCTTATACAGGAATTGTGGTTCCAATCCAAATGTCTTCAAGATAAGGCAGTTGCTAGAAACTGCACAAAATATTGATACACCACACATTGATGGCGTCTTTGTTCTTCATGTAAAGTAAATTTGCTCCAGTTTGTTACCAGCTGAGAATATGACCAAAATGTATTGACAAATTTACTGAATTCACCCTGGGAGGCATCCACATACACCCATCTCTTATGCTGTTGATACAGGTATGCTATCTTTCTTACAAGAAAAATACAGGGGAAAAAAAAAAAACAAAACCAAAAAACAAACTAATAGACGTAAACTTTTTCTTAATTTTTTTAATAAAAAAAAAAAAAACACCACCACCTTGTGCTTCATTCTTCTCCTCTCATTTCATTCTCTCGTTTTCTATTTCAGGTTAGATGTCAAGGAATAAACATACCTGATTACATGCAAGTAGGAATTAAAAAATATCTTTCCTGTGCCATAACACATAGGAAGCACTCCTTGTGTATTTCCATAAAGGTCCCTATAGAGCAATCTGTACTCTGGACCTACTATTAATCTGCTTTGACCTGAGAGCTAACACACTTGGCTCACCTGTGAGTTACCTCTTTTTCACTCACAAATGTCAGTGGTGCCAACTTACTGGAAGAATTAAGTCTCCTCCTTGCCTGAAACAAGTCTAAACCTAGCCTGGAAAAAGCATTACTGCCAAGGGAACCTGTAGGTGGGCAATAAAGGCATGGTTTACTGCAGTCTAGGATTTAAACACCTCGGTGTTGAACTCCTCTGCTTCCCAGTAAACAGACCTGAAAGTAGGGATTCCTTGAATTAATACAAGGAGAGTCTCATATAGAAAAAAAAAAAAAAACACACAACTAACTGCTAAGCCAGAGGTGTGATATACTTCCAGGCAATAGGTAATAGACTTCTCCAGGTCCAGATAGACCTGTCCAGCATAATGTCATCAAGGCAGTGTCCCTTAGGAGGTACTGATACCTACTAGGGAAAAAGGAAGGAAACATTAGACTGGGAACTATGTAGAGCAAAGGAAAAAGGGCAAATTCAATTAACTCTTTCCAGAGAAAGTATATTTTCCCTGTTGCTTCATTATCAGTCATATCACTTTCAGTGTATATCGGCAGGACTTGAGCATAGGATATTTTGGTAGGCAGTAGCCAGCTCTTGACTCTCATTTCTTCTCGTTTCCAAAGCAGAAAGCCAACGGAGAAGTTTATAATAATGATAGGAATCAAAGCAAGGAATATGATGCAGAGTCATCTACTGTAATCTTGACTTGTAAAACAATTAAATGCTTTTCTTCACCTGACATTTGTTGCCTGGTACACATTTCATACTGCTCTGCCATGCAGCAGAAAAATGTAACCAGATTTCACTGCATCTGGGTTATGGTCAAATGAAAGCAAAGTGAAAATTGTAAATGTAGAAATGAAAGTCACCAGCCAAAATAAAGCAACAGAAGTATTACACAGAAATCATCATCATCAGTAGGAGGTTTGGTAGTTGCTATGGGATGAGTAATCACAAAGCCTAACACAGCAATAGGCACCCTTACTTTCTGAGACTGTGTCAACTCAGTAAAATATAAGCATGCTCAGAAACATTTTCCGAGCAGATTAAATTCATTAGTGTAGAAGTAACCTCAGTGTATCAACCCATGAACCATGGCCAAAAAACTGAATTCTTCTTGCATTTGTGCAAGTTTTAGCTTGGTATTGAGGTGTAATAATAGTCATTGTAGGAAACTTTGAGGTCCAGAAATTATGCTTATTCAGAGAACCAACTGTCAGGAAGAGAGACTGGAGACTGTTGGATACTCTCTTGCTCAGTTCCCTATCATTTTGCTTACATGTTTTGTCATAGGACATCGCTATAATATCTAAAAAAAACAAACAAAAAAAAACACCAAAAAAGCCCAAAACAAAACAAAACAAAACCCAACAACATCCAGGTACCCAAGTTGTCAGTGACTGCACAATCAGGCAGCCCTTCACAGAGCATTTTATTGCTTTAGGTGGAGACACCACCACATACACAGCTGGCTTGAAGCACATACCCCCAGCTAGCTTGGAGGATCTCTGCACTGTGCTACTAGGATGCCCATGATTGCCTTAGGATCTGCAGCTTGCATCCTCAAGCTCTCCTTGTTTCTTGAGAGCTTCAGGAAGGCTCAAGAAATTTTGAAAGTTTCATTGCCATTTCTTGGAGGGAGGGAACTTCTCCACGTCCACTAAAACAGGTTCCTGAATATAAGTGAATTTTACGAAAAATCAGGAGGTGAGTTCCTTAAGCACTACTCTCCACTTCGACATTGTCTAGCATACGTGAAGACATCACATCATACAGTGAACTTGCAGGGCTGTGTCACAGACAGTTTGCGTCCTGCGATTATTTACTCCTATTCTCATGTAGGCCATGGTAGTAGCAGAAAGGTTATATTACCTCTACATATGCTGTGCTAGCGATGTGATCACTAGTAGAGCACTACATCCAGATATTACCTTCACATTTCAGAAAGAACATCAATAAATTGGAAAAAAATCAGAGAAGACCCCAAGAACAATCAAAGAATCATAAACTTTGAGTTATAGAGAAGTTAAGATGTTCATTCAATTTAGTTCATTAAAGAGAAGCATACAACCTGGATATAAAAGACAGAGAAACCAGATTCTTAAATATATCTCTCATATTTCTCAAGTTAAGATATAATGGGATCTGCACAAGTTCTGGATTAAAATTTAATATAAATCTTTTTACTTATTTGTTTGGTTTGGGGGGTTTTTTGTTTTGTTTTAACAGAGAGTGCAATTAGCCAAGGGGATAGCTTACTAAGCATTGTTCATCAATGAAAATAAAAGACTCAAGGCTTGAGGGTATTTTTCTAGAAGCAGCAGGTACTCACTACCATGGATCTTCCAGTCAGAAATAAGTCAGAGAAGTTCTATGGTTTCTGTGGCAAAGGAAGTCAGAGCAAGATGATCATGGTGATTCTGACACGTAACCTCAAAATTTATTAATCTAAATAGTAATAAAGAAACATTTAAAGTTTTGGTGAGGTCTCCAGAATGATATACAAATACATCCCACAGTACAAAACACCACTATAATTTTCTGTTACTTTTCCAAAATGCCAGCTATACCTATACAAGGTAATAGAGGTTCAGTATCTGGGCTTCAGAGTACTAGAGCTTTGTGTAAAACAGAGATAATAAAGCTGTGAAACAACTTACTACATTTCACTATTTCCACCAGTATATTAGAAATTTCAGTAAAGAAAACCAAGCAAACTACCAGCAATTTTTGTATCCTCTTTTCCTATCCATGAGAAAGTAGCCAAACTGAAATAAGTCCAATTAATCTTATTTGTGAAGTAACCTGTGAATTTCTTTCTGTGAGAAATGTTCAAATGTGTTTCCTTGTGGAGGCACTCTGGCTTTGAGCACTTGTCTAATATATTTCTTATATGCATACAAGAAAACCTGTATAAAGGTGATTCCAATGTGACTAGACAGATACATTTTTATTATTATTATTATTTTTTCAAGAGTTGACATCTCCAAAAAAGCTCATTTTGGAGCACTGTCAAAGTACTTTCTCAAGCAATGACATTTAAATGGCCTCTGACATTTTTGAAGATAGTTTTTTTGTGAAAAGTGGCAACACTCCTTCTTTTGGTATGCAGCTGCAATCAAGGATTTTTACTCACCATAAAACATGTCAAAATAATGGATGGCATTCCCAGTAAAGAAAATTAATTTAAACAAGTCAGGTAGAAACACATACCTTTCTGCAGAGAAAAGATTCTTTGTAGAAGTTCAGCTTATTTATTGCCTTCGTGGAAAACCATACTACACAATTGTTTGGGACCGGTTTATTTTCCCAGCACATGCCTTTGAAATAAAACAAAATTCCAATACTTCCGCCGGTAATGTTGCTTCTCTCAACCTGTGTGCAAAAAAAAAAAAACCAAAAAAAATCCTTTTAGACTTCCAGCTGGCCTATTAGTTAGTTAATTAGTGCAGCTTATTACAAAATCAATAACAACATGCCATTGCTGATACATTTCCCATTTACAAATGTGAATATACAGGGCTTCCCACTACTTCATTATTGAATTTATTTGTTGGAAAGATCCTTCAGTGAGTAATGCATTAGGTTGGCATGAAGTGTCTCAGTTCCTCATGTACAGAACACAAAATAAGTGGCAATGAGGAAAGACTGCTTACTACCTTTCTATTTCTATAAATTCTGTTTATCAGACTTTTCTTTACTGTATGAAACATCGATAAAATACAGTATTAAAAACCCACACACATTTCTATATTCTTTAATACATCTCCATCTAACAATAGACATAGAAAGAGCAACAAAAATCACCCACCCTAACTCATATAACCCCTGGCAGTATCAATTTGGTGTGTTACTGAGCTCAATAACATCAGATGCACAACTACCTCAGGTGTCGTAAAACACAAAGGGGGACATCTCCTGTCAGATAAAGACATTGTTAATAGTAACAGAGTAATTCTAATCAAACTAACGTTCTCCTAGCTGTTCCAGTAATCTTTTTCCCAAAAATTCTCTAATGCCACCACATCAAAAACCAAAGCAAGTGACTCTTAGATTAGACGTACTTTGAAAAGATAGTAAGGCAGGATTTTGTCTTTATTTGCTTTAAGGCCTCATAAATAATTCAGGTGCCAGACAAAACAGTGATGGTTACTCAACATACTTTAAGTGTTATGTTATCAGTAATCAGTTTGGAAGATCTCAGAGTCATAAAATAATTTAGGTTGGAAGGGATGTCTGGAGGTCAGGTAGTCAACCCCTCACTCAAAGCAGAATTGATAGGATCAGATTGCTTACGGCTGCGTTCAGTCAAGGCTTGAGCATCTCAAGGATGGAGGTCCCAGAACCTTCCTAGGCCCTTGTGCCAGTGTTTGACCGGTCTTGCGGTAAGAAAAGCTTTTCTTTATACCCCATTTCCAGCAGTTAACTTTCACTGGCAGCAGCAAGCCACCAGAAGAGGTTCCTAGAAAAAGCAGCTCCCAGGAGGTTTCCTGAGGGAGGAGCCTGCAAACCGCTGTGACAGCTGCTCCCTCTCCGTTAGCTGCCCCTGCTGTTATCCTATGTTGTATGAGAAAAGAAATTACCAGCAAGGGGTACAGTGCGGCTTTCAAATGCAGGATGCTATTGACTAAACTTTCCTTTTATGTACTTACCTAAAGTTGTTTCTCGTTACGCTTAACTGAAGAGCATCTTGCCTCAAAAGCAGGTCTCTGGCCTTGTTGTTATTGTAGCTACTTTTGGTTCTCTGTAAGCTCAACTTTGTCCTAAAGCAGTATGTACTTTCTTTCTGTGATTTTTACTGAGAATAGCAGAGTAGACATGGTACATAGCTGCCTAAGCTGAAAGATATCTGTAGCATGTAAGCAATGTCTCAAAACAACCTTCTAACACGTACTTGACAGCAAGCAACTCAGTGGTATAAAGAGCATTTATCTGGATCTGGACACTGACAGACAGACTATGGGGCCGTACTTTCTTCACTACAGGACTAACAATGAATGCAGAAACTAACAGTGAAATTATTGGGGGCAGGGGGCGGGGCAGTATAATTGTATCTAGAATTTTGTCACAGACAAAATGCTTGGAAAATTCTGATCAGATTCTTCTGCCCACCTGTTTTGTCATGTCCCAGCACACTGGCTGCGTATATTGTAAGTTTAATTTTGTCCCACAGTGTTGGAAAGTTATTTCTTCCTTTGAACTCCCTGACATGTTTCCTGAGCACTGGCACTCCCTCTTTTACCTCCTTACAGGAAGCGAGAGATCCACAATCCAAGTACTGTAGGTCCAGGTCACAAGGCTGATCCCTCACGGTTCCCCAGGAGCTTAAGTTAATCTAGTCGCGTGATGATATTGGGTTAGAGCTCAAGTCTTCAGTGATCCTTAGAATGAAATAAGCAGGTGGGATTTGTACTTGTTCACAGTATTCCGCTTAGTTCCAGAAAATACAAAACAATAAAACCTGGAGAAATCCAACTTCATTCATACTGGCTCTTCTGTAAGTTACAAAGTGTTTCTATGCATTGTTGGTCTAAATAAGCTTCTTATGTGGCCAATTAGCAGCTCCTCATACTTATTTAATTCAGATGATTAGCTATTAAAGTCTCATCAGGTCTTCAAAGTCTTTCTTGATTTGAATTGTTGATTTCTAAAGCTCAAGTTTGAAGAAAAAAAAAAAGTATACAATTTGTGGATACAGGGATCCCGAAATCATGACCAGAACACTGCCTGTTATCCACTCTCTCATGGACAAAGCTAAACTGGAGTGATGAAGTGGTGGAGCTGTGTCCCAGGGGTCCCAGGGACCCGAGGAATCTATGCAGCAGGTTTTCCTACATGTACAGAAAACGAGTGTTTTTCTCCCACAGCAATCACAGTGATCCACCAGCTAACAGGCTCTTTTAGAAGCGGTTGCAGTGAGGACCTAAAGCGTGCTTTCAGATTAGCATCAGTGTCATCCATTAGAACCTGACCAGGAAGAGCGTAGTCAGGAATACCAGAACAAAAAAATAAAAGTGAGGGGAAGAAGCATAACAATAGTTGATGAATCACATGTTCTGAGTAAATATGATATATATTTTTGTTGACCACGGGAAAAAAATGTTGTAGTAATCAACTTTCAAGCTAATATAGGCATAAACTGTATTCTGGATACAGCTACTTTTTGGAGATGTTTTTCAGGTTGCAGTTTCTGGTAATGCATGTGCTTCTATTTTCCCTATTTCCTAATGTTTCCCTTTAATCATCCCTTCATTGTTTTTGATATATTGGTGGCAATTCATTACTTCTTGCTGACTATGGTTATCTTCTGCTTTGTAATGGCTTAGATATCTCAGGCAATTAACATCATATATTGTGATTTGTGACCAATATAGGTATCTGTCTAATGACCTATAGTTGCTTTCCTTGGTAGTGTGAAATCTGTGCGAGTGGCTAAATGCCTGGATGATCTGTTCAGGCACTGTAGCTGAGTGGGCTACATGCAGTAGCCCTGTACATGGTTCTTTTGTACCCTGCTAACAGATCATGGCTGACAGTTCAAATATGGAAGCACAAATTTCTTCTTTCGGTAGCAAGAAATACGCCTCTGGCGTCTTTCTTTTGCACTTGTCAGTCATGAAGCTGTACATCATAGAGATTCTGAGAGCAGCAGAGCAGCAGTGGCACCACAAGAGTTACAAAAATACTGGCATTCAGGGATTTGAAGTAGAGGTTTGGTTTCATGGAAAATAACTGAGAAAATGTTTTGCAAATATTCCACAGACTATATGACATTGCTCTATTACACCAGCACTTTGACTGTGTACACTCCAACATCTTACTTGGGTAGACTGCTTGTGACTTTGAAATTAGTACAAAATCCTAATTTCAGTACAATTTTGTCTGGATTTACCCTCTCATCACAGAACTAACACCACATACACCATTCCTTTGATAAAATTCTCCAGATCTTTTCATCATTTTACCACAATCATTTTAAAAGAACAGCCATAATAAACCAAATTTTTGAAGTAGTGCCTTTAAAAAGCCTTCACTTCACAGCCAGGAGGTCTATGGGAACAGGCTGAGATCTCCCAAGCTGAACCTCACAAATTTTGATACAACTTATATTCCTCAAAGCTCTGATAAACAGGAGTCAAGTGGCTAAAGAGATGAGGCTGCTTATAAATCTAGGTAAAACGTGTTCCCAGATCACACTTTATCCTGCACTCTCTCTACCTTCTGCCTCACTTTTTTCTGGGAACCAAACAATCCTCTGCCCCATAGAGGCCCTTCTGTGAAAAGTTCCAGAAGGACCAATGGAGTAGGAATGACCTACTAGGTGTTGGTATAGACATTTTCCTCTGAAAGAAAACAAAGCTTCAGTCTAAGACTCCTATCTGTACATGGGTCTTGGGAAGTAATCTGGTCTATAGAACCAATATTTGTTACGGCTCTTTTTTGCCAAGAATGGAAGCTAAAAAGATCTGCCCATCTTCAAGGAACTTATATCTCCCTTGATAGTGCACAATTTTTCCCCAATGTTTGCAGAACAATATACTGTGATGAGAAAATGCTATGCTAGACAGGGGATAGAATAAAGTTTATGAGAAAGGATATATATTACATATATATACACACACACACATATATATAAAAAAAAATCAGAAGAAATTCCTGGCTCATCCTCTCTGGGTACTCAAGGTGTTTTGTGCAAATAAAACACTCTAACATCTGTTTTCTCCATAGTCCCAGAGGGAATGTGAACTATGTTTTAAAAAACAGATTTGTCTGAACCTTATGTGATATAAGGTGAAGTTCTTCCCTCAGGTATACCATGGAGTCCTGCTCTCTGCACTGCAGAGTAGGTTTTCTGTCTTCATGGATCACTGTGGATGCAGATACAAGTTAGCAGATGTGCAGCAAGGAGTGCTCCATCCAGAGACAGCATAGGTTTTCAGTGCTTGTGAAAGCCAGGTTAGTAGAGACGGAGACAAACGCAAGAAACAAAGCAAATAAGATTTAACTCTTTCAGATAACAATGCATGGAAGAAATCCATGGGCAAAAGTGGATCATCAAAATATGAAGCACAACTATTTAAGCAGAGGAACAAAATGGTTCTCAAAATCATTTCTTTGTGCAGTACTACACGCTGTGTCATAACATGCATTATTAATTTTTCCAGCAGAGTAATTCAATAATATTTTCTATGCCATGTCACAGATCAAAGACTTGGATATTGTTCCCATTAAAAATGACAACTGTGATAATTATTTTTGTTAACATTCCAATGAGCCAACTACATTATTTTTCATTGGGAGCAAATGCATGGCATTATTGAACTTTCCTTGCATTTTCCTAGAAGGTAAATGGGATGATAATTTTCTTTCTCAGTCAGAAAATAAGATGAATTTAAAAATCTGTTTATACTGTAAAAGCACTGAAGTAAGAGAGCAATACAATGTAGTCCATGGAACATTTGCAGAGCATTTTCAGTTCTTTCCATGAAATTAAACCTCTACCTTCAGTCCCTGAGGATCAGTTTTTTAATAAGTTTTGTGGTGCCACTGCTGCTCTACTGCACCATCCTCTCTTAAAAGTCAATCAAGAAACAATGTGAATTTTGGAGGCATTGAGTTAAAAAGCTTTTAAATACCAAGAGCAGGCAAGGACAATCTTGAATTATTTCTATGTTTCTTTAGAATCTCCCTCGTGCTTAGACAGTTCTGCATGGTGAGTCACGTTGGGACGTAGGTGATGTATTTAACATGCAGCAAAGCAAGTTATACAGAGTAACTTGCTACTTGTAACAGCAGTAAACTCTTCTGCCATAAGGATTGTAATTCGTAGGGGAATAATGCACAGGGTAACCAGACATCCCCACATAGTTCACGCTTTGCAGGTCTTTTACCCTGCTTGGATCTTGTTCCAGAGCTACAAGAGATAAGGTAAGGGAACCTCTCACTTCTAAGCCGCTTTCTCCTTGTGCTCCTTTCCAAAGTGTTCTCCTTTCAGTTCCCCTATGCCCTGTATGAATATATGGGACCACACGGCTTACAATTAATGCCTGAGAATCCCGCACATAATTTTTTTCAAGTGTATGACTAAAAATAAAAAGTTCAAACTCAGGTATCATAAAACTTGGGTGCTAGGAAATCTTACCAGCTCTGAAGTCAACTAAGACACCACCCTGCTGATTGACTGACCTTAGGAGGTCAAATGACAGTGTTGTAATCAGGCATGAAAATCATTTTATATGGTGGAGGCACATTAGAGTTCTGAAATAAGATCTCTTTATAAAGCAGCAAGCTATGAATTTCAAAGTGGTACCCTGATGACTTTTTCTCACGGGGGAATAAATGATCAAACACATATCCGTAGCTTTGATCTATGTAGTGCAGGTGAAATGACACCTTTTAGCAGTACTACTTTTAGAAAAGTGTCTAAATGTAGATTCAGTTAATTTAATACTTCCTATTTTGTCTTTCCAGTTAGCACAAACTTGTGGGCACAATGGCCTGTTACAAGTAATCATTGACTCAAATCTAAATTAACGTTTTTGAAAAACTCTTCAGCATATGCCTCATTTTGTTTGCTTTTGCTATCCGTAAATGTCTGTGCCTGCAGATTTTATATTTACATGTTACACACGTGTGTGTTATGTGGGCTCATAACGACAGGCAATCAGAAAGTGACAATATTAGTGTCTACTAATATGGTAAGATTTGAACACAGATCTTAATATCTTTTCAATATTTCTCAGGCAACCAGCATATACCAAGTAGTACCTAGTAACCGCTCTTCAGTCTATTTCTCAGTATTGACTAGAATTACTTGATTACAACTGATTGAACATTAAGGACTTTCTTTTGCACTTCATCATGACTCCTTTCACTATGCTCTAACTTGAAAGAAATTCTTTAAGCAGAGGAAAAAATTTCTGTAAAAGCTTACCAGAGATCACGCAGATTGGAAAAGATCTCTCAAAAGATCTGTACAGAGTAAAAGAAAAGAAAAAGAAAATCTCTGTTTAGTAAGTTCACTTTTTATGCAATATGTCAAGTTCTCACACCAGTAACTGTAGAGAAAACTCAGTAGGAAGTTAAGAGCTGTAACAAAGAATAACTCAGTCACTACAAAGAGCATCTTATAGTTGAATGCTCATGCTTAAATTGTGTTCACAAAGCTTTTTGCTCTCAAGTTTAAGTTGCCACAGATTGCCATGGGAACTGAGGTCAGGAACTGGGGACGTTTTTGAGCAAAGGATCATAGATGAAGCTAACTTTAAACTTGCATGACAAAGTTTCCTTCAGTTTGGTTACTGGTTTTACACTCTGTCTAGAAATCTGGAAAATTTCTCAACACTGAAAGGATTCCCTCTACAACTGAAACATTTAATGCTCTATACTCGTAATCTCATCCTTTCTTTTGGAGCACTGTTGACTCATCAGAAAACTAAAGTACAATTTAAGTAGAATATGAACTGGACTGTTAAAGCTTTCTGACCATTTTTTTTACAGTATAAATCAACATGTTTATAAGCATCTAATTTAATATCATAAAAGAATTGAGTCTCTGTGCTCAGTCACTCTTTGGTAATTGAAGTGCGGATTTTATGCCCTTGAATTCAGGAAATCAGTAGAGTCCTAAGGAATGGATGTTTTGACCCAAGAGAGCGCTGCAGTTCCTAAGTATCACTTTCTCAGGTGCAGCCCAACTATAGCCATCAATGATGCAGCCATACGCATACGCGTAAGGTGGGTAGTTTCTCAAAATTATTGAGATCGTCCAGGAAACAGAAGGCGTTATGAGCTTTAATAAAAGCTGATGCTGCTATCCCAAGGACCTACTGAAAATGGGGGGGAAATGGATGTTTCTTGCATTTTCTGCTTCTTGTGCTGAGCCTGATAGAACCAAATGCTTGGAAACTTCCCCTCTTTGGAGCCTCTATATTGTCCTTGGCTTTTATTTTAAAAGCATAGGAATCCAAATACAGAATTATATTGTCAACTTCACT
Source organism: Phoenicopterus ruber ruber (assembly GCA_009819775.1). NCBI lineage: Eukaryota > Metazoa > Chordata > Aves > Phoenicopteriformes > Phoenicopteridae > Phoenicopterus > Phoenicopterus ruber. The sequence goes on from CM020218.1 coordinate 46,859,508, forward strand.
CTTTCTTCTCAAGCGTTTCTCAAGAACAGTTCATTTCAATGAGACATGCCGCCACATCAAACCTTTTAAAAATCAATTTTTTTAATACATTTTCCTTATCAATTGAGTTGATAGCACCCAAATTTCAAGTCTGAAGAAGTGCATATGGTTGCTAAATCTCAGGTTAAGATAACAGTTCTTAATTCTGAGGAATCCCTGAAACTGCAATTTTATACTATACAGAAAATAACTTTATTAAACACTAGCTGCTGCTGGGGCTATCTTCAACTGCAAGCTGAATGAATTCCTAATAAAAGTAATTTTATGTGAACGTGCAGAAAACTGGGAATTATTAAGTGAAAAGTAATGATCACCTTTCCACCAGAAGATGGATGATAAGAAACAGTAGTCAATACCCCATTAGCAAGTCCATTATAACCTTGGAATAGAAATGCGCTTTATTTTAGAAAGCTAAAACAATTGTAAGTGAATTTTAACAGCTGAATAAATGTATGTGCTAATCTCCGGTTACAAAAGTTAAATAAATTAGTCATGCCATCACTTCTACTGCACAAAAAAGTTAGTAACTCATTATCAGACCCATTATCAAACTCTTCATTACGACTACACACTCTCCTATGGTTAATGTTGTGTCAGCATTTCCATTACAAACACTTCAGGAGCTCATGATTCAATCATTGCTGAAATTCTGCTTTGGATCCTTCATTCTGGAATGCATTTTTATAGATGATTTTAGCGTAGTTCTAAAAACTTATAGAAGTGCAAAAATAATAGTTGTTATTATTTGACATAATTACTTTGGGTTCAAAAATTCCTCTGTAGTTACAGACATTCAAGTCTCTAACCAACTCAGGTCAAAACTGACAGGAAAAGCCCAGCCAAACATTTTTCAAGACTGAAATACTGAAAACATGAAGTGAATGTGAATTCCCTCCTTTTTTCTCTAAATCAAGTGAATTGCTAGGAATACGTTCCTTCATGCAAAATTCCGGTACTTACCTAGTATCTAGATTTCAATGAATACAATGAGAAAACTAGATTTCATTTTTGCTGATCCAACAGACTTACAGGATCTGACTCCTGTTAACATCACATACATTGTCTGTCAGTGGAGGCACAATATTGAACTTCCTACTGACATGATTTAAAATAGTTGCCTTGTCTCGTTCCAGTTAAAATCAGGAATGTCAGGTTCACAAATCCAGGTCTCATGGTTTTTTTCTTTGCCATAACCAGAAATGCATCTTCAGTGCTCATGTGGGCCTTATGAGTCCAGGGGACTTCCACTGTTTGAGAGAAAAGGATACGGGAAGACGTCAGGAAAGCGTATTGCACTGTGTCCTCCAAGCAGTGTTTCCATTTAGCTTCCTCTGGGAACGTCTGTCATGGAAGAGTATGTTATTGTTCATTGTTTTGTGAGTCAGAGTGAAAAACAAATTCTGCAGTTTCCTATGTGTCTGAGGAGCAAATGTCTTACTCAGGAGGACTCCATTAAAAGTGTCTTTCTAAAACAAAGTAAACGATTTTTGTGGTCTAGCTCAGTTCTGCAAAATGTAACACTACTGGATATGAATTTCAAAAAAAATAAGGGAATCCAGCTGCACTACAGCTATTGTTAAACCAAGCTTGATGTTGAGAAGGGGTAACTTTTCTAAGCCCTTTATGAAATTTTACACACTTATTCTTACCACGTCAAACTTTTCCACATCTCAAGAGGATGAATAATGATAGTGGCCCAATCCTGATTTATTTGAAGAGGAGGCTTCAAGTTAAAACCTATTATAAAAAGCATACCATGACAGGCTCCTTCCCCACTAATCCATAAGATCAGTTGTGTGACAGCTACATATGTTAGTACACGAGTGTGCTCCCTTAAGCAGGAAACCTGAAAATATTTCAATGGAGGATGCAGGTCTCTAGAACAGCATATGTTAAACGCTCCCTTTCTAGAAAGACTCAAACACATATACACAGACAAGCTAGACAGATGGATTTCTAGCAGCTCACAGTCACATAGCTTAAGGGGATATATTGTGATTACTGCACCTTAGGTACATCTACCAAATCCAATTTTGAACTTGGTTCAAACCGAATACAATATGCAGTATACAGCTCATATCTACCCGCGTTCAGATTTTGTGTTAGATGGGCTCACAGACACAGGTGCATCCTCCTGAGAAATGTTGTTACTTTGAACAACAGTTTTACAGAAAGTAATTGAACTGTGTGTGCTTTAAAAAGATAAGTGATACTGACTGCTGGACATGTTGCTCCTCTTCCACCCGGAGAGCACTGATTAACCAATTAGGACTGGTTACATCACTGAAGATGAAAGACAGTCAAGGCCAAAAGTGGTGATGTGGGGAGGGTTGAGAAATCTAACGACATATGTTTGAAGGATCAGGGGTTCCTAAAAAAAACCCCTTGTGAATGTAGGATTCTTCTTTGAAAGACGAAGAAAATTGAAAGGCAAGAGATTGTGACACATGTAAAAGGAGTAGCAAGAAACAAAGCCACATGGTGTTCAGTCCAAGAGTCCTACACAAATTTAAAGGTAAAATAAGTGGAGAACAAGCATTTAAAAACTTCTTGGTTCTCAGGGATTGCAAAGAAGTAAATGGGATTTTTATTTTTTTTTTTTTTTTTAAGAAAGGATTGCAGGGAGGATATAGAAAACTACAAAACAGTGAATCCGATGGCTATACTGGACAAATTGGTAGAAGATTTCATGAAAATAACCCAGAAAAAAATGGGATATAATGGACTTAAGCCACGCTGGCTTTTGTTGAGAGGAATCATGCCACAAAAGGTCACTAGAATTCTCTGAAGGACTCAAAGACCATGAGAATAAAGGTCATCCCACTTCACACTGCATTTCTAAAAGGTTTTTACAATGACTTCTAGGGAAACTAAGCACCTATGAAAACAGAGAGAAGACATTTGCGTGAACAGAAGCTTGGTTCTATTCATGCAAAGAAACAAAGTGCAAATGTTTTATCTTTACAGTGAAGTATGCCACTCAACTGGTCAAACTTCAAGGCTCTAGTAACTACAGTCCAAAACCTACTTAGCCAGAAATTACATTCTCCTGCCCTCTCGGTGTTCCCTTCAGTATCTTCCCAAACCAAGATCAAAAACCAATGCAACTGTCTTCTTCAGCCTTCCACTCTCTAACCCCCTGTTATGCCTGTTGTGCTTTCTCTAATTCCTGGATACAGAGTACAAACCTCTCCAAAACCATATCTGCACAAGCATCCTGTATGTCTTAGGCAGCTGCTTCTGCACCTTGCAAGCCCCTGAATCCCACTGTGCATATCAGGAGGCCCATCTAACAGCAAGAACTGCACCTCACATCCCTGCAGCACCAGAGCCTCTGGCTTTGGGATCTCTTATGCCACATGCTGCTGCTCAGTCCAGTCCACCCACAGCTTTGCCCAGTAGTCAAAACCTTGGAAGGGGAGAAAACGGAAGAGTGAGGGAAATATGTTTCTGCATGGCCCTGCATAACACTGTCTCCACAAAGGCTTTACCAAAAGTGTTATGGTTTAAATCTTGTTCGCAAAAGTGGAACATGCTTTGTAAGCAGAACTAAAAATTTAATGTTAGTTCAGTTAATATCCAAATTATCCAACCAAAGTACAACAGTTATCATTAATTCAGTTACAATAAGATCAATAATCCATTATTAATAATAAAAAAAAAAATCCTTAAAACTGTCATGAAAGAAAACTTACTAATATCCACTCCTTTTCTCTTATGTTATGCTCACCTTTCCAATGTCCTCCTAAGTCGGAAGGTCGGTGACTCCCACTCTTCCCCAGGCAGAGATGTCCTGTGAGGTGTCACTGTGAGTTAGCAACATCTGTGACTGTCCACCAGGAGCAGCACAACGCTGGCGATGGGGCTCTCTTCCGCCTCACTCTTGGATCCACTTGGATCTATTTTTAAATGTTTTCTTGTCACAGTCTACTTTTTTCTTCGCTAGTTTTCAGCTGAATTTTGAAAGCTGTACCATAACCTCCCGCTGTCTCAGTTGGCACAAAGGGCCGTTGCTTGCTGGGCTGCCATGCTACCTGGTATGCTAGCCCTGATAATCTACTCCCTAGGTATGTCGGACCTTTATGATATATGCCATTCACAGTTTGAGTTAAAACAGATAAGCAAGAGTCAACGGCTAGAAAATTGTTAAAAGAAGCTAAAATCAGCTCAGGTCCAAGTCCTGTCAGGTCAATACAAAGCCTGTCTACTTAAACTAGCCATGGCAAAATTCCTATTTACTGGGCTGCGAAAGATAATGGTTCCCTGCCTGAATTCTGGTTTCCACCCTCCCTTCGCATGTTCCGTTGGCCAGAAGACAAGAAAAGATGGCTAGAAAAGGCAGTGGGCAGCAACTCTTTCTTTGAAACACCTCCAATACAGAAGGTGTAGATTATCATCACAATTCTTTTTACTAGAACTATGTAGTGGTTTCTGAAAGAAAAAAAATTAAAATCTCCTCTTTCAGATTTTGTTCTTACAATGTTTCAGACAATCCTATTTATTTTGTTTTCCTTCCTCTTGGAATTTAATCATGAAAAGGCTCTAGGCTTAGTTTTAGTTTGATGCTTCAATGTTATCTTCTACTAAGAACTGTTTTTCTGATTGTGGCATTTGAATTATGTATAAACACAATAACTTTAGATATCCATTATTGTATTTTTTTAGCATGACTGTAGAAGCTACTAAATAAATGAAGTAAAAATCAGAAAATTAAGGGACAAGATAATTACTATATTCCACAGACTCAAAACAAACTTTCACATTTGAATTTAGTTGTGTCTGAATAAAGTATTATACTAAATAATTGGATATCTCAAGGAACTTTGGGAAGAGTTCTGAAGCATTACAGACTGCTACTGATTAGAAAATTATCATTGCAAAATATAGTGAGGGATGAGTGGTTCTCAGGCTCATTATTTCATCATTTATAATATTTTTTTCCAGCTCACTAGCTAGAAACTCCTATGCAGAAAAATAACTCATAACTGCATGAATTGTTACCATCCCTTCACTTGAACTCAATGTGACTCTAAAACTGTTTGTGTCTTGGTTATACTAAAGCATCTAACAATGTACAGATTAGCTAAGTGAAAGCTTATTATAATACAAACTCATGAGAGTATCACATTAACATTTATGTTTTTAAAATTTTTTTGTAGACTACAGGAAAAACTATTGAGCACTGTCACTGAAAATTAATATTTTGCACAACAACAACAAAATAAAACAATAAAAATATTTTTTTAAGTTGAGGGAGGCAGGTGGGCTGAATTTTTCGAAAGAAGAGTTTGTTGCAAATCTTGCAACATTTGCAGGGTGTTTTGAAAGTGATCGCAGAATAGTGTTTATGAGACCTCAGAAAACTAACATGATGCAGGTCAGATTATGTTTCTTTCTATCTCTTGATATTCTGCTTCTGTTATCAAGCAGAAACTGGAAATTGATTTCATCAGCTCTGAGTCTGAAAAGGATGACCTCTGGATACCAGAGTAATGATAGTAACATCAATTCTCATTCTTAGAAAAGCAAGAGCATTAACAAGAATGGTAACAGGTCTCGAGGAAGGAAATAAAATGTCAACACTGAAACCCATCGGTAAACTATACGGTGCATGTAAAATGAAAACTAATGTGACTAACACAAATAAGAACATCTGATGCACTAAATTCATCTTGCAGGTCCGGGGAGGCTTCCTTACCTCTGAGCTCCAATGCAGATCTTTTATCATGGATTTTCCTTTGTTTTACTTCAGCTTGTTTCCCATGGAAACCAAGCCGATTCAGTAACTTTCTCTGTGTCATTGTCAGTGTCTGAATATGTCTTCAATCACTTCCATATGAACTGAAAGATTTCAGAAGAATTTGACAGAGGTGAAACTGTCTCAAAAAATAATTGCATTTCTACAATTTTCATGAAAATAAGCAGCCAAGTAGAGGAGAAAGATCCTCTAAAGACCCTTCCTTAGAGAAACGCTGCAGGATGACCTTAAACCTTCGTAGACTCCAAAGTCAAACTGTCCTGAGACAAAATCTATAGGAAAACTGGCTGCCTTGGATTATACATTTTAGGGAAATATTTGTTATGGAAAGAAATCATAAAATAATTCTTAATTTCTTCCACTTGTTATTCCCCCTTCCCATGCTATTTCCAGAATAAAAAAAACATTGACACATGAATATATTTTCTATAACTTTTACTTTAAACCCTGGCACATAAATCACAGAAAGTATTTTTTGTACTAAGGAACTAGATTAAGAATGGGATGGAAGATCCAAATAAATCCAGGCCTCTTTCCTAACATGAGTGAAACAATTTTTTTTCTTTTGGTTTACCTCAATCAGCTTAAAATAAAATGAAAGATACTCTAGTGAACCATTCTAGGAAAACAAAGTTACTATGTATATTTCTCATTTTATTAGTTCTATTAGTAGACAATGTACAGACAAGCCTTACCCTGCTGTGCTAGTTTCATGACACCGCTTTACTGTCCTACTTTTTCCCCTGAAGTATGATATATTTAGCAATAGTTGTTTAGCTGTACTTAATTAAATGTGGCATGAATCAGAAACGTGGCTTGAAAGCAAAAAATCAGTCAGTATAGTAGAAGGTAAAGCCTATGAGATGTCCCTCTGAGTTTTCTGTTTAAAAAAATGTATTTTGTCACCAACTATGTCCAAGAGACAATCACCATTTTTTGTGCACATCTATTGCGCACTCAAGGAAATGAAGAAAATATTCAATAAGAACTTGCACAGAGCACATAGCACAGCTGTTGAGTACAACTTGGAAGTTATACTTTTCTGTAGTATTTAGGTGCCTTCGGTATTCCACAGACAAATCATGTAAGTGACAGACAAAATGAGGAGTTATCCAATAAGGACAAGCTGTAAATCAGGTGTGTCTTCCACAGAGGGACGCAGATTTATGTGGGTTTGGGTTCTGATTCAGAGATTTTACTGGGAGAAAAGAAGGCAGATGTTTATGCACACACACAGAGAAGTGATTTATGTTTGTCTTACCACAGCTTATTGTATTAGAACTGCTTATCTTTACATGTACTGCATCAAGTGTATCAGCTGAGGTGTGTGTTCTGTTGGAGAATTAAGCAAAGCGTATGCTGAGAACAGCATTGACGTTATATACAATTCTGTGCAGGGATATCTGTAAGAGAAAGGTCAAGATCAATTCCATTAACCAGAAAGCATCACTGAAATAGATTTTAACCCCTTGGATGTAATTACTCACCAAGATTGCCATTAGCACCTCTCCATCCTTTTGATGGATTGAAACCCATTATCTACTCAAGTTTTACTAAGGCTGTAAAGTTATCCAGAGCATCTAAGTGTAGATATTTTCTATTGGACTCAACTGAGACACCACATTCAGCCAAAACCCATTTTAAATATTAAAAGAAGCAAGAGGGTGAGAACAAATAACAAACAAAAACCAACCAAACAAAAAAACCCAAACAAACAACAACAACAAAAGCAGCAATGGGGTGATGTCTCCTTACATTACCATTTGGCCTCATTTTTATTTGCAGATGCTGACATGAATTCATAATGGAGACCAAGCCATTTCATTTCTCCTTTTCACTCTTTGCCCAGAATTGTCCTGGAGGAAGAAATGAAGAAAATTACAACTCCCCCGTGTTACAGGGCCATAGTGTGTCTTTGTTTCCTTCCATATGCACCACCTACTTTGAAAGTATAAGTTTCAGCTTTGCTAAACAAGCTGCAGCTACCGATTCATCTCCACAAACTGGCTTCTTGGGTGGCCTCTGGAAGGCCGTATCCTAGAAAGTGAAGAGATTTAGGGGCAGGACTACAAAAAGACAGACATATACATCTAGTTCAATATTCTGCTTAAGAAACGTAGAATGAAAATCACGACCCTCTAATTCCTTAATGAACTGGCTTTAGGTGTTTCAGGTCTGTTACGTCCAGAGAAGTATTTTGAACAGAGAGCTATACCTGACGGAAATCTGACTAAATTTTCACTGAATTCTGCCAGGATCAAGAAATGATGAATTCTGCTGTGTATGTTGCTTGCAGGGCCCTTTAACCTCTCCTATAGAAATCATACCATTTCACATGGAACACAAGGTCCCTCCCCATATCCACATGCCTATCTAGTATCTGGAGATGTATACCCCCTCTTGTGCGTAGTGTCTTTCTCTCCTTTACCCACTGAGCCTTGAATTTTTTCATGAAAAGTGGGATATCATATGCAGGAGACCCTAACAATTTTTGCCTCGCCTTACCAAACCATATTTTCATAGTTAAAGAATACTGAATAGATGGTAGATGTGGGAGTAATTTCTCTCAAGCATAAACAGGAATTCCTTCCCTGTTCTCTTGCACTGTCTCTCAATTTTTCTATGAATGCACTAACCACGGAGCTGCTAGGCACAGAGCAGCATTTTTACAATATAATCAGAATCTTGTGTGAATGAAAAAACCTAGGCATTGCCTTCTAGGAATAAAAAACCGGAGTTTCTAACTGTGTGTAAAAGGAGACACTTACAGATCATAAAAAAAAAAAAAAAAAAAAAAAAAAAAAAAGAGAGAGAGAGAATATAAATATACATGTTTCATTCGGGCATTTCTTAGGGATAGTTTAAGCATTTGAACTCCTTACTTATACAGGCACCTGTATCCCTGCATTGAACAACTTTACACCAGTCTGAGAATGTAGATTCTGTCACAAAGACAAGATACTAAAAATTAAGTTCTTCAAAACTGAACATTGCTGCAGACACAGCCGTTAATTCCTCACTTCTTCATGGATGTGGAACATATACAACCTGTCTCATTGCAGTATCTGAGGGTACCAATGATGTCAAAAGCTCTGAAGTGTTCAGTCAGGGCTGACACACACCAACTTGAATAGGAGGTGTATCCGTCTAATTGAGGAGCACAGCTACAGCTATGCAAATCTGCAAAGTTTCATCTTCGACGACAGAGGTTAGACTGTTAGTAAACAGGGGGGGAGGAAGCAGGAGCAACTGTATACAGAAAAAGCTGATTATGAATTAAATTATGGTGGAGAATATTTGGCAAGCTTCTGGACCGAGACATTAATTCTCTTTATAACTTTTCACAAATCAAGAGTTAGGACAACTCTTAGTGGGCTAAATGCTATCTTCTGACCTGGTTTAAATCCAGAATAGCTATTGCCTTCAACTGAATAACATTATGTTACTGAGATCGGTATTCTCCTCTAACCTGTTTTTGTCTGTCATCCTTATCCAATCACAAAATCATTTTATAACTGAGTAAATTAGTGTTTGATTACACAAGAAGTATCTACTAAATTTGTTACAGTGTGGAAAATGTTATTGACCATCTGGTTTTAATTACTGTAAAAATACCTAAAGCAATTTTGGTGGCCCATTAGTCGTAGCTGTTTTGCACAGCTGTGTAGAGGCTACATTAAAGATCAGATTCACTGTGTATTAGGCCCCATAAAACTATTAAACATTAAGTAAATCTATGATGCTTTTTCCAAGTTGTCCAGACCAGAATTCTACTCTGGAAATTTTGAAGTAGCATTCACATAGCCTTCAGCAAAATCACGCAATCAGTGAAATTAACAGCATTATAGTTATTTCAATATCTTCAAGACCGAGCCCATGAAGAAATCAGCCAAATACTTGACTTTCTCAGTTTTAAAGATGTGAGGAAGCAAAATAAGTCAAATTTGCCACTTACTGTATTATGAGACAAATTACTTATTTAGTCCTCATTAGTTTACTTTTTGAAGTATGCACTTAATATTTCATATGACACTGTGAATAAGAGAAGTCTTACATAACAAGGATGTTAACTATCTGAAGAAAGACTGTCTCCTTTGAATTGGGCAATTAAGGATGAATTTTGGCATTTCTGAGGAACATCAGTAAAACTACTTAGTGCAACCTAAATCTCAAAAACATATGTTAACCCAAATATTTAGGTATTGGATGTGTGTTAACCTAACTAAGAAAGAACCATCTTCTGTTTGTCAGTATAATGTACACTAATTCTATACATTTTTAAATTAATTTAAATGTAATTACTTTAATAACACAGTTGGGGGGGGGGGAGGGAAAGCTGTTAATAGGCCTAATTTTGTGAACTGCTCATAGTTCTCTACCTTTACTAAATTTACCAGCAGTAGACAATAGCTTCCATCTCAAATGATGACATGTTATTGTTTGTACTCGTAATACAAGTCTTGTCCACTGTTTCCCTGCCATTTGCTGCTTTCCTCCAGTGCCCAGAGCTTCTATCCACTTTCACGTGACCACTCTGAAAGACAAGAGAGAACTCAAGGTTGCCAAGGAAATTTCACAGCCAAGTAAAGCAGCAAAGAAATTTACACCTCAAAAGAACAGCTTTGGCTTGTATGGAAAAGTTAGCAATCCGAAGTTAATGTCAGCCCTTACTCAAATAAAGGATAAAATGCCAAATGCTGTTAAAACTTTCAAAGTTTGTGACAGTTACTTTATTAAATACACAAAAAGTTAATCCATTCCTGAACTCATTTCTCAAACAGCAAAACAATGAAAATACAATGTGATGTGTGTTGGGCTTTTGTGGGTTTTGTTTGTTTGTTTGTTTTTAATTTTATTTGTTTTTAATAACGTTCAGGTCACAAGCAACAAAATTGTGGGCAGTGACAGTGTCTTTTGCTTTGTCATTAATGAATAGTACTTTTTCATGAGTTTAGAAAAATATGCATTTTTCTTTCCAATCCTGAACAAAGGTATTGACAATCATAATATTCATTCTCTTTCTAACACCGGCTGCGTGAAGGACAGGAATCTGGCCTTAACTCTGAATCTTAATTGTACATGTCTAAAAAGTAATTCTGGATTACATCGCTGTAAGAGACAAACTCTGCCCAGTGTTTTGTAAAAACATTACTTCTGACACTGTTTACACCGTGATATCATATTCATAACAACTAATTCTGACATCATGACCAGTGTCTTTATCAGGCATGCTGCTCTCATACCATACCTCGTACTTGTTTCTCTTTTCTGGCATAGTTAAAACTTAATTCTTAGTAACTTTTTTTTTTCCCTATGGAAAATGACATTTAGCAAATCTGAAAAAAACCACAGTAAATAACAGCAATAATTCAAATGACATCTCTAACGGCATTCAGTTACAGCACAAATATTCGATAGCGATGATCCTGATCATTAGTAACAAATGGTTTCGTTAGCTGTGTTGACTTTAAAATAACATTGGGAGAAAAGCACTGATAAAAAATTAAAAGAGTGGCCTATGTATAATGTAATGCTTTTGAGTTCCTCAATTTCAAAGAGTGAATAATGCAGTAAGGTCAAACATTTGTATACACCCAAAATAGAATGATATTCTCTAGTAAGTTCTTCTTTCTCATTTAATGACTGTCAGAACAGTATTCATAGGTCCTCTGGTAATTTAAAACTAGCATTTAGGATTTCACTTTCAGTGCTTTCCTGTACTCTGAGCTGCCAGTTATCTTATTTCTCCTATATCAGGTTGATCTCAAGCCGGAAGGCTTTTGCTCTGATTAGTAGCTGGTGTAATTTCATTAATTCAAGTGCTTTTGCTAGAGGTATGCAGGCATAATAGACCACAACTTAGCCTATGGCATTTTAAGATTAAAAAGTATGAAGTTATACCCAAGACACAGTGGTAGAGTGGCATTTCAGATGTGCCTCTATGTTAGTCTTACTTTCACTAATTTCAAATTATTACACATCCCAAATTAAAAACTCTTGACCAACAAATGCCATATGACAATTTCCTCCTGACTTCCCGGAGGTTTCCCCTGCCCTTTTCACACATTAGTCTCTCTGCTTGTTCGTGTATTGAGACACAAGATCTCCTTCACTATCTCTTCGACCTTTTCTCACAGAATTCTCCTTTCTTTATGGTGGTTTTTTTTTTTTTTTTGCATTCTCAACTTTTAATGCTATATTCCCCATATTTTATTTTCATTGTCATCAATATGACATAATGCAAAAAATTATGTCATTTTGTATTCTGTAGAATTTTCTTTTTTCCTGAATTTTCTACTAGTCAGAAATCATGACTCAAACTGCTCTACCTGCTTATATCAGCCATGTTAGCAAATGATTTAGACTGTTTAGTTTAGGGTACAAGGAAAAAGGGGAAGTCTTTATATCATGGTATCAACACAATCAGTGCATTGTCTTCTAGTCATTAACTAACAGTGACTGAAGATTTGGACCGAGATGCTGAACTGCTGCAGGGAAAGCAAGTGCTCTGTATCTTAACCTTTCCTTGGATTTTATGATTTAAACTCAAATATAAATAGCTCAGAAATTATCCTTCTTGATCAAGTTTACTTCTTTTCCTAGGAACAGGCAAGTCTCCGGAGCCATAAAACCCCTCTGACCTGGCACCCTACACAAGATACCACGAAGGGAAGTGAAGCTGCGGGCTGACTCGCACAGTAGGACGTGTGCCTCAGGAGAGCGGCGGGGATGCAGAGGAGTGCTCTTTGAACTCAGCTGTTGTAAAAGTGTCTAGAACTAAAATCTATACAACAAGGTCGAACTGTTGAAAAAGAGGGGGGAAGGTCTGATAAAAAGACTGACTGCAACATGGACAGCTTATCAACCATGAAATAAAGCAAGTCAAAAAGATCATCGACCCAAAAGAGCAAAAGCGTGTCAAAACAGAGAGGTTGTATCAGAGCTTAAGACGTTTCTAGCTTACACTATTGAGCAGCTCTTCCTATGCATACCTCACAGAGGACCCCTCCTTACACAAATCACGCAACAGTATACAGCCCTAACTGCAGTTACAAGTTGTTAAGTTTCTCCAAATATATAACAAGCAATGTGAATATAAAAATACTCATCAGAACAGAAGCCCTACCTGGAGAGCAGCTCATTGTGCACTGGCTGGCCCAGTTCTCTGGGTTGGTCCTGAGATAGCTCCTTCCTAGATGATATAAAGCATAAAGCTACGCTAACTTGCTATGAACACATGCCTTTCTGTTTCTTCCTCAAATGCTGTCTAACTTTGCAGTGAGACAGGGAGGAGATGATATTGCTAATGAAAAAGCAATATCATAACACGTAAACTACCTTCCCTTAAACTACATACTGAAAAGGCTCTTTGGGAGACTTTTTCTTCTGTTTTTACTTACTTCAGAATCAGTCTCTATTAAATCAAGTGATTTGCACAATGTCCCTGCTGAACAGTGCAGTCAGAACCATAAAAGAATCTCATCTTCCTTATTCCACCATGATTCCACAGTGATTACAAAAATCCAAAGCCTACAATTCTAGTAGTTAACATTCATGCTTGAGTATCATTTAAGCAAAATTGATGAGGTTTGAATATATTAAAGACAAACCTACTTATGTTAGAATTCTATCCCAGGAGTCTCAGTAGGTTATAATCAAGCCATAAAAGGAAAAATCTTGACTTCAGAAATGAACTGTTCTATTTTATTTGAAAACTTAAAAAAAAAAAAAAAAACAAACACCAAAAAAAACCCAAACAAAACACCAACTGTGAGAATTCAAAAAGGTAGTTTTTATGTGCCATTTTACCTTTATAACTGAGCACGGTATTTAGTATTAGTTTTTCATCAAATCTAAGATCTGAACTTTGATTAAGAACATACATAAAAATACTGTAAAGAAATAAGATCGTAGTTTTTCTCACTGATAAATTGCTTACTGAAAAAACGTTATTACAGTTTCAGTATTGAATAGAAAATGCATAAGCTCCTGCAAAAAAAAAAGGAACTTTGCTGATGCAGAGAATTTATGATTACATTTCTTAAACATCATAGTCACTATTTTGCTACGTAAGACACTATGAGAGCAAATATGTGAATGGCAAAGCTAGAGATTGCTCTTGAATATAAAAGATGAGCACAATTTTCACTCACTGAAAGCCTGCTGGGAATGGCATCTGTGCTGCCACATGAATCCTGTGCTCATGGTTGCCTTATGGTCTTTTCTCAGCGTTGATTACCAAAGAAATTGCTTTAGGTCAGAGCAGAATAAATATAACTTGTCTTCAGCAAGCAAGATGACCAAAGTATAACAAATAAAGAATCTTTTTTTCTTCCCATCATCATTATTTCTCTTGTCGGTCATACTCTTGGAGCACATAGTCCAACATACAAGACTGCCTGCATCTCCTGTTAGGTCTTAACTGCAGAGGAGTTTTAACATAAAATTTTCACAGATGAGGCAAGTTATTAAGCATTTCCAAAATAAAGATATCTTCAGATCAAAGGTACAGCTGAGTGTCCATATTTGGTTCATTTCTTTCATCAAAATATGCAGATGTGACCAAGCTGAAAGAACTCTCGAATTGTTACCTAATTCAATAAGTTCTTTCAGTCCAAACAAAAAATTAAAACTTACAAAACAAAAAAATTCAAGAAGTTGGAAATGACTGTTTTAGCATTTCCAAATGAGTCATTTCAACTTTGCATGGCCTTTCATTATAGAGCTGTGCTTCAATCTTGCTTTGTCTGATCTATTTCAAAAAACATTACGGTCACCAGCTGAAGTGAAACTGTGTTATGAGCTGCATTAAGGGTAAATCTAGTCAACAAAAACTTCAGCTGCCTTCTTAGGAAAAAAAAAAGTCATTTTCAGCAATTTGAGACAGTAAGTGTAATTTTTGCTTTAACCTTTTGGAACTGCAACAACTCACTTCAAACTTTCAGGTCTTTAAGGGGGTTTGTTTGCTGGTTTTTTTAACTTTCAGGGCTCTGGCATCTCTCATCTCACCAGTACTCTTTTTGCATTGTAGCTCTACTCGTCTCATAGCTTGTATACATACTGTTTTGTTAGATTGACTCTGGCAGTGTCCTTAGCGCCAAATCTCTCATCTACACTGAGCTCTTTGGGTGTATCCTGGTATGCCCGAGCATGAGAGTTAGTTAGTACTTGGTCCTTAAAGTATGTGTTAGAAGACTCATTCTGGCACTTCACGACTCCCTGCACTAGGAAAAATTTGTATCTTTCAAGACTTACTCCACGAGACAGCCCAGTATGGCTCCCAACACTAGTATCACTATCCATGCCCTACTGCCAGAATAGCTTCATGTAGAGCATGTCCCTACAAAAACTTCGTAGCATTGTCAGTCATTTACATGGCCTCTCCACTGGCAACACTGCAAGGAAGGATATTTTCTGCATTGAAAATGTATTCTTTCTAAAATGCGCCACAGGATCACACTATATGAGAGGAAATGAGTGCAGCAAAATCTTGCCTCTTGCCCAAAACTGAAAACTGTCCGAGGGGTGCAACCACATGGCTGCACTCATAGACCCAACCAAACTCTTTGGAGCCTGCAGACAACATTCCCCTCTGCTTAGGTCCCAAGCTCAACTCTCTCAGCCACAAACCGAGATTCCCCTTACTCAAAACCCATCAGGAAACCAACAATCTGGCCAGAGTTTGGGATGAAACATTCCAGTCGACATTGCTAGCCCCATCCATGCATATGTGCCATCTCTCTCTGCAGCCACATGGTTGTGGTTACTGTTGTCCTAAGCCACATGGCTCCTGTACCTGAGACATCAGCCAGAACAGTTTGGCACCCTTCACATGACTAATGCTCCCACAGGCCAGGGCTGCGTAGCCCTGCCTGTGAGTGTATGGAAAAACACAGAAAGGTGATTTGAATTGTCCCAGGACAGTCCATCTGTGCCTTTGGGATGCATGAGGCAGGAACCTGCAGTCTACCGCCATTACATCCCTATGTATTTACTGTCATTCTCCACCTCCCAGCCTGACGTATGCATGTCCATCAGCCTATGCAAAGTCCATTTTTCAGGAAGGTTTGAGCATGCAGTGCAAAATCATCCTGCTGTGAGGGATTCCTTAGAGAGAGGTGTGTGAGCTGCAGGTGTTTTCTGCACACTCTCACAGGAGGAGAGAATTGGCTTCCCCTGGGAAGGTCAGTCCAGCTATCCACTGTCACCAAGATGTGACAGTCATAGGCAGGCTCACATTGCTTGACAGTACACCATTTTGCAAGGCTTCCTCAGGGACATTCCCTGCAGCCTGGCAATCCTAAAATAGAGTACCCATTGCCTGCCAGATGTTATCCAGCTCCTCTGCGGAGATATCTGCAAGAGCTCGTCTAACAGTTTATCGGTCTGAGCCTGACATTTCAGAAAGAGCAGGAACAAATTCTTAAAATTAACACTGCCAGAGGTAAAAGCATGTATTGGTTTAGGGACTATAACAAAACAACCTTTAGAGAAAGTTTGCTGAGGACCTTCTGGGCACCTTCCTGGTTCTCTGGAGTCACATTCTGGTTCTTCTTAGGATCCCGGGAGTTACAATAAGAATCTGATGGTTATGAGGGAGTGAACAACAGAAAACAGGTCTCAATAAAGGACCGTTACATTTATAAGCATTTGGCTTACTCTGAGCCTATTTTTGCCCCAAATATGGTCAACTGTCCCCCTCCTTCCTACTCTTCTAAGAGGATGCTAGGCCATTTTGCAGGATCAGTGATGATGAGGGCAATCCCAAAAGGTTTGTGGAATACCAAAGACTCATCATCACTCAGACTCTCATTTTATTTAGAAAAAAAAAAAAAAAAAAAATCCTGTCTGTATCTGGTTGGTCTGGTTCTTCCAAAGAAGTTCTGCTAGGAAGCAGAGAGTTCAGTAGTACATGTATTTCTGGATTGATAAGCTCCGTGGCCATGAGAGATTGGTTCAGCAGCATTTTTGTGACATGGTAGTACCTTCCATCTCATCATATACAGGTTATTACAGGCAACAGATTATATAAAGTTATAACTGCTTTATCTGTACCTTTAACTGCAGATCCCTAGGTGCTCTGATACCAGGTTTTAACAGGGGAAGGTGTTCTACTTTGTAGTTTTAGATTGATAAAATTGTCAGCAGATAACAACACACACACCGTTTCTGCCGGTTTAGTATTTGATGGTGCCAAGGAAAAGATTAAAGGATGACTTGAACAGTTTTTTAATAGGCCAGATAGGAAGTGGTTCATCTCATATCCCCTAAACTGAACTCCATTGTGAACTATTATATAATATAGTTAATGTCTGACAAAGATGCATTTGATACACACAGCACAATGTAAGTTTATCTATAAATACATAGTTCTAACAATGGAAGAGAGAACAGCAGCCCAGAATGAATGCAAGGTGAAGAGGGATGTTTTGGGGTTTTTTTCTAAGTGCAAATACCTCTGTGCCTACATTACTCCAGGAGCCATTTTTTCTTGAGCTGTCTACAAGAACTATTGCTCTTAAACTACTTAAACTATCCCCTATTTTGATATACAGATCAAATCTTTATGAATTCCTTAGTATCAGTCTTCATGACGTATAAAATTTTTTTTTTTTTTTTTTTACGATATTTTCCAGCTCTGCATCACCATCTTATCTCCCCGTTATGATATTCTTCTGTAGCTCTTCAGGTATCTTTCAACAAAATCCTCTTTACTAAAATACTTGACTGCCTAGGGATAATAGTCTATTTTACCACCTAGAAGGTATCATGGTGGTAGTACTAGGAATCACCCCTCATTTTGCCTTTCCAGGGCAGGTCTGTTCGCTTGCTTTGTATCAGATGGCCAGGCATATAACCTAGCTCTGGAGTCCTACCCATTCGCTTCTGTCAAGTGGTCTGAGAATCTGTATCTCTAACTACCCAATTTTTCCTCATGTTCTGTGTTCTGAAAAAGCATGCATTTGCAGCTGAACATGATGATTTTATTCACTAGAGGCTGTTTGCCAGGCACCTTTTGGCAATGGAACTAAGTGGCTTACAGTCAGTTTCGGCTAACACTGACCTTCTGTAAATAATGAAATCAAACTATTTTTATTCTCAGAGACTAAGGCCAAAGACTTTTTTTCTATTTAATTTTCCTTAGTGTCAGTGATGCATAAGCCACACATCTCCAGAACTGTCTTTTGAGAAAAGGTCCATACCAATAAGTTCCTTACAGACATCTGTAACTACAGAGCTGATGGTCTCCGCTTTAGCATGACCTGCCTGCTCACTTTGCAGTACAAGATTTTCCAAGTATGTTATCTCCATTTCAACTTAACATTTTCCTTAGTATGCTTTAATTTAACAGGGCCACCTCTTCCACAGCTGCTCAGAGTCTTTAGTCATGCTTTTATACCATTCTTTCATCATATTCAGACACCATCTGCACACTTTAGCACTTTCTTGGTAAGCCTTAGCATGACCAGTGGTAGACTGAGGGAACAGCGTCTCCTGAAATGCATATTGAATGACTGCATGAAAGGGAGCATTTATCTTCTGGGGGTTTTTTTCTAAAGGAATCTGCTGGAAACCTGCGGATATCTCAAGAATTTTTTAAAAAATAAATCCAGTATCAGCCTTCTCCTCTTGTTTGCAATAGAGCAACCTCCCTTTATTACACATTTATCTAATTATTAAGTATATATTAACAAAAAAAAATTGCAGTTTTTCCTAGAGCCACAAAGAATGCATCTTACCTGATAGCTGTTCTATGCATTATTCCCAGAGCTATCCATGGTTTGGGGGTTTTTTGGTTGGTTGGTTGGTTGTTTTCTTTTTCATCTCTGCATAAAGATGAAAAGAACTTTCTTAGGGGCATGAATCATAGTCCAACTTAACTTTTTCAGATCTGTGCTATACGCATTTGAGAGCTTCCTTGTCCACTGGGAGATATCCTCAAACAATTCCTCAATTGTTCTGGTTTTCTTACTCTCCAGTGAGATCACACATTGATGCATTCTTAAGCGTCTTACATTTTTAGCCCTGGTACTATTACAAAAAGAACATGCTATAAAATCCTTCAGGACTTGGGAGTCCAAAAGGTGCTCCTGGCTGACATGGGTCATAAGATACCATTTTTTCTTTTCACTACAAACTTCCAAACAGGCTCAGGCAGCTAATGGGAAGATGTACCCTTTTACTCTTTTGAAGAAACGTGTTAGTGTTTTGGCCTCTCTGTGAGTAGTCCAGTACCCAATTTATAATGATTACACACCCCAGGGAATGTGACACATTGATGTTTGCTTCACTTAGCCTGTAACTCAAGCCAGATAAGTATTTCTCTGCAAAATCCACACCATTAGATAGGGTTCATAGAGCTATAGGTTCTGACATGATAAAAATGAAGGAAAGCCACAGTTAATTCGCTTACAATACAAGCAAATCTCAAAATTCTTCCTTCCTTTCTCCAAGTCCACCATCCACATCTCTAGACACTTATTTAACCCCTACGGTCAGGGCAGGCTTGAAAGTATAAAACACCACACAGGAGAGCCAACCTCATTAACCCAGTTAATGTCATCTCAAACACTGGTACATGAAACACCTTTCATCAGCTTGTTCTATCTAAGGTAAAACAAACAAGAAACTTTCCTCCCTCAAAGGAACTATATTACAGCTGTTGACCCCCTCAGACTTTAGTAATGGTGTTTGGAGGCACCCCTCATTCACACTCCATGTTGCTGATGGGCTAAGAAGCCTACTCAGCTCCCTCAGTGGAGACAAGTCTGGATGCCATCAGCGTATTGCAGGTACTGTTATTCAAATGTCCACGCTAGACCTCTTGACACTGCATAAACCTGTTGAGTAGGAGGAACAACTAACTTCATCCTGTAAAAGTAACCCCCACGCTACCATTTGGGGGTTTTCCTCAAAATACCGTTTTTGTCTCACTCAAGAACAGAACATCACGTAACCTCAACAAGGTCTGCATAACGTCTTGTGTAAACTCAAGCTTGTATACACAAATGCAAACAGATAATGTTTCAGCTTTACCCATAAATATATGTGATTTCTAAGAAGTAACAGTAATCATGTATTTTCTGAAAATCAGGAATTCTAATGCAAAAGCAGGTCTGCCTAAAGACAGAATTTTCTCTCTAGCAGCCAGGCTAAATAAAATGGCCAAGCACTTGGGAACATGAAGGATAAGGAATGAAAGGGGTTTCTCTCACTTCTATATCAGCAGCAGCAGCAGCGCTTGCCTTCTACTTTAGCTAAACAACGGGAGCAGCAGTAATAATCTCTCTCTGTGGAGGAAAGTGTAAAAGTCTAAGCTATTGTTGGAAGAAAAGGACTGTAAAATTTATGTAAAAAGGATAAGTGTTTTAGGCGGGGGGAGAGCTTGGTGTTTTTTTCACATACCTGCTTTGTGAAGCTCAGGAAAGGAGTGAAGAATATTCTCAAGACTGGTCTGGCTTCCTGGACCTTAGGGGATCAGCTAGATCTGATCCAGTCTCTGTTCAGACATGAAACAATCTTGCCCTGCAGTCTTCCCTTTGCACACACACGCACGACCTCCTTCCTCCCCCTGTTAGGTAGTGAGAAGAAAAGGAGAAACAGGTAAGCACATGTTGCAATGCCAGGCATCTCTGCTTGGGAAATTGCAGCTGTTGTATATTCTTCTTCCTCCATGATGCATACCAATTTGTGGGATCTAGTGGGAAACCAAGCCCTTGAAGCTGATTATGGAGCAGGATATGCAGAGTTGAATCCAGTTTTCATTTTTAAAGCAAGTTGATCAATAAAGGGTGCTACTGCTGGAACACTTCTGTCAGTTTTTCAAGGTACCTTTGACGGACTAAGAACTTTCTAAATGCATCTGGGACAGTGTCTGGAGAACTAGCCTTCAACATGCACTTATGAAAGTTTACATATACACACATATACATTTATACACACATGTATGTGCATGTACTATCCATGCTCTCTAATATAAACAGAACAGCCTATGTTTTTCTTTGTACACACAAACAATGAGTCTTATGTAGTGCTGAGCCAGATATATCTGCAGATTTTTGAAAATGTCAAAGAACTCTGCCAGTCAGATTTCCTCACCCACAATGAAACATGAGTATTAGCCAAGGTTAAGACAATTAGTTTCAAATATATATGAATATATTGTAATCACACTTCATTTGCCATTAAATAAACAGAATACACGGTTATACCTATCTCGATATTTATTGCATACAGGCATGCGCACACCATTTACACAGTAGTAAGAACTAGAAACCTTATTGATGATGTTAGTCGGTAACCTCTTCCTGGCAATGGTAAAAGACAACCTGATCATTCTGCTTCATCTGTTTCTGGCTATCCGTGTTAATAACTGTAAGGCATTTCTGGGACATTTCTGGACCCTCTAGAGGGTTTCTAGCCCATTTCTAACCCTCTAGAGAGGGAAAGGCCATTTACTGCCACCCAGGAATTCAACTCTCTGTCTTGCTGAGAGTATCTGAGTAACCATGGTGGGCCAACACTCATCTACCAAGATGTCATTTTCATGAGGAACCACTGTTCTTCAACATATGTGCACATCAGCTGGATGAGCTGTGAAGTTTCAGTATGTTAATGATATTGTCTCTATTCTCTGCTGCCTAGCTAAAATGGAATAATAGTATTTTGATTCCCTGGTTTGTTACTTTAGAGTACAAATTCTCAGTGGGGTACAATAAACCAAAAATTAGATGGCTGTCAGTGCCTGAGCTTAAATGGTAAAAGCCAGGTTAGATATGCAGTGTGGATCTATCAGTAAATTAGACAGTAATTGTCACAAAAGGACTGGGTGAGTAAAATCACTATCTCATTTGAGTTGGTCCTAAAGCTATAAGTGTGTTCCAGATGCTCTATCGACTATTCCAGACAAACAAACAAAAAATCAAGTTGTGCTTTGTTTCCTTTTATTTAGCTTTTTAAAAGACAGTCACAGAGCTTGAAATTCACATTTCTGACAAGAAACAAAAATAAATTCATCAACGACCCTTATCACATGGTCAAGACCTTTCCTGCACATTCCAGATTAAAATAGCCTTGGGATTTGAACATGTTATCCTATGCTGATTAAAGTCAACATCTTTAGACATCAAATGAGAAGAACCATGGTGCAATTACCATTCTAAGATCAAGAACAAGCAAAATGGGGAAAAAAAAAAAAAAAGGAAAAAAACACATTTTGAAGGAAAAATAAGCATTAGAATCACAATAGCCAACCAAGATCAGTTTTCTATCTGCCAAACATTGTTTCACAATGAAATAAAACCTGCTGAGTTCATCAAAGTGGAAAGTGCTTTACTGCTACATCAGACTCCAGACCACTGTAAATCTCATTGCAAGGAAACTAAAGAACAACGTAATGAATTAGCCGGGAAAGGGATAACTGGTTTTCATTGTTTTGCTTCTTATATCATCTTAATCTGAATAAAGTATCACAGAATCCTGGCTGAGTCTGAGATTAGAAAGAACAATGCATAGTTTAGAAAGTCAGACTCAGCTGTTAACAGCTAAGATAATTGCATATCAAGGAAAAAGATGATGAAGAAGAAATATATAGTAGTAGTAGTGCGTTGTCAAGCAGCACGATTGCAGTGTTAGTCTCCACAGACGATACGCTGATTTGTTACAACTTTAAAACTGGTTTATATGCATGCTGGCTCTTTTATTGGGATAGATTGTAATGTTTGATATTTTTTCATTCTCACTGGCATTACAGAGATCCTTGTTTAAAGAGGCTCTGCTGTTTTCACCCTTTACAAAGGGTGGGGACAAAGCTCTCTTTTAGTAAAGTGTCGGGGGGGGGGGGGGGGGCAGAACTGTTAATTGCAAGTAAAATAAACTCAAATATTGCTGTTAATACTATTGCATGAAGTTGTATAGTCCCATCTAGTGGTCAAAAATTACTTCACTGCATAGAAGAAACAAATACAGCACGTAAGTCATAGTCCCAACAGATCTGTAAATGTTATTATCTGTTTAAGCATTGTACCAATATTCTCATGCTAGTATAAGTTCCAAGCCCACTATATTTTGTTATATGATATCTTAAGACAGAGCTATATACAGTGAATGCTCCCTGTCCACAGCTAATTCCGGTGAAAACAAATACAATAGCATCTCAAAGCTGGACTCATCTAAAGAAAGCGAGCTATCATTGATTTTTATTTTGTAGCTGACTTTGCTTCTTGAGAATATTTTCTTATAGTAAATATCACTCTCTAATGGTATTCTGCAAAGTGGCAGCTGACGGTAGCATCATAAACAGCACTTTACAGATATTGTGGATTATATTACTATCGACACAGTCTTAAAACCAAGCAGAATTCCATTTTTCCTGCAATTGCAACCCCTCTTTCACAATCTCCAAAACAGTATTTCAAGGAAGGCTGAGTCCTGCTGCTAGAAAGATGTATGCTTTTATTGCCTGCACGTCCGGTATTTATGACTATTTAAAAATCTCTGGCACTTGTAGAAAGTTGTCTGGAAATTGTTTTAAGAAAGCTCGAAAATACCCTTCTTAATAAGCTAGTAAGTAAATTAATTCCTAAGAGTATTCACAATTTACAGTGTAATGGGCTAACACTTTGGAAACACAATCCCTGGTGGTTGTGGTCCAGCTAGATTTCTGGTAATGGCCTAAATCAAGGGCTAACATGAAAGTCACACTGCCTTGATAGGCAATGTGAGCAGCAACAAAACTCTGGGGCAGAGTTACTTCCCTCTTTAGGAAAAGTATAGGAAAAAGCTTGGTAATTTTTTGTGTAAGTAGTGAAATGCGTAACATGGGCAGGGTGAGAGTAATATCTTTTTCTCACAGAGTTGCCACAACCACTGCAATTGCTGTCATGACTGCTACTGTCTCAGGAGAAGGGCCCCATGTCCACCGCAGAGGCAATGATGCCTGAAAAGAGCCCAAAGAGACTAGAGGGGCAAGGGACTAGAGAGAACCCTTACATACGAAAGTGCACTAGACACCAAAACGTCCTGTTATAATTTTGCAAAGCAAAGGTTACATTGACTTACCATCTCAGTGCCACTGCCCATCGCACGGAAACCGTGGCCAAGGCCCTATGTATTTTTTCAGTCTACATCCCGTTCATCCACTCTGGAAAATGAGATCTCATGTACTTTTGCAGTCATGCAAATCCGTGTATTGTCCTAAAAATATTCTTATCCATTCTGTGTTGTGTGTCCACATTGTCCAAGTAAAAAATTCCACAATTATTTTTTAAAAGGCTTACAAGAAATTTAATTGCAAGTACACCTGATTCCTTTACAACATGCAATATCTGTTCAACCCTAAACCACTGGATTATTACATCGGCTGGCTGAGATACACCCAGTCAGCAAGAGATCAGTTCCCAAGCCTGGGCTATGAGGCTGCAATATATGGGAAGCACAAATGTGTTTCAAAGCTCCCCAATTTGTTTACCTTTCTCTGACATTTCAGAGCAAGCTTGGCTGAAATTTTACTCAGTTGTATTCAGAATACAAATGTAAATTTTTAAAATGAAGGCAATCAACCTGGGAAGAAAAAATATCTGGTGCATCAAGAAATCTAGATATATGGCCAGAGAGGTGGTAGATGCCCCATCCCTGGAAACATTCAAGGTCAGGCTGGACGGGGCTCTGAGCAACCTGATCTAGTTGAGGATGTCCCTGCTCATTGCAGGGGGGTTGGACTAGATGACCTTTAAAAGGTCTCTTCCAACCCAAACTATTCTATGATTCTATGTGAAAACCTATGTATGTCACCTGCAGACAAACAATAGGAGAAATGCTGCAATGCACGTTGCAGGATGATAAAAGCTGACATATATGGTAAGAAAAAGTCCTGACCTCCTCCTATACAGTTCTGTATTGCACTAAGGTACTCTCCCTATGCTCATGGGAACAGGATTGATTGCCTGCATTACGGTTTTGGGCTTACATTTTGAAGATAATGCATTTTTTGCTCATTTGCAAATAAATGCATTCTGTTAAGCAGAAATTCTGAAATTGAGTGCCTTTCTGTTTTATTTTGCTTGTATCTTTCCAATTTAGTGACCATTTGAGGTGGCATGAGGTTCTACATCTTTCCTT
Organism: Phoenicopterus ruber ruber; assembly: GCA_009819775.1. NCBI lineage: Eukaryota > Metazoa > Chordata > Aves > Phoenicopteriformes > Phoenicopteridae > Phoenicopterus > Phoenicopterus ruber. Next base: position 46,884,424 of record CM020218.1, read on the forward strand.
TTTTCCCAAAAAGATCTTATTAGTGAAATATGAAATGGCAAAAATTGCTCCTTTCTGATAGCTTTGAATCTGCAAATGTAGTCTTCTCTACCATTGCCACATTTCCTATAGACAAGTTTTTTTAAAATGGTATTACTGAAGAAGTCTAGTAAAAAGTTTATCAGCTGAACTAACTAAAGTCCACATTAACCAATGTTACTCCACTGGTGACATCTGTATTTACACAGATCCCTGATAAAAATCCAGTATTTTTACAAGCTTGCTGCACTAGTTTTACCTACTGGAAATTCTAATCCTCCTCCGTACTAGCATGCAAGTAGTTTTAGTAGCACTCCTTACCAACATGCTCTAATCCCATATGCCAGCGCCATTAGCAATAACATTCAATAAAATTATTCTCAAGCTTAGGCCTCTAGACTTTCTAATGGTAGCTGCCTTTCAGACTGCTCCTTCCCCTTTCAACATTACCAGCTTCGCCTTCCTTTTAGCTAGTCCATTATTGATACCAGAATTTTGCTACATCTTCTCATGCTGAAATAATAATTGTCCTTGAGACACTAAATCAAATTCTTTGCTGAACTCCAGGTAGATTAGCTCTATTGTATTTTTCTTGCCTATAAAATCAATTATGTTACCAAAGAAAGACACCATGTCATTGTGATACGTATTCCTCTCTTATAAATCCATATTGTCTTTTTGCCATTTTCCATTTAACTCTACATCTTTAGTTAATCCGTCTTCAAAATGCCTCTCAAAGTGTTGTACAGAGGTTGAACTGTTGTGATCAATAGTTGTCTACGCCACTTTTCTCCTGCTCTCTTCAAGAATACCTTCTTATTCCACACAACCCCCTCTCTTATTGCAATTTCCTGCCTGGTATTTAGATGATCTGGTGGACTGTGTCCAAAAACCATAAAATTAAAAAACACACCAGCTTCTTAATCCATGAAAAGAGTGCAGAGATCTTATGGAGAAACAGGTGGAATAAAAGAAAAAAAAGACCTTCTCATAGCACAATGCCAACAATACACATAGCTCTGTACAAATTCCAGTTGAAGTTACCTGTTAAAATGGAAAAGGTTTTTTGAGCTTTTGCAGAATTTCAAATAAACATTGCTCTTGAAAAGTCACGGTAATTGCTCAATAGACTTTAATGGCTCCTTCCCAGCTGCTACACTCTATCTATACAGTAAATCTGTCCTTTGGTAGTTTTTAACTATGGATTTTTGACCACAACAGTGCGTAGATGTAAACAACAGTGTAAATCACACTACAAGAACATTGTTTTGGAAAATGAACAACACCCTCTTCTGAAATAGTTGGGGTCTAGGAGGCTTTCGTTTATTAGGTTAAAAATGAGCATTCCATACAAACCCAGTCGTTATTCATACCCTATTCTCAGGAAAGTGCCCCTGTTTGAAAGCGATGCATAGGTTTAAGCAAACGGGTCTTAAAGGTTTGATTAGATGCAGGTGCCAAAGAGCTCTCCTGATTAGAAATGCACTTGCTTAAATGCAACTTGCAGTTAACAGGCAATGGCTCATCATTGTACACCTATCACACTTAAGATACAGTCTGTCTTGTTCAATTTCTCTGTTTACATAGCTAAAGCTTTTCTAACAAATCTGCCTCACTGAAAGCGAAACCCAATGCTGTATAAAAATTTGAGATAAAACAATAAATCTCTCCTTTCACAAGGCTTAGATCATTCTATTTAGCTCAATTATAACTGAAACTGTTAACATAATTAGAGTTAAAAGAGCACCATGATTAAAGGAATAAAAAATTACCTGCTTATTAAAGTTCTTTGAAATTTTATACACACATATACATACAGACACAAAATGGCAAGTTCCCCTAGCCTGAACATAAATTTGGCTGTCGTGTAATGAGCAGAAAACGTCTGCACAAGTCATTAGAAAGCAAAAAAAGAAAACAGAAAAAGCAGGCACAAAAGAATCCATATTATACAAATTTCAGTTCTGTTACCAGGGTAAATAAAAATGGAATTAGGATCAGTTTGCAAACAAGATGAGTCCTTCAGACACCACAACAGCCTACAAGATCTTACCAGTCAGAGCCTGGAGTCCTGATTTTGGCATAGGCAAAAAAGATAGAACTGCAAAGAGAATTTCAAGTATCTCTGACTCTAAAATATTGCACGAGGGGGAAACTGGGAGGGAAGGATGCAGAGTTACTTAATATTTTAACTTTTCATTAGCCCTTCTTCCTCTGAGCATCCTCTCCAGTAGCTATTTATATATTGAATGGGGCACTGAGAATAAAGGAAGCACTTCCTCTTTGGGCAGCTGTGGGACAGGCATTGCTGCGGGAAGTGGGCAGAAGGCAAAATAGCAGTTTTTCTTCTTAGGTCACTAGCTTGGAGGCCACACAGGCCATTTAAAAGACTGACATCAGCAGCAGAGCTCTTTGGCATCTGGAACTCAAGAAGGTTATCTTTCTCTAATTGCTCCCTAAGCATCACCAGAAGCAAGATAGCTTTTCATTACCTCCACTGTAGCTCTCTGGTTAAATGCCACCGCTAAGACCTTTATTTGTCATTGCATTCCCATTTCATCCTATCATTCTTTAACATCCACCCCCTTCTGATCTGTTCTTTCTTTCACTTTGCTTTTTATAGATGTAAAATATTTGGACTGGGAGAGATTCCTGTAACCAATATGTATTTCAGAATATATTAGATGGGCATGGGTCACCATAGAATTACTAGGTCTTACATTTTCCTTTTTTTTTTTTTTTTTAGGACTCCTGTAAGACTTGATGCTTACCTGAAGGTTCCTGTTCTTCACACACATACTTTTATGTTATATACTAATCATATTGCTCATTTAGAAAGCAGCAAATATCTACATTTCCTGTCTATTACAAAAATAAAAAGTACTTCTGAAGAGCTCAGATATTGAAAGGAAAACACAAAATACTAGCATATTGTTTTCTTTAAAAACTGAGAATGTGGGAGGCTTTATTTAATCTTTAAAGCTCTTGCTAGCACTGCAGTCTCCATTTTGAATTGTCTTGCACATAACTTCCTAAAACAATAAAAGTAAAAAAAAAATTGTCTTCACAAATGGCTCTCCAGTAGGGTATTTTCATTGTAGATCCCCCTGTAGTTTACAAAGATTTGAATGTATAAATGAACTTATGTGCATAGGTAGTCTTGCTACCCACATGTTTTCAGGATCAAGCCTTTTATCCTAAAGCAACAGCTTGAGAAAGCAGATTCCTAGAAATATGAATATATATTCACTTCATTTATTTACAATATATACATTGAGTAAGCTTTATGAGCGCAAGGAATTCGTCTGTCCAAACAGGAGTTGCAAGCCTCCTCTCTTTTCCTATAATTGCTGCAGATACTCTAAGAATAACTTAAGACTGTGGGGCTTGAGAATTTTGTTTTTAGTAAAGTCATCTTCACCGAATACCAGAAAGTTGGGGTTTATGCAATCTAAACAGATTATAACTCAAAACTGGTTATAGTTAATGTTTGTCACATTTACTGTTTGTATATGGCAGGCACAAGGACCAGATGAATGGCAACTGTCTGGTGAAACTGCTGTTATTTTATCTAGTCTCTCTAAATTCCATCTCCCTCCTTCCCTCACCATATGGTTTGCCTTTTTAATTCTTTTCACCTTTGTGTTTGGTCAGTGATGACCTCGGTAAGTCTTTGGAAGCACCCACTTATTCCAGCTACCCTTTAAAGTCATAAAAGTATATTTCTGTCACATAAATAAATAACTCTATGGTGGAATTTATTGTTGCAGACATCCTTGGCTTCCAGAGGGTCAGTAGAATTAAAAATAATAATAATGAAAATGAACATTTTTATGAAAAAAAGTTAAAGCTTTATAAAACAAAAGCATTTGGAGGGAATATTATTCCTCATTTCTCTTATTTCTCCCACATCATTTTAACACTGCTTTCATTTAGAGTTACTGGGTCCCAGATTTTACTAAACAGATTCTAAGATGACCCTTTTCTTTTTTTCTATTTTATATTTTTCTGCGTTGTTTACGCAGACTAAGTTAACTTCAGCTAACTTACTTGCAGTACTTGCAGCCTCAGCTATGTCTTTTGCCTTATAGCCTCATTCACACATTCTGTTTTCCAGCTACTAAGTTCTGCTTTGTTTTGTCTGACAGTCTTCTGTCCTTTCTGTCTTTTGGTTTCTGTCTTTTTTGTGGCTTTTCAAGTCTTACTGCAAGCTTTTCTTCTCTCTGAACAAGAATAGCTGGCATACTAGCACTGCTTTACTAAAAAAAAAACCCAGAATATAAATTACTGAAATTGGTACAGGATCCTGGTTTTCTTTCTAGGAGCTGTATTTTCATCATGGTGTTATTTTTACAGTGACAAACTCTTTTAATCCATACCAAATTGGCAACAGATTAGTTTTAGCTAGTACAGATAAAGTCTATTAACACTCAAATCACTAATTTTAAGCATATGAGCCAGTTAAACTAAAAACTATAAGGAAACACATCTTCTATGCCAAGAGATGTGTGATCTGAAGGGAGAAAAAACAGGACAGTGTAGCCAAAATAAATCAAATATACTTACAGGACGAACTGGATGGTCTAGTTCTGATAACCAATAGGCCTTTTATTCTTATGAATTGATATTGTGGTATACAAAATTGAATTTTCTGTAGAAAACAAAGCAGTGAACAATGTAAATTGACCCACATAAAAACAAATGAAATAATTTTTTTGTTTACTGATATTAATTTTAGACCCTTTTTTTTTTATTATCCAGGTGTGAATCAACTATTTATGTGTCACAAAGTATGCCGCTTAAATGAGTAGGAGGTATACCAGAACAGATGCAGATAAGCTTGGTTATTCATTATTCATTATACAAGAAAATAAATGACATCTTGCTGGAGTATATGATGCAAGAAGATAAAACTGACAGGCTCTAAACCTTGTATAAATTCTACTTTATGTAGATTTACTGTACTTTGCAACCAGTTACAGCTTTTCGCTTTCGTAAATAAAAATTTTTTCCAGCATTTGCTTTAAGATACCATTTCAAGTAATGACTTTCAGTATTTGTGTGATAAGTATGGTCCAGTCAGGAGATGGCAAAACATAGTGTGCTACGATAAACATACCTCTTTTCTTTCCGCTGCTGTTCGATCTGCCAGTGATTCCCGAATATCGGCTAGATCTTCACTAGGCTTCTTAGCGTTTTGTGTGACGTTCAAGTCTGGACGTTGTTCTGCAGGTTTACTTGCCTTGGCTACTAGGTTTCCTTTAAGCATTACACATACAGAGCTTATTACAGAAGTGTCTTCCCGCACTTTATTCTGTCTATGATTTAGCGCAACTAAACGTGCACAGATCTGAGCAAAAGTGATGATGTTTACTGTCTTTCTGTGATTGTATTCGGTTTAGTGGGTGCTGTGAATAGTAAACCCCCTAAACGTACAAGAAGAAGAAGTGTGAAAGAGCCAGGCTGAGGATATTAGTAATAGAGTAGTTTAAAGATTGAGTGAGAATGTTGGACTTACATTTTGAAAATGAATCCTCTATTCATCTCTAGCATTCACATTTCTATTCCTTTTATTCAAAGTAATAGGAAATTATGTTTAAACCGTAAAGCACTCAGATCAGAGATTCAGGGAGGATAAGTATTCCTCTAGTTCAGAAACTTAGCCAGATATTCTTTGCACTTAACTAAAATATGGTTGTATGAAAAATTGCTTTTTTTGTGCAGTAGTTTAAAAAGAAAAAAATCACCTCTGATCATATGAGGAATTTTTTTTTTTTTTTAAATTTTTCTCTGAAATTTTTGTTTAGTTTCTAACTCACTTGTAGGCAAAGTAACGGAAAAGAAGGCTAAGATTCACCAAGTTACTGGAAGGAGAATAGCTGTTGCAGCACCTCAAGAGTTAGGCCATTCATGTAGAGGAAAAGTATCTAAGTTCAGGCCTCCTACAATACAGGGCACTCAGAGGAAGATGATGTTCTCAGGCTCTTCTTATGACATTATACAAATAATTAAAATGGTCATAGAATCCACGTCTCTTAATGAATGTCCCAGTTGTGAAATTAGACTTGAAATCAGCCTCAACCATGTTTCTATACTGTGAGCAGCATTGGGCAGTCTCAGGGCATTCTTCCACATATCTCAAGCTCACTCAGTCCCCGCCAGAAACCCCGATGAATATTTGTTAGTGCAGAGCTGGGACCCACCTACCCAGCCGTGCCGAGCTCGTGCCTCTCGGCAGCAATTACAGCGCAAGCTCGGCTCTGCGCTGGCCTTGCTCGTGGGACTTCCTCTCGGCTCAGAGTAGGGAGAGCAGAAGACTAGAAATAACCTATCTTGTTCTTCATCTCAATACAAACCTGTACAGAAGATGGAACAGATTTCCCCTCAAAATCTGTTCCAAATCTTTTCGTTTGTTTTTCTCCATGCACAACCCCTCTGTGAGTTGAGATCATCTTTGACACCTGTGCATATGACAATTATTTGAAACCTTTCTCCTATGCAGATAGTGGTGCCTGTCCCAGTCCTCTTCGATTCCCTCCACTTACACTTTTCCACCTGCTCTCCTTCTGAGCAGGGGTATCTTTGTGAGCTGTTCTGTCAAATTCTGATTTGGCTTAGTCTCACTCCTGTCAACCATACTGTGGAATTTGAGGAGAAATTTCATGTTTTTAGAATTGAAGCCCAAGAGGAAATAAACTTTCCCTAATAATTCTTTTATTCATCTACTTTAATTGTGATATACAATTCAGTAATCAAAAATCAGTTGTTCCCCAAGTTAAATGTAATTCTTCTAATGGCTCCTTTGACTGAATATATGAACATTTCTGTTGTAACTCTGCCTTTGGAGTCAATAGTCTGAATGCTTGAGCAATTTACTATAGGTTGCTTTCCTATAGTTCACAGCTAGGGAAATTAATTTAATTTTGTCCAGACTCAAAGCAAATGTTTGACTAAATGCAATTAGTTTACTGATACATGAACAAACCTAGGACAGGATTTAATTACATTTACAGAAATTTAATCTAATGCATCAGGTTGATTATTTTCTAGTATTTAAGGGCCCTTGCCAAGATCAGTATAAGTAAATCACCCAAAATACTAAAGCAATTTCTTCTACACTCCTCTTCCAAGAAGCAACCTGTATAGCTAATCAATCGTTATATACTGTTTGTAGAATCATATGAAGGAAACCTTTTTTTTTTTTTTTTTTCTGTTTTCTAGAATCTCACCAAGACTGGCTACTGTGTAACCATGATAACGTGCTTGTGTGAAATACCTGTACAATGGGCACATCAAGGCAGGATTTGCTACATTGACTTTCTAATTCAGTGTTCTGTCTCCGGCAGTGGCCAGTACTGAATGTAGCAAAAGATGATACAACAATTATTATAGTGGATAAGCATATGATAACTTATTCAGAGAATATTTCTTTGAAAATATTTGACTTACTGTTCTGAATCATAGGGAATTATTTCCAGTCTATCTACCAAGAATAACTGTGCTTAACCTTACCACAAAAACACATGTATTTATTCTCTTGTCCCAAAGTAAGATTGTAGTTTTACTAATGTCACATGGCAATGAATTCATAATTCTAATATTTTATTGAGAAAAGAGATTTTTTTCTGGAGCTACATATAAAGGGAGGGGGGTTTTATTCCTGTCCAATTGACCAAATATGTTGCCAAATTTATATTGTCTGTAGCAATCTCTGTTAACAAACCATGGCCATGCTGTGCTCTTTTGCTGGTCTCACATAGCCGCCTTTTCTTGAGCCCTTTTGATATTTCTAGTCATTTTCGTTCCGCCTCAGAGCTGTCCCTCTTTATACTAGTTTCTCAGGCTATAATCTTTAAAGTATACTGTTTTGGCTCGAGCCACGTTTCAAACTCCACTATGAAGTACATTTTTAATGTTAGAATTTCTTTTTATCTGTCTGCTCTGATTTCATGACCTCATTTAAATAGGAAAAAAGTCTCAATCCTGTACAAATCAAACTTTTCAATCCACCAAATTCCTGGGATTTGAAAATAAAGATCAATGAATCTGCACACTCAAAGATAATAATAGGTAAAAGACAGATAGATTCTGTTCATAGATAGCAGTGAACCTCAGGAGGAGGAGAGGTAAAATGTAATCTTAGTAAAAGAAAATTTTAATCCAACATCCATAATCTAACATGAATGATTTCTCTTCTTTGGGCTTATTGCTATAACATACATAGTTGGACAAAATAATTTTTAATTTGAAAAGTATTTCCCTCATCAGATTTTTTTTTTAAGTTTACGTATAACATTTTCATAATTTTTCATTGTGATAAATGAAAACTCAAGACTATGATCTTGAGGTTCAAGCTTATTTTTTTATCTCTATAACAAATTTATAACAAATTTAGTATTTTGCAGATTTAGTAAAATATTTTGTTTCTTAAAGTTTTTTTAAAAATGCAAATGCAGTTCAAAAACATTTTTAACAGACTTTTTTTAATTATTCTTTTTCTTGTATCAGGTTTCAAAATACTGCCTAGAAAGACTTTATGTTCCTTCAATTAGGATATGTTACAAATCTTTCATTTTTGCAATATTGATTGCAAAATCGTACATTACAGAAGCAAACAATTGTTGCCTGTACTTGAATCTTATTTACATCATATTAATGGAAATATTACCAAAGCCATGTAACACTTTTGTTAGCAATTCCTCTTTACTTGAAGGAAAAAGTTTAATGTTATATTTAACATTACTCAGCAATTTGGCTTTCGCTCAGAGGCACACTGCCTATATCGTCACATGAATCACATAACCACTCAACTTATCACACTCTTACTTGATCTTGATAGCAATCTATTGTATTTTAGAAGAAAAATAAATTCAGATTCCATTCCTGTTTCCTAAATTATTTCTTCTAGAAAAACACATGACTGATTACAAGAAGGAACGATTCACAATGTGGTGAACTGTTACAAATCATATTGCTTAGAAGTTTTTTGATTTTGCAGTTTTTTTGTCCTGGACTGTCTTTTGGATCAGGTACCATATATTCTCTCTCAGGCAACTTAAACTCAGAAAAAAACCCTATCATTAATTCTGGCTAAATCGACCAACATGTGAATGTGGTTTTTGTTGACCTAGATCAAATTTGTGCATATAGACCATCCAGTATTATTAACAATGAGAGAAATACTGCCTACCTGAGAAACACTTTTACAACCACTTGGATACTTCTATTTTGCAATTCAAAAGTTATTCTGAATTTCTTCTTGCCTTTAAATTATTTCAAGGCACTTTCACATTCTCAGTGAAATTTTGTTCTACAAGCGGTTAGAAGAAGCAAAGGGCAAGAAGTCAATCTTTTGAAAGATTTGTGAAATAAGCAAGCAGGTGACTGAGGGAAGAAAATGGATAAAATAATCTGAAATTGTCCTGGATAAGAAAAAAGAATCAGAGGGGAAAAGAAAGGGGGGGAAAAAAAAAAAAAAAAAAAAAAAAAGAGTGAGGAGCTTGAATTCTAGGATATTTGGTACACATTCACACACACGCAAAGATCCATACAATTATCTATATACATACTCACACATATACCCAGGCACAAATATACACAGATGTTGCCAGAGAATAACAGCAAAATTATGCAGCTTGATGGGCATTTCATCCTTGCCACTTTCAGATGTCTTTACTGCTGTCTCAATTGCAATAATGTTACTATACTTTGGCTTATATCACATTCCTTTAATTGAGAATTCTCAATGCTTTAGAAAAAATATTCATACACAATTACATTTTGTTTACACAGAAAAAAAAAGGGAGTTGAGGTTTTATAGATCCTTTAACTTCAGTGCTATTTCCTGTGGAAAAAGAAACCTAGTACAAAACTGTGATCAGTTTCATTTATAAGTAAAATCACAAATGTAATACTATAACAATATCTTATTCTTTGCTAGTTGTTGGCACAACAGCAGATAAACCACCTGGAGACCTGAGCATCCTCAAAAGACTACAAGAAAAAAACCCCAAACCTCTATACAATAAATGCCCTGAGACGAGATAATGCCATTGTGTAATTTCTGATAGCCGCATGGATACTAACTATCAGGTCCAAAGCAATTATATATAATACACTGAAAGTACATGTTAATTGGCTAAACCCAGCCTTAATCAGAAATATTCGTCAAACATGGCTAACTGTGCACTTCTAGGTTGGCTACCACAGTAGGTAACTGTGGATTAACACCCATTCCAAAACTGTCTAATATTTTTATCCATGAACCAGAATTGAACACAAAAACCAGTTCTGATGAAACAGGTAAGTGACATGAAGGTTTGCAGAGAGGCCACAGTAGTGGCCAAGGAGGCCGCACTGGCCTCAGCAAGAGGCACGGAGGAGAGGGAAAACAGAGCCGCTCTCTGACAAACCAGCATGATCCATCCCACTACCGAGCACAGGTGGAAGAGGCAGAACCTTCACCAGGTGAAAAGGTTACAGAAACTCATCTTATATGTGGGCACAGAGAATGGCACAGAGAACCCCAGAATGACATGTGGGCAAATACTTTACTTCTTTTGGAAACAGAGAGGAAAAAGGCATTTTTAGTTGAAAAATGCAGTTTTTCAATGGTAGACTACTTGTCTTCAGAGGAAGCTCAATTAGAAGCTCTTACAATTGGCTTCAGCCTAAATACCACACAGACAGAAATTCTTCAACACAAATTAACTTACAAGAATTAAAATAATGACGACTGGGATCTCTGCCCCTTTTACCTACTAAGCGCAGGGTCTCATCCTGAATTCTCACATATTGAAGTATTTGAAAAACTGTATGGAAGAGTGATTAACTTCAGTGAAATTACTTTTCATTAATCCCTTTTGACACTAGAAAATAAAACACTTCAATGAATTGATACTGAAATTAAAGTTAGTTGATACCTAGATGAGATTTTATCTCCTTGAAAAAGATTTTATATTTTATTCCAACAGACACCTTTCATTCTAGTTGTCAGATCTTTTTTCAGACTGCTTTTTCTCAGTGTGAATATGAAAGTAGTTTTTACAAGGAGTTGCTAAACAATTTCTTTATGTGACCATAGCAACATCCCATGATAAAAGCACACTTCCCTGGAAAATAGAATTAAATTGATCCATGTTACTGATCAATTGTTCAAATAAACAGTCTTATTCAAGTCAAAGAGATTACTTTTGTGAGAACCTAATTTTGGTAAATATATACTTTTAAGTTTTATATGCTTTATACCAGAAGCACCATCTTAAATTCAGACCCTCTTAAATGAAACAGGATTTTATGGCCAGGAAATGGAAAAAACAGCAGCATGAAAGGTAATGAAAATTACAAAGAGCTAATGCAGGCAGTGAATCTTGACTTTTTCACGCCTATTAGGTGAAATAACTTGAGAGGAAAACTGGTTCACTCTCGTTGGAATATAACAAATTCATGAATGAACTTCTTAGTTTACAGGAAAAGCAATAAGATCAGTGTGACTGTGCGTTATTTCATTATGTCAATTAATAGGCAGTGCTAATCAATGCACTGAAATATAAGTGAAATATAGAACTAAGATTGGAAAGCCATTTTTCAAAATCCCAAACTGTACTGTTAAATCACACGTTTATTCGCAGCTGAGGAGTGCAGGCTTCAAACCAATATATCTAACTACTGATGTTTATTTATGTGCGACATCAATGCAATTTAGACACCTAAATCCAACAACCACTTTGAACATACCAGGCTGAAATACAAGGTTTTGGAGCAAGATAAGCCCTGAAGTAATGTAATGCAGCCACATTGACAACATCTAGAATTTTACTGTATATAAGGCATGCCATACATCTGAGCTGAAAGAGAATCAGAACAGCCACTGGTAAATAATAGTACCCAGATGTAGTACAAGGTGCTTAAGATAGTATTTTAGGAATAAAACACTGAAAACGGCTTCCATTGTCATCACGTCTAACCCCTTGTTACCTGAGACAATCTGTATTGTACAGCCCCGTCCCTTTCACAAGCACTCTCTCATCAGATCGATTAGATGGTATAGCGAAAGCAGACCTGAAGAAAGGCTACTGCAGAAACTCATTCTTCTTATGGCTACCAGCTCCCTACTACTCTAAGGTTTGCTGTATTTGTTTTCATTGTCCTTGATCCTTTGTCCCTGTGCATTTGCTCTTTGACCAGCATGGCTTCTCCGTGGCGTTTGACCAGCATTTTTTCTCTTTTTGATAAATTTCTAGCAAGCAATTATACGATCTATGAGTGAGATAGAAAAAGACAGGCTCTTTCAGCACTCTGGTAAAATGAGCTCCCTACTTCTCTGATTACTCCAGCAGCCCTTCTCTAGGCTTCCTCTAGATGACTAGAATCGAACAAAGTATTCAGGTTGAGGGTGTAACAGTGACTTTTGTTTTTGTAACAGTTTCAGTATTTCAGTAGTTGAGTGGAGCATTTTCTTTCTATTTCCGCAAATTCTTGGAATTCATCGCATTAAAAAAGGCAAAGCGAAGTGTAGCAGCAGCATTTGTGGTGGAAACATGGCAGTAAGCAGAAAAAACTAAGATGCCAGACTGGAAGTACACCTTTGTCAAGGTGGTTGGAGTTTCACAGAGGGAAGGAGAGTGTTAACATAACTCGCATGTCATTGTAGTACAGCCAGTGGCCTGGCAGCCTGCCCCAAAGAGTACCCAGCTCCCCACCGCCTCGGCTGCCAAGTTTGGCTGCTTATACAAGTTGTTCAATGGTAACAGCCCCAGAGCTGCTTCGGTCTCTCATGCTTTCACCAAAACAAACAAGCAAGCAAGCTTTGAATCTCACCAGTGCAAAAGATTGCCATTTGTAACTGGATCAAAGGATCTATTTTATGTTCAGATACTGCAGCACTTGGCTGATGCCTAAAACAACGCATTAAAGGTCTGTCCCACGCTCACAGAAAACACTGGAAGCTTTGCACAGAATAGAGCCACAGATCCTAAAACATCTGACTGAAGCAAAGCAAATTACCATACTGTGTGTCATTATAAATTAGAGGCAGAACAGACTTGTTCCTTCATTTTTGACAAAGTTATCGGCTCACAGGGACAGATGGAGTCCTACTATTTTTGGAGTAAAGAGTGGTGTGACCACGGATGCCACAGAAGAAGAAAAATTATCGAGATACTAATATAATATTTTTTCCTGTCTCTACTGAGTTCCTTTATGCTTGCATGAATTAGTTCTCATGACTGACTTGGACAATTTTCTACATATAAAGTTAATCAAAGCAAGGTTGACTCTATGCAGCTGAGCATCCCAAGCAGTTAAAAGGAAAAATTATAATTTCCATTTAGTTGTGCTGCATGGAAAGAGAGAATAAACTAAAATATGTTAACATTTCCTCTTCACACCTCCAGAACATATTTACATATCAAAATAGCTGCTCCCCCCATCTATATTACTTCTTTTATGTATTCTATAGTATTCTTTTTGAAAATTAAATTATTTACTCTTTGGATGTCTTTTAATATAATCTGAAGGATTGTTTTTATTATTCTCCCCTTGAACCCAAGATCTTTCATTTAGTTGTATTATCAAGTGCTCATTCTTATGCCCTACCGTAAAACTCAAATGCATTGTCTCAGAATGGAAACGGACATGCTCAATGCCACACAAAACCCACCTAAGTACACCAGATTGGAAATATTTCTGTCTCAGACTTGTCTCCAATAAGGCAATGAAAAGAAAAAGAATTCCACTTCCTTTATGGGATACCTTCATGTATTAAAGACAGATTAATCATTTAAAAAGAACGCTTCCAAAATTTGGAATTCTGTCCAATTCAAAATTATTATTTAAGGTAAAATAGTCTCATTTAATACTGTAGAGTAATCTCAGAAGAGCTTGGTGTATAAGGTATTAACAAATGCTTTTCTTTTCACTGTTAATTTATTCATCACCCCTATTTTTTTAAGTATTATCTCTTTCTTCAAATAGGACTCTCAATATCTTCAGACATGTGAAAAGGAATGAACCTACTCTGAACAAAAAGTTTTCTTAGTCAAAAAATTCTTATTGTTATTTAATCTGGCAGAAACACGCGTAAAAATATATCTGAGGAAAAGTACAAAACACCACTGAAGAAGTTACCAAGCAATGACTGTTTAATGCTAAGTAAGAATACTGCCTATCCAATTAGTGAGTCTATGTGAGAAAAATATCTATGTTAAATCATAATATGCTATCAGATAAGAAACTCCAATACAAAATGCAATTTTAATTGTAACTATCAGCAGATGAAGCTACAGAAATAACACCAAGTGCATGACATACTTACTAGAGGCATTGAAAACAGAGATAATTTTATTGCAGTCTTTTCCAGAGACGAGCTAATGCAATCAATAAGAAATATTGCTGACCTTGCAGCGTCTATAACATTCAATAAATATCTAGTACAATCGACTAACAGTTTCTTAAAATTACTCTATAACAACATTGTATTTTCTAGCAAAATGAACACATCTGATATGACCAGCAATATCACTGCTCCCAAATTTACAAAAGAGAATCCTAAGATAGCTAGTTGAACAATTTCATGCCTATAGTGTTGGTAAATTAGCACAGAAATAGTGCCAGTGTAATTAGTTTGTTTAAGGTCTTAAAAAAAAAAAGTAATAGCAATATCAACACACCATTTGGTGTTGCTACAGTAACACCAGAGTAAAAGTAGCTTATTATTAATCACTCCTGTAAACGTAAAAGGAAGGAATACACACACACACACACGAGATGCAGGTTTTTACATTTTTAACCACAGCAGATTTAAACTAATAGAATAAAAAATCAAACAGATTAAAAACTATTTTTAGATGCCTTTTTTTTTAATTGAATACCTTCCTTCCAGAACATTAATTGGAGCAAAATCTCACTTACAGGAAAAATAAAAAAAAAGACCCAAAACCAAGACACACACACACACACCACCCTCCAACACACAAGGGTGAGACAGAGCTCTTCTAGTTAAATAGTAGTACATATCCTGGCATGTGTATGGCTAAATAAGAATGTCTGAAACATGACAAGTGATATTTATGCTGTTATTTGCAGGATTCTGCATTCTAGCTTTACAAGAACACATTCAGATATGTTTACATAAGGTACATGATTTCAGAGGAAAATTTTCTAATATTTCTTACAGTAGCAAGCAAGCATGTGTTAATGAGAAAGAATAAGTTGTTCATAGGCTGCACAAACAGTCTGACTGCAGAATATATATCAGTATTAATAATAATAGCCAATAGATCAGCTGCATTCATTGCAGCCAAAGTGTGATTTCTCTTCTGCTTTACCATTGTGCATAACAATCAACTGTCTATTCCATTAGCATTACTAGATTTGACTTTTTTTCCTTTGGTTTTTTGTTGCTATTTTTCAGTAATCCATAATT
This sequence comes from Phoenicopterus ruber ruber, assembly GCA_009819775.1. Taxonomy (NCBI): domain Eukaryota; kingdom Metazoa; phylum Chordata; class Aves; order Phoenicopteriformes; family Phoenicopteridae; genus Phoenicopterus; species Phoenicopterus ruber. The sequence continues at coordinate 46,899,866 of CM020218.1, forward strand.
CTGAAAGCATTCCTTGCAAAGACTATAAAGACATAATTTAACCATCACTCAAACTCAATTAATTTTTGATCATTCTATAGAGCTAGCTTAACTCAATGTACAATTATTCATATGGTAATTTAAGTAACAAAAACGTTAGCATTTGCAAATCACTCAGAAGAAACACATCAGTTCTCTTATTGCCGTAACTATTCGTTACAACAGATATCTCAATGTAACTTGATTTTCAAAAGGGTTCTGCAGAAGAATAGCTAACTGTATTTGCACTTTCATTTTCATAACTTGGATTTAAAGAACAACAAATACGCAAAGGCAGTATTCATCTTTCATAGAATAGATAAAACCCAAAATCTTTCGGTAGAACAGGGCCTATTTTCTTCAGTTACAAACACGTTTATGTTCTTTCAGCTTAACATTACTTCTCGTTGCTTGTATATGCAGCACCTCTGCTACGTTTTATATTATTCTTTGAATCTGTTGTAGACAACGTCAACACACCCAGAGAGCCAGAGTACTCCACAAAACTTGTTCTTAAAAACACCGTTGGTCTGTTTATTCTTTACAGATTGCCACTAAAATTTTGCTTTTAAAATGTCACTGTTCCCTTCATCACTGTTTTAGAATCTATGTTACATTTCTGGTCGATTGGTAAAGCTCCATCATTGTTATCACCATTTCTCTCTGCTTTTTTGTGTTATCAAAAATTCTTAAAAGATATGTTTCTGAAATCATATGATTAAATAAGACTGCCAGACTCACCTTTCTGCTTCTTTTTTTTTTTTTTTTAAAATAGAATAAATCCTGAAAAGAGAAAATCAGAATTATTTCTGAAATAAAATCAGCCATGTTTGTATTTACCTTAAAATTCAGGGTATTCATAGCAGCATCACAACTGAGAGGTCTAGATTTGTGTGGAGGTAGTTGGCATTTTGGAGGAGGGGGTTGTTTTGGTTACTTGAGAGTGGGTTGGCACTTGGAGTTAACAGTACTAGTTATACAGGAGGGTAATATTTTTTTAACAATATTGAATTTTCCTGTATTGTATAGCTACGTGTGGGAAGCGTCATCCTTGTATCCTAAATCTAAGAATTATATCATTTCAATTCCACTGACTTCAGTGAGCTCCTCTTGTTCACACAATCAAGACCGATGTTTTTTGATTCACTAGATTTTTTAATTATACGGTTGGGCTGAGATCCATGACTTGTCGACTTGTTCACCTCTTCTATAGGGGCTGGCTCACTGACTAAAATATAATACAGATAACAACAACAATCTAGATTACTTATTGCCATCCTGTTAGATACGCCTTTTAGCAGGTTTTTCTTTGTGGTGAATATAATGTTCAAATGATGCCAGAAAGCTATTTATACTCTGAGTCCTATTTACTTCTATCGCTTTTTTCTTCATGGGTGAAACAAATCATTAATAATGATTTCTCAGAACAAGTTTTCCCATCAGTGGCATAAAGATTTACACCTCGGGGGCTTTAGTAGAATTGTTCATGATTGCACAAGTAAACACAAAGACACATGTATTTCTGTATGGATTTAGACCATGTATGAGGCTAATAAAGACAAGATCTGCCTAAATTCATTAGTGTATTAATTTTCTGATTTTTTAGCTCAACTATAAAGGGAATTTAACTGAAAAGTTTTACTTCGTGTTGCATTTGACAGCAATATACCAAAAAACCCCAGTTTGTCTAGTCATAAAAATGTGATAGAATGGTTGAAGTGGTTCAGAAGTGCAAAGAGAAGCAATCAACTGCCTTTACATAGTGTTTTACTTTCTCTTCTAAAGGCACAGCTCTGCTATTTATCTCCAGATGGTAAATTGTACTGTTTGCAGAAAGGTGCTGTCTTTTAATTTTTAAACAAAATAATTATTTTCCTAAGTCCCAGAGCCTAATTTAAGTTTCTTACCTTCCACAGTTCATAATATTTCTCCACAAAAATTTCAGACCTCTCATTTACTTAGGGGAAAAGAAGTAAAATGTCAAACCTTCTTGGGAAGAGAACAACCTTTTCTAGGTAAGTGAATAATTTTTTATTCCCTCTCCCCTCAGAAAAATCACTCCACATAAGCATTTATTTGTCTGTTGATCTTTGGCTGGAAAAAGACCGTATCGGAGATCAAACCTTGCTCTAAAGCCCTGCGGTGAAAAACACTGAAAGCCACACCTTCAACTAAACACTCAGACCTAGTTCTCAGCTGAAGTCATTGGGAGAGGAGGTAAACAAAATGCCTCAAGATGATTTAAGGACAAAGAGGATAGGGGTAAAGAGTGGGAAATTGCTCTCATCAATATTGATGGAAAACACCATAGTGAAAACTGAGCTGCTCACATATTCCGAGCAAAAGATTGAACTGTATGGAGGTGACTAACTTAGATCACACTGGTTCTCTTTTGTGTAAGCAAAAGTGCTTTAGTTGTTTGGTCAACTTTAGCTCATGTGCAAGGCTGACACTACCTGCATCAGCAGCCGAGATTGTTAAAGTTGCCTTCTCCCCAGGAGCTGGGATGGCAATGGGCAATCAGGAAACACGGGCCTCTCAGCATCACAAATCCCGGCTAACAGGTAACAGGGCCCCCTATTTCTGCTGCCAGATCACCACCATTTTCAGGAGACAGTATTTACCTCCAGTGCAGCGAAATTAAAGCCCAAGCAGAACCTCAACTCAGGAACATCTGGCAGTCCAAGGAGCAGGCCACATAGTCAATCTCTATGAAACGTGCATGACATACAGAAATTGGCAGCTGCTGCCAGAATCAATTGGGTCCACTGGGACCATCAGGTCATATTCCCAATGAAAAGTTTCAGCTGACACTGGATTTTTATCTGTCCTAATAAAAGTACTGGCATGAGTAACAAGAAAAAATGAAATAAAGTTCCATCAATCCTCAAGTTAATCTGAATTTAATGAACCTAGGTAAGATGCTGGCAGGACAACTACACTGGACTATTCATTTGCCAAACCAAGAAAATAGGTGAGACCGAGCAGTGAAGCCAACACTTCAGGAAAGCGGAGCTTGGGCTGCTACTGAACCCTCCGCAGCAGAGCTCCAGGGACCATGCTCCACCACGCAGCACAGCAGCTGCCCAGCCAGCGGACAAGAAGGTTCAGAGAGGCTGGCCCAGACATTACAAGAGATTGCCAATGGATTCCTTGTCCCAGCAGCCAGGGTCACCTGCACATGTCACTATTTATTATCCCATAGGGCAATACTGAAGGGGAGTTCCTGCAAAAATGGCATCTCTTTCTCAGGGAGAAATAAGTTTAAAAGCTCAACTTTTTGCTGATATCCTGAACATTGAAATTCAGTTCATTCTTTCAATGGAGCATTTTTCTGAAGACCTCTTCAGTACCTGACTTGCTGTTGTTCATGGGATAAAAAACTGCTGTATGTGGAGAGTTCAACAATAGTAATTCACAACACATTTCTGAATGCAATTCATTTTTAGCATGATATCCTAGGGAAGAAAGGCTTATGCAGTCAACACACTCCACAGGCACGTCTATCTCTTACCTCTGCATGTGTGTCTGGCTCTTAGCTCACCTCAAAATTATTATTTAATCTATTGACCAATTTTAAAAGAATTTGAAACAGGGGTGTGGTCTCAGATTTATCATCCAAGGAGAGTCTTCATCTGCTTCAATTGCTCTGAAAGGATGTTGTGAGCCATCGCATATAATTAGAAATAGCAGCAGACGACAACAGGCACTCACATTAATGAGGCACAGAACACTCCTGCTAGGGAAACAACAGGAGTCTGCAGCATGACCTACTTACTTCTTCGCTGTTATTTAGGTGTGCTGCCAGTTACAGATTTGGGGGTAAATAAGAGCATTGCTTGAGTTTTGAAGGTACTGATCATGAAAAAAACATTTTGATTAAGCAGTATTTTTTCTTGCACTTTAATATGGGGAGTTTTAAAGCATCTAACTAGAAAAACCTCCTGGTGAAATGGGAAAAACATCTAACCTTAGAGACAGTGTAAAAATATGGAGAGTGCTAGGTTTTAGGGTATATAACTTCCCTGCATTTATTAACTAGGTAGAGGGATAAAACGACTGTATCAGTTTTGATGTAACATATATGAAGAGAAGCTCATATGACCTAGCAAAATTCTCTCTTCCATCAATTTTGAGATATAAAGTATGATCAAAAAATTAAGTGTGAAGTATTGCCATCCAGTGATGAAGATGGAAGAGAGAAACGGAGATTAAAATGGAAGGTGATGTGACTGAATCTTTGATATTCATACTCTCGACTGGGAGAATGATATTCAAACATAGTCAGAGCAGCATGAATTTAAAAGACCATAAAAATCAATGGGCTACGTAAAGAACAGGAATGATTCTACAAGCTTTAAATATTCTTACTAATGGATCATATGTTATCTACTTTCCTACATCAATGACGAGCCAGTTTTACTCCCAAACTGTAATGCTGAGTCCACTTAAGACTTTCTGAACCACAGCTAACAAAAAAAAAAAAAAAAAAAAAAAAAAAATCATTTCCCTGAATATTTCTGCATCTCCTTCATTTAAAAAAAAAAAAAAAAAAATCCTTTTGGAAATATTTATTTCCCAAGTGCAAAATTTCTCCTTGAAAATTTCTACCTTCCAAGAAGTTGTATTCCTAAAACAAAAGATATAAATTCAGTATGGAAATAAGTTATTAGCCTTTGCCCATCCCAGAACACAGGTCTAATATTAGTAGGGGGGGTAGGAGGGAAAACACAAAACAGACAATCCAAGTTCTGAACCTTAGAAAGAAGTTCTTCAGCTTCCATATAATTCAAGAGTTGCCCCAGGGCAGATGCAGCTAATGAAAAGGTGAGTGCTAACTACAAAGCCTGAAAGAAGGATGTAGCAGGCTCCCAGCCATCCACAGGCTGAGCAGAAAGTGTACTACTATTGCTGCAAAATCAGCTGACCAAACCAAAAAAGAAAAAAAATAGAAGCCAAAAGAAATATATTGATTTTGAGCCAGAAAGAATATGTTCCTCCAGTCCTTATTTTTTTTTCAGAGATTTTAAAGTTGGTGTCAATTATTTTGAGGCAAGTTTCTGAATATAATAGTTCAAAATCAGAATTTAAAACATTTCATTTTATCTACTTTTCACTCATTTTTCCTGGATGAAATCATTCTTTTCAGCCCTCAGGTTACAAACTAAAAGATCATAAATTGTATCCATCCTTCTTCTATCAGCTTTTACCAACAAGTAGCATCACTTCAATTTTATCAGAACCTGTCCCACAAGCTAACCTTCATGTGTCCCTCATTCTCCTCTTGCTTCTAATCTAAGATCACAGTGGGAAGCAGAGGTAAAAATCTTTGTGTCATCGTTGTACCAAGAACACTAAAGCCAATATGTTATCACAGAAATATTAGTGTAACAACAGTAAATTAACACATATCCTTTTTCAACAGAACCCATGTGGCAGTTTCCATTATCTCCTAATTAATTTAGGCAAATGAAAGAACATACATATCTCTCATGTTTTTATTACGTGTCCTATGTAAAGCTATTTTGAATTAACAATTATTTGAATTTATACTTAAATTAATATTTATTCAAATATATATTTATAAATATATCCATTAGTTATACATAAAAAAAATAGGAAATGTTCAGTATTAACTTCTACTAGAAGACTGGATTAGAAGAAGGATCTTTACCTAGAATTAAAATGCCAAATCTCACCCAAGCAAGTGGTAGGAAAATACAGGCATTCCTATTTGAACTGACCTCTACATCAATGACCTCCTTTTTTTGCCCTAAGCGTCTGTTAGACAGGCACTGTCACAAAACACTACTGCTAACCTTCAGCCTTCAATTCTTCTCTCATACTCTGCACTACAGTTCAGGTTACACCTATCATCCCCTGAGTCATTAAAAAACTCCTGGATTTTGCCTGCAGGGCACTTACTGTAGCTCTAACTTTCTTTTCTTTTCAGTATTTAAAAAGCCAGATGGTAAGGGTAACACTCACTTTCTCTGATGTAGTTTTCTTGGATAAGAATAACTGTCAGTCTACATGGTTTTTAACAGTAAATAATGAATTTATTCAGTGCTACAGGCAAACCAGGCTGAGTTTTAGACAGAATCAACAATTTCAAAACCTGCTCAGTTTTAAAACACTTGCAATTCCGCTTGTCAGCAATGAACCACAGATTGCCAACCTGTCATTTCAAATGAAAAACACCTTTGACATTCTTGAATAGTGTTAATGAAAGCTTTTTTTTCTTCTTTCTTCTTTTTTGTTGTTCTTGCTCGCTTATCTTGTCGCTACTACTTTATTAGAACCTGACTTTAAAGTTCATCCTGGTATTCATTAAGGATAAAGAGATATATGCAATGACAACCTCCAGTACACTACCATCACTCACACTGATGGGACTTTTGCCTAGCAATTTAATCTCATCCCGACCAGCCACCAGGCAGCTACATACAATTAGCGAATAAAATTAAAAGTTTTAGATTAGTTTTGATCAAATTGCTTTACAAGCAAGGGCACAATTTCCTCAGGAGTCAGCTTTGAACTTTGCTTACATAGGAACATCAAAACTCAAATAACAAAATAAAAGATGTAGGCTTAGACAAAGACTTGTCATAAAGAAGGTACAAAATTTTTATTGTGTGGAATGGGACTGTAAACGGATATGATACAGGATTTCATATGACAAAATTGAAGTAGCTTGGACCTAAAGAGGGCAAGGGATGTTATAGCAGCCATGATGTATAAGCAGAGCAGTATTTATGTATAAGCAGGACAGTAATAATGGTGAACAACAGAATGCTTTCACTTTGCTGCATATCTTTTATCCAGGGACATATGTTTTCCCTGTCATTTGGCAACTTTGTGTCAAATCAACTTACTCACTATATAAATTAATTGCTATGCCATTCTGAGGTGTATTTATATGAATAAAGAAAACTGTTGAATTTATTAGATGTCTGAAACCACAGGCACGCAAAGTGAAATAGATGTGCAGCTGGGGAACAAAAAAAAACCACCACATACATAAATTAAGAATATAAATTTTTCACACACTGCCTGCACAATCCCCCTGTATATTTCCCTAATATTACTTAACTAAAACAAACCATATAAGAATAAATACATAGGAAATAATTTGTCCTTATTTTCCTCTAATTTCAGCAAACTGGACAGCTGGCATTCAGAGAAATGAAGAAAACTTGTGAAGCTGTATAAGCTGTGGTAAAATTTGCAGGCTGGCTGACCAGTTATCCATGGCCCTTTCTTTGGGGGAAGGACCCTGGCAATCTGCATGTCATACCAAGCTGAACGAGCAGCCATGCTTTGTGCTGTTGTTGCAGCCTACATGTGACAAGTTAGTTTACCTCTGCTAGTGTATGAGGGTGTGTTGTCATGCACTAAATCAAAGTGCTTTGCCTAGAAAAGGCAATTTTAAGCTGTGACTGGGTACCGGTAACCCAAACGGGAGCCTGCTAGCTCTCCATCTGAGCTGCTGTGTTTGTTGGGAGCCCTGGACGTGCATCCTCCCATTGCCACGGCTCATTACAGATGCCTTGGCTGGACATCTCTGGCTGCCAAAGGGCAAGGGGGTGGTTAACCCAGGGTCTGTAAGACCACAGTTAATCACAATAGTTTCTAGGGGCTCCAAGTTCAGTTGTGGTAGATAAAGACCACAGGGAACTCACTGAAGAACTGGGCAGCAATGACTAAGCTTGTCCTCTTGCGCTCCTTGCTATCTGCTTGGAGCCCAAAGGTGGATTTTGAGCGGAGCACTTTTGATTAAAGGGAGGTACTCTGAACATTGTCCCTGAAATAGTTCACTGATAAAGCTAATACAGGCATAGGACTTCAGGGCTTTTAAAAAGATTTTTTTAAAGTCTAGCCCACAGGAGCGTGAAAGCACAGCTTCAGCACAGAGAACACCAGAATAACAGGTTGGGAGAGCATTTTTCAGTCAGTGCATGAAGACTGTTCCCCTCTTGCCCACTGAAATTAATTTGATTTTAAAATGGAACAATATGTGATAGTTATTACAAATGTTTCCTAAATGGAGGTTTAAGATAAACAAGAAGTGGAGTTGAGAGAGGAGGGGTTCTCCCCCTTTCAGGGAAATCGAAAGCAGCTAAATTGTACAGCACCCAGGATTTGGCTTGGCTTTCTTTTTGGTTTTGGGTGTCTTGTTTTGTTTTGCTTTTAATGTGAAAAAGAGCTCAGGAAACATGGCCTTGTGCGAACCAACAAAGAATAATACCAGGGTTTTTTTGTAGCTATAGTTCATCCCACTGTTATCATTTGCTCTAAACCCTTTGGACTAGTTTGTTCTGCATATCTCACTTCCCAGCTCAGAGAGGCTGCATTTTTCTTTCTCTAAGACGAGTATAATGACTTTCTAATTATCTGAGAGACAGACGAAAATTATTGTAGCTGGCCAGATATACAATTTCATACCCTAAAATGTTATTTATCAATTAGAAAAAAAAAATATCTAGATTTAATTTTTAAGAAACCTGGACAGGCATTAGGAATACATCTATAACTCTGTTCATCTTTTGTGACGTAATGTGAATATGGTTTTGGAGACGCAGCTACACTTTAAACAAAGATACGATAAGAATGTTCAGAAAAATCACACTTTGCTTTTTCTTTAGATACATATTAGAATTACAATCCCAGCTATTTGCAGAATGGAAGCTTTAAGATGTCCATTGTGTGTGTAAAGCAAGGCAAACAACTTCCTGTTTTCATTATATTTTTGAATATTATGAACAGTCTTAGTCACAACACTTAGAACTACTTCTAGAACATCTTATGGAATCTCAGTTTCCTATGTTACGAAACTTTACATTCAGATAGAAATTTCTCTCTCATAGAATCTATCTAGAAAAGCAGACACTTCACTGGAGCATCCCTGTACTGTCCCATACGACAGCAAAAGTGACGGGTTTGGTCTTGCATTACCCTCCAAAAAAGGAGACAAAGATCTATAATGATTACAGTCAAATAAGCAGATTTATATGCTTTTAAGCAAGGCAGTGTAATTCTTAAGTAGACGTCAACAACACCAAGACAATATCTTCATAAATGCCCACACAGAAAAATAATAGTTTTTCACACAGCAGTGTGCTCTATAGGTTTAGAGTGTAATTTATAGGAGTGAAAAATGCAACTAAGCTTCACACATAAAACACGTTTTAAAACAAACCACTTGGAAAAACCTTCTAAACTTCGCATAGAAAAACAAACCAAGATAGCATTTCAGTATTACTAGTGTCAAAATGTTAGTTCTGTGAAACTGGTTGTATGCGGTAAGGTTGGCCACACCTATTTTACCTTTTTTTGTAACACATTTTTAGCCTGCAGATCCCTAGTCTTCCTCTCTTTCTCATAGTCATGAGAGAGGGTTTATGAGCTGTTTAAGAGCCCAGCCAGAAGTTATCCTGTCTATAATTGGTGTAAAATAGAGAGTACCTTGGGTGATTAGCTTTCCTCAGCCAAAGTAGCCGTTGTTTCTAGATAGACTCATGCTTCCAGGGGCCAATTTCCGTTGGAATATCCATTTCCTGTGAGCAGGAATGAAATATATGTTGAAGAAAATAGGAGAGACGAAGCTTTTAGAGTGAATCATCCACTACATACTGATGGCAAGTTTAAATCTTTATGTCCAGATATAACCATCTAGCTCACTTGTTTCACAGTTATAACAGTATGCAACAACCCTTTTTTTTTCATTCAAAGAATTTTTAAGATTTTCTAAATGATGTAAGATTAGACCTGGCCAGGAAATTTTCAAAGCAAAATGACAATTCTTGAAAACAGAAACTCTTCATAAGAAAAGACCACGAAATCTTGTGTCAGAAAAAATGCCCTTTGATTCGTAGATATTCTTGTCCAAACCAGGATGAGAAAGAAGACGAACACACTATAATGTGATACTAATGCTCAGGGTACTTTCAGATCATGAGACTAAAACTGGTGGTCCAAGTGAAAAATGAGACTATAGACTACTATGAAGCATGTCTGGATCAATAACTCCTGTTAAAGGGTTTGCATTTTGCATAGAAGAATGACAGGTTAATACAAGCAGATAGGGGAATTAGACTAGCCCTCTGTTTAATGCATGCAGACTGTGAGAAACTGGGGCTCCTCCAAGAATCTTTTCTGTAGCATACATGAGAAAAAATAGACAAAATTACGTAAACCCCCTCTGATCAAGAACAATAAATCAGCTTTTCCACCATTTCCACATAAATGTCCTAACCATGGAGCATTAGCATCAGATTCCTTCACTTTTATTGGAGAGATCACTTTTAAACACATTGTAAACCCTTCATCAAATTGCTTGGATTAGGCAATCTAGTAATCTGGGCCAACATAAAAAACCCAAACCAAACCAAAAAAAAAAAAAACCAAAAAACCAAAAAAACCCAAACCACAACTATTTAAAAGAGTGTTTTAAAATGTTGTTAACATAAAACCTCAAAAACAAAACTGTCTGTAAAATGCTCACAAGTAAAAAAAAGACTATATTTCTACTCATGTCCTAAGATAAACATAGCACAAAATTAAAACAAGATGAAAAAAAGTTATGCACATTTAGATTATATGTGTTTGCATGTGAATTGCTTGAAAAGTTTAAATATACTACAGAAACACCTATGTTCTCCATGAAAAGTTCTTGAGATGTTTTACTGAAAAATTTTCCCAGTTCCAGATACCCAATAGGAAAAAGAAGAAAGTATCAGCAGAGAATTAGCTGGCAATTGCAATAATGGAACTAATATTGAAAACAATTCAACAGGCTCATTCCCATCTTCTCATGCTCTGTTTTCTTCAACAGAAAAGTTGAAGATTTCTGTTTCTTTACTCATTTTGTACCAATCAAAGGTAATACAACTCACATGATTGTTTTCTAACTTCAGTAGTTTGTATTTCAAATAAGGTTTATGCTGCAGGTAGACAAAGTAAGTAAGCAACAGAAAGAAAAACAGAAGAATCACTGACCGGTAAAGAACTGCCTGAACTAGTCTTATAGTTGAAATTTACAGAGAATTATAAAACTCTCTGGAATGATAATCCTGAAGATGGGTGGAACAAAGACTGTAAGAAGAGGCAAGGTTCAAGAATACAAACCAGATTGAGAGTCAGAAGGCATTTATTGAAATCCATGGCTGGAAAACATTTTCCTATGTAACTGTGACACTTGATGTAAAATCCACCAAATGGACATGAATTACTCACATGCGGCACATAAGGATTAGGAGCGATATTCAGAGATGCCGCATAATTCAATACCCCTACAAAGACAAAAACTTTGCAGGACAATAAGAATATAAACACATAAAGTATCCAAAAAGAGAGATTAAATATTCAGATGACTAATCTGGATAAAATAACTTCCAAAAATGCCTTAGACAATACTACACCCCTACAAACCTGTAGGTATGCAGTCTCAGTTGTACTGATGTGCAAAACGCTCTTGGATAGCTCAGCTATCGATATCAATGCGTTTTCTTCCCAAACCCCAGGTACGGTACCTGACTTCTGGAAGAGAGGATTATTGTATTAATCCAGGCCTGATTTCTTTGGAATAAATGTGAATTCCACAACCCATGTGCCTGCCCAGAGCTCAACAAAAGGCCCAAGCACAACCCAGCAGTGGGAGCAGCTTGTAAGAATGGATTCTGGCTTCTCTTGCAAGTCATTCCCCTCTCATCGTTTTAAGTAATGAATAAATGAAGTCGAGAAAAAAAAAAAGGGCCCAAATCCTACTACTAATTAGCACAAATATAAAAGGAAACCAAAATTTGCTAACTGTGCATTTCTAAATTCAATCAAGGCTGAGAAAAATCATTACTTCAAGAAGTAGACTTTAAGTACATTTATGCACGCACTGTTTCTTTTTGGAAAGGTCAATTAAATGTCAAAAATGTAACTAAAAAATGAGAAATTATTTAACATTCAGCAGTTACAGCTTGCCTGTTGGTATACATTCCATCTAATTATGTACTTCACAATCATTTCAGAAAATAAATTCATAAAACATTTACAAAATATGTTCAGCACATTAGTCATGACTAGATTTTAAAAAATACTTTCAGAAATACAATGAATTGGAAATTGACTCTACTTATCTCAAGTGTTATGATTTAAAGGAATAAAGTATCAGCAGACAAAATATCTGCAAAATCCCTGGAATACACATTGTCCCTTGTAAGATTACCATAAATGAATAAAACAGGCCACCACATATTTATGAGATTTTTTTCATCCTTGATTAGCTATATCTGCTATTAAAGGATTTAAAAAATAGTAAATGCATTCCTGTGAAATCTGCTTTATAAAAAGAAAAATGCATATTTTGAAAACTCTGATGCAGCTTCTGGCAAGCTGGCAGTAAATGCCACAGAGGAAATCACAGACTACTGGATGTTTGTTCTACGGTAGTCAATAATACTGTCAGTATTCAAAGAAATGTCTCTCCTGTGTTTTCCTACTTGGAAATATCCTACGAATCATAGACAAAAAGATAATCTTGTATTTTATAAATCACCCTTTTCAAAGTTATACTGTGTACAAAACATATTACTAAGGCCCAAGTTCTTATATCCTCATTCTCACTGGATATCTTCTTTTTGGTTGGTCATGCAGCAAGGTGACACTAAAGCAAGAGAAAAGATATTGAAACCTTGCCCCAAAGGAATTAAATCGGTGCAGCAGCAAGACAGCTTTCAAATGGGCTAGCAGGGAGCCAGTAAGAAAGTAGATACTTATCAGTCAGCAAGATAAGTCACACCTGCATTCATTTTACTAATTCTAATTTAGTATTCCTGGATTTTTCAGAAGACTGATGTTTCCTTTCTAGCCCTTGTGAAAATAATTTGTTCACCTTTTCAGTTTTGTGATTTTGGAAGTAATCTAGCTTTACCCTAGAGAAAAACCTCTATCATTTTATAGAAACCTACAGGCAACAAAATGCCTTTTAGGACGTCAACAGGTGGACTCTTGAACCTCCAAAGCAATGTCAGCTCCTGCAACATGGACAAGAGTAGAGTTGTCCCCCAGCAGGCTCTGAATTCCCCAGGATTGTGACCAGCAGCTCCGTGAATTCATCTCACCATTGCAGAAGGGCCCCCTGGACCTGCTGGAGCAATCGTTCCTAATTCACTGGAGCACAATATTAATTACAATGGAGGACCTAGTTCTGACTGACCGTCCCACCACCAACTTTAGTTGCTTTACAAACGCAAAGTCTTTGATTTCTCACATTTCATTGTTCCACCATCCCTTCTACTTCTTCGTTTACATCAGATCTATTTCACTGCACTTTTTAATTCCTCTCTCTCTTCATTCTCTGGTCCTTCATGCCTCCACAATCTGTTTCTATGGCCCTTTTCATACAAAAACAACTACTTTGTGCCTTTATCCCTCACAAAAATACATACGTCAATATGCAAAAAGACAAAATGTGGTTGATGCTCACATCTGTGTATGCTTTCACTCTTCTTCCTCACTTGTTTTCATCTTAGAAGGATTATTACATTGTTTTTATACCATCACTCTGGGTAGGTCAAAGTGTAGAACCACGCTATTTTCATAGAGGTATTGAGGACCGTGCAGTTGTCTGTGGGCACTATAATAAAAACAAAGGTGTTCCCGTTGGTGTGACACCCTTACACCTGAGGCAAGATGTTTCCTGGGAATTTAGCACTAGCTGTGTAATCCTTCTATGCAAAAGCATCCCCTTGCTCACTTGATATTAGCAACAGAGCAGTGCAAAGCAGTCAAAGCCTGAACCAAGAACCAGTAATACCTGGGGAAGTGTTCCTCAGTGAAGGGAGTGAGAATAGTGCCTTGATCATGAATTCACAAGTTTTATTATTCATACAGCTGAAGTCTGTATTCTTCCATGTCTTCCTTCTTTCATATCTACAGTCATGATCAGCAGCAGTGAAGTGAATTACTTTGTTAGCCTGCACACCAGTCAAATCCCTGTGCATAAGTCACACATGCAGGTTTGGTAGTACTGGGTGCCTGTAGCTTTGAGTTTCCAAAATATCATTGACATTTTTCTATCTTACTGACCATAGCCGCAAAGGAAGCTATTTAGGGTTTACTCTCAGTGAAGCCTTTAATTTGTTTGTTTGTTTGTTTGCGTAAAGGATGGCTTACTATGAAACTTCAGTATGAATTTTAAAGGTTTAATGTCGAGAAATCATGGAAATAATTATTCTAGTAGAGCACATTAGCGAATAGGTATGCCCACAATTGGCTGACAATTTGCATACAAGCTAGTGAAATTGAGACTATATTGATTGCAATTTAATTGAGACAAAAGAGAAGGCCTTTGAAGAATGCAGAGTCTAGTATCTTTATATTGATGGATTTACTGGTGCACATGAATGTAAGAGCAATTAACTGTTAAGTTAAACTTACTGAGTTTGAAGCTGCTTGACAGTGAAGGAGAAAATTTTGCATTAATTTCACCAAGTAGAAGTAAATTTCCAAGGTATCTGAGAGCTTCCCACACCAGCAAGCAGGCGAGCGGGGTACAGAAGCCACCCATTGACCTTCTTCCGCCTGCACTTTTTCCAATTACTAGCTGTGTTACCTTGACAGCAACTTTGCCATATTTTGACCTTCAGAATGGTACCACATATACTGAAATCAGATTAACTGACTTTTGCCATAAAATAAAAACCCAGCTGAAGAATAAGCCAAGCAAGTGTCTCTGTAAAGACCTTCCATTGCTGAGCCTCTTAGAAGTGACTCCTGGTCATTGCATTTTCCTTCATAGCATAACTCAGATTCTACTCTGATACGTTACTAGGGTGAGTGCTCAAAGCTCCTTTCTTCAGATACTATGTGTAATGAAGATGGAATTTATAGATATGATATTTCATGTAAAAACATCATCAATGAGAGACCACTGACACAACTTGCAAACTGCAAGTATGCATTGGCTTTGTCAAAGTGTTAAGATTTCTAACCTTTTGAGACATACGGTGCAGTGCTACGTGAAGCAGGCAAACTGTCCTCCAAATCATCACGTACACAGGATTCTACCCCCACCTGTTAGCTATGCAGGCATAAAAGTTATCCTAACTTTAAAAGTCTTAATTAAAGCTTTTATAAAGCCTCTCAAACTTTCACTGAAGTTTTCGGATACACTGTGGCATCAGGCTTCCCAGATATAAAGGCCAGCTTCCTATATATTCTATATTTTTGCATATAGTAAACATTTAGAGTTCAAAACCCAGAAAACAAGTGTTTCCTTGTGTCTCTCCTTACGCAGCTGTAAGAGAAGCTACAATTGTTTGAATGCACAGTGGACTCTTACTATGGAAACGTGAAAGGAGTAGAAGGGAGACAAAGACAAGATGCAATTGGGTGTCTTGCTGTGAAAAAAAAGCCCCAAAAATGAATGATGAAGACAGCTTTCAAAGGTGGGCACAACCTGAAAGCATTTGTCCAAATTTCTTGACAAAAATGGCCCAGTACTGGCCTATTTTATCTGTATGAATAAAAAACTCTACACGCCAAGATAAGGATGTTATCGAAGTAGGTAGTTAATATAACTCTAAGTGAGAACAGATATTACCAAAAAGTAATAACAAAATATTGAAGAATGTGTCATTTATATCATGTACAAAAACATTCATGTACTTCAAGAGAATGAAAACACATATTTAAAAAAACTCACCGGTGCCTGCTATTGTCTACTACAGGTTTCATTAAATGGAATTATTTGTATTAATACTGATTATTCCTAAGGAGAGTAATTTCCAAAATAAAAGTTATTTGTATGTCCCTAATCAAGACTTCTCCTCAGTGCAAAAGAAAGGAAACATCTGATGACTCTTAGAAAGCAGAACATCTCAACAAACAAAGCAGTCAGCCATTAAGAGGTTGACAAAGGAAGAAAGGAAACATCATCAGAAATTGCACATCCCTCATCAAGTAATTTCTTCAGAATTACACAACATAAAAATAAAAAATCTCAGGTGTAAATACAGCTCTACAGCTAGATAAAGAACACTTATTTAACAGTTAACTCACATAGGTGAAGGGACACTAAAAATTCCATGAAATTTACTGAGATACTGGTTCTTATTTTAGTCTGAGGTATATCTTAAAAAAACCTGCAACAAAATGTACTTTTCAAGTGTATTTGCTGTTCTACAGTTTTCCTCAGTATATGATCATACATCCATCGATCAGCAAGTGCACACTCTGGAACGTCAGCATGGCTTTTAACTTTCTTCTGATATAAACCCACCTTTTTATCTGTGTTTTGAAACATCTGCACCAAGTCCATTTGTTCCCTCTTCCTAAGGCAATTTCAAGATCTAATGAGCCTGAGGTTCTTTCTGTTCCTTAGACCGATAAAATACAGAGTTTCTACACATCAATACAGAGCATATTTGCCTTTAGGAAATTCACTGCTATCCTTAAGATGGAAACAGTCGTAAGAAGAAATACCTTATTAAGGAAAAGTAATGAATTTCAAGTGCAGGCAATAGATTTACTACTTCATTTCTTCAGCTGTTGATTCCAAGATGCTCTGTGTTGGAAACAGCTGGGAGCTGCTCCTTCCGAGCTCTGAAAATGGTGCAAGATTGCAATAATTATCATTATATTACTTTGGCATCTACACTTGGTCCTCATGATCAGAGGTAATATTATCTAGTCACTAGTTTTGTGAAAATATTATTGTAACTGAAAACACTATAAGCAGAAGTTTACTTTTGCACATTTTGGGTACACAATGCTCTTTATCTAAGAAACTTCACCGTTAGGTGGCTATAGTGACTTGCCAGCTAATGATCTTAATACTATCCAACTACTTTGTGACAATATTACACGCATGGATAAAGAGCTGGATGCAGTATGTCTTCAGATAATGCTTGATTTGACAAATTTATCTCTTGTATTTTCAAAATACTGTTTCAAAAAACCTTATACCCTCACATGTATTTTTAATTCAACAACCATTTTTTCCAGTATGGATTGGGCTTAAGCAGTTAACCATTCTAAGCATTCACCTTCCCTTACTTTGGGCTCCCGGCTACACGAGCAGTTCCATTACGTTGTCTCTGTTCCCTGACTGAGTGGATATCGTTATATTTGTAAGGAGGACAGCTTAAAGCAACATCTGTCTAGTGCGCCTATATTATTTACAGCAATATCTGGCTAGTGTGCCTATATTATTTACAGCCTTCTATTAAAGATTTTAACTTTTCCAAGCAAGCCTAAGGTGACATGAAATTATAGTAATGTTTCCAGTCAAATAATTCAGAATAAGAAGAATGTCCAATTTCTGGGAGTATCTGCCATTTACCGCCATTATACCCATCTTCCTATTGCCACTATTTTCTGGTATTACCATTATTATCCCCATTACAAATTTACCACTGTTTTGTAGGTAGTATTCTAATGTATCGATGCCACAGGCACATAGATAGTTAATATGCTGGAAATGTGAGGGATGATGACCAACCATGCAAGCTCCTAAGCCATATGAAAAGGTGTAAGCTGTTTACAAGAGGCTAAGAGCTAGACAGAAGACTATACTTTGCAAATAAAGCCGGAAATTTCTGTTCTAGTCTTGATTCTGCTACATGAGCTTGGACAATCACAGCTTCTATCTATGTTGGTTTTCTTGCTGCGTCATGTTTTTTTCCTGTAGAAAACAGACAGGATTCCTTAATGGTTTGCTGGACAAGCAACAAAATTCACTCAGATACAACTGCAGTGCCAAGCAAGGAATTCATCTAAGCTGTTTACTGTGCTGGACTGTGTCTCCAAAGGAGTCACACATGTCCCCAGCCCCTACTATCAGCCACGAGGTAGGACAATTCTGTGCTAGAATAATCAGTGATACAGCTACCTGCCAACACCATCAACTCCCAGGGGCATGAGAAATTTGGATTCCGGAACTGGATCCCATATTCATTAACCAAGGCTCTGTTGCAGGTGATATTCTAGCCCCATCATATATTAAAACAGCACAGACAATTTCAGGAAAAAAAAAAAAAAAAAAAGCTGCTAAATGTTGTCCTTTTCGCTACTGTTAGATTGTCTGCTATTTGACTGACTTTTACTTCATTGTTTGCAATTTCCAGTTGTTTATCAAATAGTGCACAAATTTCAACCCGTGGATTGTTTATAAATGGCTGACTGTAACAACTTTGGTTTAAATAGGTTTTATTCTCATGAATATTCAATCATTTGTTTTTTCGCATCACATTGTGTTCTTTCCCTGCCTGGGTGACATAATCATTTGAAATGGTTCTGCTTTCTTTCACATCCAATACTATTTTACTCATAAAACTTGGATATGTGCCCAAAAATGCATTTTCTTGAATAAATTTCCCTGCATAAATATGGGGGGGGGGCTAATTAGAAAGCTCATATATACAGTCAAACCCAGACTGTATTGGGAAGGCAATGAAATTGCTCCCTTACCGCACACCGTGAAGTGATCTAAAAATGGAAACTGCTGTGCTACTCAGTTAATGGAACAGGTTACAGTACGATTCAAGACCTTCCTCTCTCATTCAGAAATGACTGTGGGCTGACTTTGAGAAAAGGATCTCTTTCTCCTGAAATGCACATATAGAAAATGATTTACTTTCCATTCTCCTCTACAAACATGTATGGATCCCACTTTAATCTGCCAAAACCTGAGATAATCACAACGGAAAACACTGGGAGATGGCTATTTCAGAGCCCATCATGTTATATGCAAAACCCAGACTGTTTTTCCCAATGGGTCACTTCACATATATCTATACTAAATTTTGCCCACCATTTCATTGTTACCTGGGTCTTGTGAAGTCCTTCTATGAGTCTATGCTGCCTGCCCCTGCCGCCCTTACTACCTTGAATAACACTGTATCATCTGCACACTTTGTCACTGTTTGTCTCCAACCAAGACACTCATCTGTTTATCTTTCAGCCAACTATTAATTCACGCTACAATCTTTCCTCTTGCCCCACTGACGCCTTAAAAGCCCTTGGAGAGGGTTTGCCTTTTGGAAACTTCAGTACATTGTTTTAGCAGACTCGATCATCCCGTTGACGATATGCTTGCTGCTGCCTTGAAAGGACTCCAAGAAGCCTTACGAAGGCATGACCTCTGCCACCAGAGCTGTGCTGAACTCCATCAGCCCAGAGCCTGTCAAACTCTGCCCTTCACCAGAGCTTCTGCTGGTTTGCCCGGTACAGGAGTCAGAATGGCCAGCCTGCACTTGCCCACGTTGCTCCCACCAAAACTTTTTTTTTTTACATGTTAGAGTTGCCATTCTCCTGTCTGTGGATACCAGGGCTGTTCCAGAGGGCGTGTGCTAGCATCAATAAATCAGCTACTTCACCCTTAAGCTGTCTTTGAACTTGTATGTGAATATTGCCCAATCCTGATGACTTTTTAAGGTTCCTTACATATAGTTGTACCACAGCTTCTTCTGCAGTCAGTGTATTTTCAAAGAGATCCTATGCCGAGCCCACTCCTCCTGTGTTAGAGCATTCCAGGGTGCAAACCTCCCCAGCTTCTTCCACAATGAACATCAATGCATAAAATTCATGTCAATTCCCTGAAATGGCCTTATCCTCTCTGAGTGTTCCTTATATAATCCAGCTGTCATGGTACAGGCCTCTGGTAGGCTGCTTCTCCAAATATCCTGGAAAAACTATTTTATTCTAGTTTTGTTCCTTTAGCTAGTATTTTCTCACTCCTCTTCTGGCATGCCAAATAATATTTTATATTTAAGCTGCCAGAGTTTGTGATATTTACTTTTTCCTATTTATCTTATTTATATTTGTATTTAATTTTTTCCTATTTATCCTATTTCATGGTTGTCAGGCACAATCATTTGCGGAGACCTTGCCAGTCATTGTAATGATAATAAATGTAAGGCTCTGTGATAAACCACGCTATGTGAAATCATCTTCCTGACCAGTCCCATAGAATGAGAATTGCATCCTCTTTCTAGTTATTGTCATCATCTCAGATAATCACCATAAGGAGCATCTCTAAGCTGCTTCTTTGTTTCTGCCTACAGAAATATTTTCATATCTCTGTCTAGTCTTTCATCCTGTTCAGTCCTGGGAGAAGAATTTGCCACCCTGCAGATTATGCTAGGTATCCTCACAGAGGGGAGGAGGAGCTAAGAAAGCTGGGTCTGCAGTTTGTCTACATAATTTCTAGGCATCAGAAGTTATATATACATAGAAGGAAGAATTTAAGAATATTTACTTACAACACTTGGAAGACCCTGATACTACTTATCTTTTTGCTGGCGAAGCCTGCGGAGATGAAGATAGCATTTCTTTGGAGCTGCCATAGTCTTTACACTGTTACATTTGTAGAGCCCGCTGTGATTCCTGATCATTCCCTTGGGAAGCTACAGTAGAACCAATAGAGAAGCACTAAAAATACAGTAAGGAAAGACACCACCTCAAACCTGGTCGGTCACAGAGGAATACTTGCATGCAACAACTTCCAAAATAGAAGTCATCCGATTTGGCAAAAAGGTCAACAAAGAATAGTTAAAGTTGATCTATTCTACTAGGCTTTATTCAATAATATAATCTTCTGTCACATTAGTATTTCCACTGGACTGGCCCAAAGAGCTTCAGATATCACCTGCACATTTACAAAAAGATGAGCATGCACATCCTGGATCCTTGCATTTGCTCCAGGAATATGTACAGTACTTACAAATAAAGCTGTGATACATACTCAAGATGGAAACTTGTTTGTGATTGGCAGTTCATGCATGCTTGCCACGCACCAAAAGTGCCTCCAATATCTTATAAACACAATTCATGCTTTGATAGTTGAAGTGGTTTTGTGCAAATTATTTTTAGCACTATAAGGACAATGTTTACTACCTTAATTGTCAGAGAAAATAAAGATTTTGGAGTATAAATATAAATAGTTACACTACAGAGAAACATCCATGCAATATGAAGTCCTGAGTGAGTCTTGACAATAATCCTCTGATTTTGCTAGGTTTATTTTCTTCTACTGTAATTAAGATCATATCTAATAGCATAATTATGTGTCACAAATAGCCTGGCCACCTTTTAAAACAATGAATCAGCTTCAATATTTCTATAAGAAATAAAACCAACTGCTACTGACTTACTTTTAGAGAGTTCGCTTTTTCAAGATTTGATGTGAAATTGTGTTGAGCATTATTTTGAAATGACTTCTAGATTTTTAAGGAAGCAACTTGTTCATACATTTTCATCCATCTTATAGAGTTTCAATAAGTATGTAGCTTATTCACTGAATGTTGGACTTGTCTTTAGTGATTCCAGATTAAATAAATATCCACCATCTTTAATTAGTTTTCAAAGTAACCAGTCACTGTTCTTCTGTGCTATTACGTTGACCCAAAAGGATACACTTCTACATCCTACTTTGTTTTTCTTCATATACTAATATGCTTCAGTATTTCTGTTCTAACCTAGAATCATGACCTCTATTTTATAATTATGTCTCTCAAAAAGATCTTGACCTTTGACAACCTTATCAAGGATATCTATACAACTAAATTCTAGAGAAAGACCTGACTGCTCTGAAAAAGGACAGTCATTTCAAAGCAGGAAAACCCATTGGCCAGTTACATATTTTTCTTAAATAAATACATAAAGGTGAACTGGTCCTGATATTTCCTAACAGAGAGCTCTCTGGAATGCAAAGCTAAGCTCCAGGGAAGGAAAGAGGTAAGCAATATTAAGTTGTGTTTATTTAGCCTGACCTTTCTCAAAGCTACCTATACATTCGGACAGACTTTGGCAGCATACTTCCTCTTCTCTGTAGTATATGAGATTTCCTCTGTTCCTAAACCTCTGAGCAGCTTTATCAACATCTTTCCTTTCCTCCAGTGAACTCCCCAGTCATGAAAACACTGCAGTAAACCTCTCCAACGAGTCTTACCCACGCAAATCCAGGTCACTTGTACTCTGCAGCAAGAAGCCACGCTGGCGTAGATGGCCACGTATAGATAGCTGATTCCTACCAACACACGCTAGCAGAAGCATGCCAATTGCTTTAACTAGATTGCCAAAGTTTTGGTATATTCAGGATTTACTGATTTTGGCAGCAGTGCAACTCTTAGCAAAGTCAAGCCATTTATGTAAAGTATCAAGAGAGGTTACAAAGCCAAAATGTGTCTACCAGAAGTATGAAAACCTTTTTTTTCCCTCATGCTTTAAAAATAAGCGATGGAAAACAAGTATATTTTTCTCATACAAAGAAAACATTTTCTTGTATGAAAAAGAGTAAAAGCACCGGTTTCTTTCCATATGAGTGTTTCTAGAAATGTTCCAGGGATACATCTGAGGCATATTTGGAAATGCACTAGCTATAGGTCTATGTAGTCACTCCGTGAAGGGTTCAATATTCTGTCAGGTTTAGCATTGCGTATGATAGCAACTGGCATGATGTCACCACTCCATTGGTTAAAACATTACCGAAAAGAAAGGGCTGTTCTTATTCATTGGGAAATGTGTCCTTTAATGATAATGCTTTTTATCTCCCAGTTTTGTATGGTATCTTGTGATTTTGTGGTAACTATGGCAACTATTCATTTTTGTTCTGAATAAAAGTGTGTTGTAAATCCATGCGACTTGCTGGCATATAAATTAAGGCTGCCTGCTGGAACAAGTATGCCAGAGTTCAGTTTTCTCACTTAGCTTTAAATTGACATGTTCACTGTTGATGAAGAAAGTGCCTGTCTCTGCTGAGGAAAAAAAAGATTTGTCCTGAGTAGGTAGAAAAGGTCATTCAGTTCAGTGCACAAAACACAGGTGCTGATGACTACTGACCGGGGATTGAGTCAGTCAGGCTGACCGAAGAAAATATTGGAATTACCGTTTAAAAAGTGGTGGCATCAATAGCAGCCAAGAGGAAAGAAAGAGAAAATAAAACTACAGCTGAAACTTACCTGCCTCCTAGAGAGAGCAGCCTAACTCCTAGGTGTGAGACCGCGTTTCGGCAGTGCCAGCGTAGGCTGCAGTGTGCAGAATCACTGACGGAACACCCCGGAGCTCCTCACTGCTGCCTGCCCTGCTGCCATTCTCCAGGCCTTTGTAACCTTGTCCCTTACAAAACACCTGCTAGTACCTAATTCCTCCTAAAATAAAGTCCCCAAACTTTTATTACTACATTTTCAGGACCACATAATTCAACGGATTAAAGCATCTCACCAAAATATTTTTCCCTTCCTAACTCGCTACCATCTGTTTCTCCTCTTTTGCTTCGTTAGAAAAGCAGGAGATTTTCATTCAAGTCAGTTAATGCTAAAAGGTACAATTATACTTCTGTCTGTATTGTGGCAGCTGCCTGCATTTCCAGCGTACTTGAAATTTCAAATACCTTCCCTGTTACTTGGGCCCTGTTCTGGTCTCTCATCAGTATAACACACAATTGTAGAATAATTCTGGTTGGAAGGGATTTCAGGAGATCCTCTGTCTAGTCCAACCTGCCATTCAGAGTGTAGAGTCAAAATTGATTTCAGACCAGGTCACTCAATTCAATTTCAGCAGAGTTCTTCCTGAGATGTCTGGGTATAGATGAAAGAAGAAACAGCCTGCAGCAAAAGTAATAGTTTGGTAATTTGATGAAGGGCATTGCAAACAAAGATTAAAATAATAGTCATATTTCTTTTTAATCCAAACGGTAGTTTATCTTGAAATATTATCTCCGGAATTACTTTCAGAATTCCCTATCCAACCCCAGTACCAAGTTCCATGGCATTACTTCTCCAGATAAAGTTCGCTGTATGTGTAAATTTTATGTGAACTGAAACCTGGAAGATTTATGCCCTTTGATCTTTCAAAGCCATTATTACACCATTATCTTCCCAAGCATTAATTAATAATAAATGCTTCATTCATCATGAAGCAAAGCTAAGCATATTTTTTCACATCCTCCCAGCTCTAGGATCCCAATTCTATTTAAAAAGCTTAGCACTAGTACATCTTCATTTCGTGATGCTTAAGTCTCTTAACTACAGAATTGATGCAGCAGCATGTTTTAGTATTATTACTTTTCAGCTTAAGCTAAAACAAGTATCTGTGTTTGCTTTCATTTTCCCATCTACAATACTACTTTACATTAGCTCTTTATTTTGGAAAAAACAAGCATTGGTGTTTTAAGTAAATTATTTCAACACAGCTAGACAAAGCATTAGATCTCACAAATACTAGCAGCAGCTTCCACTCTGCTACATTACTATGATGTCAGGTTGAGGCTCCAGAAGACTGAAATAATTATTTTCTGAATTTTATATATATATATATATAATTGTTCAGTGGAGATGCACTTATAATAGGCCAATGAAAAGTAAGTAACACACAAGCGAATTGTAGGAAGACTAGTGTTGGATTAAAGCCGGTTTTAGCACATCTGCCAATCTATGTATCATGCTCTCAGGAAGAGCTCTGATTTGAACAGTTTTTCTTCAGAGTTCACTGCTCCAGTGATTCTGTCTCAAATCTGACAAAGCTTAATGGAAATAATATCAAATCAAAAGTAGCATCCCTTGCTCCAATTCACAGGAAAATGCCAGAGCAAGGAGAATTTTGCCCACCGAGCATCTAGATGAAATAGGAGCTAAAAACTCTCCCCTACTTCCCTTCAATGGGGCACAGCAACTGACAAAATGTAGTTTCCAGTCACGGGAATTCATCACAAGAGGAAAAGTAGAGGCAGGAGAGAGTGCATGGAGAAATTTTGGAAAAGCATAGGGATCCTATGCACAGGAGGGACTCTTGCCTCCTATTCCCAAAGGTCAAAATGCCCGACCTTGACACCACTCCCCCCCAAAAAAAGTCTCCCCACGGGAAAAGCTTCCCGATGCAGTCTGTGTGTTTATGTCTACAAATCTAACCTCAACTCCTTATCATTTTGTCTCTGAGAAGGGGCTGGCCAGAGAACAGGCTCAGTGACAGGTGAAGCCTGGGATTCATAGTTGATGCCTGTCAATGGCAGCAGACTGAGAGGAGTGCTCCAACCTACCACATTCCTTTATGAAGTAAAAGGAGCAATGTTTCACATCAAAAGTATGAGCATCCCCTCCTGGAAATGGCAAAAGTCCCTCTCCATCATGTATTTTTCCAGATTCAAATTGCCCACTGGAATTTATGCTGATGCATAATTTACGTACAGTAAGCATAGGGTTATTTCAGGGTTTTATGTTAGTGCTCTGAGTACCTTTCCTACCACCTCAACACGCCACACAGGCTGTGCTAAATCATAATATCAGTTGTTCCCTTAGTCCAACAAAGTAAGTAAAGAGAAACAGGAGCCAAATGTGACAGAGTTATCATCTGTACCATTAGTCAAGATACAGCAACGTTACCAATAGCGTAGATTTTAAATCTGGAGAAGTAAGATCTATAAGAAGTCATCTTAGCTGCAGTAAAGGAAAACTTGATCCAAACTCCCAAAAATAAGTGTAGAGAGACAAGACGAATGAAGGGAAAGTCTGGTTAATAGCTGGTGCAGGGAGGAGTCCCTAGAAGACAGGATTAAGCAGGCTTTGAAAATCTTTCTAGGATTCAAAGCTGAAAATTGCAAGCACACATTGAATCAATTAGACACACCGTTAATTTAGTTTTCTAATTTTATCCACTTAGGACGTTGGATTTACATACTTTAGTCCATACATTTCCTTCTGAATCTCAATTGCTCTGCTGAATATGACTCTATAGGATAAGAAATAAAGTGAGCACACTTGGACCTTCAAGACTGCAATCTCAATTTACGCTAAGATTCCTGTTAATGTAAGCAAAGATAAGATGAAACACAGCCTTCAGCACATTTCAACAGCTACCAGTAGGACTTACAATTTAGAGGGAGAGGAGCTGAAGCTAAAACATGATTTAACCAGAAAAGAAAAGCCCAAACCACAAAATCTATTATTGACTTATGTCTCAGTAAAAATGCTCCAAGATCTTCTGCATCAGTATGTGATTGGATCAGTCATTTTATTATTCTGAACACAGTAAATATCTATAGGTCAGAAATAAGAATGTTTGCTTTATATTTTCCTGAGAGGTGAAACTTCTTAACTGAATCTTACACTTAATCATTTCCAAATCCCAGGCTGTATCTGCTGATCCCTGTTTCGATTTAAAATAAAATTCATTTTCTGGTTTGCTGCATGACTTTTATTTCAGATTTGACTTAGAGATTTATGAACGGGATATAGCTCTTCTTGCTGAACACTTGAACAATCTTGGTCCCTGTGGTGATTTCTACATTGCCACAAGTGGGAAGAAACACTCACTACTGTAAAATGATATGACATCCCTACTTCAGGAGCCAAAACAAATTTTTGAAGGCTGAAGTGTTCAGCTGCAAGAGGAATGAAAACCCAAGGGGATCTACCCCTTGCAGTATTCTGAAAAGTCAATGCCAGTTTTCAATTCATTGCTTCTTAATTAAGAAACAGAGAGAATCTGGGTACACAACAAATCATTGCTGGTATGGAAATGGGGGGACGGGGAGGTTATTGATTGAACTCAGTTTCCCCTGTAGCCACTAACACTGAAATTTGACTTTAACGCAGAGTAAAATGATTTCTTCTGAAGATAACTGCTTCACACTGCACTGCACAGCACAATTTACCACGAAGGCCACTATCTATAGCAAATGGACCGTAGGGGTCTGAAGACAGCGTTGAACGCAGCACAGCACGCCGGCGTGACCCCTTGCGGCATGGCATCTCTACTGCCGCACATCCTGGGGTAGTGCCTTAAGCACCCCTGACTGCTTGCAGACCCAAACTGTTTGGTACCTCAACTTGTGATCCCTTTCCCGGTGCAAGTTACAAACACAGCAGAGCTGGTCTTTTCTACTTGCCCTAGTATCCTAGTACAGGTTGAGGGTACAAAATGGTCTGGAGCAAAGGCAAAATTCAAAGTGTTCAATTTCAAAACTGCAATGCTGAGAACCCCCCTTCGGTTGCTTGCTTAACCCTGGGGGTTTTGCTTAAAGCCTAGAAACACTCTGGTTTTGACAGAGCCCAATTTATTCAGTGTCCAGCTCACAGTGACTGTGAGTTTCAATAGCGTGGGATAAACACACTCAGTGCACCCCACAGGCCCGTTTTCTTTAATGTCCATACCAAGATTCCCATAGGAGCAAACCACAGCTCCATCCCTGCTAACATACTTGAGTGTCCTTCCACAGGAAAGATTCAACAAAAAAATATATGTACCGTATATAATGTACATCCATTTAATACACATTGAACTGTAGAAGTTATGTAGGTGTTTGGAGTACAACAAATGCCAATGACTTTGAGGCCAAATCACTTTAAAAAATGGGATTTGGTGCCTATATCATGAGGACTGTGGGATAATGGGTGGGGTTTTTGTTTGGTTTTGTGTTTTGATATTCAGTGCCTGAAATCACTAAGGGAGCCGGGTGAGTCAGTTCTCTCTAAAGCAACACACTAGGAACCTATCCAAACATTCAGGCACTTCAGTGCTATTAGAGATCTTATCCCTGTGCACTTAGTATACTTGGACTCAGACATCTAGAAAAGTGACAGAAGGAACAAATTAACCGAGAACTGAAAATTATTCTGTACAAATACATTTGAGGAAGAATAGTCAAATAGAGAAGACAAATCTGTGGGATACAGATCTAAGTTTAGGTGAAAAAGACACAACTTTCAGAATACCAGGCAGCTCAAAACAGTCAAATCAATGTTCAAAGTCAAAAAACAGGTGACATTCATAATAAATGAGTAACCAAACTACACCTTCACAAATGAACCACTTGAAGGCTACGTGTCTTGGAGATAGGTGTACATTAGTTTTCAGATAATGTACTCTACATGAAAATAAAATGGGACATTAATCACTAATTCACTGATGAATATAACATGCTCACATTTTAATGAGCCAGCTGAAAATTTTACCTCCTTTACAGTTCTGCTTTGCAAAGCACTTCCCAAATAATTAATTTCAAGCAACTTACTTTATTCTACCAGTATCTTCCCGACTATCTAGCATTGCTCATATACTCAATTTCCACAGCATTTCACTTCAAAATGAGATGAACAGAAGTGTGACTCATGTACACCTAGGAGCACTGAACCATTTGGCACTTCCTTCATCACAAAGTACAATCACTGTACTGGAGACCTCTCTTGTATTATTTTGCCTGGTTCACAGTATAGCAAATTCTTTCCCCCCCCCGCCCCCAAACAAGAGTAACAAAAATAACATAATAGAAAGTATCATTTATTCAGTATTTTACATCTTCAAATATTCTAGAAGCATTAATCTTCACAAAATCCTTTACAGATAGAAAGCACGTACTTCCAGAACTTGATTTAAAAATGAAGAAAATAGCCCTATCAATCTTAGGTACATGTATACCTCCACAACTTTTAAAGCATCCGCTTCACTTTGTATGTGAGGAAGGAATATCATATTACTCTCTTTTTACTGCAAAACACTGAGACATGAGGTCTAGAATTCAACACATTTCAGATTAGGAACCAAGTCAGTCTGGGCTCCCTGTTTAAAATGGAGACAAAATGGCCAGTCCAGAAGACAGTTCGCATCTTCAGTTAACTGAGTTGTATTCTGGAAGTGTTATCACCCCCTATTGATTTTAACAGAAACCTATGGTAACCACGGTACTGAGGCTAAGTGTTCAAGATCAGAGTGCATGGATCAAAGCCTATGGTGGCATACCAGAATAAGTTTGGCAGAAGAGGAAGAGATGGTTCAGCATCTTCCAAGACCTAGAATAACCCACCCCACTCCCAAAGACGGACTTTACAAAAGGCATCACGGAAAGTGGTTATTTATACCTCTTTTGAAAACCTCTCCCAGTATGACTGAACTATTCACTAAAACACACAGAGCAAAAGACTGTTGCAGCCAGGACTGGAGTGCTGAGCAGCACTGCCCTCACAGCTTGCCTGTCCCTCAGAGAGGAAACAAATGTTAATCCAACACGCTCAACATTAAGGAACTCCTTTCACATACTACCCTGCTTTGCAAAGGCTTCTGACTTCTCTTCAGTATATTTTTGAACACGGAAATGGTAACAACAGTAAATATTCAACCCATCCATAAGTAATTGCCATACAATGAATATAGGTACTCATATCTGAATGGGTCAGATGAAAATATTCTGATACTTCTCTCACTTGCTATGACTGCCACTTATTCAAAAAGTTTTAAGATAAGTTACAATAATGAACAGGATAGGCCCAGTAAAGACTGATACAAAAATGGCATACATAACTTGATCAAAAAGAGATGTGTATCTAGCAGGTTATATAAAAGACAACAGGGTCAATCTTCGTAATGCATGAGATAAGTAAAAAAAATCTCAGAGGACAGACCAGCTGCAGAGGATCAGATACTATTCTCAATTACATGGATATAAATCTGAGATAAGTGTCCCTGACATGAGTTTCAAACACGCGTTTTAATTGAGATCAAAATCTGGCCAGTGTCTTAACTTTTGATAGATCTGATATTCTGCCTGCACTATATTCCCAGGCAATTTGAATGAATAGCTTATTCATGCAGGCATTCATCTCAGTCTGACCATATGCGAAAAGTCTCGGCAACACAAGTATGTGTCACATGCAAGCCATATTAAGTCCTATTACGCTAAAATTTGAGGTGAAGTAAAAACCACAAAATTTTACCAGGAAAAACAAAAAGAATGAAAGTGCTGTAATAACGGTAATCAAAAACTGTACCAGCCCCAAGACTTTTTATCACTGTATGAAAAAGCTCTCTTACTTGAAGGGACTGATCAGTAGAGAAGTGTAGGATAACAGTGATTATCCCAACCCTTAGTTTGCAGCCCCTAGCAATGTATGGCTGAAGAAAACAGAACTGAAGATGAATTTTTAAAGATTATCACCAAAGGCACCTCATAAATACAAAGAAAGTGCAAACTCTACAGAAGCTGTAGTTCTGCTGCTAATGCTGTGGTTCCTGAGGTGGCCTCATTATTTTCCTCTTATACAGTATAAAGCCATTAAGCATCATTATCAAAGATATTTGTACCAAAGTTGTTTTGTTGTGTTGTTTTGTTGTTTGTTTTCTTTTTTTTTTAAATGAAGAGAGACAAGATCATACAAAAACATTTCCTAAGGACAGAATAGAGATGTATAGTCCTATTTACAGCCATACTTTGAGTAGATTATGTTATATAATGCTCAGTGTGTCTCCTAAGAAAAAGATTTTGAGAGAGTCTGAAGACAAAACACAAAACCAAACCAGGATCCCAGATCCAGACAGCATCTGCCCTCAGCAACGTTCATGGGGCCGTCAGACAGTGAGTAGGTTTCCCCAGATGCTATTTGCATTTCAGTGGTATTGCAGGTGCTACCAATACAATAATGCACAAGTTTGCGTGAAAGATTATAAACAGCTCACTCGGTGACTCTTCTGCATATTGTCAGACAACACAGGTAAATGAACATAGAGCTTAAGAGATTTTTAGGTCCCAGCAGCGCAAATGCAAAGCCTAGCACACCTGAACGCTTCATCCAGGGACCGTCCCTTTCCTTACAGGTTTGTGCTATGCCCGACACAAAGAGGACCTGTGGCTCCCACGTGCTCTTGGATCACAACACAACTCTTCAGTAAAAGCAAGGGCCACGCAACACACCCCCACCACGCGGAGAGCACGCTTCTTGTTTAACAGCAGGATTTCATATTTTATGCAGCTTTGTTTCTGGCTCCACTGTAAAAGGTAAGTGGAGTTTTGTGCTTAAAACAGCAATTCCAGATCTTTGCAATGCATCAAGGCATTCTTTTATCTAGCTTTAAAGCACTTAACGCTGAGTATCTCTGAATATAAAATGGACATTCTGAGAATACAAAGTAACTGTTACTTGGAATTAAAATTAGTTTGGAAATGGTGCTTTTAAGACCCTAACAAATTTCTTACATCATTTGTATTTACCTTAAATGATTCAAATGCAAGAATTTCAGTTCTCCCTGGCATATATCAAAACCAGCTCCAATGGAGTAGATTGGCATTTAAACAGGCAGGCTTCTGACAACCTAAGAAAAGAAAATTGGTTTAAAAATCACCAAGATATTTAACTTGTATGACCATCTCAACAATCATAGTGGTTACAAGCTACTTGTACTTTACTTTTTGGTGCACAAAAGGTAAACCAGGGCTAAAATTACAGAAAATGCAAGTTCTCAGGAGTCAGAATTTGGGCAGCTCTCCAGTAAAAGAGCATAGATACAATTGTTGGAACTGGAAAATACTGAAGATTTGTTTCTAATACTGATTAATATGCTTTCAATACAATACAATTTCCTTCACAGTTAAGATCCTTTTGGTTAAGATTCACTAAAATAATTTGAATCATTTACATTTTTCATTTACTATGACTTTGTACAAGTGCTCTTTTTCTCCCATCAGTCTCAGGGAATATTTACCAAAGATATTTACTGTCTCTATTTCCTATTTCTCATTACCTTGGGGTAGGATACCTACTGTCCTGCTTCCTCCCACTGAGACTAATGTGAATTAATGTCCATGCTGAAAAAGGGCCAACACTTTGCAAAGTTTCTTCTAAGGAGATAATTGTATCCCTCCGTCCACTGAGACCAAAGCTTTCAGTTTTCAAGAAGGGCAGCAAAAGGAATCGTCAATCATAAATATTTCTTTGCTTAAGCTATTCTTTTTATGAGATCTAGTCTCCAGAGATGGTAGGAAGCAAAGGGCAACAGGGGGTGCACAAATGTGCTGGGAAATGTACAAGAAAGAAGGTGAAGCGAAGGAAACCCTTTATACGTTCCAGCATCCTCACATTTCTCTGATGAGGTTAAAAGGAAGCAAACACAGCTTAACTGTAGGGTTATTATGTTTGTTTTGTACAGCTCTTGAACAGCAGAAAACAGACAACAGAGTAAATTTCAGACAAATTGGTTCCACCTGCAGATTATTAGATACACCACGTTAGCATTTTCCTTATTTTGCGTTGTGTAATTAAGTGTAATACCCTTCACTTAAAAATCAAAATCAAGTGAAAGGTGATTCCCAATAGGAGATTTTTTTTTTTTTTTTTTTTTTTTTCAATTGAATCTGCCTGCAAGAGGTCCACAGAAGACACACAATTCAGGAAACTATAGGACAAGAGATACAACACTTGTTTTTTCTGGTGGACAAAAAAAAAAAAAGAGACAAAAAAAGGACACATTCACTATAACCATAGAGGAGAGATTAGAACAGTCCCTATGGCCTCCTTCCCTACTTTCTTTGTCACTGAAAATAAACCGCTTTTATTTCTGCAACAATCTCTCACTTACTACTTAGTGATTCAGAGGAAACAAGCACACAACAATTTCAATCGAGATACCTGTCTGAGATTTGTGGGCACTGGAACAGCAGAGTTTGCACACATTGCTGAGTCTCTGAGGTACTGATTCTCATACTGATTAATCCATAAAGTTTGCATTAATCAACATTTCTCCAGCTGTATGTTGGCACCAGCTAACACTGAAAAAGCTACACTAGAATTCAGGAAAGCTCTAATAAGCAACAGTTCACGTGGAATTCACATGTGAGGCCCTTACCTCAGCCAGCCAGCTGATTTCAAATTCTGCTTGCAGATATGTAACAAATTCTGTATCATAAGTGCTGGGTAATTTCTTTTAATGATGGTCAGAAAAAAATTCTCCAAAAGAAGAGGGAATGAAATAATTTCTTTTCAAAGATTTTCATTGCAGCTTGCTTCTAATTAGTGTGCATGTTCTATTATGGAAAAGGCACTAAAATAGTAAGTTGTGATCAGAAATAACCATTAGTTTAGGGAGACACAGTCATCAGCACTGCCTTGGATATTTAGGCTTCCCTTCTCTGCTCATTCTAGGGAAGACAGGGACCCTGTTTGGAGCGGGCTTATCCATTACTGTATCGTAAAAGAGAGGATCTTGCACTGCACCAGCTAATGTCTGAATTTCCCTTAGTGACTCTCCCCCTCAATGAATCCAACTTCTACTTCTGACCAGTGCTTTCACCTTGCACTTCTGAGCAGTTGGTCGTGACTACATCCAACAGCTGCATCACAGAGGTTGCCTATTGAACTAACTACGTCAAAAACACACAACACAGGGCACCCTCCCCAGTTACCGTCATGGACAGACTTCATGTTTAATGAATAGATAAACAAACAAAACTACATTCCAGAATTCAGGGAATTTTTACAAATGTGAAAAGTAGGAAAATAAATGTTTGAGACCAAACCAAATATGTATCTTTACATCTGCCAAGCCAAAAATGCCACATCAGAGAAAAAAAAAAAAAAAACAAAAAAACCCAGATCAATAATGACTAGAAATCTTGGAATGGGAAGAGTAGGGGAGCAAGCATAGAATCAAAATTTTCAAAAACATCCTATCTATTCAGGGCTTCAATAAGAACAGCGAGCTGTTCATTCTCCAACTTTCTGTCTAGTGGGGTTGATACACTTGCCCATACATAGGCCTCTAGTGCCCTTTCAGATGCTTTAGGGCTTTTAGCTTGGCCTTCAGTTGGCACGCTAGAAGACCATGAGTGTTCCGTTGGTCTTATGTCATATTTGTTAGTTCTGCACAAATGTCTTTGATGCCCTGAGGGCATCTCAAATAGCCCAAGACACTTCCACGTAGCAAATGAATTTCAGCCAGTGTGTCGGATTCTACAGTGCCGTGAGACAGCCTGATTCTACCCGTGGCCCATGTGCCAAGGTGACCCAAATGGGTCTAAATAATCTGCCCTTGAGAGCCAAGAATTGTGAGCTGCTCAAACAGTTAATTGTTCTCTTAGTGACTAGAATAAATGAAATGTTCTTACTCCTCATGCTGAATTTTTTGACTGAAAACCATAAAAACTATTACGCATTGCCTTAGGCAAGCCTGAGTCTGCTTAAGTCTTCATAAGAGTCTTCAAATCCTCAAAATACAGCAATAAGACTCAAGTACCTTCTTGCTCAATTTAAATATAAAGATTTTTTTCTAAAATCAGACTGTTTATTTTAACAAGTCTAGTGAGAAGCAGGTTCAGAAAATCAATATTGATCCATGCTATAGAAGTTCACCATAGTCATAAATTAACAGTTTTATTAGGGAAGTGGAGTTGGATTTTAATGCACGAGGGTGCTCAGGAGGTTGCCAAATGGGAATGATAAAACTTTAATATCTCACTGGTGGAAAAACATAGTGTACTGTAAACTTACCAAAAAATAAGCTTTCTCAGTTACTTAATATTTGTAGTATGAAGCTTTTTCTTCCTAACATCATTAAAAAAAAAGAAAATATAACAGTGACCCAGCCTCCTGCTGGCATTTTCCTGTTGACACTAACCCAGGATATCATTACACAGCTACCTCAAAGATAACAGAGGAAAATACATCACTTTTTGTCTGCACTTCTGCACAATGTTGCTCTTCAGCACAGACTCTGGGTTTCTCTTTAACTCAATGACCTTTTGCATGGGCTTCTGCAAAGAGGTCATTTACCAAGCAGTGAACTTGCCTGATTATGAATTATCTTGCTGTAGATTGGGAATAAGCTCACTTTTCCCTTTTGCAAAGTGTTTTGAAATCTACCAGCCATAAGATAAGCCTTCTGAAGAGCTTTCTCCTTTCAGGATTGCTGAAGGTGGTCAGCCCCAGCAGAAAGAGTGCAACAGCTCAAACACACTCAGCCTCGTATACCTCTTTTTAACTTCTGAATTTTCTTCATTAACACAAAATTCCCAAATAGCTGTCAACAGACCGTATATATTATTTATATTGGATACTTTAAAAAGACTAGCTTGATTTCGATCTAGCTAGCTGAATATTGACTCTGTTCAGATTTCCAAAATAATGAGCACAGAACCGCACAGCTATCATTGAGGTACAGATGCTATTCATTTTATTTTCAGTATACTTAATACTAATGAAGGATGCTAGAAGAGACTCTAAGAGTGCAGAAGAAATCTTATCCTGTTAAAAACCATGCACCAGAAAAACAAGACCATTTTAAATTTTAGAAGACGGTTTGACATATTGGATGTAGTTATAATGGCTCTGCTATCTCCACCCTTTCCTCCTATGCATTCTGGCACAAGTAAATCAAAGACACAAAATCAGTGACAGGATTGAATAAAACTATGTACTTAGCAGGTGCAAAATAAATTCTCAAATAAGAATAAAACTTTTAAAAAAGTTAGGGCACTTGTGTTGCTGTAAGTGCCACTTTTCCGTTTAGAAAATAAGAAAATTGGATGATGACAATAAATTGCACGAATTTTGTTCCTTTAAAAACAACAACTAAACACCACACACTACCTGTGTTCCTCCCTTTGCTAACTGAAAATACTGGGTAGAAAAATTATATGTATTCTAATTAGGAAGCAACAACAGCTTCATATGAGATATTAGAAAAACAAGCAGAAGGCCTATGAAAGCCTAAGCTTTCCAATTAAATATGATTTTAAAATACACTGTATGTCTACATTATGAAAAAGAAATCATTATTTTGGTCTGAGGAGGCAGAAAAATACCATATGATTAAGAGTATCAAAAAATTCCGACTAATAAAAGTGACAGGTGTGCACTACTAAAGAGGTATTTAGGGTTAAATTATATGAAACATAGAGAAGCCATTGCAAATGCACAGGTAGACTTTACTTGACTGGTCATAACTGTCAACTATGAGACTGCAGAGAAATGTAGAATTGTCTGTCAGAGACTGCAGAGAATTGTTTATTTTGCTCAATAAACCATTTTATATGCATGGTATCACACGCTACAGAGTATGCATTCATCAGCCAGCACACTCCCAGCTCTCACAAAGCAATTTAACAGGATGCTGCCAACTTGAAATATTAAGAATCTGAAGTCCTACCCCCACCTCCCTCCCAAAAAAACCCCACAACTTAGTTTTAAAAAATACTTTCAAGTGTAACACCTGCTCCTGACAATTTTTTTCTAATTTTATAACCATATTTTCCAATCAAAGAAAATTTTTCTGCTTTCCTGTTGCCATGTGAAATATCCACCCATTGCAAAACTGGCTGCATTTGCAAAGGGCAAACTAGACAGAATCAGTCTCTTTTATTTTATACTTGTTACTCGTAATAAAAAGCTTGCTATTTGTAGAAAATACAGCTAAATATTTAGAAAGAGGTGTGGTTTTTTCCTATGTGTAACTTTTCTTTAAACAACCTAGTCTATAGGCCCAACTGGTAGACATATGCATGGGCTTGCCAAGCTCTAAAACATAATAAAAGTATGGGTAACGTTATCAATTCGGGTTCCTTTCCTTCTGCTGAATGCACCTAATAAAATTACTCTAAAAGCATATGATTTTTTTTAAATAGGGTTTACTAATCAAATGGTGTGCACAACTTCAGAAATTCAAGCAGTGGTTGGAGGACATAGAAAGAGCTGCCTGGATGTTTAGCTTGAGCAAAGGAAAAAACATATCAACTCCATGAAATTTAAACATCCCACAGGAGCTAAAGGCAGGCAAGCTCTGACATTCCAGGTAATTGCACTCTATATATAAGGGACCTTTAAAATTTACCAACCAAATCTCCACGAGCAGGATCTATAGGATTTTATAAGAATTTCTTGCCTATCTATATTTCCTACAAGATCTGCTGTGCTAGAAATGAAGGAAAGAAGAAATTTGGCATGCCATTTCCTCTCTATACAACAAAGTATAGTAATTATAAATTAAAAAATCAAATATACCAAGTATTTCACATGAAAATTACCAGAATTGAACACATACATGCCTGGTTCAATGAGCAGACAAATCCAGGTAGCTACCAAACCCTCTTTCAGTTTCTGTTGGGCTCTTTTTAGTAATGGTTGGCAATGAAATTGGAACAATATGTATCATACCACAAAATTTCCATTTTTATTTCATTAGCCTAATAACAGTCATAGGTTTTAAAAAAAATGTTAGAATAAAATAATTTATTTCTTTCAGTATCTTAAAAATATTCAGAGTAAGTTATTCTGAGATATTACAGTTGAAAACCATGTAAAAGACAATTATGGTTTTGTAAGAACTATGTTTTGGGTTGAGTTATGCTTTTAACAACCATTTTGCAACTTTCTTTCTTACTATTATTACCATTTTATTGACCATTTTTTGCTGCAGTCCACAAAATTCGAATCACCTCAGAATCATATTTCACACTCAGCTAATTTGGAATATCTCCTAAAAATTTCACAGATGTGAGCAGCAGTCAGGAGTGGACATTTTTACAGGTGTTCTCAAACTTTCCACCAGTCAGCCACTTCATCACCACCCACCCTTCAACTTTTCCTTTCTCATAAGAATCAAGTGGCATGTCTATAAAAACACGGCAATTGTGAACTCGGACAAACATACCATTATAATCTTTCTCTTTTTTGGCCTGTTAATGCCATGTACAGCTAGAAATGCTCTGCTGAGTCAGCAGGGCAGGGCGGAGGCTGCAGCCCCCAGAGCTGCTATCAGGACTCTGGCATCCAACTGCCAAAACCAGCGATTTGAACAATGCTGACTGCACCCATGGTGCTGACCCTTGTCCCTGGCTCCTCTCTCCCCTGTAGGACAACTCTCTGCTACTCCCAAGATGAAATCTGCAGCAGAAGATATCACCGCTACATATAAAGAACATAAACACTGTAATTTTGACTAAAAGTTTTGACTGCAAACCTATGAGGATGTATTCTGTAAATATGAAATGATCAGGGTTTAGCTTCCACAACCTCAAAAGCAGCCATCCTTCATAAAGCCAGATCTTCATATGTTAATTTAATATTGGATAAAGCAATTCATTTCACTATGTGATCTTCTCTTTTCTAAAATTGCCTAAAAATACAAATCAGATTGCAGGAGATGCCAGAACATATATTTCACAGACATCTTTAAGACACTTGAAAATTAAATTATTGATCTTTCTATTCATCTTGGTTTACTGTAATTTAAAAGCATAACTTATTCTTTGCTTAATACAATAACTGTAGCCAGAACATATATTTGGTTAAGTCTAGCTAAACATTAATTCAAAGGGAGAATGTGAGCTACAGTTAACAAGTACCTTCAATTCACAAGATAATGAACAATAATAGAATACTTTTCTGTTTACCAGACTATCATCAAAACTGTCTCCTTTACACTCATTATCATCAATCAGAAAATCATAGTGTACCAGTCTCTCACATTTAATGGTTAAATGAGTTCTTTATGGTTTTACACCTCATAATGATCTCAAAAATGTCACCACACTGAAATTCTGAAGATGAAGAAAAGAGAGGTTTCTCTGGCTTGTATCAAGTAACTGTAACCTCTAACTTCTTCATGTATCTTATTAGGATAAAAAATGAAATCTTTACTTGAACAGAGAAATCTTCAATTTCTGAATCTGATAGTCAGGTTAATCATAGGTCTTGTGATTTACCTCATGCACCTTCTGGTCTGTCTTTTCCTCCGAGTTTCTTTACTGAGCTTTCTCCATGCTCCTCAGAAACTACCCAGATGTAGCCTTTCTCCAGTTCCCAGCCCTCTGCCTCCGGGGGACCAAAGGTGTTCATCATTACAATCAATTTCAGCTGCACCAAACTGCAGGGGCAGGGGAGGGGGAGATCACTCAAGACAGATGCGTGTTGAATCTTACATGATTTCCTATCATCTGCTTTCTGATAAACTTCTTGTTTGCCAGGCCTTTGTCAGATATTCTGTATTTACAGTCACGAGGGACATCCATCCTAACTCAGTTCTTAAGGCAAATTTAGAAGAAAACTTATGCCTGACATTTATTTATATATAATGCTAACATGTATGCCCTATCGTTAGTATATTCTTTTTGGGCTGCTTTCTATCAAATCAGCATTACAAAATGCAGAGCTGGGAGTTCTTTTAACCTAATTTACTTTATATGCTTTTCCCCTAAATTGAATATATGTGACTGCAGACAATTTTCAGAATGGAAGTAAAGATTATACAATATAATTCATACTGCAGTAGCAAGTGCTAAAATCTGAAGATAAGCTATCCCTTCATCTTGTGATTTGTGAAAACACTACATCATTTCAGACATATATTATGTCATCATCACAATGTTTCTTGCATAGAGTCTGTGTTATCATCATTCTAACCAGATCTAGCAAACAGAAAAATCTTTAGGTAATCTGATTTTATTCCCCAATACCAGAAATATATTAATAAAAACATCTGTCAGACCAGGATGCTCTGGTATAATTCAAATAAAAAGTCCAAGTTTCTCCTGAAATAATATATTACTGTTACACACTGGGGTAGAGTAAGAATTTAACTTATTCCTAGCACCTTTCTCTACAGCAATCACAGGCAGTCTTTTTGTGCTCAGAAATGTTTTAGGATATGGTCCTACGTTGTAATTTCTCCAACAGCAAAGCAATTTTAAGAAAACACCTGCTCTCTCCAGGCCCAAGTCATGCACCTGCCATTATGCAGTGAGATGACTTAGTGGTGCGGGTTGTTTGTTGTTGTTTAAATCAGATTGCTCTGGAGCGTGACTCCGCACAGAATTGCAGCGGCACAATTAAGGGACCGTTGAACTGAGGCAGGCGGGAAGGTGTTTGAATGGGAATACCTTTACCACTGGGAAAGTCCGATATGGGCTGCACCCTTTGTCAGCGAGAAACAGTCCTTCGGGGATTTGTTGACTACAGTATACTAGGTGAGCATATAAATTCCCGGGGGTGTTTTCAAAGGAGGCTGTACGCGTGGGAGTGTGGGTACAAAGGGCAATGAAACCTGGATGTGCAACCCTTTGAGCTACTCCGGAAATCCCAGCACTAGTGAGAAATAGCTGCCCTATCCTTATGCAGGTAAGTTGAGATGGCATTTATCTCATCCACTAGGCAAGGTATTAAAAAAACAAAAACAAAAACAAAAAAAAATAAAGGAACTGTAGAGTGCAAAATGAGAACAAGGGACTACGCAGGACTGAGACAGCCCAAGTCAGCTGCAGGCAGAGGGGAGGCAGGAGGGGAACTGCACAGTCATAAGACTGAGTCAGAGCTACTGAAGCAGCTGTTGCCAACGAAGAGGAGGAGGAGGAAGGAGGAAAGACAGGCTTTAATTCCTTCTCAGTAAGCTTTGGCAATTTCCCTGCAATACAGAAATGCCTAAACTAATTTTTAAATGATCAGTCTAGCTTATAAGTACTGTGCTCAGTAAGCTCTAATTTATCCTGCTTCTCAGCCTCTATGATAGTAGATGCACCTGAAAGGCATGAACACACACAATTTTAAATATATTTCAATTAAATGTGAGATATGACACGGTTTAAATAAAAACTTTTAAACCGCACCAACATGAGGTTATAGACCAAAATCCTACATGTCCAGTTATCACAGACCAACTAGTAACAAAAAAATCCCTGGAATAAAACATTTAATTTTTTTGATATCAATTTACAATGGATGGATTCCAGAGCTTTTTCTGTGTTTTTGGCATATCCATATTGTCAGTTGGATTCTTTGTAGCTATGGAAGGAAAGTATTGCTAATTAACCTGGCTCTCACTCCAGACTCTTGCCTAGACTCTCATCCTGATTTTAGAATAGCAGTTTCAAGA
This sequence comes from Phoenicopterus ruber ruber, assembly GCA_009819775.1. NCBI lineage: Eukaryota > Metazoa > Chordata > Aves > Phoenicopteriformes > Phoenicopteridae > Phoenicopterus > Phoenicopterus ruber. The sequence continues at coordinate 46,940,495 of CM020218.1, forward strand.
CTCACAGCAGAATATAAATGTTGAAGGAGAATGTAAGGGTTGTATTTTTCCTTTCCATAATAATAATGTTTCTGGTAATATATTCATTGGAGAATTTCCTTACAAATAACCAGCTGTAGCATAGCCAGATGCCCAGAGTGGTAACTAGGAAGTTAACATGCACAGATACTTTTGAAGGAACATTACTGAGCAATTCAAACAGTGAAATCAAAATGCTGCATTCACTTGAGACAATCTTTGTGGAACTGCTCCTTTGTTAGCTACTAGTAGGAAGATCGGAGGATAGATTTGGTTTATGTGGTAAAGCTGTTCTCTTTCAGAAATCCAGAAGGGACTCATTTGTGACTCAGCTGTAATACAGAGAGGGATACATACAGCAAGGCCATAACCAGATGCAAATCCGTTAATTGCCTGTGTGCTGTAGTGTCTGGTCACCAGTAAGCTCACATAGCATAGATACAATGCAGGTGAATGAACTTGGGAATACTATCGTTACTTGCTTATCACAAAATATGAAATATCTTTTTTCTCCTCATATTAGGGTAACAGAGTATAAAATGGAGGATTACATATATAATGCTATTTCACCAGTGAAGTATTCAGTTTATAATAAGCAGAAAAAAGATGCAAAGATTGGTCTTATAACAACGTTGATTTTAGACAACACATTAGGACTTGATGCCATACCCGAGATCCTGATTTAGATTAAATAGGTGTCAAAATCTTACAACTTCAACCGATCTCGTAAGGTCTGCTCCACTTGGATTAATTTGGAAGAATGAACACTCCTTCAGGGAAAGTTGAACGCAGCCTCTTTCTAGCTAGAAAGAAAATAAGAACATGTTCTTTTTCTGGAAAAATACAATTCTAATACCACATTGCTCATCCTCAAAACCCCAAAGGATTTGAAATTTATCTAATTCAGGACTATCATCTCCTTCATTTTATTTTTTAAAAAACAAACATTCATATTTGGCAGTCTGAGAAGTACCAAAGAAAAAAGAGAAGTAACACAAAGCAGTTGATTTTGCTCATGCACCCAGGCTTTGTGAATAAGTAATGAGCAATGAAGGGATGAAGGGACAGGAACACAGACTTCTAGTAGAACCATTTGAATGGACTCAAGGTAGGAAACTGCTGGCCACCAATCATCAGTTTTGCTGAATTCTCAGAAAAGAAAGAAAGAAAGAAAAAAAAAAAACAAAAAACAAAGTACCTCTTGATGCAAGCATTAAGCACCCAGTTACTGATTGAGGGGAATAATGTCAAAATGCAGACTCAAATTTAAGTAAAAAATAACTAAAGCTAATTTTAAGTAGATAATTCCATTACATGTCAGCTTATGTTTTGAAATAAATTTTTGTCCTTTACTGGGACAAAACCAAAGCCTTTCAAATATTATTGCAATATGTTCCAGTGTCCATAGTCCAAATAGAAGAATTCATATTTGGGGGTTGTTTTGGTTTTATTTAGTATTTCTCTTCCTCCCATTCTCTTTCTTTTTGTCAGGTCAAAAGTAACAAAAGAACCCTGAAATCTCAGAAATACTCAAATGTCATCAGAATTAACGCATATCCTTGATACAGCGTATTTTGAAGATGTGTAATTAAAAACATTTCAACCAGCACTCCAATATCTTCATTTTTCACTAACACCTACCTGTTGATGTGCATATAAGTGAAAAGATCAAAATAACTAAAGAGATTAGTGCATACTTAAATTAAAGCAACGTTGACAAGCATTTCGTCAACTTTGGTTGATAATCCCATTGAGTAGAAAGGGATTTCTGAGGGGGTTCTTATTTAAATCCTTCTCACAATCCTCAGCTTAAATGTACAGGAGATTTTTTCTTCTTTTAAATCAGTTCACCTTAGATCCTTAAAGAAGCATATATTAAGTCATTAATACTTGCTATAATAAGTATGGCCAGTTATTTAGTTGGGGGACAACATTAAGAAGGTCCAAGCTCATGAGCACACCTGCTGTTGAATGGGTTGGGCACAGACACAGCCAATACTAGGATAAAGTCGAGTTCGGAAAACACCCGTGAGTGTGACCTAATGAACAGGTTTAGGTGACATTAGACTCTTGTTAGCTGCGTTTCCATAAGGACACTTTGGCTGTAACTGAGCTCCACGCAGGGAGACTTGCAGGACTCTGTCTCTCACAGGAACAGCAGCTGACAGTGTGCTCACAGCTTCCCTGGGAGATTCACAAAGCCACTGTCATCCTCTGAAAACATCCCACACAGCAAACCAGCATTATACCTCATCACTCGAGACACAAATGTGACCTGTTCAGAATGGTGCAAAACAATCTAATGCTAACCAAAACAAGCAAGTTTTACAGAAATTTCTTGAAGAACTGAGGAATTTGATTACAGAATCGTATCTATCTCAATGAGATGCCCTTCGTGGCAAAACGTGGAACTTCTTCACATCACAGTAGGTTTATAGCGGAACACAATCTACGACCCGAGCTTTTCTGAAACGATTGTCTTTGCACATGTATCAAAGTGATGATCTAACAGTATCTGCATATTTTTTCTCATTTTTGCATAACTATGTGAGAAAAGGATAAAGGAGACAGCTATACTTGTTTCTGTTGGTAATTTCAAAGGGCTTAGTTTACAAATTTTACATTTAGAGAAGGCAGCATTTGGGATACATCTTTAATAGTGTTTGCTCAGTCTTAAGAAAATTCTGTCTAGTCAGACTCAACCTTATGAAAGGAGATTGTGAATATGAAATTAGAGTATGTCCTGAAAATGGTAATTACCTTAAAGATGGATAAAATTCCTTTCAAAGCGAAGTTTCAATGAAACACTGGCTTCTATCTAAAACCTTTCATTAATATTATTTTGTACGTCATCTTTACAAAATCCTGTACCAGCTCCTATTTTTTTCCATTAGTATCAGGAGCAAGAATCACAGTAGTTCGTTAAGTAATGGCAATTATGTAATCATTTATTAAACCCGCCTCTGAAAACTGCTTCTTGTGTGAGACTGTCAGAATCTACCAATGCTCATATTTGTGATGTAGCGTGATAGCGCTGGGCTGAGAGCAGAAGACAAAGAAATATTATACAATATGCATTTATTCCCAATACATACTTTTAAATGTATAGCTGTATGATTTAACACTATGATAATCTCATTCCTATTAATGCAGCGATCCCAGTTGCAGTATCTCAATTTATGAGACTTATTCATTCACATCCATCAAGCTGCTAAGTCTTACTCTAACAGTGTTTTCTAAAAGAGATGTATTCAGAGTCATTTTAAATTTTAATGCCAAAATATATTGTAATGGAAACCTCTACTAAATATATCATTTGCTTCTCAGTCAGTTTAAAATTGTTTACTCATTCCACATTTTACTTTGTTTGGCACAATCCACAAAACATTTCTACTGACACATTCAACTCTCAGGCTATTGAGACCCACCATGATTTCAACGCTATCCTTTTACTAATGAGCTATTAGGGGTATTTGTTAGTCCTAGCCATGCAGAACATAGAGTTTAAAAGTGTCACATGTTTTAAAACAAAAACATTTACATTGTTATCCAGAATAGGAAACTGATGATATTCATAAGGACATGGGCTTTGCTCATGACAAGAACATTTTTTTAAACGTTTTTCTGGTGAATATTGTGGTATCCATACAGCTTCTTGCTCTTAACCCACAATATCAGAGCTGGTGATATATAGCCCAATTTGTAAAGCATTTAAGGACATGCTTTCCTTTGTATATGTACAAAAAGCGCTTTCCTAGGTTGGCATTAAGGACATTCATAAAAGTGGAAACATTCCCTAGATGAGATGTAAGAAAGTTAGTGACTACACTGCTCAAATGCACTCAACACAAGCGCATGCTAAAAGTAATGGATTTAAACATGTTGTTAAATCCGAGCCTGAATTACAATTGCAGAGCCAATCTCCATCTCCTTGACATTACAATTAATACTGTCAGCCAGTGAGGACTTACTAGAGGGCCTGTAATCTCTTTATTAGCAGCATTTAGTGTGGTCCATTGCTCATGCTCAAGTGATAGAAGCAGTCATTGAGCTGAACAGAATATCACGCATACCGCCATTGCAGCGAGCCCAAACAGCTGTACAAACACCCTGAAAGCATTTTGTGCTAGTGTGCAGCCACATCAGCGCGCAAAAGGTGCAGAAATGTAAAGAAAACACAGTTTGAAGCCATTGGCTCCTGGGAAAAAGAAGATCTACCGTGGACCTACCAATGTTACCAGTGATCACAGTTCATACAAGTGCGCAGTTCACCACATTGTACATCCAGAGCGATTAAGCTTACCACATGTATGCTACACAGCCCTTCAGCTCTGTGTGTGTGTGGGTGTGCAACAGTCACTGGGCACAAACTGGGCTGGCTGTGCGTCCTCTGGTCACACCAAAGCGTGCATCAGAGACATGCTGATTTACAGCACACGTGCCACAGAGTACATTTGTCCATATTTCCAGGACTAACTGATTTGCAACCATGTATATGTTACTGCAATACAGTGTTTAGGATTTCAGGATGTATCCAAAATGGTTTGAAAACCGAACAAAGCTCCGACTGTCGCTAAGAAAGCCTCTCTTTGCAGGGACACTAAAACAGCCAGTTTAGTTGATGTCAAGAAATAATGGCTCACTGCCACCTAGAGGCAATTCAGATATTCCCTTTTCTTATCCCTGTATAAAACCTTTCATAGTTCACCTGCTCAAAATGCAGATATCCTTTATTGAGTTTTTTGAAAAGTAGATTAATCTCAAGTTTGTTAAGCAGGCAATGAAGTAAATCAACACTTTATGGAAAATGGATATGAGTTAACAGTCAGTTAAATATCCAGGTCCTTGTACTACTGAGAACGTCATAACTAAACCCAAAGGCTGTGACTTCCTGCAATACAGGGATCTCTTTCAAAGGCAACAAAAATCTGTGGTAAATATATGTATATTTCAGTACATAAGAGTAAAAACTTGATTAAAAAAAAAGCATCAACAATAAAACTACATCTGCAATGTACAACTGGACAGTACAAAACCAGTATATACACAGCTCTCATCTTTGTTTTTAGTTATTAAAAAAGGAACACAAAATATTTCAACTAGGTCTCCAGATTTTTTTTTCACTATTGCTCTACTTAAATGCTTGCTAGCTTTTTGAATGTTGAAACGTTGCATTGCGAAAACAATTTAAACACACAGCTACGAAGCAACTCTAGACATGTTTAATATTTATTGCTGTCATTACCATTCATTCTGCATGCAACAAATATTTCTCATCTTTGCCTATGAAATTTTACACAGGCTAAGTCAAATTTGGTTTACATCAGTGTAAAATAATTGCCATTGAGAGTGTTGCTTACAGTAGAAATTCCCGAAGTGCATATGCATGCCATCAATCTAAAGTACTTCCAAGTAGCAGTGCCTAATGTCCCTATGAGGTGATTCACCCCATCTGTGAGGTGATGCCTCTGCACACCTGGAGCCACCTGTGAGTAGGGCTTTCCCCACCATCAAGGCAAGCAGGAGAGACAGAAGGGTAAAAAGGATGGAAGTCAAGATGACAGGTTTTGTGGCACAAGGACATATCTATGGACATATCTATGGCCATGAGATTGAGGTTTTCAGTTTGGGGATAGTGTGGTAATCAGGGAGAATAAAAGTTTCGAAACCTGCTTTTGAACCTATGGAAGGAGGAAAGGGAGTGGACTCCGGTAGTCTCATACTCTTGGCCTGGTACAGAGCTGTTAACGTTGCCAAAATCCCCACAGCTGTTGCTGCCACTTCTTGTGGTGCTTGAGCAAACAGGCAGAGGTTGGGATCTCCTGGGTTAGAGAGCTGGATCTTATCATCAGGTTTATTTAATGACAGCCAAAAGTAAGGGAGAGAAGACTGAATTATTTCAACAGGAGGGAATATCTGGATCAAAATCTTCCCTCAGTTCTCTGCCATCTGTTATAAAAAGTCCCTGCAATAAATGCTGTAGTCTTGAAACTATCTGAAAGTTGCACACATTTGGAAAGAACAATATTCTATCTCTAGAGTACTTGGGATTTAGCTCCTGAGTTTTTTGTTTGTGTATCTCAAAAGAAATTATTTGGCAGTGTAAGGATAACAAAGCTTGCTGAGAGTTGTGACAGAAGAAGGGACCAGACTGAAAGCAGTTCCTTTCACCATCTGTATGCATCAGTTCCAATTTGTACTGCTTCCTGCAACATGAAGCTCTTCCCAGGTGGCACAGGAGGCATTAGGACAGTAAAATTCCCTGTCTTCATTTATTTTCATAACTTTCATTGGCATTATCATTTTGGCTGAAATTTTCCATGTTGGGTGTCTGGATTTGGAGGACTTTCATTTTTAATATTCAGCAATACTGTTTAGATGTAGATAAACAACTTTGTCAACACTTGAGAGAGCTTGGGGAACAGGGAGGGAGGTCCACCTAAAAAAGTATTCATTTGGCTGCTGCACTAATAAATTCTAGCGCTTCTTAAACTTCAAAGTGGAGCTTCAAATTTGCTAGAGAGTCACCATTCACCACTGTCTACCTTTTGAAAGATTTGAGTTCATCTATATTTGGCCAGGCTCTACAGCCATGAAAAAGCCTGTCACTTGCATGTGTCCAGAAGAGATTTTCAAAGAGCTTAGTAGTTAAGTTCTCTAAAGAGTCTGTCTAGAATGAGAGTGATCCTCAAAGCTCCTACAAACCAAAAAGACAAAGGACTGCATTGATACACGATTCTCATTAGGTATGCGCCAACCAAATTATGCAGGATTTTCCCTAAAACTGTCACAGAGGCTACTCAGAGGATACTGGAAACCAATCAAGAGCAGAATTTCCAGGAAGGGTATTCTGAAATGTCACAGCTACTCCATTCATCCACAACCTCTTTTCCCTGCTTATCAAGTCCCAAGACAGTCCACAGAGTTCTCTTCAACATTTTCATCCCGCCTACAGGATGTTGGGAACAGGCAAGAACTTGCAGCAATTTTCAGAGACCAACTTGTTTTTTCCAGGACACAATCATTATATTGGGAAAAGTACAAGAGAGCCCAGTGCTATTATTACACAGGAGCTGCATCCATGCTGCATGTGGCATTAAGCTTATTTATCAGTCACACAGTTTGTCCCTTTTTAGAGCCCATGAAAAATAGAAGACATGGATGTAATTCAGCTCAAATTCTGTCTTAGAGAGAAGAAGAAATACAAAGCAGACTGAACAGCGAGGAAAACAGCTTCCATGAGAAGGCAGCTAAGCGCAGGGCAGGAATGATGGCTGTGATTGAACTGCAGCCACTTTGTGACAGTATTCTTGAATACTATCCAACTTTATCACTAGCTGGGAATATCCAATCTGCATGATACTCTTATAAAAAATATCCTCCTCATGAAATCTGTTTTTCACAGCATTAAAAATACCTGAGAAACTGTCCTTTTTCCACTGGGAACTTGAAATGACAGACACCTCACTCCTGTCAGGAGAACTGTAGTCACATTTACTTAATGTCTCCAGGCAGGCTGCTGAGGACTTTGGATCTCTGCTTTCCTTATCAGATACTTCCAATTCATATGTGCCTAAGCTACCAGCAAGACTGAGACCAAGGCTTTGCTTACCTCCTTACCCTCCCCAAAACTGTACTGTGACTGCACTTACTACCTGGTTTTTCAGCTACTGAGCTGGAAAGGCTCTTGCCAGTTTCACTTTTGGTCTGCAGAAGACAATTCAGCTGACCACAACTTTCTGGATGAGCAGTCTAGAAAACAAAGGAGTGCTCCCTGGGACCTCTTAAAACATGAGACACAGAAGACAGACCAGATAGCTACAAAGTAAAAAAGCAACAAGAAAGCCATAACACTCAAATAAATACCAAACAGCTAAGAAAAAATTTAGATAAAGTACCAGATGGAAAGATGCTCTGAACTGTGAAAAAGGAAATTATTTTTCATTGTTTGGTTCACACTGTGCTCAGAGGAACAGAGTTTTCTTTCTTTGAAATGATCAGGATTATGTGAAAGAAATATAATTCCATTATCAGTTTATTCCCCTCTTGGGAAGAACTCATAAACCTCCCTAAAATTGACTGTTTGGGTCAAAAGTATGAAGTCATTATATTCTCTGACATAGACAGTATTGGTATCATGAAGAGGAATTTCAATTGCAGGATTATCTGTTTACCAATATATCTTGATACTAGGCATTATCATCGACTTTTCCTCCTGGGGCTTACCTTCTACATCAAAGTTAACAGACCTAATTGCACACCACCATATTACACATAATTTTAAGGACTGAACTCAACAGAAACTGCCTCAGCTGTAGAATCAGATACTTAGACAGTTACCAGAAAAGTTATTCTATTTTATAAGAGCGTTTCTCAATTTCATTGAGTGGCACCCTGAGTTGGCAACAGTTCAGTGCCTCTAGAGCTAGTGAGAACCAGCCAAAAATCCTGTTTTAAAGTATTTATACTTATTCCCTGACTTTGGAGGAATGGACCTGTTGCCAGCCATTAGAGGTGTTTAGCTGTTCTTGGGCTACTGGAAGCACTTAAGGAAACTGTTTCTCACTCTTGATTCTCAAAAACCCCCATAGAACCACGTGATACTAATACACAGCAGCTCATTATCTTCAGCCGGCACCGATCCCACTGCTTCCTCCCTCTGCACCACCCCAACTGCTGTGCACTTGTATCAGCCTTGAACCAGCCCTGGCATTTGTTGGGCCTTCCATGTAAGAGAATTCAAAGCATTAATCTAGCAGAAAGCTAGCTCAAAAAAAAAAAAAAAAAAAGGTGTTTTCTGCTGGCTTATGGAACTCAGTTGGCTCCCATAAATATCTGACAGGCACCAAAGCTGGCATGAGGGAAGAGGAGAACTCCAGAGTCAAGAATATGTGAAAAGAAAAGAAGGCAGGAGCAAAGAAGTAGAATGGAAAATTATCTTTCAAATAAGACAAAGGTTGAGGTTTGCTAGATCTAGACCCTAAATCTATAGGGCTCATATGACCCTTTTCCTACAATAGCTTTTCCTAATCCAGCAGGAATAGCAGTAGTGTCCTCTTACCTCCTCCTTGCATATCTGACAACCAAATACAGTTACTTGGCATGAAAGTTTTTGCTCATACTTCTGGCATTCACTCCAAAGACATGCCAGGATTTCAGAGTAACACTTTCTTTGTGACTCAGTGCACTTCAGAAAAGTAGGAAGATAACATAAATTCAGTTTGCTATCAATATGGATCATGAAATTGGTTCAATTTCCATAGCTGCAGAAAAATCAGTCAAGCTAACCAATATGCCATGCAGCTACTATGTCAAAGGAAAATTTCCCAATAAACTTTTATAGAGAAGAACAGTATTTAATAATGGTAACTCCAAATGTTAATGAAATTATTTGCTCTCAGACACCACATGAATGTGTGAAAGCTAACAGTGTCATTGAAATTCAACTGCTACTCGTTGTAAGGTCCTTTTCATCATAATCAATCAGCCATTTGTTATCAACCATTTCCCTAGTTATTTCAGGTCCAATATTATCTTCAAAATGATCCTCATACTGTTTTTCTTATTCAGACAAATTCCCTTTAGATTCCTTTAACATTCGATGGTAATTTTGGACTAAAAGTAAAAGACAAGATACGAAGCTTCAAGACTGATTTGCAAAGAGAAATGAACTCCCGGTAGTTGCTCAGGGAAACTATGCCAGCAATATCGAGGTGGTAAAAACTGATGTATAAAATGTAACTAACTAGTCATTACACAGTCAGGTACTATCAAAATTAATGGTCATTTGTTTTTTCTTTGGAGTATTTTCTCCACGACAAGGTACAGCTGTCAGGGCTTCAACAGATCTTGATTTTTTTGGCAGAAAAAACAACAACAATCTGCAGTTCACTGAATATTTTCCAAGCGTAGTTCCCAGTTGCCATAGAGGTAGTAGACATCCTGGAGAAGCTCCAGCTGAACCAAAAACCAAGCAGCACTCAGCACCGCAAAAGTTATTCTGAGGCTGTCACACACTCCAGCAGGATCCAACAGTGAGTTACAAAAATACTGCTTAAAATTTTTCACAAATCCTTCTTTGGAGTTGGTCTGAAGCCTTCAAAATACACAAGTGTTGAAATATGGGCATACAATAACTTCAGAGCTATTTATGTCTGAGATCTGCCATCATCGGTATCACACTGACTGTGGAGCAGTACCATATGAAGCCAGAAAGTCAGGCTGTCTTGGAGCAGTCAAGAGCAGGAAAGCTTTGAACATTCCTGTACTTTGCAAAGAGCTTGCTGAATAATTCTCACAGAGCAGTTTGTTCAGTGATACTGATAGAGCGGGTGCTCAGGACAAACTGCCAGCAGGCTACCATTTGTTTGAATTTAATACTCAGATCTGATTCATATCTAATAAAATATTGATCTTGTTGTTTAACTGAAATAGTCAAAATCCAAGCTGTGTTTAGCTGAAGTTGGTCAGCTATGTTGCAGGATGTTTGCATACTCTCCTGACGGGATGAGTTTACAGGCATATCGAATGACTGTTGTGCAACTGAAAGTGAAACGCGGCTCTTTCCCGCAGCACATGAAACCTGGAGGTTTGCATTCTGTGAACGTTTGGGATTGTCAGACTATCCGCAGAGCAAGAAGAGGTGAAAAGAAGGAGAAAGCTTGTTCGAAACAAATTCATTTAACAGTTCAAAACACTTCACACTATTTACCCCGGCCTTAATTATAATTGACTCCGAAGGACACATTTTGCACATAACGTGCTGCAGATATTTAATCTCTTTCAACATGCATGGGGATAAAGCTCTTATCATGGGATATCTAGGGAGAGATAGCAGTTGCTAAAAGAAAAACTAGAATATATACAAAATGCTGGAAAAGCCTCATTTCCTCCTCCTCCCAAAAATAAATTCAAGAGAACCACAAGCTTTGTCATTAACATGTTTCGGTCTCATTTAAGGGCCTATAAAATCCCACATATATACAACGCCCCTTCTGACACTGTGTAAAGATAGTTATTAGGATCTGGAGTGATGGTTCTATTTCTGACCACTTTTGAGACTTGAGCTGAACCTTATCTGAATGCCAGTTCCTAAAACATGTTTTCTTTAGAAGACTAGTCACTGAACTGTGTTTCTCATCCTAGACACAGTTGTTCCAGCAATGAACGATGCACATCAGCACATAATTTTGGATGTAGAAAAAAACCCCAACAGTAAACACCTACAGCAAGCAGTGAACTTATCAGCATGAGGTCTCCTGCACCTCTTGATTAAACCAACCGGTATCAATGAACTCAGAAAACAGAAAGTTTTCTGCAAGCCAGACAGCCGTGTTAAATTATTTCATCTGTCATAATGTCAAGATTTGAAACTTTCTCTCACCTCAAAATCTGCAAGTATTTTCTAATAAATGATTTCTACTGTGGATCAGCTCAGCTTTTAGTCTTTGGCTCCTGTCAAATCACAATAGATGAGATCCCCTAAAACAGGCAAGCAATTTCAGAATAAGTCTCTCATATTCATGAACATCTTGTAACTAATAGCTAACACTAATAAGTAATACTGCAACTGCTAATAGCTAATGTTATTTTAAATGTGAACAATCATATTGCACTTTTGAAAATTACACCCAGATATTCTAAATATTGCTTTTAAGTCAGATATTCACTTTTATTTTTAAAGAAAGCTTTTAAATAGGGTCCTGTTTACATACCTTCACGCTCTGATATCAATTCACAAATTCCTTGTGCAAACAACATATACCTTTTTACAGCGGTGACACTAGATTTTATAAAAATGGCACCTCAAAATTGCTAGTCAGGACAAATAAGGAAATACTGTCTCTTGTTCATAAAAGCAGGATACGACATTCTATTTCTAGGTAGGACTCAAATGTACTGTTTGGCAATTTATAAATTTTGGCATATCATTTTCCCACCTGTAAATGAGGAATGTTATTTTCAGTTTTACAAAACACTAAATACAGAGATCTCTTTCAAGCTTTGGCTCTCTAGACTAGAAAGAACTCATAAAGCCAAAGTATTAGCATTGTGCATTAGTATTTCTGCTGATCAGGCACCTAAGACTGATGTTTCAAGTTATACGTTATATCAAGATTAAAATCTGTAATGATAAAAAGTGGAATAACTCACTTGGGCTCATGGCTATTAATCTTTCATTTCTTGAGCAAATCTTTTGCAAAATACACTTAAGTCAATTATGGTTCCAGACAGAAAAAGAACAAATATAGAAAGTTATCATCAGTCAAGATGATCTGAAAGTGGAACACCTGGATCCTACACCAGAAAGCAAGCGCTAGATCATAAGGAGTTAATCCATGGTTCTGAAATAGTAGTATATTTAATATTAGCTTTAAAATAACACTAGTGAAGTCAGTTGCTCAATAGAAATATTTGTAAATATTAACATCATAATATTAAAACATTATGATGAACATTGACTTTTAAAAATCATCTATTTATTTCCTGAGAATCCTATTGACTATTTTACGTCTAGGAATCTACTTGTAGATTACATCAGACAGTAGAAAACTGTCTTTTCCACCCAGTTCCATTCATTGGTTTATTTGGGGGTGAAATTATTTGTTTGTCCTTGGGGAGAGCCACAAGATGCCTTTGGAACACCATGGGAAATTCTGAGAACAAGGTGCTTTATAGCACCTAGGGTAGCAAATCACATGGAAAGAAAATATGCAGTGAAACAGGCAGTTCTCTCTACTCAGCTTTTCATACTTGGATGCTGGCAGTAATTGCTGACCAGTGTACTGAGAGTTATTGCAGTCCTACCTGATGGCTCACCAGCAATATACTCCTGAAAATCCTAATAAAGTATGACAGATGAAATTTTCTCTCTTCTTGTGGGGAAAGGAAGTGATATTTATTCTAAATCAGCGTCTTCAATAACAGGATTTTAAAATGTCTTCACTAATTAGTTCTGGCTGCTTGAAGGATTGTTGCTTCTTTTTTTTTTTTCTGTTAATTATTATAATTTTCTAACCTCATCTAGCTCTGCTATTGTTTCCTAAACTTTAAAAGCACAGCTGTCACAGAGAAGACTTTGATGCTTTGCAGCCTTTTGTATTTTTGTTTAGTTTCTTCTCCTCAAAAAGGACTTGTGTTAATGTCAGAAGCATTTAATGTCAGTTTACTAGTTAGTGTTCAGGTAACGAAGCAAAGCTTCTGAAGGAGAGCTTGGTCAGGAGCTACTTCAGAAATGTATTGCCCAACATAAAAATATTTACATTAGAACTACTTTCATTTTAAACAGAATATTTTATGCATCTGCGGAAAAAACAAAAATTAGTTAACAATCGAGTTTTAGTATTATATTATTATTATTATATTATGTTGGTTTCAACCTGTATTTTGGAGGATTGGACAAAATGCTGAAAGCTTACAAAAAAACCCCAAACATTTTCTAATTTGGATTAAAAAAAAAAAAAAAAAAAGAAAGAAGTGTCCATTCTCCAGTAAATTACTTTTTGAGTAAAACACATTCAACTAGTTCTAGCAAGCCTAACATCAAGCATAAAATGTAACTGGATATTGCAGGAATGGAAACAGGCAGAGAAATTATTTGTGATTTGAGTAAAAGAGCTAAACCTTTCAGTTATTCAAGAAGGACAGAAATAAGACTGGCAGCGATTGGGCAGCTCTGCATGTTATAGAAATGTATGACAATTCATTGGGAGGCATGAAGCTGTTTAGAGAGAATATAGGTGTTAAGGTCTATTGACACTAAACTTGCCTTTCTTAATTACCTTCTACTCACCCTAAAGAAGTAGACACTGGAACTCCTAGCGCCTGTGGACCATAGGCTGAAAACTAATCCTGTAGTGAAAAAACACAATCTCTTTAGGATAATGGTTGAAAAGCCCTAGAAGAGAGAGTTTTGGAGTACTGTTACAGAATCATTAAGCTTGGAATAGAATATGAAGAGAAATCTCTATAAGATTATGAGAAATAAAGAGTAGTGATTGTGTGAACGTGGGAGACTAATCTCCCAAACTTGGATGCAACATAAATGCCATCACTAAGAGCTGAAGGCTCTTGAAGTTGCTATAACACGGATTTCTTTAATAAATACCCAGTGAACCAATGAAAATGAATGCTGCTTTGGACATAGGTTTAGCAAGAAACAAGGTCTTGCAGAACAGCTTTTCATAGAAAATAATCTTGGATTGAGTGATCATGAGCTGAATCAGCCTTTATCAAACTGCAAGGCAGACAACAGGTCTGCCTATGACTAATCTTTCGGATTTTAGAAAGGAACTAAAGAAACCATACAGAGTGAATTCAGGAATGAAGAGCTTTTAAAACATAGAAAGTAAGGAATTACTTTAAATCAAAGGGTAGACACTATTTAGAGTTCACATTGCAAGCCAGAAAAAAAAAGCTAGTAGAAAAAGTTTATTGGCTTCCTTCAGTGAATCAGCTGCTTTTGTACACATGCAAATCTACCAAGAACAAAGAGAGAGCACTGTTCCTCAGAAATTAGAGAATGTAGAAAGAAGGAAAATGGCTGAGATTTCTTGAGCTGCACTTTACATTTACCATTGAAATAATCAGCAAAAATTCTTTACAAACAATAAAGAAGCATAGGGAACAAAAAAAGCTACAGTGCTGTAAATATAGAATTTATTATTTAATAGAGACTTGATTAATAGATATTAAGATTAATCTAGGTCTGATCCACATATTAAATGCATATGTTGCCTCCATTTTCTATAAAGTTAATGATGAGGACATTAGTGGAATAAGGAGTAAAAATGAAGGTAGAGCATCAGAAATTATGACACCTGAGAGAGAATTAAATGTTAACATTCTTAATACCTCATAAAGCAAAAATAAGATGGGCTAGATAATCTCCATGTTGGAATACAGAAATATGAAACTGTCAAATGAAATTGCAAGTCCAACTGCTAAGATTTTTGGAGGCAGTACCTTATGACTGGAGGACAGTAAACATAGAACCTATATTCAAAAGAACAGGAACAGAGACCAATTCTGGAACCACTAGACTTATTAAACCGACTTAATGAAGAAAAAAAAAAAAAAAAGACCTAGAATAGTGTTTGAAGGCAGAATTAAGAGCAGTGAGATAAATGGAAAGCAATATAAATTATAATGTGGCTTTACCAATCAATCTAATATCTCTTTTCAAAAGTTATCATCTGCTCTATTAGACAGAAGAATATTATTTATCAGAGATTTAAATAAGGCATTTGATGCAATATCCCTGCAGAAAAGGTTTGCTAAAAGTGGAGAAGACAGGTGCTAATACAAGGTTTCTAAAGCAGCTAAGGATGTGGCTAGAGGGATCAACAACAGCTTGTACTGACTAGGTAGCCATGGAATGAGGAGAGTTTACTAGATGTCTTACCAGTCCTGTTTAATAAGTTATTTAAAGATCTTAAGGAAAAATACAGATGAAATTGGCAGACAATGTAAAGTTGTGCAATATTGTCATTGTTACGAAGACCAGATCATCTTATAAAAGCACTAAATTATTGATTTGACTGATAGAATGAGATATAATTTAATAGTAGAAAGAGCAGATTCATGCACTTGGAGACATCTGTTAAGAACTCCTGGGTCATTAATTATGGGTGATCATATAGGTTGAAAAGTGCAAAAAAACAAAAGTAGGTATATTGAAAGATGTAGTCTACTGGAAGTAGTCTACTGGAAGATGGTTATGAACAGTGATTGCTGAAGCTATGAAAGGGCTAATGAATTCACAAATGCATGAGGAAAGACATTTGTTGTGAGAGGAAAAAAAAGGCCTAATTAGAAATATTGTGTACAGTGCTGGTCAACTAGTTGCAGTGAAGATTAACTTTAATTGGAATAACTGATAAGAAAGATTATTAGAATGATTAGAGAGAACTAAATGGAGCAGTATTATCAGCACAAGATCAAATGATAATAAATCAGCTATAAATACATCTTTACAACAACTTCAGGAAAAGGCTTCCAGAAAAAGTAATGAAAGCAGCAAGAAAATTCTATTATTTCAAGATGAAGACTAATAAGTTTATATAAAAAAAAGTATAAATAGATAAAAGAGTTCCTTGTGATAAGAATTCTTATTCCCCTTACAAGCTTTCCTAGATGGCTACATATATCTAAGAAGTTACATACACACGTGGGACTTTTACCCAAACTACGTATCCAAGAGGACTGGTAATCATTACCAAGCAGAGTCAGAAAGGAATTCTTTCCTTACGGTGGGTCTGCAGCATTCACTGTTTGAGTTTTTGGGTTGGTTTTTCATGTTCACCACCACAGCGTGCAGCATAGACTAAACTCGGATGGGAGTTTCATTTAACTAATACAATGTTAATGCAGGGGATGGGACACTGGTGAGCATTCGCATTGTCTTTCTGAGACTCATTACATTTGTGCCTTCGCCCTTGTACTACAAACCTTAATGTTACACGGTAATGGGAAACATTTCATTACAAATGGCATACAATAGCATGTTAGCAGATATTTTCAAATCTCACTGAACTGGCTGTCTGCATGGCTGCACACGGCTGATTGAGATTGGACTTAACGCTAAACATTGCCTTCCCATGTAAGGGTGGAGTGTGAGAGACCAACATCCAACTCACCGACATCAGACATGCTCAAAAGCAATGAGTGTCCAGATCATATCTGATTTCAAATCTGGATACAAGCTGAAGCAATTAATATATATATGCATACATATTCCACACCAAATTAGGACAAAAGAGGGGAACTGGCAGAGGAAAAATTTATCTGGAATTTGAGGAGAAAATGAGCAACACTTGATATTTGAATTAACTGAAAATTCTCTATCAATTAATGAGAAAAAGCTGCCTTAATTCCTATTATTGACTTTAGGAAAGGCAATAGAGGAAAAAAAAAGATACTGAATGATATAAAATGGATCTTCTGCCGTTTTAAGTTGCCATTTGTGGAGTTTACACAGTTTATTGTTATTTCTGATGCTCTTCCCTCACATTTCTCACTGTATTTTAAAAGAGTATAGTACCTAAGGAAGCAGTTCTCATTTCATTTGTTTGCCTGACATGTAAACAAACATCTTACTTGTTCTTAAATGTCAATTTAGAGTATTATTTTTAGAGCTGCATTTGGAGGATATTTTGCTCCTGATTGTTGTTGTTTAGCCCCAGCCAGCAGCCAAGCACCACGCGGCCACTCGCTTGCTCCCCCCCTCCCTGTGGAATGGGGAGAGAATCAGGGAAAAAGAAAGGCAAAACTCGTGGGTTAACAACAACAGTTTAACAGGGCAGCAGAGGAAAAAAACCAAACCAACCAGAAACCCCAACAATACCAACAGCAGAATGTACTTAGCCAGTGCTTCCCAGCCCAGTCACTGCAGCCCAAGGCCCAGCTGCTCCCCACTATATAGTGAGGTGAGGTCACATGGTATAGAATAGCCCCTGGCCAGCTGCTGGTGAAAATTAACCCCATCCCAGCTGGAAACAGTACACTGATCTATACAGCTACAGCTCCTGCTTTTTTTCCTAGCAGCACCCAAGTCCCAGTAAGTGTTTCTCTCACTTTGCTTTTGTATCATCTGGAATTCACCAGCACCATGAACATATCTCTCACCAAATAAGAACAGAAACTAAGAAATATTTATTGCCACATACAACACCCACCACTGTGTGAGGACCCACTGACCTTGTGGAAGATCCAGAGTGATCAGGATTTGTTTAGTTATAAGGAATAACTATCTAGACATGGGGTCAGCATGGGTGGAACCAGCTTGGTTCTGCTCAAATAATCAGCTGCTGTGGTGTGTCTCTACCCTCAGGCCTTTATACCTCCTGGTACTGAGATATGTGGAATTCTGCAATTTGCTCGGGTTCAATCAGTCTCCAGGTTGTTGCTCCCAGGTATTCTCGATACTACTTACAGGCTCACTTGGCTCTGGATAGGGCAAAGGATTGCATCTGAGGGTCTAAAGCAGCAGCCAATTAAAGTAACTCACACCTGAAAAGTCAAAAGTCAAATACAAGAATACTTTACATATATCTTATCTTTCTTTACCTGATTCTCTTTATTCATAACATAGAACAAGTTGAGTATTTCTTAGAATCATGTGAAAACCCTCCACAACTTCCAGGGGGATTGCCTTGCTGTAAGAGTAATTCTTGACCATAGCCTTCCATCATTTCAACAGTCTTCCTTTTCCGAGGGTATTCCCGAAGCCTACCTCCTAGCATGCATAGTGCACCCTGCAGGCAACCTGGCTTTACCTTAGCTTCATGCTGCTTCCAGATGCCATCTGCCCTTGTGACATCACCATTTTAGTGGCTTAGTTTGAGTCATCATAGATAATTTTCACTTAAATTTCTGCTTTTAGACAAACAGAAATACAAATCTAAAGAGAAAAATGAGCTACGCAAAAATGTTTGTGAAACCCAACATAGGCATTGTCCCAGTTGTTCACACCTTGAATTATATCATACTCACCAAATGTTGCTCTTCATGTAGCAGATGTAAAATCATTCAAATAGTTGTTATTCCCCTCACAGTAGAAATGCTCATGAGAGTGACAGTACCTCTGATCCACAACAGCAAGGTTGTTATATCAGTCTTACGTTAAGGGCTCTAGAGCTCTCTTTCCGTAAGGCAGAAGGGAACCTGTGCTCACCTTACGCTTTGAAATTCCTGCCTATAGACTTCAGGAATTAGGCTAGACAACTTTGAAGGGAGAAGAGGGAATCACTTGCTTCAGACCATCTTTGAAAAATCTGCTTTGTGACTTTCCTTTTTTAAGTTCTAAGCATTGAACACCCTTATGCTTTGCACCCTTAGACTCCTCTTTGGAGTTAAGTCATTGTTAAAGTGTGTTGGTTTATTATTATACATGTGAAAGCACCCTGAAACAAATAATTTGAGCATTTTAGCAGATTAATAACTCATTCTTATTTGTAAAAAGTTCTATATGCCACCATCAGCTTCTCAGCTCCCACTTCAATAGTATCAGTGTAAGCCACATGTTAGACTACTCACAGAATGAGATAGAGATGACTGATGAAATATGGCATCGATGCTGCATAAACTTTTCCTTATTCTATACAAAGTTTGTTGCCCGTTACCCACTAAAATAAAAAATGAAGCAAAATAAGAACACCGTCAAGGATGGTGACAAAATTATTAAAAGCATTAAAAAAATTATTCCATAGTTACCAATGCTGAAGTTCACTGTTCTCTAACAGCACAAAATATGGTCATTATTGTCAGAAAAAAGACAGCAGTCTAGATACTTTTTTAGAAAACTAAATTAAGATGTTTAGGAGTTTCTCTAGCCTGAGGGGTGGGGAAACTTGAACCTGCATTACAGTTTGTCATCTATGTGAACAGTGACAATTATGAAGCTTTCTACAGTGATTTCCTCCTTCCCTCACACCTTTAATTTAGTTATGGGAAGAAGCTCTGGAAATACTCTTTATGCTACAGTCTATTTACACACTAGCTCAGTGTGCAGAGGCAGAGAAATTCAAATAAAAGCCATCCTATCAAAAGTGATTTTTCCCTCTTTTAGGCAGATTTCATAGTCAACATTCTTCATGCTCTCCTGCCATCTCACAACCCTCTCTAACCCCTTTCCTGTTCAGTTCCTCGGACCAAGGGTAGTGTACATCCTCCATTTGCTGCGTCCCAGCCCCTCAGCGTTGCCTCAGCAATCGCTGACCTCGCTGCACAGCAAAGCCAAGGGAGGCCGGCACAGGGCACCATCCATTTGGTAGCACTACCTTCCTTCCCTGCAGAGCGAAGTGCAGCATCCCGCCGTGCTGCTGCCGCCTCTCTGCATCTAGGTAATGCCACGGTCCCCTTGTAATAAGAAAGCTGGGGAGCGGCTGTGCTATTTCAGCCTTCTGATCAGAGGCTAGACCGCAGTGAGGCCCCCCCTTCCCCAAGACCCAAAGCACTGCTTCTCAGTGAAGAGAAGGTGAGGCAAGGCCCGTGAAGGCAGCGCTGCTTCCCTCCCCATCTCCTTCGCATCCCATGCTTCACCACTTCGGGAACATCCTGTTGAAGTAGAACCCCTTGCACAACAACATCATTTTCTCTGCTTGATATTTTGTTTCAGCTGGCTCAAGAGTATTTCTTTGAACTCAATGAAAAATATGTAACAACCTATTGGAAATTTCTTCATCACATCACTTAACCTCCAGGCTTTTTCTAAAGGTTCTGCCTGTCACTTATTATGCTATAACACCAGGAGTGTCCTCTCCCTTCTTCTCCCCCTTTCTCCTATTTTCCACCCCTCCATCTCATACAGACAACTGTAGTCAAACAAACCCTTCAATTCAAATGTTTGCAGGACTAAGTTGCCTTCAGTAGACCATTGCTAAGATTTGGAGACTATATCTTCAAATAAAGGACTTGCTTTTATTCTGTTTTTTACAATAAAGAACTGTGGTTACATCCATCGGTTTTAACTGGCTTAATCTCACCTATAGCATATACTTACCCTGTCATTTATAACTCAAGTATTCCAGCATACTTTACTTCTCTTTTCTGTTCAAAAAAAAAAAAAAAGAAAAATAAGTCAGTTCATTCCACATAAAATAGAACAGTGGCTGTTTTGCAGGTGCTCAACTATCATTTTGCTTTAACTCATTGGAGTCCTTTAACTTTACACTTTATATGGAGGAAATTTTGGGGCAGTAAGAATAATTGATTGTCTTCCTTCTCTGCCAGAAAAGGATTCCTTCTTTTGCTTTCCATGTAACGTCTAACCACGCAGATAATAATTTAGACTTTCTTCCTGATGGAGTTCCTAATCATCTGAGAGGATGCTTTGCTGCAAAGGAATGCTAACATTATGTCTATGCATTTTCATGGTACAAAATTGTTTAGTATTGTCACACAGTTCCTGCATTGATATATACTTTATACTCAGCTGTGCAGGGTACAGTCCGATCTAAACACAGAGGGTAAAGTCTAATATACTGAAGAAAGTACATGTCAAATAAAAGGTTGAAGCACTTCTGAACTGAATGCTGAAATGCTCATTTACTGAGTAAAGAGTTTTAACTAGTATTGCCTACATTTGCCAGATATTTAATTAAACATTATTGTGGATCTTTGGCAGAATGCAGCTCGTTAGGTAGTAATAGTCTCTACAAGAAAACAGGATAACTTGTGAGGGGAGTAACAAAGAAAAAGAAAGCAATTTTTTTCTTAGAGGAACTGAATAGGTAATTTATTTGTTGAAGGTGATGCATGCCCTCCAGCTTATCTCTGATTAAAAAAATAGTCCAGACCTCCACCCATACACTAGAAGACAGAGCCATGGAAGATGGTGGGTCATAAGACCTTTTGTCCTGGTTTCAGCTGGGACAGAGTTAATTTTCTTTCTAGCAGCTGGTATAGTGCTGTGTTTGGGATTTAGTATGAGAATAACGTTGATAACACACTGATGTTTTTAGTTGTTGCTAAGCAGTGCTTATACTAACTCAAGGACTTTTCAGCTCCCCACGCTCTGCCAGCGAGGAGGTGCACCAGAAGCTGGGAGGGGGCGCAGCCAGGACAGCTGACCCAGACTGGCCAAAAGGATATTCTATACCATATGACGTCATGCTCGGTATATAAACTGGGGGGAGCTGGCCGTGGGGGGTGCCGCTCAGGGACTGGCTGGGCATTGGTCAGTGAGTGCTGAGCTATTGCATTGTGCATCACTTGTTTTGTATATTCTTTTATCATCATTATTATTATTTTCACTTCCTTTGCTATCCTATTAAACTGTCTTTATCTCAACCCACAGGGTTTTTTTGATTCTCTCCGCCATCCCACTGGAGGGGGGGGGGGGGGCAGGGAGTAAGTGTGCGGCTGTGTGGTGCTTGGTTGCTGACTGGGGTTAAACCACAACACCTTTAGAATCTCTCAGTTACAATTTCAAATTGTCTCCTTACAATAAAAACACTTCTTTCTGTAAAAGCCTAGCAAGCATGTTTATATTGTATTGGATGCAAGTAATTTCTTCAGCTCTCTTTCAAATAAGATGAAGGAAAAAGAAATTTGGTAGATGTCAAGCCTTGCAGCAAAAGGAGCACAAGTACTCTAAGTCCCCACTAGAAATCAAATAAAAAAATGTCAGTAGTTCAGTGAGAAAAATCCTGCAAATACCAAAACTTTTTCTTCATTCTTAGAATTTGTTAGAGAAAAAAGTCACTTTTAACACAAGATTTAACACAGCAAGGATTTAACACAGCATTGTGAAAAGAAGCAACACACTTTACTCCAAGAGCTTAGTGGACATCATCAGTGATCTTGGTATTCCATATGAAACTCAAACAAATTAATTCTGGATAAATGAAAACAAAGCATATGGCAAAATTGCCCTAACATTTGTGTGTGTGGAAAGCATGAAAACACCTTAACAATTAATTATGGGTTTGGTTGGTTTTTTTTTTTCCTTTACAGGTAAGAACATAATACCTGGTGAGTAGGGTATCTAAGTGCTAGAAAATAAATAAGCAATTTATTTACTGAGAGATAATTGAGCACTCTATAGACTGCAGAATAACTGGCAATGAAGTGGGAAAAGACATCCCAGAGAACATGAACATTCCTTACAGTAGACTCCTAAGTGCATTACCTAATACACACTGAAATACTAATCTGGTTCAGGTATTTCCCCCAACTATTCATTCTTGTCAAATAGATCCAGACAAATTTCTGAAGAAGTGCACCAGACCACTTTTTATGTTTGTTCTAGGGATATTCTAGGCATCCAATTTCTCCCAGATTTGTAAGCAACAAATATACTTGTAAACTGCAGTAGTGTTCTTCAATAATTATCCATACAGCAACTTCTCAACTATGCTGGAAAGCTGAAATACTATATTTGGAAATCTCATTTTCTAAATCTCTCTGCCTTCCTTTGCACCTGCTCTTCGCAGACACCTTAATTTGTCCTTCTCTTCTATCTCTCCCTCTCTCAGCATCCCATCAAGGTCCCTATCAGCAAAAGATCATTTTTTCCACATCTCTTACAGATCAGATCCCGACTTTTTCCCTTTGGTTCCTCCGGCATGTTCATGCTCTGTCTGTAATAGTTTGTGATCTTGAAAGATTTCCAGTTCTAAGCATAAGTGGGAGTAGCGGAGCTCCTTTTAAAATGACATGAAGGTTACTCGGTAATCACATACCAGTCATCTGTCTTCCAAAGTTCTAATCAGAAAGCGATGCATAAAAGGCCAGTATTTGATGTTTTTTATTGACCTGATCAAACATTTAAGAAAAGGGCGTACTCCTTCTGAAGTCAAGAGGGCATCAGCTCAAATTAACTATGTGCTTAAGTACTCTGATTCATCAGACTTTCCAGTACTTCATTTGTAAGCCAAATTGCAGAGTGTACCTTTGCTGTGATGTCAGTCTACTAGCATTAGAAAAATCGGGGTGGAAATCTTGAAGTGATTAAATGT
This sequence comes from Phoenicopterus ruber ruber, assembly GCA_009819775.1. Taxonomy (NCBI): domain Eukaryota; kingdom Metazoa; phylum Chordata; class Aves; order Phoenicopteriformes; family Phoenicopteridae; genus Phoenicopterus; species Phoenicopterus ruber. The sequence continues at coordinate 46,963,972 of CM020218.1, forward strand.
CAGTGTAATGAATTTCATATACCGAAAGGCAAAAATGCCAAGGAGTCTAAGTTTTAGTAAGTGCTCCAAAACAGGAGTGAAGAAGGCTGATGACAAAATTTATGCTGCAACCAATTAATTAAAATACGTGATACTGATGTGAAAAAGAAAACTCTACCGGAACATCTTGAGTAGGCAAACACTTTTGATTCTACAGTCTATACAAGTAGAAAGTACAAAGGAAATAAGGACTGATGTATTTCTTGTAGTAACTGGCATTTGAACCCTGTGGGCAGCTGATAGGTCAAAGTGTACAAAGCCTCTGCATGTGTTTTGCTCATGTATTTTCCCCATCTAAAGTATCAATTTTTTCATCTGGAACTTTGACTTGACCTACTGTTCCATAGGAATGAACAGGGACATGCACGTGCATATTGAATGCTTAGAATAAATCATACAAATTTTTCTGTTGCTAACTCACTTCATTATGAGGCAGGCTCTTAGCTACAGTCAATGACAGAAAAAACATGAGTCACCAGCACTTTTAAACCATCTCTGCTGTCTGTGCCATGACCCAAATACAGTTATTACCTCAGTATTTTTGCTAGTCCAGGTTTTACCAGAGCTGATGGAGAGCTAACAACAGAAGAACAAAAGTGTCTTAACAGAAGGTTTTTTTCCTTTGTTCTTTCATCGTCCTTAATTCACTGTCCTATTCATCCAATTTGGGCAGTGTGGCCAATTTTATACATAGGCATGCCATGATCAGAAAAATGATAGAATGCTGTTCTTCATCTGCTATATAATTTTTCCATTATCTTCTACTTTCTCAATGATAAGAGCATTATATATATATGAGAATGTCACAGCTCATGCAAACTCAGGGATAAATTTTACCACTAACTTTCTCAGTGTGAGATCTTCCCAACCACAAGGCGAATCTTTTTTTCATAGAAGTTTTACATCAATATAATTTAACTGAGTACACAAAGCAGTTGCTGCTCTTTACATTTTGAGTGAATCGGCCTCTGCTCATACCTAAATATGAATAAATCCAAACCAGAACAAAAGCAGCACTTCAATAAATGAAATCACTACAGCCCATGACAACTTCTCTACTCAAACATAAATGAAAAAGTTCTAAAAGGATTTGCATCTTTCTTTCCTATGTTTTTTTTTCTTTTTAATCCCTGTTCTATTTAAGTCCTTTTACAAAGTCACTAGAAGGGCAGGTCTTTATAAGGCTTCTGCACCATTTTTACTGACAAAGTTGTGAAGACAATATATTAGGATAGATTGAGTGGAATAGAAGTCCCAAGTTCTTAAGTGTTTATTTGCTATGTGACTGATTCTACTCAATATTTCATGAAAATGAAAAAAGGAATGACTAATAACACTATCAAGGGCTCACAGTGTGTTAAGGATATACCTCAGTAACTGCTCCTTTAACTGTTCTGTTTCCCCCTCCTTTATTCAACTAGGAGTATAATTATCTGACAGTTGGTTAATATCTTCCACAAAATAGACACCTCTGTGTCCGAAGCAGACAAAGGAACAAGGCACCAAAAAACATGCAGAAATCTTAGAGTGACAACTTCCCACTCCTGCTGATCTGCTTGCGTGCTTTAAGAAGAGTTTCCCAACATTACAAGAGTTATTGATACTGTTATATTTCAAATCATGCCTGACATCACTGCCTTTTTATTATTAAAAGTTCTCTATTGATCTCTATGTAGCCGTGAATAGTTTTGTTTTGTTTTGTTTTTAATGTAGGCCTGTTTTGGAGAAGTTTGGACATTTGGCAATGATAGTTGCACCTAGCGACCACAGATCCCCAGGACGGCAGACAATACACTCACCTGAATTATGGCTGATCTCCGGAGTATCGCTGGCAGCATTCCAACAAATTAAGCTTTCCTAGTCCCCATCCTTGGTTTGCCTTTTCATAAAGTCCATCTGGTAAATACCCTATAACCTAATTGAGATTTCCAACTGTTGTAAATATTTCACTGTAGTAATATGGATCACAATTCATTAGAATCATACCCTTAGTTACAGCATTTAAGATTAGAGAACCTCATTTTTCATTTTAAAAACTGAGCAATACTCAACCTCAAAATACCTGAAGTACAGCAGTCACATCCAAAATAAGCAGATTGGAACCAAAGTTCCTATCAGCTGCTTTATGGCTTTGGAATGTCTATATTTCATCCATGAGTATAAAGCCACTAGGTACATCATCTTCTACAGGTCTTATATTAAAATACCTCAACAATTTAGATTGCAAATGCCTTCCCTTATAATTCCTTACCCTTTTTTTTTAAATCAAATCAACAAACAAGACGCACTACAATTCACTGGGTTGACATAATGTATGTTGAACAACTAGGAAGAACAGGAGTGAGAAACCACCACCAACTGAGGTGCATCCTTTTTACTTCAAAGATTTTAGTACTTGGCTCAAACGTATTTTCCTCAGGCATTCTGGAAAAGATTTACCTAAGGAAAAATTATCCCTAAATTTCAGATAGTGAGCTAAAATCACTCAGGGTATGGGTATAGTGATTAGTCCAAAAGTACACAGCAGGTTAGTGAAGGCATCTTTGTTAAAGGGAAGTATTAAGTAAAACAGGTGTGTACAGAGTTGCGTTTGCACTTTGGGTCATCTTACTTCACAGAAATTAAAGCTAGACAGCAAAACCATAGTAGTTACTGCTAATCATTTACACATTTCCAATAAACATAGGCCACAACTTGTAACGAGTTGTTGAAGCAGAAAAACAGTATTTCCTAGCTCTGTCTCCTTGCTTTTTTGCTAACTCCTGTGTTAGGGGACTGCTGACTGAGTACAAAAGGTCAATGATTTTGCAGTCAGCAGTGACTGAGGTGAGAAGCTGGGGTAAAGCAGGGAAGTTTTTTAGACATCCTTTGTTAATCATCATAAAGTGTCATCCTTGCTCCCTTTTTCATAGCCAGGCTGATATAGTTGAGACAAAAAGGACAGCTTTCATGCACACAGTCATTATTAGACAAGGGGATTATTTAGGATTTTTAAGGTTTGAGTATCAGTGCTATGCCATGTGGGAAATGGTAAAATGACAGAGATCCAGTTCAGAGACAGGCACTGTGCAAGGGTAAAGCACTGCAGCAAGCAAACAAAATTCACAGAAAAAACAACCTGATTTGACCCAGCAGCACGTATGGAACAAGCTTAAACAAGATGATGTTTAAGTACATTGGCAAAAGCTTCTGATTTCATATTGACGTGCCCTTGACTTGGAGCATCAGCATGTTCAAAATGTAGTCAGCATGACTCCAGGTTTGAGATTTTAAGAGTTTAAATACAATTTGGATTAGAGTTTAATCTGCTGTAGATACAATGTACGTTACGAACACAACATTAGGCCACAGAACTCTGTAATGCCAAAATCTGTCTTACCAGCTTCAGCATTCCTATTTCTTATCATAGCAATCACCCTCCATCCAACCCCAAAGGAACCCTGGAGATTTATCTTTCCTGGGAGCTATGTTGAATGATCTTTGTTAACGAAGTAGCACACTCTGTTTAGGTTTCTTGAATTGAAAGGGCAAAGGATGCTGCACCATCGATGTGCACTGGCAACCCTGCCTGCCTCTCTGGCCCAAGGTATCAAGCATTTCTTCTCTTCTATTGTGCTTAGGAGGGTAGGTTTTTCCCTGCATTACGGTGGCTCTCTTTGCTTCAAGTTCTCTCCATGCCTTTTTTACCATGTGCTGATCTCCCTTCCGCATCAGTCTTTCTTTAGTTGCCAACGTTAAAAGGTAAGTGATGCTGCTGTAGTTCTAGTGTATCTGGAATCAGATGACACTGACAGCCCTCGGCATTTTGAACCAAATTTGTCCCTGTTACCATCACCGCCTCTAAGGCCACAGTCACAACCTAAGCCAAGTTATCAAAGATCTACTATTTAAAAAGTGTACACGAACCCAGCTAATTTTAGTTGAAACAGGTACACAAGTACTCATACTAACAACTGTTCAACCAGCAGCACAGAATAATCTCTGACAGGCAGGCACATTCAAAGTAATTCCTTCTCCTGGCACAGCTGACATGTTTACTCATTTGTCCAAGAAAACAAATTAACTCCTCCAGTAGATCACAATACAAAACTGAGCCGATAAAGAGAGATACACATACTTCTAATAAAAATGTGATTATTATCTATTTCCTCTGCAGTAATATGACTTCTTGCATTCTGACCAGTCACATCCCAAGGTCAGTAATTCAGCTTTTCTGGAGCAGCGCTGAGAAAGGAATACAGCTATTTAGTCTCCACTCTGCCATTCTTACCCACTGTTAGTATCATCTCTTCATTTTTGTGAGGGTCTATTTACAGAGAGGGAGGCTATAAATGCCCAGTGAGAGATAGACTCCAGCCTTCCAGCCAGTTTTACAGAATACTGTATTCAAACAGTGTCAGATCAGCTGGAAAACCAAACAAATACAAAACAAGTATTATTGAATAAATTATCATCTGTTGAATAATGTGTTTAAACACTATCCAGACAGATGTAATGATTGCTTATGTATGGAAAGAGAGAAAAGCAGGTGAACTAAGAGATGGATTTGAGATAGACAAACCTTGAACCTGTTCCTTGCAAGTCTGCTGATACTGAAAAAAGTGACCTGGGATTTCAGCAGAAGAGCAAAATATAGGTCTTCTCTTTGCAACAACTACATATCAGCAATGATTGGTTTCAGACAGGGAGGTAAACTTAGAATTCCTCGAGACACCTTGAGGCTCCAGTCATCATTTCATCGTTTCCTGTGCAGAAGGGGAGGAGAAGAGGTGTCAGGATTGCGTGGCTGAGGTGAAGTCCTTCAGCTGGCTGAGAAGGGACCGCACAGGACAGGACCACGCATCAGCCAAGCCCAGGGCAGCTCCCCTTCACAACTGTGATGGTGTCAGTGGTATGTGAAACCACAACCACAGCCTGACATGATCACCAGCCTCCTAGAGGCCTTGGCAGAGGTTATCAGAGACCAACTGTACGGAAATCTGTCTGTTAACGGTTGTGGAGTGGTGTTTACTGCTGCTGTGGCTTCAGGCAAATGAATCACCAAATTCATGTATAGCTGCACTGATCAAAGAAAGGGTTTAAACATTCGTGTGCTGAACTTAACTGGTCATCAGTCCTCCTGGTTTTTCACTAACCAAGCATTCCATGCTAGTTCAGTAGGAGTCACCAGTTCTCTGTCCACTGCTTTTTCCAGAAAACATATTTTTAATACCTGAAATTCCAGGCAAGATCCATTCCCATAAAAGAAATTAAAATCCTAAGTACTGATAAAACTGCCTTTCCCTTCCCCCATCTAAGGCAGTTAGAAGGTGTTATCACCAGCACAATTTCTGTGTAGCACAGTTAGCTGACGGGTAGCTTGGTGATGTTTGCATATTTGTTGACATGCTTCTCCATCCTGCGTGGTTCTTGCAGACTGTGTTCTTTAGGATGTTAACATTAGCAAAAGATGTTTCATGTCCTGAGGGAAATGAGGCTTTGACAAGTTATAGTTTGCTTACTCACTATATTGATGTTGACAAGTCCCTGTCAAATGAATTCCTTCCTTTTTTTCCCTTTTCCTTTTTTTTTTTTGGTCAGAATGTCTTTTGTAAGTACATTCAGATAATTTTCAGGGCTGAATCAATGCCTAAACTAGATGTATTTTCCTCCAGAGAACTGGAATAAATAGTTATTTACACTTCAGCTCTCTAATGGGCTGTTTTAAAGAATGACTACTTATTTTAGTGTTGAGTTGAACAAGAGACTAAGACAGCTTCATGGTTTAGACAGCAGTTTTTTCAAAGCAAACTTGGATCACTAATTTCTTCTGGAATTGGAAAATCAACGTACCATGCAGAACTCAGCTGGAGTATCACTTATTTCAATTCAGTTTTATTAAGCAAAAATGAAATATCAATTTATTCTCAGACTGCATTCCATATCTAAGTTGTAAGTAAGCAAAGAAATGAATGTGAATTGATTGCACTTTTTTTTTTTTTTAAATACATAGCCTGCTAGCTTACCTCATTCTAATAGCACATTCATTCACATTAATAACAAACTCACTCAAATTTTTAGAATGCTTTTTCATTCATGCTTTTCCCAGGACATCTTTGTAGAAGAACAAGGTATGTAAAATCCCAGCCCAGTGAGCATCCCAGAGGTCAATGGGATTTTTATCATGAATATTTAATCTGATCCTTTTTTTTTTTTAAAAAAAAAAAGGAAAGTTTAATTCTTATTTGTACCAAATATATTAAGACTACAACTAAGAACAACTCCAAGGCATTGTTATTGTCTGAAAATTGAGGTTTCTTCATAGATTCCCTGATACAGTGCTTGGAGGACTAATTCACTTGCCCTCCTGTCCTTCAGCTAAACTGAAAACTATAATCATCCTTATTCTAAAATTGCTTATTATGCCATTCCCTCTGCTTTCACCATCAGGCTGCAAATAAGCATTGACCAGCTAAAGTAACCAGCTTTTGCTTAGCTTCATTATTTCCATCACTCTGCTAAACATAACATGAGTACAAACCTTCTCTGCCTTCTTGATTGGATATGTAACCAAACATGCAGTGAGTTATTATGTTTGGAAAGCTAATGTAGGATAACACTTGAATTTCCTTAGATGTTAAGCTTGTTGCTCCCATGAAAAATACTGTAAAATTCTCAAATACTTCTCCAAAATAGAATCTGGCAATAACTTTTGCAAAATCCATGAAGGAAACTTGCTGAACACCCAAACAAAAGCTTGCTAAAATGTTTTGGCTATATAAAACTCTGTCAGAGCACCATAACATTGAGCGAGATGAAAAGGGACACCAAAAGGGACAAATAATTCCCATTTCTGGTGAAAGCTATGGTTGCTGTCACCAAAAAAAGGGATTGTAAGTCCACAATGAGAGCTGAAATTCCTGTCTGGCTGACAGAAAAAGCCTGATGGGGTGAGTAAGGAAAAGGAAGCATTCTGAGGTTGAAAGGAGGAAACAGTACGAGGGAAAGATGTACAGTGGGCAGAAAAATTTATTGCTATTCTTCTGTCTGGTAATATATACCATACAATCATTTAAAGATTTCTTTCAATCCCCTACATTCCATTGAGCTTGCAGAGGTGTATTCTCAGTTTGAGCTCCAAGAAAAATCAAAGATTTTTAAGGAGATTTCAGACTCACTTTTACATCCAAGATTTTTCTTCTTGCATGGATTGTCCACAGCAGAGACAACTGGTGTTTGTAAAATTAGATTGCTTATAGAAGAGCACTCAAACAGACTTCACATCATTTTGGAATGGAATTCTTTACTTGCAGACCTCGTAAATATGTATCAGCTTGAAAATGCTATTTTTGTTTGGCCAAGCTCACTCAGGTTACATGCACATGGTTACACAGAAATGAAGATTTATACTAGTCTCCTGATTTCTGGAATCAGATTTTACTTTTTTTGCTCCCACTGGAAAGATTCCAAAGTAAATATCCATTCTTTCTGCAATGCTTATTCAAAATGTGATGACTGTTGCTTTGCAAACTATCCCACTGGAACCCTGTAAGACATCTGGCATTCAGGTGACTCTGTATGGATACTCATTATTGCAACCTAAATTTAAAATCATCTGGCATTACCACTTTGCTACAAATTTCCCACTTCGGATGTATCATATAATTATAGAGTAATTTAAGCTGGAAGGGATCTTTAGAGGTCATGTAATCCAACCTACAAACACACACTCACACTATCAAAGTAAGGCCAACTCCAAAGTCAGATTAGGTCACTCAGGACCTTGTCCAGCTGAATTCGGAGTATCTCCAAGGGTGGAGAGTCCACCACCTCTCAGGACAACCTGTTTCAGTATTTGACCACCTTCATTTCCTTACATCCAATAAGAACTTCCTGTGCTGAAACTTTTGTCCTTTAGTTCTCAACCTTTCACTGCTCACCTCAGAGAAGAATCTGGTTTTCTCTTCACTACAACCCCCCATTAGGCACTTGAAGACAGAAATTAGATCATATCCTTCGCCTACTCTTCTCCAGGTTGAAAAAACACATTGTGTGATTTGAAGGAAGACATCATTGAACAAGTAACAGCACGCAGATACCCATGATGCTGTCATGGTTTAACCCCAGCCGGTAACAGAATACCACACAGCCGCTGTGGGGAGGAGAATCGGAGAGAAAGGAAAATTCACGGGTTGAGACAAAAACAGTTCACCAGGACAGCAAAGAAAAAGATAATCATAATTATATTATATATTAATAATTATAATTACAATAACAAAACATAATGATAATAGAATATGCAAAACGAACGATGCACAACTTCCCACCGCACAACGACCCGACAACCGACATAGCCCACCCAGGAAACAGCAATATTCCCCAGCAGCGACCTCAGAATCACAAGTTCCAGAAAGCAAGCACGAGGGAATGAATGAAAGCATGAACGAATGAAAAAAAAAAAGGCCCCTGGCCCACCAACCAACGCCCACTTATATGGGGCATGACATCTATGGTATGGAATACTCTCTTTGGCCAGTTTGGGTCAGCGGTACTGGCTATACCCCTCCCAGGTTTTTGCACCTGCACATTGGCAAAACCTGGGAAGCTAGAAGATGCCCTTGATGGCTTAGCAGCGACTAATAACATTGGTGTATTATCAACATTCTTCACATACCAAATCCCATACTAAATCCAAAACACAGTAGCTACTAGGGAGAAAATTAGCTCCATCCCAGCCGAAACCAGGACAGATGCTCATCATATGGCTTACTGCAAACACACGGTTTGATATCAGCTTACGAAATAGTTACTAAAATGGGGGGGGGGGGGGGGAAATCTTACATTTGTATCAGCTCTGCAGTTTATTTGGCCTCCTTTAGTCTGAAGTAAGCAGTGCCATTTAGCTGAGCTGGTTTTGACTTCCTTAATTTTGAAAGGAATGTATGCTGCTGGTGGTGGGAGTCACTGAGGGTGGTCATCTTCCGCTTGCATTAAACAGTGTCTCTCAGTTCGTCCTCTTGTCTAATGAGGAAGACTGAATCAGGGAATCAATAAAATATTCACAGAACAACACTAACTTGTGATGAAGTCTGGTTCCCAGCATAGAAACCAACAAATTAGAATGTACAGGGAAAGCCAGGGTTTTTTGGTTGGGTGGGTTTTTTAACCGAAGCTACCAAAGATTTATAAACTATTATTCTTTAGCATTTATTTTCTTGTATCTGTACAGAATTGTGTGCCTTAAAAGTGATGTATGTGGTTTGATGATCAAGACCTTGCTTCATTAGATGAGATATTATCTTAGGCCTTGCATTTGTAACGAAGATTACAAAAAGACGTGCAAGGAAAAGATATTCTGAGAACTTCATGTTTTCAGTGACTAAATACTAACTTACACCCTTCACAGCAGATTAACATTTTTTAATGAAACATTCTTGAAATTAGAATTACTACTCTTAAATAGGATGATGTTTATAATAGAATGTTTCATATCCAGGGCAATCATAACAAAACACCAATAACTCCTTTTTTGTCCGTAAATGGAACGCTTGTCTTAAAATCAGTATGGTAAAGAAGAGAAAAATCAAAAGGGAATTCATGCAGTGGTATACAGTAAGTCCCAAATATCTGATTTCGTATATTTATTTCAGTCCTGAGTAAACCACTTGCTCTGGAAAAATCTGACTTTCTGAAGAAAGCATAAGCTTTATTGAAGGGTTGAACTTCACAAAAAGCTGGGCAGGGGATGTTGCAAAAAGCAATATTATGTATGTGGAGACAGGTAATACATGCTTGAGAAGTCTTGTCATAAGAAGGCCTTCTTATCTTAGCTTTTTTTTTAACTACCTATGGAATTTTTTATGTCCGACCCTACCTGTAATTCACCAGTAAAGAAAAAAAATCCTACGTAAATAGTGTTGGTAAATATTGATAACCCTAAAGCAGAATACAGTGAAATTTCACCTGTACACATAAATAGTTTGAATTGACTTTTTAAAAAGAGCTACTAAAGATTAAATTGGAGCTTATGATAAATTGAATTATACATACGAGGGCAGAAGAAACATACACTTGAGGAAAAAATATACAATACCCAAGAAGAAAAGGCATTTTGCTCGCACGTCCCCTTAAACAATGTGCTGCATCTTGGTTTTCTTGTGATTGTCACTTCCTTCTATGCAAGGAACATGAGTTTAGTGAAATACTCTGTTATTTGGGTACCAGCAATGTTTCTTTCCAATACATCACAGAAAAAACTACTGAAGGAGAACAAAAACTGTCTGAATGAAGGAAGAAAAGATAGTAGTTTGCTTACACGCTTTTCATCTGCCAGTAATGTTTTCAGTTAAGTCACTTTGGACTTAATTAAAGTTAAATTAGTTCTATTCATCAGACTGAATGGAAGTGCTTAATACTGATGTTTGGCTATACTGTACCATAAAAAAGGAGTTTTATCAATCCCAAAGAAACATTATTACGACCCAGGCTATGGATGTGAATGTATAATTTTGGCATTGCATGCATCTTGCAAGCTGGTTTGCAAGTCACTGTAGGAATCCAAATTCTACGTAAATAAGATTTTCCCTCCCACCAACTTCTACCTCTTCCACCATCAGATGGAGGATAAGTATCACCACATGGGTTCTAGCTTTCTGAAGACATCATAAACAAATAAAGTATAATCATTAAAGAAAACACTATTTTACTGCTTTTAATTACAAAGTGATGCAGAAATGTCAATATGTGTTTAGCACACCTTTGGCCAAGCAGGGCTTCACACAGTTTCTCCTGACCCAGTAACCTGGGGTCTATCTACTATACATCTTTCTGCCTACAATATAAGACAGAGTTCTTGTTGGTACACCAGAAATTGGATGAAGTATTAGAGCTATATTTTCTAAAATATCTCTAATTAGGGGAAAACACCCTGAAGGAGTCCAAGACCTCTACCATTTCCATAACTTGGCCTGAAATAGGAACTCAAAAGTACTTGTACCAGCAGAAGACAAAACACAGCACGAGAGCAGAATGAATAGCAAATGGGGTGCACATGCTGTCTTTTCTGCCAGAGTACGTATAAAGCTCGATTACATTTTAGGTGTGTGTAAACCTTTGATCAGCAGGCTCATCCCGTCAAAGGACAAAGAGATTTCTCCTGGGAATCACCATCTTCTAAACTGACATAGGCACCGCGTAGTTGTGCTGTCAACCATGCTCAGGGTAAGCGTAGTTACATGTTACTAGGATCCTTTAGGCTACAATTCTTCCACAATTTTGACACCTTGTTTGAGGGAGACTTAAAAAAAAAAAAAAAAAAAAATTAACAAAGCTAATTTGCAAGCCAAAGAAACGTGAAATGTTTTGACTCTAAGACTGTATTTTCAGTTAAGCACATTATAATGGATCCACATGTGAAAATGAAAAATGTGGAGAAACAGAAGCTAGGTTAATAGACTATAAAGGACAAAGTTTGAAATTACATGCTCTACTTTAACTCCGTAATTCAACAACCAACTTTTTCATTAGGGAAATAAAACAAAACTCTCGCAAACAGAAAGGAAACAATCCACCTTCAATAGTAAAGACTCTTCTATGCAACATGAATTTGTGCTACTGCATTTAATTTCTATACAGATTAAATGGAAGTAGTAATAGAGCAATCTAGAAAGAGAATATAAATGTGGTATTAAAGGCTGAAAATGAAATCTCTTTGTGTATCGGCCCAGTGAAACTGCTGTATTTTTTATGGTTTTCACTGAATAACAGAAAACTAGAAAAAAAACTTTTTAAATTTAATTTTGGGGGCAATTAAATAAGGAAAACATAACTTGTGTGACTGCAGACTGCTCATTACTGTCTGGCATGTGGAAGAGAGCATATTTTAATATTTAGATCAGCTTACTTATAAGTTTAACTTTGGATTTCAGTGTCACAGAGGGAATTGTAAGTCAATTAATGGAAGAAACACCTTCTGTACCCAGCCAGTTTCCATTTTTTAAAGCTCAACATGTAAATAACCACATTGTTTCAACTTTCATTGAGAAATAAAATGATCCAGCCATTAGAACTTGGACTGTATCCCAAAACTTCCGATTAAAGACATACATTAATTCATATCCCATTCCCTCATACATCAGTAGTGGTAGAGGCTTTTTGTAAAAGATCTTGTAGGTTCCCACTGGAAGCTCCATCACTCAGTCTTTTAAAAACCAGCCTGAACAAAGCTCCAGAGAGCACAACATAAGAGGAAATGAAGTTCCATTCAAAAAGGGATAGACAAGATTACCCAAAAATGAGAATTTCCCTCTGCCTGGTCCTGATCCAATAAAACAACTCAACCTGCACTGATCAAGACCTTTAAATAGATGCCAGAATTAAATTCTGTTCATTAGATTAACATGAAAGGTATATGAATACTGCAAATCAACATCACAATGCATAGGTTCCAAAGGCTTTGTAGAACTGCAGTACAGTTTTACTTTTTTAAAATAACTTGTATAAAATCTAGGCTATTCTGAGAAACTTTGAATGGTTTTTAATTTTTATCCCCTTAGGCAGAGATTGTATTCTTTTAGATATTACCAAGTGAGTTTGGGATGGGTTGTAGGGGGAAGCTGGGAGAAGACAGCTGAGAAAGAGTGACACAGAATAATAAAAGTATTTTTAAAGGTCAGTGAAAATAAAATCTACATTAAAGTTACAGCAAAATGTTCTCCAGCTCATCTGGTTACTGGAGCCTTCTAATGATTTTGTACCAAATGACAAGATCTCTGCAATCACCCAACCGAACAGAGGAACACAACTGTTAAAATCTTCTGAGAAATTCTTTAGTTCTCAGGATAATTTTAAAGAGCTCACAAGTTATTGTGCACTTCATTTATTGGGAGTAGGCACAAATGAACATCACCATTAGACCTGTTTCCCTGAGTAGATGAATGTGCAAACACTGCTGGTGGGATTACTTTATGCACGTAAATTTAATATCCATTTTCCTTTCATCGTCATGCACATGACTTTGAATCTCACTTTTTGCAAACTGTGCCAATAAAACTCAATCACATAAATGTACATGGAAAGTGAACAAAAAGGGAACACACAGAAAAATTATATAATTTAAAAATATGAACAGTCATCCACCTCTGCTGCTTACCAAAAAAAAAAAAAAAAAAAAATCAGTGATCCATGTTCTCTTGAATTCATGTCCTTACATGAAAACTTGAGGCATTTTCAGTGGGCTATTCATTGTTCCTAAAAATGGTGCTGTATTATATACGTTGTAAAATGTATACATTAATGCAGATAGTTTAAACCTCCATCAGATTTAATGCTCTTAACACCATTCTTCTAATGCATAGAGACACAGTTTACTTTTTCTTCCCTACAGTTTTCTTTGGTAATTTATATTCCTCAAGCACCTTTCAAACTTGATATCACACTATTCCTCTGAAAAATCTATAACATTCTTTATCGTGTCATTGCAATTGATATGCACACATACTGTATATAGCCAGCAGCAAATTTCTGCATCTAAGGATTTTCTCAGGGAATCTGCATATTTGTCAATAGACATATTCAGGACCCAATTTTTTCATAGCCAAGGCTATAGGCCTGTCGTGGTTTAACGCCAGATGGTAACCCAATACCACGCAGCCACTCGCTCACTAGCCCCCTCCCCGGTGGGGTAGGGGAGGAGAGTCGGAGAGAAAGGAAAACTCGTGGGTTGAGATAAAAACAGTTCACCAGGACAGCAAAGAAAGAGATAAAAATATATTAATAATGAGAATAATAATAATATATAAGGATAATAGAATATAAAATGAACGATGCACAATTTCTCACCACCCAATGACCGATACAGCCCATCCTGAGCAGCAGTCAGGGAGCAGGGGTATCCCCCCCCCAGCTATCCCAGAACAGCAACTTCCAGAGAGAGAGAGAGAGAGAGAGAGAGAGGGAACAAACAGCCAAACAAACAAACTAAAAGGCCCAAACAAACAAAAAAAGGGAAAAGAAGGGAACAAGAAGGGAAGTGGACCACCAGCCGACCCTCACTTGTACTGGGCATGACGTCTATGGTATGGACTTTGGCCAGTTTGGATCAACTATCCTGGCTACACCCCTCCCAGGTTTTTGCACGTGCACATTAGCAAAACCTGGGAAATTGCAAAATGTCCTTGGTTGTTTAGCAGCAAAAACAACATCAGTGTGCTACCACCATTCTTCACACACTAAATCCAAAAGACAGTAGCTGCTGGAGACAAAACTAGCTGCATCCCAGCTGAAACTAGGACAAGGCCCTAGAAAATAGGATATGCAATTTTATACCTATTTTGTATGTAGAAGCATGAAATGCAGATTTGCAGATATAAGCAGAGTGCTTCACTCTAGCTATTCATGAATATAATGCACACATATCCAGAAATTAATATGCAAATCCTGGCTCCCTTGATGCTGATGGCAGAATTTGTATCAACTCCCACAAGGCCTAGTTTTCACCTGTGATTACGGAACAGTATACTATGTTTCTGTTAGTTCAAATTATGAAAACACTGAGGAGACACCTAATTCTTAAACAACTTGATATTTTTGAGGAGCTCATGTCTTCTTTCTGACTGCAAATTTGAAAAGTTCTCTTTTTATAGCCCTATTAAAAGTCTCTGGAGCCTAAGCATATTTGCAGCTCAGCATTCTTTTGGCTCCCAGTAAATAAAAATGTACCTATTTAGTTGCTTATCAATGTTCAGGATAACTTGAAAAGATAGCCAACTTCTAATATGCCTCAAAGAGCAAGTAGTTACCTGGACTGTCCTTTCCAAGTCCTAATGTTACATGCATGTTGTTCCACTGGTAGCAGAGTAACTAATGATTAATATATGCATAAGCCACATTAGATTTGCACCAAATTATTCCTGTAGAGATGTACTCTGCTTCTTTGATCACCAAGTAAGCAGCCACACCAATAAAACAAATCCTGATATCATTCACAGAAAAGTTTGAAGCCAGAGTCAAATACATGCCATAGTTCTGACTTTTTGTTCATTCATTACCATAGGGTAATGAGTGACACTGAGCTTAAACCACTGATTTCAGCTCCGTGTTACAACCTTTCTACACTTTGGGGACATAAACCGTAAACTGCAAGATCAATATATTTTTTCCTCATTCTTCAGCTCTCTGGATCCCACACATCAAGCTAGATAAGACAAACAAAGTAAAAGCAGTATGCTAACGTGAATAGCAAATTTAAAATGTTTTAAGGCTGCTAACCTAAAATTTAATTTCAGTAAATATCAATACCATGCTTGACATGGTCAGTATAAACATGGCAGATTCACAGTGCTGCTTACTTCAGACCATCCCCAATAGATCTCTTGGGAAGAGACACAAGCAAATTCAATTATTTTGAAGTATTGATCGACTTAGTTTGAAAATCATCACATGCAGTGGCTAAAAATTTGATCTTCACCTGTATGAGGCTTAAGGGTGAGGCTTTCAGTAAGGGTCCATGGAAATCAGCTCTCTACCTTTCTAGCTATTTTAGAAAAAGACCTGTATAAAACCAGGGTTATTTTAAACTCCTTCATTCATAAGGTTAAAATAAGTCAAGACTATTAGATCAATTTAGAAAAGTATTTATTCATCATTCTTCTGTTAATACCAGTTCATCATTTTTTCAGGTTGCATTTAAATGCTGTAACCAGTATTTTCATAAACTCATTTCGCTTCATGAATGAGCAGTTTCTGCTAGCAAAAAAATATAATTCAGAATACCGACCGCTGTAAACAAATTTTGCTATCAGTAAGGGATTCTGGTCATATTCTGATGGGAATAGTAAACTACTAAACAAATACATTTGATTTATGTTTTTCTTTATACCTTGGCAGTAGATGATTCACTTAGGAATATGCCTATTGTTTTCTAAATCTGACTGAACATACCATATTTAGTAATAAAATTCTTGGTCAGAGAATTCAGCTAAATTATCCTATCATCTCCTTTCCCTTTCATTCTGACTTTTTAGAGATCTTCACAAAAGACAGTTATTACAGACATATTCAGGAGGAGGTAAAATCAGAGTACACAAATAAACCTGTATGACATACTTCACTGGGTTACAGTCTAGACCTTTCCCTAGTGCTTTGAATTTTTCAAGCACATTCTTTCACATTTTAAAAACATGCTCACTTCACCAGTAAGTAATATTATCACCAGCAACAAGGAAAGAGAGCTGTGTTCCAACAAACCAAGAACAGGAAAAAGAGAGAGCATGCTCTGAGACATCCGTTATTTTAATCACCCCTAGTTATACTCGTCTTTCATCTCCTTCTCACTCTCTCTTTCCACAGAATGTTACCACCTACTAATGTGATGACTGAAATTGGTCACGAGGGTGAGAATATACGATGAGGATGAGGATATACGATGAATATTAACACAGGATTTAAGCAGAACATGGAATAACAGTGATTGCATTAGAACCAGATGGGTAAAGGATTTAATGATTTTATTTTTTCTTAGCTATGTGAATTGAATAACTATTTTATTTTCTTCTCCTTCAGAAGATTGCTACATTCTGATAATTTATTAAAAGGGGAAGGATTGAGAGAAAAGATTATTTTTTCTACAACTTTGTATTTGTATTATAATTTTCCACATTTTTCTGAATAGCTGCATGTTGATGTAAAAGGCAGAACCCTTACTTTGAAAAATGCTAAGATGAAAGATTCAGATTTCTCCAAATCTATTCCTTTTTATTCCCTTGAAAGAACTACTGGCCAAATCCCCTCCAAATTTGCAAGTCTTTGCTATTACTTCGTAAATGCCATTTTCAGTAAATAAAAAATGCCTGCAAGGAATTAGATTTGAGGTATATGTCATCTCCACAATTGTCAAAGAGCACTTACTGTGATTCTGACTACTAAATTCACAACAAATACAATCTTCAGTTCTTTGTCAATTAGTCCAGAACCCATGGTTGTGTGAAATCCATGTTCTCTTAGAACACTCACCTCACTGCTGGCATTCATCTACATTAAAACACAAACTTTTTCTAAAAATGGAGAATTCAGAGATTACTTTATAAACTAAACAGCACAGTACAGGAAAAGCCAGGTACCTCTTTTTTAAAGGAATTAATTTTAAGTATTCTATATCTCAAAATTAATTTTAATTGAATAATTCTGCTGCAGCTTTTCTCAGAACAGTGAGTCTAAAATGATAAGTAATATCAGAAATATAGGCAAAACCTTGCTATAGATAAATGGACAATAATATTATGACATTATCAGTTTCTCATACCTGTATTAACTTCCTACACATATTTTCATCGTGGAAATTCTAGTTTATTACTTCTCACCTATTTCAATGATAAGTTTATTTAAATGCAGATTTATCTCTCAAATCATTTTGCTGCTGTAGTCACTCACCCAGCTCAAAATAGACACGTATAGACCACCACAACTTTTACATAAATGTCTCTAGTAATGGTTGGAGGTGGGGAGGGGAAGACTGGCTGAGTCCAAAGATCATTTTTCATGAGACTACATTACCATGTGTATTGCAATAATGGCCTTTAAATGAGCCTAACTTAAGGCAGAATAATATTAAATAGAATAATTTAAAGTCTCTATGAAAAAGGACACTAAAGTGCAACTGAAAACAGCTTTTAAATGTCTTTTATTTTTTAATTTACATTTCTGTGACTACCAAGAAGTATTAGACCTGTGACAGGCTTTTATAAACAGTTTTAAAAGTTGATTAACCTAAAAATCTTACAAGAAGTAAACATTCCTGCACAACTAGATTACATTTCTCTAAGACTATAATCAAGCTCAGCTTTCTTCTGTATGATCAAAATATTAGCAGGTGTAAGATACCTCAGGGAAGTACTATCTGTTTCCTAGTGACTCCTTCCTTAACCTCGCTATCTGTAGAGAAAGATATTTGCTTAGAGAGTAACAGAATTTGGATCTAGGGCAAGGAAATCTGTAGAGAATATATTGAAATCACTTTTGACTACAGACAAAAAAAAAAAAAAGGATGTTTTGCAATTTTTAACATCATTTAAGTTCATAAATCCCAGGAAGGACATAAATTTGAAGTCATATAGCAAAGTATAAAGTAAGAATTCCTCAGCTCAGAATGGTGTTCGTTTCATAAATGTGACCATAGTCAGAACCTTGATCAATTTGATTTTAATGTTACATTTAAATCAAAACCACCTCAGGCAGCTGAGTCAAATCACTGCTTCAGTGTAAAAAGTTTAGCAAAGGTCTACATAAATCTCCCTGTTCATATCTTGAAGTTCTCCTTCCAGGAGAAGGAACAGTCACTGTTTAGCCCTCAGAACTGTTTACACATTACAACGTACCGTATTCCTAACGTTTCTGCTGGAGCTCAAAACTACACACTACTACATAATGAGCTCTCTAGTCCTTTAGTCCCTATACAAAATCTAATAGACTTCAAATTCAGCACGTGACAATATTTTAGCACACTTAAGTAGTATGTAGAAAACTCCATGCAGTGTAATTCAAAACTACTACTACTACTACTACTACCAAGCTTCATCCCCAAAGTCCCTCGGGTTGTAGAATATTCTACGATGCATTACTTGGCACATTATACAGGCAGAGGCATATGCATGAAGGGAAAATGTAATAGCATATTGTACCATCAAAAACAGAGCATAATAAACTTTGTCAGCAACAATCATAGATGATCTTCGCAGCTACACAGTTTTACGGCTCCATTAACTTAAAATTATACTAGCTGAAGATTTTTCCTGTAAAGCATATTTCGAATCCACAACAATCCACATTATTTCTGCTATTTTCTTATTGTAAATAGTTACAGTATGTAACAGTAGTAAGATCACAACAACCTAGGCTTTGACAAATCATCGATTTTCCTAGACAAAAAGAAAAGAAAATTTACAAAGATATAGAAAGTGGCAAGTATAGCAAAATTTGGATAAAAGGAATGGCAAGTGACACACTTGCTCAAACCCTTCAGTGATGACATCTGGTGACATGAATCTGATTACAAATTTGATTTTGCTAAGCAATAGTTCCACTAATATATGAAGCCATCATACAGCCATATGGGGGCCTTCACAGAGGAAGGCGTGGGCCCAAGTAATCTATCGGTATGACCAACCCATGCTCAGCCTCCCCCTCACCTATTTCTACCAATAGAATCACTCAAGGTGGTGGCCGATTAAACTACCTTTGCTGTCACCCTGGGTTTATTTGAAAATAACTGCAGTTATTGACCTAATATAAGCAAAGCAATTACATATATAAGTATAGCAATCGCGTGTATTTTACCTACACTAACGCATAACCTCCGTAACAGGCTGTTCAACAGGCAGCAGAACTGAAGGCACCAAGTTCTGTATGGACCTGTATGCGGTGCCACCCTCTAATCCCTCCTTCTCCTCCTCCTCCTCCTCCTCCACCACATGCCCTTCAGCGCCTCGGTCTCCTGCCTCTCTCACAGGCAGCGGGTGCGGGGCCAGCGCAGCGCGTGGGCTGCCCCGACCGATCAGGCCACGCAGCCGGCCGGCTGGCTGCCGCATCTCTCAGCTGGCTGGCACCGCTGACACCATCCGATTGACACCGATTTGGATCTCCCTCTTCTACCCAGCCACCAATTTACACAAGCTGGTAGACCTTTCCTACCTTTGAGATCTCTACCCTCTGTCAATATGGCTGAAGCCAGGCAATAAGTTCAAAAAATATTAGTGATGAACTCGACAGCTGCACAGCACGTAAGCCTCATTTCTTAAGAAACTCGGCTGACACCTGTGCATTCAGTTTTTCATCAGTGAAACTGCAGGAAATAATACAAAACTCTGAAGCACAATTCAACAAAGAAAACAGGACTAGTTACAGAGGTTCCTGAATTTCTAAAGTTTAAGTAAAGCTAAGAGCTGAACTTCAGTTATCAAAAACATCAAATCTATACACAACGAGAAGTACCGTGAACCTAGGTAAGATATGCTGCTTTAGTTGCACAAAACTAATAGATAGAATTAAAGTGAAAAATGAAGCTTAATGTTAGCTAGTGGAGTAGCAACAGTAACTCCATAATAAAATGAAAGTACATAGAATGAAGGTATTATCTCCTGTGTAATTGTGTGTCTGTGCCGTATGATTGTGGATCCTAACAAATGTGATTATCAGCCACCTGAATGATAGGCATTTCGTCAATTCTGCACCAGTCCAGTAAACACAAGTGCTAGGAGCAGCAAAATTAGGAAGATGCAATAAAATGAAATGGACTTAACAGAATAAATGGTTACCAGAATTACTGAACCTATTATTCAACATACAAAATACTACCACAGAGTACTCTGCATTGCATTATCTTTCTGTAGCTACAACTGCATATCCGTATTAAAAAATATTCTGCACCGGGGACATAATATCTGACTTCAGACTAGACTTTCTACATCTAGCCACTGTGACCACCTGTGATTAACATGGTCAAATGTAAATATTTACAGGACAAAACAAAATGTAATCTTTCTACCTTGAAATGAGTAGCATGATGTACAAAATGAAAAAAAACAACCAACCAACAACAAAAAAACCCCACACCACCAAACCAGAAATTTGAATGTCCTTAGAATTATTAAGAATGCTGAATATTTTTACAGTCTTTTGATGCAGTGCCAGGATGATAATTTTGATGGGGAACTCTACAGCTGCACCTGCCAGTATTTCAGAAAGGAAATGGGTCAGGCAGTAACAGCTCATTCTTTAAGTCTCCCTTTTATATCCCTACACTAATGGTCTTGAGACTGTTAAGGGCTTCATGAAGGCAGAATATATTGCTCCCCATCACCATGGTTCAAACATCTTTTTTTTTTTTCATTTTAACTCAAGGAAGTAAACAAGGAAACATGTTCATCAGTATCAAGACCAAAACTCCAGACTCTTCCAGAAGCAGTACTCTAGTCCAGGCCCACCATCTTCTAATCAGATGTCTTAATTTTAAATATATTTCAGATAAAGCCTTTGAGAATAACACAGCTTCCTCACTGCTGACACAATTACTGTTCAGAATTGCCACTAATATATTCACAGAGAGGAAACTATGTTAAGTTTGAAACAACCCCTCATTTTTAGGTCTGCATTAACCTTTAAATTGCTATTACAGCACTGTGAAATCCTCTCTGTGCTAAGTAGAAGCAGTAGTGCTCTAGTTAAACTCATTTTTTCAAGTTTTTGCCTGCAAGCGTGATTTGTTTTATTTAGAAGTTTCTGCATTCCCCACTGTTTAACAAGCACCCACAGCTGAATAGCTCTCTCACCTCCTTTATTCCT
The DNA here is from genome assembly GCA_009819775.1 of Phoenicopterus ruber ruber. Lineage (NCBI taxonomy): Eukaryota > Metazoa > Chordata > Aves > Phoenicopteriformes > Phoenicopteridae > Phoenicopterus > Phoenicopterus ruber. The sequence goes on from CM020218.1 coordinate 46,985,323, forward strand.
GCTGTGCAAACTAAGCAAAATACTGAGGGTTATTTTATCTAAAGTATGACCTGGATTTGTTAACGCAGGTAGAGCAAGAATCAGCTGATCTCAAGCATATACTAAGAGTTTTATTTATTCCCCCCCTGCCCCCCCCCCCCCCCAAAAAAAAACCACAACAGTGAAAATGGTGGTGGGGTCTGGAAGAAAAATGGGCGAGGGCCAGGAAAGGTATTTACTGCACTAAACTATATTAATGCTAGTATGACTAGGAATTTAAAACCCACTTTAACACTCAAAAGTCAGGAAATGCAAAGTTGTGGTTCCCATAGGTGTCATAACTCATGCTCTTGCACACATGCATTATTTTGCATTACACTCTGTTAAATTTATAGGAACCATGTGGCTATGTTATAGTTGTTCTTTAAAGTATTAATTTGAAATTCTTGACTAGAGAACATGAGGTCATACAAGAAACATCCAGCAGTGCGTTACACAGCCACAAGCCTGAGTCTGTCTGGTCTCTGCAAACAAACGGAAATTATATGTAAAACCTGATGGTCTTTTGCTGGAGCTTGACTATACCGTAAATGCTATCAGACCTAACTAGCATAACGTTCAAGCAAGGATCAGCACTCCACATATAGACAAAAAAATCCTGTGGTTTGAAGTGCATCAGCTGGACGGGAGTTATTCAGTAGTAAAGGTAGGGAAAGACAAGTTCTTAAACTTCTACGTGTTGATATGTCATGAAAACTGAAGGATTGCAGATCTCCACTGCAGGGAAAGGAAGCAGTGAAAAGCTATTCAACCTTCTTTGACACAGAGGATCAAAGAAGAGGATACAGAAGGAATTAATCTGAAAAACTATACCCTTCATTACATTTATTGTTCCACATAGCTGCAACCTGCCTCAAAAGAGACCAACTTTCAAGTCTGCTGAGCTTATAAAGTTGTGTGTGACTTCTTAAGCAGAAAATGGTTTACTGAATTTTATGATATTTAGTAAATGTTTATTAACTTGAAATTTAAATAAAGGTAACTTTTCAGTAAACTCAGGATACAGCTTAGACTTCTAGTCAGGGACAAATAACACCTAATAAAGTTATGCCACACCAATTTTTATTTTCTCCGTCTTCATCTAATTGTTGGTTTCCAGATGGCATTAACTTCTGTTAACATCCTTCACAAACCATTGACTTGAGTAGTTTCTTTATAAATGTATTTGTTACCTCTCAAATATCAGAACTTTCTATGCCTGAAGTCATTCACAGGAAAGAGAAATATTTACATGAGTGGCTTATATTGTTTTTAACATGCTTTTTAAGCACATCCTGATATAACTAGAATACGTAACAAAAGAGTAACACTGATCTCATGTTAAAGCAGGCATAGCCACAAGCATTTAAAATCATTGCTGTGGTGCTATGTCATAGAAAGAGATACTGCAAATTACAGGACTTTTTGCTAGATTAAACACATTTCTCAGTTCCTCTTAGCTCTGCTATCGCTTCAAGGAATGTCTCAAGAGGCAGGAGGTGTTTTTTCCTATCAATCGTTCTGCAACAGCATTTGGTAATGTCCCACAGTTAAGCCATGTGGCACAAACTGTCCATTTTACACAGCTTGGCAGGAGGCGGCTGTAACACGAGAAGGATATCTTCAGAGTCCAGAATACTGGCACCATAATAAAAAAGATTTCCTTCAAACGGCGCTCTCCGGCAGCAAGATATGGTATCTTCAGAGTCACCAGGCCATGGTATATTTGGTATTTTTATTGCTCTCACTCCAGCTGAAGGGGAACAGCTACTGAAGAACCTCTGATTTTTCCTTTAGGGTTTTCATCAGCGTCTTTCTAGCCCTTGTTGTCATAACACAGAGAGGCCTGGAAACTAGAATGCTTCAAGCTTCAATAACAATGCAGATTTAACAACCTTAATAGTTGCACTTCAGAATTTGGGTGTTTTTGACTTGTGAGGTTGGAGCTCCTGAGTCAGCAACACTTCACAATGTTATAAAACGCTAATACTTCACCCTGCATATGTCAGCACTCAGAGAAGCAAAGGACTTGTTTAAAATAGCCCTGGTTGCCAGTCAGCTCCAAAAAGAGGCAGGCCAGACCTGCCCCTGGCATTCAAAACCAGGACGGAGAATCTGGAAAGCCTCCGACAGATGATACGGATGTCATTTGTTAACAGCAAGCAGCTTACTCTCTAGCTCACCCCTCAGAAATAACTTCAGTACCAAAACAACCTTCCTCTTCCAAATCACGAACAACCTCTAGAATCAAAAGCAGGTTTTGTCCTCAAAAGTGCTCATCTGCAATGACTGGTATACTTTGAGCAACTTCAGCTTCTGTTCTGTGGTCTCTAGCATCCCTTACCAGACTGGTACATAAAGCAGCTAGACCCTGGGCCTTAATGACCTTCAGATGATTTGACCTACCCCCACAGTCTTGACTTTGGCCTGGCATCAAAGAAGAGCATTTTCTTCTGATAATCACAGAAGGGGGAGGGGAGTATTTCAGCCTGACTCATCTAAAATGTCTTTTTTTGCCCCTATCAATATAAGATGTACCATTAATAATAACCTAAGTGACCTGAGGCAAAATCATGAGCTTTGGGGAAAACAAAAAATTCAGACGAAAAACGCGTCAGAGCAAGACAGTTTAAATAACTATGGCGGATGACCTATGAAGTCAAATATATGTACAACATGAGGAGTCTATATCCATAGCTTGGCATTAGAGGAAACAACCTGATTCTCCGGAGGCAGTGCAGGCCTGTAATTATTTAAAGTGTGAGGAAACTGTGTGTATTCAGCAACTCTGAAAATCAGCACTGGTGTGTTATCCATAGGTGACTAGAGAGAGTAATTTTTAGAGCGCAGGTTGGAAAACTTCCATGAAGTATGACAGTGCATCACGGAGGTCTCGGAACAAGCAACCTGCACATTTCCGGCATTGGCATTCTGTAAGTCTCCCTATGAGCACTAGCCATCATTTTTTCTTCTGCAATACCATAGGAGCACAAGATCATTTTAAGTGAGAGACAAACAGGAAGCTCTAGGCTGATAGACGTCTTTTACAATTTCTACCCATGCATGTAATGTAATCTAACTAGATTTAAAAAAAGAGCAAATGTTGTTTTACAGGCTAAGAACTAGCAAATAAAGGGAAGAAAAAAGACAGCAACTGCTAAGTACATTTCTATTCAATGTGAAAAAGAAACACAGTAATATACTGGTTATAAAAGGAGCAAAGAACACCAGGAATGATGCAGTAAAGTGTTTTCCAAGCAAAATTGAAAGGAAAACTGGGAAGGGCAGGGCGGTCCCCAGCAAGTCATTACCTGGAAAGATTTGACTTGAACCCTGAATGCACAAGAGCTAGCTTGAATTTACCAAAGAAATGGTTTGATTACAGATGGATAATGCCTTGAAAATTCAGAAAAAGCATAAAATTGGTAAACAACTGTGCTGAAGATTTTCCTGTTTCATATGAGACACTGCACTTGGATTTATAATAACACAGAATGCAAGGAAAGATGATACTTTTGATGTAGAAGTGTGATGCAAGAGGTGGGAATTCATTTTGCAACTCAGACATACATCTTCTGCCACTCCTTACCTTGAGCATAAGCCTTAGCCAGTCACTCCCGTTCACTTTTACAAGAAGAAATTTAATCTATCTTTAGTCTCCCTCTGTAAAGTTAGAGTAATACTGGTTTGACTGGGACAGTCACAGTGCAAAGTACCACACCATTGTTGAAAAGAGCCTGAGACATTCTTTTGGACCACATTTTCACTGAAATACAGAATTTCCTCTGCCTCCCTTTTCAAGCCGTGTGCTTAATAACTTATCCATTTCTATAGCCACCTTAGCAAAGTAGGAGATAGGGACCCTTGTGAATGGTCCTTGCATGCTGTTTAAATTTTATTTTTCAGTCAGTCGTCTCAATTACGCTTCTTTTGTCAGCCTTGTCTGTGAACTTAGCAGCATTCTCTATTTCTCTGTCCACATATGGCATGTGCCCTGCCTTACTTTACTGGGGCTCCCTTGAGAGCAAAGCCTCTAGGCATTACTACAATGCATTCAGCAACAAACCCAGCAGGCTACTAATAGGCTGTCTTCATTAACCTTTGCTGATTGAACTGTGCTCTGTCGTATTTGCACTCTGCACATTTGTGATGTCTCATAAAGATTCATAAGGGGGATTTTAATGTCAAAAGATCCTATATACTAAATTGCCTACCCACTGAAAAGGAAGAGTGTTTGTAGGTAACAATAGATTTTTTTTTTATTTTTCCCTCCTCAAAGCTGTGGCAGCACTTGAAAGGGCAAACAGAACACAGGAATGGATCAATAGAGGAATGGCACAGATGATAATTAATGTAGGGAGATGGCTATTTAAGCACAGCAACAGAAGCGGCATTCACTATGTATCAAAAATAAAAGGAGACAGGATTCTGAGAGAAAGAGCCATCAGATGGCATCAGCACTAGCTGATGAGGCACGTGGAGTCCAGTGTGACATATGTCTTTCCCAAAACATTGCTGTCCTCCCTCAAACACACCATGCAAACCAGTCAGAAAGTTGAGTTGTGGAATGACTCTGACAGAGGTAACTTTTGAGGGTAAATACCTTGCCTTTAAATTACCTGTGCAATTTAAAATCCATAACAGGTTTTTCAGATTATTGCATTCATGAAGGTTGAACAGCTGAAATTCAAAATAATTTTTAACCCATGCAGAAGGATGATCAGGGCAACTTAGGATTTTATGTATATTTTATATATAAAAACATAAAAATCTCCTCTTGACTTTCTTAAGCAGATATCCCATACACGCTAATCTCTTAGTTTCTCACCTTCTCAGTGTGATAATGAAAAGTCTGCAGGTTAATATGTAAATTAATTACTTGTATTTGATCCAAAGAAAAGAAAAACAAGAGTTACAAAACTAACAAAGACATGGAAAACCATAAGTAGAGAGTCGCACTTGAACGAACGTAAAAGCAAATTTGAGATAGCCATGTCAATAAAACCAAGGAAAATATTTTCAGAGCCATCAAAGATATGTTCTGTAGGTCTCACAACATGATGATTTATTAGTGTCAGCTTATATAAAAATAAAGGAGGACAACAGAACAAATTTTGATGTTGCTGCTTTATATTAGGCAATGGGTACCTTTCTAGCTGCCATTTCAAGGAAACTCAATAACCACTCTTAGCTGGAAGAAGTGCCCTTGCCTCAGACCATGAGGAAAATTAAACCATAATTCTCTGTCTTTCAGTTTAATCAAAGTCTGCAGAAGAAGCCTAAATGTACTGTACATGTTGGACAGAAAAGGTGAAACCACATAAACTCTCCAGAATCTAGGGAATGGAGACAGAATTCAAGCTTCTGTAAGTAGTTCCTATTTATACTTGGTTGAAACAAAGCAATTCAAAACATTAGCTATTCATGTCATGTTCCTGCACTGATTGCCACACCTTGTGAAATTGCGACATATCTTCGTAAGTACTCTTCAAAGCAAGGGGAAAAGCTTTATAGCTCATCAATAAACATGAAAGAGTAGTCTTACAGAAATTTAGCCATGACATGTTCAATTATTTCAGTGGAATCAAGCAAGTCTTCACATTACCCTTTAAGAACGAACTGAAATAAGAGAAAAACCTCTGTGAAGGGTCAAATGTTTTAAAAGCTTTACTCTACACCATGGCATGGAATACAAAAAGATAAGAAAAAAGGTACAGTCTTTTGGTGGCTGTTTCTATAATTTTCGTACAATATGTGAATAGTTAGTAAGAATTATTTTCATTAAAACTGTACTGTTGAGGAAGAAGGACCATACCTTCTGTTAATTACAGTTCTTCATAGATGAAAAAGATTATGATCATTTGTAACCAGTGATCTGGAATGTTGTTTCTCTTTCTTTTCAAAACTCAGACAGGAATATTTAAGATCCAAATTACCGCTTGGATGATACTTTGTGCTTATTACTCCCCCTCCCCCCCCAATGCTGTTAAAATTGATTCATTAATTTTTAATCTAAAAACAATTAATGTAGGATGTGAAAGGTTAGGTTTGAAATAAGGTGTGATACAAAGGGGATGGCAGGCACCCTGACGAGCAGCAGATTGGCTCTGATCTTTCACAAGCCAAGTGAGATGTTGTTGTTCTGCTATGGATGAAGGGGTTCATTATCCCAAAGATAATTGCCCAGATGCCACACCAATGAGGTCACACGAAACACGGCTGTGGTTATTGAACCAGTATTGGAGCTAATTAACAGTTAAGGCTGCAGGCAGCCATTTTGTACAGACCTCTACTTAGATGCATAGCTTTGCCATCCCGTTAACATTAACCATTTGCTCACCCTCTTTTTGCTGCTGAACGAAAACATCATCTCGCCTGTCAGAAAAGCAAACACTTTGGAGTTATTTTTACAGCATTAAAATACATCCTTTCAATCATCCTGCTCATATCAAGCAGCATCAATCATTTTCATCCCAACATCAACTAAAACTTTGGCATCTCTTCTTGTTTATTGCAGAAAAAGGCTGCATCAAAAATTAGGAGTAAACCTGAAGTTCTAAAAAGAGCTAATTCACACTAATAGGAAGCATGACACAGCATTTTAACTTTCCATCATGACTCTTTTTTCTGCTGTCTCTCATTCTGGATTATATTCCTTACTTAATAAGGTGAAAGCAAATTGAGACCTTTTGCATCTGGTCCTTTCAGAGACCAATCTATTTTTCAGCCATACCTGCCTTAGAGGGGTAGTTTAGTCAATAATGCAGCAGTAAATTCTACACTTGCAAACTTCTGAGCCTCTGCAGGCTCCCCCTTGATTTTAATGAGTATTCCAACATGAGTGCATACAGCCATCCAAGGGGAGTTCACTGAAGCAACAGAGGATTTGCCATGACAGCAGGCCAAACAGGTAGTTTTTAAATGGTCTTTTTCAGATATAATTTCTTCCAGCTTCTTCGACTGACATCTAGTATGTTGTCATTGCTTTGAAAAGCAACAATTGAAACTTGATCATTCTGCATTTGTATAAGAAAACTGAGAGGCGTTTCAACTGTTTGCCCTTGTGAATTCAAGTCAAGTTTAGTCTATCTTTATATCCAAGAAATATTTAATATCAAAAAATGTTTTAAGATTGAGAAGAAAAAAATGTCTATTTCCCCTTTCAAAGTTGCTTACATTTAATTAGAACAGTCAGAATAGCTTTCTAAAGGAAAGTGTACCATTCTAGGGGTTTTGACTTTTTTCACCAAGGGGAAAAAGTTTGGTTTTAAGCTGTTGTGAGACAGTACCTGCCCTACTTCTTTTCTAATTTCAGTTACTGAACCAAAAAATCGGTTATCTCAATCCTGAACTTCTAGCTTTATTCTCTGGACCATTTAACCATTACAGGGGCTCTTTCCCAAGATCTGTGTAGAAAGTGATGCCATTCCTGCACAAGGAACATGCAAAAGCCTGAATGACCCCCAGTGTTGAGAGACCTGGTTTCACCTAACAGCCAGCTGTGCCCTGCTTTGCTCTTGCCTGCCACTTGGAATGTTTTGCCATCCCCTGCAGCTTCTGAAACCCTTGTCTCTTTTCAGAGGGTTGGTGCTCCACGTAGGCTCACACAATACCTCTCGTCTCAGCCAACAATGTTAAATAAGGTCAGGTTTTGTTGTGGGGATTTTTTGTTGTTGGGTTGGGTTTTTTTCCCCAGGACCTTCTTTCCAGTCTTTTTGTCAGGTTTGCTTATCATAAATACGCATCATCAGGGCTAGGATTGACTAGCTTTAAAATTTGGGCATGCACTTAAATATGTGTATTATACATTCATATATATATACATATATACATATGTATTTGAGGGAGTGCCGCTTTGGATATTCTTTACTGTGACCTGCCAAGTTTTTCTGACCATATGAAGATATCAGCATTTTTCACTGCTTGGAAAAAAGCCAAAGGCAAGCAGTATAAATGGTTAGTGATAGCAAAGCAAAAATAAAAAGAAATACGAGAATGCATCTCTGGGAACCTATAACAGCTGTCACAGAATGGCTGTAAATGGGTAAAACCTACACTGGAAAGAAGATACAGTGATTATTTTTTCAGGGTGTGCAAAAGGATACCATACAATGTACATCTAGTCTGAGAGAACTCACAAAGATTAAGAATACCTATTTTGGACATATGGTAGGTAATAGGGGCTTCTTCTGGTATCTAAACCTGAAAATGACAGCTTTCAAACAAAGCCCTAACTATAAAATTGTCATTGCCTTCTTTTTCACATACACATGTATTTTTATGCCTATGCTTTTGCCACAATTCAAAGATTGATTAATTAGCAGAGCACACCCTGTGAGAAAGGCAAGCAACTGTTATCCAAACACAGGATTCATTCAGGCTCCGCTCTAGTCCCAGTCTTGAGACCCACTATCTCACTAAAATTATTCTATATTTCTGAGCTTTAGTGGTTCTGGAGATTTTAACTTGGAATAGAGAAAAGATAGAAGAAGAAAACAAACACAAGGTCTGACATAGGAAACACTATACTGACTTATTTAAGACTTTTAAAATACTGTCTGATTCAGTGCTTGTCAGTCCAACTTATTAAATCATTTCTAGCAAGAACCTAATCTACTCATATACTGCTCCGGAGTGCAAAATGTCTGATTCATAAAGGTGTGAATCTTTTGAAAAGTCTGCTTTTAAAAAGTTATTTGCATTTTTAATGGAAGCATTCAAAATGTTTTAATCATTGAAGCATTCTTCCGAAAAGAAATTGTTTGAGTTTAAAGACATGAGTATATTGGCTAAGTCAAGCTCCAGGTTTTAGATGTTTTCATGTTATTATGTATGACATTACACTACTATAATCTAATATTCTGTTATGGTGTCACAACACAGTAAAAAAATCAGAGCAACCTGATTGCAGATCAGCAGGAACACAGGAGCTGAAACGGCTTTACAGCATATATACATAAGTAATGTATATTGGAAACTGAAAATGTTGGAGTCTTGAATTTGCTTGAAAATGGGAGCAAACATTACATAGATGTCTCAGTTCAATGTATAGATAAAGAACTTCCAAAGCACACAAGCATACCAACAGGAATGAAGAGATTTTCAGGTTTAATTTTAATGCATCTTTAGTAGCAGCTAGTTAAACTGGACTTGCAGAGCCACAAGATGGAACTAAAGGTAAATACTTCTAACAGGAAATCTGGAGTGATTCATTCTTTTAACAATAACAGAAACGAAAGCCACAGTGCTTTGATGCTTGGAGACTAAACACTGGTATCCAACTTGATCAAGTATGCGCGCATTTTGGAAGAACCACTGGAGAGCAACAAAGGTCTGGAACAGAAGCACTATTTAAAGAAAGACGAAAGTAAGGCCCTGGAGCAACTGAGCAGGGGCTAGACATTCTCTGCTTCTGGTCACAGTTTTGCCTGCAGTGCAGATAGATACTTGTATTCTTGACAAGTTGCCTTTTAGCAGTATGATGCCAGAAGTTTGGTGCTTCTGCAGATGGCGAGATGGGCATTGCCTTTGAAATAACTTAACTTACAAACCAAGTCCACCAGTATAGCATATACAACCATTATCTGCCCCCGCTGAAGGTGAATGAGTCTATATAAACTAGAGAGATATCTTTCACCTTCCTCACACTACATTGAGATGCCTGTTTTGAAGACCCATCATAAAGTTGGCCATGTAATAAGCAAATAAAGAGGTGCTCTGTTCCTTCCCAATAGTATGAATATTAATGTGATATTTCTGCCCACCATATATATTAGATGTGTACATTTATTCTATAGGTGGCAAAATTTGATCCGATACATCGTTACCCAGTGGAAGTACCTTAATGACACCCTAAGCAAATGCTGAACACAGTACCGAAACACAATTTTGTATGTCTGGGGTATAAGAGTTTGTCTTGCTGCAATGTTTGGATTACAATTTTAGATTAGCATTAGTAAAGACAGTATTACGGAGCAGGACATTTGCTGCACAAAAAGAGTACTTAGAATCAGAATATGCAAGAAATTATACTGGCTTGTAAACTGGAAACAAACTCCAAAGGACTATCCAAGCAGTATAGCACAGCCATGGGAATGAAAGTCAGTTTGTATTCCTGCTTGGCTAGATTTGGACAACTTGAACAAGTACATGTCTATATTTATAGATAACATATTACACTGTTTGACATCAGTGCTCCATGGTAGCACACAGAATTTACAAATAAGGATGTACATTACTGCATTCATTTTACCATTTTATTCTGTGCTTCTTTCAGTATTGTTCCTGTTTACTAGGGATGTATAAAATCACAAAATGTTATGAAACTATTTTGACCTTAGTAGAACAGGCTGTTCAGCTGACATAGAAAAGTATAAAGGAAAGGTAGCTGCTAAATAAAAAAAGTAAAAAAATATTAAAATCAAAGTACAACAACTTATACTATAATAGTGAGCATAACAGTGAGCCACCAGAGCACTCTGGGTCCAAATCCTAAGGAAGCAATCAGTGTTTACCACAAGTTCTCCTTAAATTGCAGAATGGGGTCATGTGGCTGCTCTGTGATGGCAAGTGTGCAAATTTGCACTATGACCTAGATGGGGGGGTTTTTTCCCATTTTTTTTCTAGGCTGAGAATACTGAATATCATCTCTGAAATTCACCGTCCCTCTCTGTCCTCTCCAATTCATGCAACAAATAACCAACTATCTATCACCCTTCTCTTCTACCTCTGTCATATCTGTTGTGGTCTGGTTCTCCTACCCTGCTCACCGAGCCGGCAAGATCTGCTGACTGCTTTACTTGACAGTTAGACTCAATTTACACCATTAATTCTTTAAAAAAATTAAATATCTTTGCCTCAAGACAGCAGTGTCTCTGAATGTAACAGAACCTCACAGCATTGGAGGATTCTGAAATAGTAGGAGCAATAAACCAGACTGAGCAATTTTCTAAGTTTCCTCTGACACTGTTAATGTCGGGGGAAAAAAAAGGCAGAAATTGCATCTCTGTCTCAAAGCTCATTCCATGGCATCCTGAAACTACTGTGCCTGCTTGGTACCAGGATACCTGCTTCCCAGTGAGAAATTGATATATTTCCATCTCAACCTGTTTGACAGGTGTGCACACTTGAACAGGGTAAAGGTACAGGAGCAATTCAAAAGCCAGGAAATGGCAAGAAGTACTAAGGAAATCAAACACATTTCCATCCTCTCTGTAACTGGATCCCTACCACTTTAAAAAAAAAAAAAAAATCAGAAAACAAAACCAACCACCACCACCACACAAAAAAAGGAAAACACCAAACCCAAAAAAACCCACCCCCCCCACCCCCCCCAAAAAAAAGTAAACCAAAAACAAGCCCTCCCAGTTTTCCTAAACAGTGAAAATAGCAATGAGATCATCTTTCCCAATATCAAGAACACCACTGGGGTTTCTGAAAAGCAATCTGGTGTTCCCAAGTAACCCCTCCCTTTGTCCCCACAGGGTATCGTTCTTCCTCGCAACAGCAGAGGTACAGGGTACACCTTTTTCAGGCTGGGAAGCTTCCAGGTCTTTCCAAAACCATTCCCTGCTTCATCTTTATGAAAAACTCATTATGGTAACTGAAGCCAAACTAATTTCTTTTACAATGGCTTGGGGAAGAGAAAAGAACATAGCATCAACCACTGTATTATCCCCGGCACAACTCCAGTCAAGTTCCCTTCACTGGTGGTTGGTTCTCCCACTACCCATAACACTCATTATCATCTTCGAACCATCCTGTGCAAATCCAGGCTCCGCGCTTAGGTCACCAGTGATAACGCAATCTGATCAAAAGCAGGAGTCTCGTGATGGTGTTGCCTGCCTCGGACTGCCCTCCTTTCCATTTCTGTGAACTCTTTCCCCCATGCTCAGTTCAGAACAGAGCAGTGCGCTGCCAATCTCACTAACCAGTAGAGAGGGCGGATTTGGAAGGCTGTGTGTGGCACTGTGCAAACATTGACCGATATATCCACAGCCTGGCTGGAAAGAGGAAGAAGAAAGCAACGCTCAGGGAAATTAACTCGCAGTCTGCCCAGCTGTGTAGGCGCCTGCTGCCCAGGGTATGCTCCTCTTCATGAATCACTTACATTCTGTCCTTTCTGTTTTGCTACTAACACTGATTAAAATTCCTTTCCAACTCTTTTTCACCCTTCCTCCAAATCAAAGTCATCTCATAATAACCTAAGCAAATGATACCACCACAGGTAATCTTCAGATTACTATTTTTTCTGCAGACAAAGCTATTTGCCCATTTCATTCCAAGTAGTTTCACAGTAATGGAAATGCCATTCAGAGATGAATAACTTAATCCTTTCTCTTAACGGCCTTCCCTATCTCTTCCATTTGATTTGGTGTCTTTGCTGGCTCAGTATCTGTTTAACTGGTATTTCTTGGAGCAAAGACTTTATTTTCTAAAATATTTGTACAGTGGCTAGGCAAACTTATGAATATGCTTTTATAACTGCTTTCATTTCAAGGGGAGCACTGTGGACAAGCTGCTAATTTAAGTCATTACAGCCTGTCAACAAAGATCAGTTAACTTTGACTTTTCAGGTAATTACCCTTTTTTAATATTTATAATGTAAAATATACAGAGAAATAAGGGGAATTAACAGCACAGTGCAATTGCTGATTTTCTAAGCTCTACAGCAATGAGTATAGAGGACAAGGATGAGATTAGTTTATTTGAATAAAGACTGTCCAATTTCATTGTTTAAAATAAAATAAGTATATCACAAATTATTGGACGGCCTCATCTAAATCACATTAAGCTTTTATAAAGAGTCATTATTATGTTGGAATTTAGTCTTCCTGAAAGAGGACTGACTGGTATGATACTTTTATCAGTTGCATACATGTCTGTCTAGTGCACACTGTAGAATTTAGAAATCCAAGGCAAGGACAGATCGGCTTCATTTGGTGTCAGACCGCTAACACAACATTGTTCAACATAAGTAGGCACACAACAATCAGCAGCTTGTTCCAGAAACTCCTAAGGGGACAGTTCACTGTGTCTTACTTTCCCATGCAAATATAACAACAATTTGCCACCAGCTTATATGTAACTCGGAATGCCAGAAATATACATATATATGTAAGCTTAATAGCAATGTTTAAGGTGTCTTTGTGGATCCTTTCATTTTCTTGTGATCTCCCCATCACATGGGAATCATAGTTATCAGGTGATACTAGGATAATTAATTCCACAAATTAAAACTGCTCGCTCTGCTGCCTATCCCTCCAGCAGGCCAGCTAATTCAGATCCCTTATCTTGTTTCCTTCTGGAACCTGTAGAAACTGTAACTTTAGAATATGGGACTGTCTGGAATTGACAACCTCACTCAATCCAATGGCCACCTCTCGAGACAATCCTGCTGTTCATAGCCTTTATTTTCTATTGCGGGTACTTCTAGCCTCACATTTATGGATTAAGGGTAGCTCCCAGGATCCTAAAGTATACCAAGGTTTGGTTTGATTTGCCTTAGTTGCCTCCATATACATCTGCAATTCCCTGCTGACTCAGACATTGTTTTTTAATTAGGGAGCCATTTTTTGTCTTCAGTTCCTATTCGAACAAAATGTCAAAGATGACGAACCACACTTCACTGTCTCCATTATGTAATTTAGCAGGGTTAAGAAGAGATCACAGGCTGAACCCACATACCCCTCCAGTAGGCATTCAAGTATTTTGACATCCTTTTCCACCAAATAATTATGTATGACCTCATGGATTACACGTTACACCAATACTTCACTGCAACCTCATAGCCACCTGACTGGTGCATTTGCTGATACTACTACAGCTCTTTCCCATGAGAGGCTCAAGTTTTCGGAAACAACTTGCCAAACTTTAAAAGCTTCCTTAATGTCATTCTTTAGCTGAAGAAAGCATATGGCACGTATGACCCTTCTCTCATATTTTTTCAATCTTAAGGGTCCTTCCTGCATTCTTTTTCACCTATTATTCTAATCCCTCAACATATTACCAGATTTAGCAGTCATGAATACATTTTCACATCAACACACTTTTTTGCTTTTTTCCTCACTTCTTTTAAACATTTCTGTCACGTGTTTCTTTTTATCATAGAGAAGCAGCTTCCGCTAACACATTCGTACAGCTATTACTGCCAGAGTACATTAAGTGCTCCAAAACTAGTCACATATAAGACTACTGCCAGACAATCTTGTTTTTTCTTGGAATTTAATGCTTGCAGATATGATAGAAAACAAAACACTGCTTAAACTCTGTCCTGATTATTTTCCAGAGAGCTTCGACTCTGAATGGTTCTCTTCCAGCTCTCATTCTCCTTCTCAGATTATTTTCTTAGTTTGTTTTATCCCTTTACTGTGTATGGGCCAATAACCACTCAGCCAGAGACTGGCAGAGGGGGTCTATTTCATTCAGTATCTGTGTTTTAACCTCTCAGCTTTTCACCACCAGGGCCTCTGTGCTTCAAAAGTCTATCCAGCTGGCTTATGGCAAGATGTCTTTATGGTACAGCTCTCAGTGGCCTCAACCTGATTCACTAGCACCTGTCCCCTGCTATCACAGGTCTTTATGCACTGGTGCACCCAGTAGAAATAGAGGATTAGCACTACTTCTGGTGACTTTTGGATCAGTTTAATCGGGCTAACCATCTGGGTCATTTCAGCTCTCTTTCCAAACCTGTAATAATTACCACTTTTGAATCAGTCATTGCCAGCCAGCTGCACTGAACTAGAGTTCTATGACTGGCTCGTAATTAATTCTCTTTAAAATAATTGTAATTTCTGAGTAAATAACAACCAGGATCAGATGGATGAAAAGAATTTTCCCTTCCACCCCCAATTACAAGCATAAAAAAAATACTGGATGTATCCTTGGCACATCTTGCTCAGAACAAATAAAGTTGGAACGCATTATACCATCTATAACAAACGTCATTTGTTTATACAGAGCAAAGCTTTCTCAACCCAGGACTGTATCTTGCTCTTGAGTAAAAGCTACCTCCAGCACATCAATTAGCACAGGGTAATTTAATTTATGTTCAGCCAAGTAACACAAGGTCTTCTTACAAAGACGAGGAGAGCCAGAAGGAAAGGCACGCTGAAGGTAATGCACTCCTGAACATGCCGTGGTTGCAGGCAGATTTCGAGACATCTTTGGTTCACATCTTGCAGCATGTTCCTATTTTGATTAAAAAAAAACAACCTACAAAAAACCTAAGAATACTCATCAGCCTCTAAAGTAGTAGTCTATCCCTGCCTATAGTTGCTTTAAGTTGTATAAAGTTTTACATTGAAGTTTGTCAGCAGGCCCCTTCCTCTTAGCTCCCAACCACTGACATGCGGCACCTCACGCACGGAGAGGCTGGGGCTGGGGCAGCAGCGGGGTGGCTCTGCAGCACCCTGGCTGCAGAAGCACCCACCGCTCCCCTGCTCCCGGCACCTACACCCATAATATGTCCCGTGTGTTAAATTAACCTAAGGCAGAGCAGGGATCTGGGTTCCATTTCTCCCCCACACCCCTCAAACCAATCAGTTATATAATAAAAGCCATTTTGAGCAGTTAAAAAAATAAATATACATATACATATATATATATATATGGTTTGATCCCGATGCCCCCCCACCACCACAAAAACGGCGGGAGGCTGTTACCTCGAGACCTCCGAGGGCGGCGAGTGGGGGGCCGCTGCTGAGGCCTGGCCAGGCCACAGCGACGGGCCCTTCCCCGCGCGGCCGCTGCCTGCCTTTCCTGAAGACACATTGCCACCTAGCAACGGCATGGTGCAATCTACAGCACAACAGCAAAGCCTTAAAAGATGGGTTTTTTTAAAAAATCCATCCAAACACAAGTACCCCGCCCCTCAGAGGAGAGACGGGCCGTTATCGCTGGCTGCAGGAGTGCCAGCCGCAGGCCCAGGCCAGGCAGAGGCGCGAGGAAGGCGAGGGCGGCATGGGGCAGGCGGCTGCTGACCCTGCGCGTTTCGGACAGAGGCATACCCCTGCGTCTCACCCGCCGGCAAACCAACGTGCCTGACGTACCTATGCCAGCCGAGAGGTCAGTACCGGTCCCGGTGTGCCCTCCTGGTGGGGTGCCCCTGGAGCAGGGAAGGCCCTGGCAGGCATTGGGGCCGCGCCTTGTTTCCCTCAGGTCTTCACCCAGTGCTTGGCGGCTCCCAGCCCGTTGCTGCCGCTGCATCCACCTCAGGGACAGGTGTTTCCCTGGGTGAATTTGTTCTTACACCTCAATGCCTGGGACTAACTGCCAGGGAAGGAAAAAAAATGTGAACAATATTAATTCTTTTTTCCACAATTATAAACATGGGTGAGATGGTGGCATCAGGCTCCCTTTTTCAGCACAACCCAGTTAGCATGCTCCTCTCTAAGGTAATTTGGTGGCAACTCCTCTCCTGGGCAAATCTCACTAATTCAAAATTCCTCTGATTCCTTTCTTGGTTTCTTCCTTGTGCTGCTCACAGTGTAATGCCCTCTTGCATCAATCTGCTCATCACCACCTCTCTAAACACCAGCCAGTCACTCCCCGCAGCAAGACGGTGTCAGCAATATGGCTTCAGAGTGACACCCATCTCATGCCCATCTGCAGGGAGGGAGGGAGGGAGTCTGGCTGTTCGCATCCCCATCTGTCTGCAGTAGGTACAGCTGGCACGGTGCAAAGCCACAAACTTGTTGGGAAAGGGGGCCGAAGGAACAGGCAGGAACTCAGCAGGTAGAGATGTATTTTAAATGGTACATCACGATGAAATTATTATTTAACCCGTTTAACCGTCCTTTGTGGTCATCTTTGTGTATGAGCACACAGGTGAGACAGAGAGACTCACAAGGAGTATTTTAAAAAATGTCTTTGAGGTGGGATTAGGAATATTTTCATTATGCGCTCCCAAGGCAAAATATTTGGAGTTTTGCTATCCAAATTACTTCTTATCTTTATATCTTGCAAGGCTTTTTTTCCCACATTTTGCACTATCAGTTTTTAATAGGAAGTGGGGACTTTTGGGAGATCAGTACCAAATTTGATATTGCCTAAGGTAACTTGAGTTTAACTTTATCCTGCTAAAAGTGCTACAAGTTTTCAGTACCAAACAATGATTTTCATCAGCAATAGTGTCCTCTCTCATTACAACAAAATATTAGATAAAGGAACAGGGTGTAATATGTTGAACCAACTGTATTTCCTCATAAAGCACACTGGAATTATTTGAAGGTTTTCAGTGGGGAAACTAGCTCAGTAATTTACCCCTACAATGCTTGAAAAGAAGAAAGGAAGGAAAAAAAAAAAGAAAAAAGCATGCAGTTATTTTAATCAATAGCATCCTCTGTCAGCAAGGCACCTACAGGTCCTAGAACAAAGAAATGAGAATGCATTCACCGGGAGGCTAAGACATCTCACAGCCAACTGCTGAGACTGAAGTGAACAAATTCTTTCGTGAACCTGTGCAAACCTGAAGTCAAAATCACCTCTCATTGATTTAGGGTACAGTACTGTACATTGACACTAGCTATTGTTTGCTCTATAAACTGCCTCGCAATAACACACACTCGTACAAAGGCCTTACACAATTGAAAATTTTGATGAGTGATACGGTGGTGCTTAGAATTACCAAGCTGGATTGCAAATATTTATTTCAGTGTCTCCTCAGAAATGCATTGGAAAAAGAACATCTCTTTAAAATTGCGCAGTGGCTTCATTGACCTTTCTCTAATACATTTCTAGAAAGTGTGGCACTCAGCTAAAAATAAAATACCTTCAAATACAGCTGTGGTTTTACCCCAAAACTGTAGGTACAGTAAAGTTATCTCTTCCAACTGTAGAGAAAGTTATTTCATAGCACCCACAAATCCATTACAGGTAATACTTTGAGGTTTTCTCTTTATGATGCTATCTCACATTTCAGTACCACTTCACACTTCTTTAAATATATGGCCCAGAAAGCCAGACTAAAATATATTAATAGGGTTGAGATAATTGCATGTCCATATGCAGATGAAAACACAAATGGATGGATATATGCAGCTATTCGAAAGATGGTGTTAGAAGAAAGATAAATAACTGTAAACGCATCTACAAATCTAAAAGGTAGCAGTGTTGACAAACCTCACTGGTCCAAAACTACATCATAGCTATAGCATTGCTTGAGGTTAAATTAATGGTTGCTGAATGTGACCCTTCATTCAGCAATGCTTACATAGGAGTTTTTGAATTATCCAAGAGAAACAAGTGCTTTTTACATATCACCTTGAAATACAAATGCACAGCAGGCTTGGCTGTCACAGCAGGGATGGCTCCCCCAGAACTTGGCTGCAGCATTCTCTGGTTCAGTAACTGAACCAGCTCTAATCTGTCCCTGTCAGCACTGCCCGGACAAAGGTGATGCCCTTTCAGGCAAAACGCCCAAGTCTGACCCACTTCCCTCCCTCCGATCTCAAGTTCAATAAGCATTGCTTATTTCTGCAAAGCACATAGCGATTTGGGATGCCAAAGCCATATGACTTTGAAGGTTATTTCTTGTGACAGCCCTGGCCTTTCTTTCCCAGCAGTTATACACAAGGCACGTCTAGGCTGCACAAAACAGAGCAGTGCATGCATCCCTGAACCAGCCCCAGCATCAGAAGCAATGCAGTACCATTCTCACAGCACGCTCCCAGACTAACTAGCTTTGTCGTGATGGCTAAGTAGCACAGGGAATAGCCGCCATGATGCGGGTACGATGCTTCCAGAAATCAAGTGCACAGTCAGGTAGACACTAGTTTACTCCGAGCTAGTTTAAGTCTTTCCAGATCCAGTCTGGCTGCAGAGAGGATGGGGGTGCAGACATAGCCTCTGCAGTAACTGCTCCTTTCTCAGATAAATAGAAGACTCATAACCTTTTATTCTTACCTCTTTCTGGGAGGGTCAGTAAAAACACTGTGTATTTCTAACCCGGGGATGCAAACTTTCATCATTATGGGAGGTTGTCTCTCTACAACTGTCCTGGCAATTGCACAGTGTTTCATTGCACAGTGTAGATTCATTCACATCATTATTTTCACGAAACAGGGAGAATTCCCTGCACACTAAATCATGCCAAGCTTTGTTGGGTTTACAGAGTAGGGAGGTTTGGGTTTGGTTTTTTTTTTTCCTTAGCTGGGTCTTCATATGCCTTCAAATCCCAACAGACATCCTTCTAAGTAGCAACCAAATTATTAGCAGATAACAACTTATGCTTCATTAACATTACTCTGCAACGGAACAATGTTAAATATGGATCAGAGTGATTCTCTTGTCTTTTCTAGCATGACCTTAATTATTCTGCTACCATTTCCCAATACCCTGTTATACTGAAGATAATTGACTCTAGCAACTTCATGTCTAAACCTTCACTCTTCCACCAATTTACGACATTCTGTCTCATTGTCAAAGACTGTTGCATCTGAAAAATAAGTAACATATGGCAAGAAAAAAAAAAATTACCAAGCATGATCACTTATTTAGTTGTAACATTCTCTGGTGAGTTTATCTCAAGGAAATAAACACAATATCACAGCAAGTAAGTTATTTCTGGTCTTTTTTCCCCTTCAGTGCAAAAAAAATCTCTGCCTACCTTATTGCTGGTAACATTTTTTTCCTGTAGCGCCAAACATGGGGTATATTGTTTGATTTAGTCTGTATTTTTGGCTTGTGTGAAAGTCTTAAGAATTTTTGCAATGTCATAATTAGCTTGAACCTGATATAATTCTAGCCTTTTGATTATATTTTCCAATCCCCAAATAACCTTTCTGTACCATTCACCATGCTGTCTTTGGCAGGTGCAGGCAGTCTGTACAGATACGTGGCTGCCTCCTGCCAAACGTGCAAGCAGAAACACTTCCATTCAGCATTGTTTGATAGTAAAACCACAGTTCCTTTACTCATAGTTGTAAATATACACCTTTTCTTATGTTTCCCTAATCATTTAATGTAATTCCTCAGCTGTCGCCTTAACAATCACAGGCCACCTTGTGTGGTTTGGTTTTTTATTCGTTTGTTTTTTTGGGTTTTTTTGTTGATTTGGGGGGGGGGGTGGGGGTGGGTGTATGTGTGTGTTTTGTCAGATTCATAGGTACCTAATTTAGCTCTGAACCTTGTTCCAGTGGCCTTTTGTTAACATCTTGCAACCACCTATTTTCTCTAAGGCTCATGTTCCCCTTACAAATCATGTCCTGTAACTGGAAAAAATAATTTCTCCACCTTGGGGGAGGTAAAGGTCACTCACTCTTCAAAACATTTCTTATTTCTTCCTTTTTACGTAACAAACAGGACTTTGGAGCCTTTATAACTCACAGCTTCTTCTGACTAAATTTGATTGTTAACAGTTGGAAAGACTAAATGGCTTAAAAACAGCTGTTGTTAAAATAAAGCTATCTAACAATCTTCTTTTGTAGTAGCTATAACTGCTTACAACTCTTCCTCCTGTTGTCCCCCACCAGATTCTAGTGAATCTCAACAACAGCATCAGTTTTAGCTGCCCCATTTTCCCATCCTTCGACTTTCCTTGTTTGTTCTCTTCATGTTCCAGTGTCACTCAGTACTCAATCAGTGGAGATCAGCTTCCTCTGGTGATGTTAGAGAAACGATTTTTCCGTGTAGGGGAGGGAGCTATTGGAAATAAAGAGAAAAAAAAAGTATGACTATATGAAAATATGAAATTAATTAGTAGATATCTGAAATAATTAACTTGAATACAGCATTATCAGCACAGAAAATAGTTCTTATTACCTAAATGAAACACTTGATTTAGCTGATCTAAAGTCTTTTTGTAGTCAAGAGAAAGAAGGTCCTTCCTTGTGCAATTCAGAGCATTCAAGTGAGACACCATAAATCACCCATCAAGTTAGCCTTTTTCTCCTCAGTGAAGGCAGAGAGAACAGTGTTACTAGCTGGTTAATTTAGCTGTCAACAGCTGGTAACAGTGAGACATCCTTCACTTCAACTGTAAGGATATGTACTGGAGAGGAGGTGGATTATGGAACTTAATGGTGCAACAGGATTCACAGATTAAAGATGCTTGAGGTGATGCTACTGGATACTTAAAAGATTTCCTCATGGACATGTCTGCAAAATATAGACTCCTCTACACCGCCAGCCTCATTAGTGACACATACAGGGAACAGTCCCTGCCATTACTGTATTTTCATATTATGTGGGAGAACTCAAATGCATATGTCTGGTCTCTACTGATTTTGCAAGCATTGAAAGGCTGAGAATGACTCTGGGTGTGTTCCGGGTAGGTCCAGGGACCACAGAACAGCAGCAGCATTTAGGTACAGTGACTAATTGTTGACTTGCCAACCCACATACCAACACAGTACTGCTGCTCCCTGACACCTCTTTAAGGTCCCAGAGCTAGATTTCACAGCAAATACAGATATCTAACATTTGATCTCATTGTCACTGTTTTAGCAGAAATTGACAGCAGCCACTCTTGTAAGCTTTCATTCTTACTTTTCTAGAATTGCAGCATGTTGGTCCTTCGTTTTAGGCATTTGTGGAAAAAAGTACTATACACTATACTGAAACACTGCAGAAAACTTTACCATACTGTGGAAGCATGTGTCCTTAACGTTGTTATTTTATGTCGTTAAGGACTATTAGCCAAGAAGAATCAAAAAAGAATAGCCATCTTCCTTCTAATAATTGTCTTGTGAGCAGAAAATTTACACTGCAAGACCATGAAGTCTCCTGTAATATTACTGTTATTTTTGATACAAGATAAAACTTTACTAAAGTAATATCTCTCAGATATTAATTTTTAGTGGGATAACTAAACCCATAGTAGACGTATGCCTTCAGTCATAACTACAATTTCCTATTACACTAATGACATTCTTGCTAGTAACAAAGAAGATACTATTAATACATTGTAATTGTGTCACAGAACATCATTCATGTGCAAATCAATTTGCTTGAATCCAGTAAAAATACATTTAGGATTGGAATGTCACTAATTTAATGTTGAATGTATATATAAGATCTTTCCCCCCCAAAATCAATGTCTAATTTACTTGTGGAAAGAGCAGAGGCTGATTAACTACAGACAATTGTTTCCTGAAAAGATATTGCTCTAGCCCAGGTGGAAGAGTTCTTTTTTCTTGCAGGCACTATTTCAGTTATTTATGAACTTCTTTTAGTGTACCTGAGCTCCTGAGGGAAAGGTTCTGTCCAATTTGTATACACTACTTTGAACCCACAACACTTTCGTTTGGAACAAGGAGGCACTGCTGAATGAGAAAAGAGTATTTGAAAAGAGTCCCCTCTCCCACTCACTATACCTCCCTGCCTTCCGCTCCATCTTCAAGTTTTGGGCTACTTACCCAAAACTAGTTTCAGGTGAGTTCACGTCTTACCCAACACTGCTGTAATTTTCTGTCGGCCATGACAAGACTTTGTGGAATCACACCCTACCAATGGAGCATGAAGGCATGTGGCAGCACGACACTGTAGACTACCAGGAGGTTCCATGGACAAATAGGAGCAGATTTGGAGTGAAAACTACTTGATCCTGAGGACCTGACATCCACACCAGACATGGTTAGGGATTGTCTGTTTATTCACTTTGGACTAGCTCTTATCTTCTTTTCCCCACGAACAGAATGCCCATCTGTGGCTGGTGAACATTAGATGGCTTCTGGAGCATCGCTGCCAGTGTTTCATCCAAGAGGAATCCAGTTCATATTAACTTTGAGACTGCTCCAGGATGCAAACCAAAGTACTGTAGGTGGGGATAATCAGCAGATGATTGACTTAAAAAGCACACCCCGATATGCACTAACACACTGACGTCAGCTTAGCCCTTGAACAGTAGACTCCCTCCTACTCAGATGCATTCATGCTTCTGCCCACTAACTTTTGTTTAAACTCAGAACTAAATATTAGATTCCCTTTCAGTTAAGCATTGTCTTTTTATGTGTATATTTTTATAACAATACAAGCTACAAAGGAGTCCATTCTGAATTGGATCTTTTGACCGCTGCCACGCAATAAATAGTAGATAATGAGCATTTGGCAGATTCACGCTAGAAACCTTTTTCAAAAGGGAAATCTAAGTTAAATAACTGCCAGTCAATACTGATTCATGACAGCATAAGGATACTTATGCCATTTTTCATTGTAAATACATTTTCCAATGGAATGTTATGCTTGCATAACTCAGGAAAATATATCCCTATATTAATAGCCTGCATATGCAGTCAACTCAGTCTCTGTCTACAGGAACAGTAGATCCCTGCAGTCAGTCATTCCTTCCAACACAGCAAGGCCTGAACTGTTCAGATCAGTTATGCAGCTCAGTTATCAGAGGTTTCTAGGTCACCTTGGACACATTTAAGCAGTAAAGCCTGTGGAAACAATGGAATTTGTAGTGTTGCAATATCATAGCAACAAAGCTCAGATAATGTAGCATTCAGTATTTCAGTATTCTAAAATCAAAACTTGATTTAGAGTATCAGAACAGACATAACAAAAAATCAGTCAGGAAAGGTTTCTTGGCTGGTAGGAAGAATTTCAGGAAAGACTAGAAAAAGAAAGAGAGAGATTCATGTCACAGAACACCTGGTATTTGAGGTAGTTATTTTGGATACAAAAATTTTTAGAATTCCGTTTAGTTGCCCTTACCTTGTGTCCAAGGATAGTCTACACATGCTCACTGCAATGCCAGACGCCCAGCATAGAATCATAGAATAGTTTGGGTTGGAAGGGACCTTTTAAAGGTCACCTAGTCCAACCCCCCTGCAATAAGCAGGAATCATGGATCATAGATCCATGCCCTTTTGGAGACCCGATGGGATACCCTGTGGCACCTCCAATAAATACTCACACATGCGCAACCGAACTGAACTCCAAGAACGAGAGCTCTTCCAGACAGAGATCCTGAATGTAGGTATCTAAAAGTTAGTCGTCTATCATAGAAAACAGGGGCTTGAATCAACTGTCTGAATGGAGAGCAGACCCAGGCAATTACTCGGTAAACAATAATGTTAATATTGAATAACCTCATCTCCCTGGCTAACTCTTTGGAGTTTAGCGATATCGTTATTTTGTAGTAAAACTGCGTAATACATAGAAAACACCTCTGTGTAGAATGTGAGCCTGTGAACCTGTAATGTTATTGCCCCCTTAGATAATATAGATCACAAATAATCCAAAACTAAATGAGATTTGTTTTGAACTAAGTGCAAAAGGAGCTAGAGGTGGTAGTAGCCACTGTACTGTATGCTCCACGTTATCTAAAGCAGTTTACAGGTGTAAGCTTTTTAACATGTGACTTATCTATATTAACTGTGCATTTGCAGTCTTAGAGAAAAAGGTAAAGTTTAGATTGCATAAGTAGCAAATCTATAAAGCAGTGCGCTCCTTGAACATGCATCCTTAAACTGCACTTGGATGGCAGCATTCCCTGCCTGTGACTCCTGCGGCGTACCCGGGGAAGCGCTTATGGCAAGCAACTGATCTGCAGTTCCTGCGAGTCACCGCTCTGGGGAGACTCTGGACCACCAGCACGCTCAAGACAAAGCGGCTGATGAACAGCAGGAGCAGCTAGAGAAAAGAAAATTACTGAAGCCTTAGAGAAACTGAAACAAAAATAAACCAGCTTTCTAAGTCACCATCACATTCCTATAACATGTCATTATGCTTCAAATTCTGAAAGCAAAAAGCTGCCCTCCCCCCCCCTTGGGATACTCAAAAACAATAGAAAACAATGGGCCAGAACTGCTTCCAAATAAAATTATTTTCAGACTTGAATTCTAGCTCTATGTTTGTACTGCAAACATTACTAAGCTTCATATTCCGAGAAGAATTGTTAACGCTATATTAACTGGTCTTAAAAGTTAGCTTGTGTGTTGTGGTTCACTTGTGTTGCAGTAAGGCAAAGCCTCATCCTGCATAAAAGTATATACATTTATATAAAGATAAAAACCCAAACATCTTAGGGCTGAATGGAATTACTTGTAACATTAGAGGAGACATGTTAGTTAAGATCAAACTTGGAACTCATACATGCGTATGTACATATACACGTGTACACACACAGAGGCATACAAAAAGCGATTGCTGCTCCACTTTTTGAAAACTCAAAGGCCCTAGCAAAGGAGAATAAATTTCAACAATGCACAAACCCAGCTCAAAAGCGTTAAATTCTACTTCACCTTTCCTAGTTCAGGCAGCCACTATGTTACTTGTTAGAAAAGCAGCCTATTCTCACCATAGCACTTATGTAAAATACTAAATCTAGTCATCACCTGCCTCTCTCTAGTGTAACTGCAACAATATCCTCCAGCTGAATCTCCTTAGGTCCAACAAAAGAAAACGCAGATCCTCCACCTTGGACTTGAAGGCGCATAGGCGGCTGTTGCCGCTGCAGCTTTCTGCGCGGGGTTACATGGGCACCGAGAACTATTGCATTTGTATTCAATCTGCTTGCAGAGGTGTCTTTAATACCTTCTGTAACACATACACAAAAAACCCTCATGATCTCAGGAGGTACGAGCTTGCCTTTGCAGTCATTCCAAGTAGCATTCACTTTCAGACAGGCATTGTGAAGACCCCGTCGACCCCATTGCCAGGTACCTACAGACTGTTACCTGCTAACTCTGCCCAAATGCAGCTCTTCTAAGTTAGGGGCAAAAAGCAAGTGGCACAGCTGTTGTATAGTGCTGAGCATTGCAGACCCCAGGTGGACCCTCTCTATAAACTATTCTGTAAAGATAAATAGTACCGACACATTAGGTTAACATGCCCAGTTTGGAAATAAATGTCGTTTCACCTGAGTTAACTGCTTGCAGGATCGAGAAGTTTAGGAAGCCTGATACAGAGCAGTGAATGAGTTTGAATGCCAACATCTCTTTCACATTTGAGGGTTTTCATTAAGAGAGCCTGCGTGTTCTTCACAGACCCCCGTTTCCTTAGACGACATTTTATTTCCTTGCATTTCCTCGTAACGCTTCACTGACAAAAACTTGGGGGTTTGACATGATATGAAATGTTATGATTGACTGCATTCTTCTGCCTCCTTGGAAACCAGGGTTTAGCTCTTCTGAGAACTAAAGTGAAGTTAACCATTATGAAGCCAGCTACCTGAAAGTGAGGACTGAATTATGCTGTAAACGGTTCAGAGCTCAAAGAAATCTAAACTCTCCAATCAGCACACCTTAGAATCTCTAAATCAAGGGGGAAAACAGAAGTATTTTACAACATATTTCCTGTTAGAAATGAACCTGATCATTTTAATACACAGATCTCAAACTTACTTAGACAAAGTTGGGTTTTGGTTGGTTTGTTTTTTGGGTTTTTTTTGCTAGATCAAGGAATCACTGGAGTTTGAGGCTGTTGGGTTTGGGGATTTTGGGGAGGGGGTGTGTGTGATTAAATTTAGCATTATTTTCATCACACAATCTGTGTTGGGACTGTATCTTATTTTAATGTGTTGAGAGTCACTTTTATGAGCCATTTGCTCACCCTCTCCAGATTCTTATTTAAGTGGTATCAGGAATTCCCCTCTGCTGAAAGGAAGCTGAGCCACTTGCCTTTGTATCAACAATGTAACTTCAGTTTATGCCTGGAGCAAACACTATAGGTGGAATCACAAATTCACTGAGGCTTTCAGGCTAATACGTACACAGAGTACAAATATGTTGTCATATGCACACACAGAGAGCTTAAGTAAAATACAAGGAAAGAGCACAGCTGAAAGTTAAGGAAAGCAGCTAGACTGATGTTAGCGTACATCACCTGAATTTGCATTTAACGTCTAAATGGAGGAAGTAAACATCATGTTTAATCTTCTGAAGCCTCCAGCACCAAATTATCCTCTCCCTCTCTCCCTCTGCTTTGAAGATCCACTTGCAGTGTCACGTCATTTATAGAAAAAGCTATTGTAATGAATGGCTTAGCTGCAGCGTGAGTGTGGCATCGTCTAAAGCAGCATTTTACAAGACTTGGAAGGAAGCAGACTGTAATACAGAGAGAAACCCTCCGTTCCCCTGCAAACCCGGCTGCACTGACTGCCTGGGCCTGGGGACAGGGCAGAAAACTGCAGGGCCCAGTGAAGAGCTGCACATTTCCATACAATCAAGGAACCAGCCAGCACCATCCAAAGGGAACAGAAGCAGGGATGATAAGGAATTATAGGATGAGTGAAGGCTGCAGTTGCCAAGTGGGATCATTCTGCTCTGCGCCGCTCCCCTTCCTGGCCACATGTTGCTTTTTCTTCTTCTGTGTCACCGCTCACTATGGGAAACTGATCCAGCTACATTCTTTTCCCTGAAGTTGTTTCCAGCCATATCGGTTTCTGTATCTGGCGTATCAAATGTCTGTGCTAACACAAAGTGGGAACAGCTTGAGAAAGACGGGGCTGCCCATTTCAAAGGCAGCTGATGCTTGGATTGGCTTAAGTAACACTGTGAAGCTGCACATTGAGGGGTGGGAAGGGGGACGCAGAGAGAAACAAGCAGAGAAAAAAAATTTGCTAAGGCAAAAGAAACTCAAACACAAATGTTTTCCATTTAAAATGTCTAATAACTCTGCAGAAAGGGTGCACTGCTTTAAGCCCTATTTTGGATGTGTGAAATTTGTCATCTGAGAAGTCCTTTCTTCTTAAAATAGAACAATTTCTCTTCAATTATTTAATGCCCTCAAATTTGAGGGTTGAAAATGTATTATTACACTATCCAACATTCAGATGATGACTATAGGAAGAATCTGGTTTGAAGGCGGAAACTTTCTCAGGCTTATGAATGAATCTGCTAATACACATTACTCTGAAACAGAACTACAGCTTTTCTTTTTTTTAAACCTACATGTAACAGTTCTGCAGCTGCACGCGTTCTCTGCTTCCGTGTATACATCACAAGCTGTGCATACGAAGAGACATACAGTGTATACTGAAGACACTTGAAATTTGGTTGACATTATTCCACGAATCTATTCCTTAAGTATATGTCTGAACAATTATCAGTTCACAATTCATAGAAAATGTATGATACTAAAATTCCTGAATAAATTCTAGGAATACAAATGAGGAGAAAAACACAGATAAAAAACCCAGCCCTCATTTTCTCAGAACATTTTTTATTCTTTTATTCTAGCGGATAGCTATCCCACTAAAATAGACTATATTTTTCTGTTCTTAAAGTAGGTTATAGTCAACTGATACAAGTACATGAAGTTTCCTATTATACAATGAATCTGTTGAGATAATAAGTACCAGCTGGCTCTATCCCCAACAGCCATAACAGCATGTAGAGCATGATTATAATGTAACAGATTGTGAAACAGAAGAGATGGTTTCACTTGTAATAAGGCCCTTATGTTAATACAGTAACAGAATAGAGAGTTTTGCTTGTACACAATGCGCGTAGCAAGGCCCTTATGTTAATGTAGTAAATTATTTCAAAGGTACATTCTCAGAAAGTGTTGCCTATGAACATTTTTAGGAGCTTGATTACACATGCACACGTGGGCCCACTGCTGAACGAAGCAGGGCACTTGGTGACATAGGACATGGAAAAAGGCTGAGGTACCAAATGCTTTCTTCACTTCAGTCTTTACTAGCAAGACCAGCCTTTGGTAACCCCAGGTCCCAGAGACCAAAGGGAAAATACGGAGCAAGGAAAATGTACCCTTGGGTAGAAGAGGATCAGGTCAGGCAATACTTAGGCAAACTGTCCACGTGCCCTGATGGGATGCAGCCACAAGTGCTGAGGGAGCAGAGAGATGTCACCGCGAGGCCACTTTTGATAATCTTTGATCGATCATGGTGACTGGGAGAAGCGCCCGAAGACTGAAGGAAAGCAAATGCCACTCCTATCTTCAAGAAGGAGGACCCAGGGAACTACAGGCCAGTCAGCCTCACCTCAGTCCCTGGGAAGGTGATGGAGCAGCTAATCCTGGAAAGCATTTCCAGGTGTATGAAAGACAAGAAAGTGAACAGGAGTAGTCAGAATGGCTTCACCAAGGGGAAGTCATGCTTGACCAACTTGATAAACTTCTACAATGAAATGACTAGCCTGATAGATGAGGGGAGAGCAATGGATATTATTTACCTGGACTTCAGTAAGGCTTTTGACATTGTCTCACATAAGATCCTCATAGAGAAGCTGTTGACGCATGGGCTGGACGAGCAGTGAGGTGGATTGAAAACTGGCTGAGGATCCTGGCCCGGAGGGTGGAAATCAATGGAAGTCTACTTGAAGAGCAGTAATTAGCAGTGTACCCCAGGGGTCAATACTGGGTCCAGTCCTGTTCAGCATCTTCATTAATGGTCTGGATGATGGGTCAACGTACCCTCGGCAGGTTTGCTCATGACACAAAACCGGGAGGAGTGGCTGATACGCCAGAGGTTTGTGCTGCCATCCAGAGGGACCACGTTAGGCTGAGAAATGGGCTGACAGGAACTTCATGAAGTTCAGCAAGGGGAAGTGTAAAGTCCTGCACCCGGGGAGAAACAACCCCATGCACCAATAAATGCTGGGGGCCGCCTGGGTGGGAAGCAGCTTGGCAGAAAAGGACCTGGGGGTCCTGATGGACGCCAAGTTGACCATGAGCCAGCAATGCGCACTTGCAGTAAAGAAGGATAACGGATTCCTGGGCTGCATTAGGAGGAGCGTTGCCAGCACGTTGAGGGAGCTGATACTTCCCCTCTGCTCAGCACTGGTGAGGCCACACCTGGAGTGCTGTGTCTGGTTCTGAGCTCCCCAGTACGAGAGAGACATGGACATACTGGAGAGAATCCAGTGAAGGGCCACTAAGATCATTAAGGGACTGGAGCATCTTTCCTATGAGGAAAGGCTGAGAGAGATGGGACTGTTCAGCCTGGAGAAGAGAAGGCTCAGGGGGGATCTTATGCATGTGTGCAAATACCTGGAGGGAGGGGGTAAAGATGACAGAGCCAGGCGCTTTTCAGTGGTGCCCACTGACGGGACCAGAGGCAATGGGCACAAATCGAAACACAGGAGGTCCCATCCAAACACGAGGAAATGCTTTTTCGCTGGAAGGGTGACTGAGCACTGGCAGAGTTTGACCAGAGAGGTGGTAGAGAGGTCTCCCTCCTTGGAGATATTCAAAAGCCATCTGGACACGGTCCTGGGCAACTGGCTCTACGTGGCCCTGCTCAAGCAGACGGCTTTGACCAGATGACCTCCAGAGGTCCCTCCCAACCTCAACCATTCCGTGATTCTGTGAAAACTTAAACAAGCTATGCCTTGCAAGTAATACATGCATTTAGCAGGCAAGAACATGTACGCAGGCAAAGCTAAACATCATGCACAAGGAGTTGGCAAGCAGAGCTACAGAAAACCATTCCAAACGTCAAGTAGTTTAGAGGCAGATCCATGTTCAGCAATGAGTGTAAATGCAAACAGTTTAAATTATTTGACAAGGAAAGTTTTTGTTTAAATCCCTCATGACCGGAATTTGTTTCCTCTCTAGGCTTTCCAAAAGCCATTCTACTGAGCAGCATTTATACTTGATTTTGAGATCTTTAGAGCTACTCTAGTTTTTTGACAGATTTTGAAGTTGTCTGTTTAGCCGTAGCTGTTGGTACCTTCCAGATCAAAGTATTTTTTGGTCTTGCTATTGGCAACACTTACCAGGTCACTGTTCCTATGTGGCTCCCACTACTGAAAAGTATTTGCAAATTAATTTTTTTCTTCTAAAGGCAACGACCGAGTAGTCAAGTGGAACACCAGCTTGGGAGCAAAGCTAGTGGGAACATTGGCCTGTTTGCCAAATGTCTGCATACCAGCCCTCATCCAAGATGGCCTGCTGACCGCCAAGAAACATTCAGTGACAAACTTGTGGCTGATAGATCAAGTTGAAAACAGCCACCTGCTGTCAGCTTGCATGATTTTGTTTTTCTAAACAAGGCTCACAGCATTTGGTGCATGTTTTTTCCAAAAAGCTCCAGTGCCCAGATTTTTGCTTCCCAGTTCTGATATTATAACAAAGCAGCTTGAAATATGCTTAATAGCATGTTTTGCAGAAGGCAACTGCTTCCCCAAGCATTTAGTTTTTACTAAAGAAAATCCGTAAATTTTGATAACCCTAATGATGTGTCTAAGACACTACTCTACATTCCTGAATAACCAAAATTTTCTACACTATATTGTACTCACATACAGCTCCCATCTCTTTGAAACATGACAGCATGCCTGGGATGTGTAACAAGTGCTCTTATGACATACAGAAAATTGTAGGAGAAAGGTTATTGGGCTTCAAATGTCAGAAAATCCACGCAGGAAACAAGAATAAAAGAAAAATTCAAGTTTTTTGTTTCCCACTCTTCTTTTCAGTTGCTGTCCCATTTTTAAGTTGTATCTTTTGATACTGGTGCAGTAACAGCACCCTACATAGATCCCTACCATGACCGAAAAGTTCAAACTGCATATGGCCTGCAGTTGCACAGTAATGAATTTATAATGAAAAGTCAATGTAACTGAAATAAGTTTGGAAATACGAGTATTTTCTTCCAGAAAAGAGACCTAAGTTCAAGAGACTACTCATTAGCTAGCGATGGTATTTTCCTGTGATAGCAGTACGTTTTTGATGCGGTAAGGTTTGGACACACACACAGAGGTTCCTGTAAACCCTTGCAAAGAGCAATTTCACTCACTCGACTCAGGTCACAGGCTTCATCTTCAGAGCAACATTCTCCAAATGTAAACAGGATACATGTGCTCCCAGAACTGGGGCTTGAAAGTAGACTACTCGAAATGCAGTAATAAAGATGTTGAAGTTGGATTCTTGATTTATAACAGTTTAAGTAGGATTACACAGTTTAGAGCATCACATTCTCATCTCTTCCATTCTCGTTGGACAAGAGCTCAGGGCTGGCTCATGATCACAATATACTTTTTAAAAAAACCCAACCCAACAAGAACAAAGATAAAAACAAACTGAAGTCCCCTGCAATTCCAGCATCTCTGAAATTTACTCTACAGTAAAAGGTACCTCTTCAACATACAAGTGGCTACCGTGTGTGGATAGCATACTATTTTCTAAAAATCCAGCTGTTCTTCTAGTCTTGTTTCCACCTTAGGAGGAGATTCCATTTTCTTCACAAAACTATTACTTTAAAATCAAAGGATTTTGCAGCAGCACCTTTGGGGCGAAATTAAAAAAAAAAAAAAAAAGGAAAAAAAAAAGCTAAGAAATCATCTCGGGATTTTTTAGGCAGAGACATGCAACACTTTGACAAGCATAGAAATCAAAATACGCTTTTCAGGCATCCCCAGAAAGCGCAGTACCGCACAGTCAGCACACGAGGTCTCTGGCACACACAGAGACTCATCCCTCCACCTTTCCTCATACATAGATCACTAAAAACAGCATTTCACAGGTTAGCTTTGAAATCTGGGACCTCTCCCCGAAACAGCTAGGCCCACGTAAGCAAGGTGCCAAGCCCTTAAGCTGCAAGTAGTGCAGAAAAGAAATGGAAAGCTGACATTTCTTTGAAGCGTTATTATAAAACACACACGTGGGAAGCACTGCTGCACTTCAGCCGCCGGCACGTAGGGACATCCCCGGAGCAGTCACGCTCTCATTGCTCACGGTCCTCGAGCTGCCTTCCTCCTCGTCCTGCCTTGCCCTCTCTGACTCTACACAACGGTATCACCTGCTTGTAATATAACATTAGCACGCTCCTGTCGGAGCACATTGCAATACTCGGGCACAAACTGGTATCAGGAACGTTAGGAATACAGCCTTGATCTCCCCATTTCTCTTTGTGACTTGTTCAAATACAGTTTCTCCGTGCTTTGTTATCCCATCCATATTATTCTCCACATGTTTTCTAGATGTCTTAAAATGGTAGCACACACCTTGCGTACAGGTAAGAACCTGATCTTCTGTCTCCATGTCAGACTCGATGATCTTAAAGGTCTCTTCCAACCTCAGCTATTCTATGATTCTATGTAGATGACAGTCAAAGGAGGCAACAAACACGCTAAACATACTGTGCTTGCCTTAAGCCTTGTTTGTCCCAGCGCTTTACTCATCTGTAAATATGTTGCAGGCATAGATGGTTTATTACTTACTGCGTCTTAGATGAAAGAGAGACCTGAAAAAAGCTCAAAGTAATGATTAGCAGGCAGAATCAGGCTGTCAACTCATAAACACAATTTATTTTCATGAATACAGGTATTTTGATTTTAAAGCACAACATTTCAGAACTGTTATCTTCAGCTATTAATTCCCATTACATATTTTAAGTAGTAATTTTCTCATATTATTTTTATACTCTATTCTCTGAATTGTACTTTGTATTAGTTTGAATTACTTCTATCAGTCATTTAAGGCAAGAAATGAGATCAGTAAACAAAAGACATCTAATCTCATCTGATTGACGTCTCTAGCACTAATGGCCAGCGAAAGAACTGCTGCCACTCTGTCTTGCAAAACTAAGTGCATTCAAGATTTTTGTGTGCGTATTACCCATGCTCCGCATGCTTGTGGTTTGGCCAGGACGTGCGTATACCTAAAAGATTACTGAGAGAAGGTCAGATCAGCGTGATGTCCATTCTGTGGTTTGGACTAATTACCTTCCTTGGACATTTTTCTCCGTGGACTGAAACATGCTACCTTGTAACGAAAAGCTGGAAGCACTAAGGTCATTATTCGCAACAGCTAAAAGGTGAGGACTGAAATAAGCGTTATATTTGTTCACGTTCTCCAGACGGTTACAACAATAGCAGTCTTAGTCATTCCATCACTATTCTTCTTCCTTAAGTAAGGATGAAGAGGTCAATAAATTTAACTGAACTCTTATCTTTGAAAAACACAATTTATTGTGATAAGAATAAATGCTATGTCATCAGCATGCAGTATTCTATTAAGTACATATTTTTAGCAAATTTGTGAAAGGTATTGATTGGGAACATCTGGCCAATTCCATGTTTCTAAAATGCCAGCACATTTAATTTATAAAATAATATTTCAGGTGAAAGAAGGTGACCTTCACTGAGCAAGCAGTGTTTTTTAAACTATTTAAGTGTGCATCTATAATTTAAGAAATCTGCAGAGAAATGGGCGGGGTTTTTTGGGTTTTTTTGGTTTTTTTTACCTTGGCAATGCAGAGCATGCTTCAAGAAAGATAAAAATTTTTGTTAGGGAAATAAGAGTTATCCACTGGTATTATTTTATAAATGCATACTGCCTTTCTCAGCGGTCTAAATTAAACATCCAAATTTGAGGTAGTAAGTGAAGGTAAACAGTGGGGAGGGACCGGAATGAAGGGCAGATTGCACTGTTGCAATGCAGCGAAAGCTCATATGTGAAACAAATATTGGTATAGGCTAAATTTACAAAGATTGCAAGATATACAGCTGAAAGGAGAAGGAAAGCAGTAAAATAATGTATAAAACATTAACCTCCAACCCCCAAACTTCCAAACAGCAGCAACAGCAATTTATTTGACGATCCTAGGTGAATAATCAAAAGAACGCCACTGATCACTAGGCTAAGTCAGCCGTACGCCCTTGTCTCCACAAGGACAGAAAGCAGGCAGGGATTCACAGCACACGGAAAGTGGGACAGCCCGCAAGAGAGCCGTCAGCCCATCCAGCCACAGGAACTTGAACTACGGTCAAGCAGCTCATTCGGATGGAGGGGGGACATGACCGCTTTCAGGAGGCCAGCAATTTGCATTTTTCCCCTTTTCATTTATGCGTGCCTTTTATTTATGCAGACTTTCAGAGCATCAGGAATCTGCAGAAGCTCAGGCTTCAACCACGATGCTGTTCTGTAGTGACCCACACCAAGAGGCAACCGTCATAAATGCCCACAGGGACTGAGGGCAGGACCTTCTCAGCTACAGAGCGCAGAGCGCTCCGGAGTGAACTAAACTGGGACTTTCTGCTGTGGAAAAAGTACACACCAAATCATGTAGCCATTGGGATGGCTCACTACAACGAAATATGATACAGGTCTACATCTTAATGAAACAGTGTTAGAACTGAAACATTGGATAATATAGCTGCAATACCGGGGAGCAGGACGGAGGAATTAAAGGTAGATGACCTAATTGAAAGAAGTATAACTTTTGCTTATAGAAATCTTGTTTAAAAACCATAGCATTATTGGTTTTCCATTGATTACCAACAAGCATGTTTCTTCACAGTATAAAGCGTTGAGAATGCCAGCTACGCACCTAGTCACGCACTTCTCCGTTTGGCAAAGGCTGGAAGTATGGACTAAGGAAACCCTAGTAGCTATCCGCAGCAGAAACAATTGCAAATCTGTGCTACTCAGTATCCCAGCCATAAAAATAATTCCTTCAGGAACATCTTGTCAGGACAACCAGTATCAGTATGCGGTAAGGAAGATTGTTTTAAGAAAATAATCAGCAAAGATGACATTACAGTACGGGCTGCCACGAGAAACTGTAAGTTCTTCAGGCACTTGTGAATTGCATGAAAAATTAAGAATTATAACAGTACAAGCCAGGACTTCGCAGGATACAGGAAAATCAACATTTTCTTTCATAGCCATCTGTCTGCATGCTGAGATGCATCCTCAAGAGAAAATGTCCAGCTTGTTGGCCAAAGACACTAACTGCTGCAAATGAAAGTATGCCCAAGAAAAGCCCATCTTAAGTGTCAAGTGTATCTTGTGCATACAGCATTAGTGTGCTTCAAAACAAGAAAAAAATTGTTTGTGACACTTGGACTAGCACCAGATGCAAAGAGGAGCAGAATATCAGCACATCAGCAGGCAGCAAATGCATTCAGCTGCAATGATTTCTTTAGTAGTATGCAGAAGAAGAAAGTGAAATTTCAGCCAAAGCTATTAAAATTACGAGGACACAATCATCAGGCCAACACTACAACCAAGGACAAGTTTACAACTAAGAAAGGAATAAAGGCTGACACTGCAGGTACTACAAAACCACCACATACTCCTGATTTCATGCAAATTCAGAAACCTCAAGGACCCTAAACCCGAAACAAAAAATTCGAACAATAGTTAGGCAAGAAAAAACAAACAAACAAACAAAAGTACTAAGAGCAAACAATGTACTGTGACATCCCAGCAGCTTTGAGGACTGCAAGGATTTAAAAAGACACAGAGTGTGCAACACCTACCTCGGGAAGAACTCATTGCACTCAAAGAAAAAACAAATCCTGGAAAACAAAGGCAAAATTGCTGAAATTAGACACTTAGACTCCAGACCAGTAGTTGTAAGGACACCAAAACAACGTCTGCATCAGGTCCAAGCAATTTAAACAAACACTAAACCAACTCATCCCGTTAGTGACAATTACAGACAGTATCACTTGACTGAATAGAGTAACTCAGTCTCTGCAAGTGTACCGACAGTTTGAAAATTATATTTGTGCACAGTGTATCAGCCAGATGCGCAAATAGGCCTTTAAGGGAGCCTTGCCCACAAGTGATGACATTTTTATGTCCCTAATGCAAAGATAACATGAAAGAAGCTGTAGCCACAACCTTCAAATGCCTGCCAGAAATACTTGGGAAAGTGAAATGAAAATTGGCCGCAATAGTACCTACAGGACACTTGCTGACCTCCGCAAGCCTTAGTCCAATCCCCTAAGGGAAAAGGGTGATACTAACTGCCTAAAGACATCACTTCAGCTGCTCAGAAACTATCAGAATTTGTAAACTACTCCGTACTAACTGAAATTGCAACATTGCATCCCACCTACATGTCACAAGAAAAGAAGTAGGATGCATCCAGTTGGCTCCTTAACCCCAGTAGCTCTGCAGCATAAGCAACCATGAACTAGAAGCAATCTTCAATGAATTACAGAAGATACAGGGAGACTTCAAAAACATTAAATAAGCCTGTGACATGACAGTTTCCATAAAGAGAACCAAAAAGATCCAAACACAAAGCTACACCAAAAAAGAGTGCCTATGCTGACCACTCTGGAAAGCCAGCCACTTGAAGAGCAAGTGCCAGAATGGAGACATCCCAACCAACAAATGTTGTAATATACAAAGTGAAGGTAGTTCAGTCCTGTACAGGTCAGTAACAACAGATCTCCAACATCATTTTGGAAAGAAACACATTTTTATAGAAAATGTATATTGGTCAAACACGATTTAAAGCAGCAGAAATGTGATTAAAAAAAATGTCAGATAGACTAGACCCTTTTAATTACACAACAGACCCCTCTACCTTGTAAGATTACTACTTGGATTTGAGAAGTCTGACCAGAACGGCCACCCCTCCCTTGCTTCCCCTCCTCCCCAGCTCCCTCCGCTGGTCCTGAGCTACGCTCGGTTTGTATCTGACAAAGACTTCAGCAAATTAAAAAAAAAAAAAAAAAAAGTTCTGTATTCATCAGATCATAACTATTGCAAGTCCAACAAAGTAAGCGTTATGGCACGGATATATATAGGGTACCACATAGAAACCTGAACAAACCGGCTTTCAGGAAACAATTGAGAAAAGGGCTATGTATACGCAGACAAAGAACTGAAGCCTGAATTTGCCCTGCCTGGGTACGCTCCTTTCAAGCTTTTTGAGCACTGAAGCGCTGCCTCCTTCCATTGTTTCTGAAGACGGCACACAAAACACACTTTGGGAGGAAGGAAATGGGTGGTAGTACGTGCTACAAAGGAGTAAAAAGGAGCTGCGTGAGAAAGCAGCTAATCCAAGCAACAGGAAGAGGTTAACGGGGAGGGAGAATTGTGCATCTGAAGAACAACAAAGGAGGAAAAGCATGTATGTGCTGGGAAGGGGAGAAGCAGCTAAGTACACCCTTTCTTAGTCAAAGCTCTTAAAACATGAATGATTGTTGAATCATATTCAAGAGCAAGACCCACATGAGCCTTATGAACATGAATTTCAGTAAAGTCTTTGCTATGAGCTTTTCACAAATACAACACCTGACTTGCCAAATGAACTTCACGAGGACTGAGACATAGCATGCAGTATTTCAGGAAGCTTAGCGATTTTGCCAACATTATTATTTGAACATAGGACAAAACAAAACACAAAATTCTTTAGAGACTTTTACATTCAGCCTTAATCACAGAGGGACCTCCATCAGTTTTCAGGTCTGTTCAGCTTAAACAGTTGCACTGTGCTAATATCTCCACTCACAACATATGGACTCAAAGGCATTACACAGAGCCCAGGGACACTCAGGTTCTTCAGCTTAGGGAGTCACAGAAAATAGGACTCCCGCTTTCCTTGGAGGTTACGTTTCACAGACCTTTAAGTTTTCTTGTTCTCCTCTAACTCTGTCAAGAAAGCGCAGACTTTCTCAAAGTACAGTACTGAAACCTGGGCAAAATTCTTCAGCCAAGGTCTCAGCTAATGTTACATAGAGTGAAAGATTCACTTATTTCATAGGTTACCCAAGATACAAAAGCTGTCCAGAATGTGTGTCGACAGCAAGGGGAAGAAACATGTAGGGTGAGGCTCCAGGATAACAAAACAAAACAAAAAAAGATTTTAAGAGAAACCAGAAAAAACTAATCCTCATCCTCTAACCCAAACCCAAATCAGCGAAATAAACAAAGATTAACAAATTAGTATTTTGGAGGATGGAGATGAAAATCAAAATTGACAGAAGTCAAGCTGAATTAGACTTTTCCATTGACACAAAAAGCAAAAGATCCTTCAACTGAATAAATACCTCAAAACCAAAATGAGTCATCAGGGCCACTATATGGCCAGGAAAGAACCGAGCTCAGGAATAATTTACCTACAGCTACATAACAAAGTGAAACCTTCTGCAATATGCAAAATGTCATTAAATACAGAGGCTAAACGGCAATAGTATCCAGCCCAGAGTTCTGAGATACCGCAGACTGAGTAACACAACTTGATGAAGCTATCAAGTGAAGAGCTATCCCAGGTGACGTAAGAGCAACGAACATATGAGAGAAGTGGGGGGAACAAACAATCCACCAGCCTGACCTAATAAATATACAAAGCTTGAGAACAAGTCTCAAAAAAAGAAAGTTGTTATAGATCCTGGGCTAAACGTAAAAAGGAATAAAATGCAAGGTAGAGATGACACAAAGTAAAAGAAACTACCTACCTGCATGGGAGGTGGGAATAAACTGTGCCTAAACTGTGCTGCAAGAAGGATATCTGTTTGAAGAGGGACTCCAGTTCTCGATGATCAGGTTGGGACCAAATATAATAACTAATCATCATCATAGCACAAATACAATTGGCTGAGAATACGGTGTTGGAAGGCATTGACAACAGATAGATCAGAAAATTGTGTGAGGACTTGATGACAAGATAGTCACAGTGACAGAAATAGGATAAAATTCAGAGCAAAATGCAGATCGCGCTTCATTTCAAGCAGTCGTTTTAGATTTGCATTAAAAAAATTCAAGCTGCACAAGATGCAGAGGGCTACACAAGCTCCCACTCCCCTACCTGTCCTACCGAAGTCCGGCTTATTCTGACAGGACAGACAGGAAGCACATCTGGCCACAGTAAGACATAGGTGCAAGAAAAGAGAAAGGAAGAGAGCTATTCAGCTTGAAGAATGCTTAATGCAAGAATGGTGTACACATGTAAACCGGCACGTGGAGGCTCATTACCTTTTGACTACTGGGGCTGTGGGTCAGCCTTCCAATTAAGAAACACGGCAACAAAGGTTATCTCTTCTTAAGAGCAGAACATGTGTATCAAGGGGGTTATATGAGGGTTTCCTGAACTGTCAAATCAGAAGAACCCTTCCAGTTCTACACTGATGTTGAAAAGCAGGGCCTCAGTCTGGAAAGTTGCTTTCCATCAGTGCAATTCCTTATGTTTTACTTGGGCTCCGACCACAGGCGCCAAGGAAGCAAAGCCATCCTGGGCCACAGGGACCACCTTCTGTTAGAAAAAGCCACAGTTCACATGATCTTATTTGTTACACAAAACTCAACAGAAACTAGTTTAAAAAACCCTCATATTTCTCTAGTGATGAGAAAAGCCTCAAAACAAGATTGAGCACACCACCTAGGCAATTTCTCTCTGCCACAGCTACTGACCCTGAGGCAAGTGGCAATTTTTTTCTGGGACTCTATCAGAAGATAACAACTGCATGTCAAAATAATTTGATGATGACTGAGAAGGCATTTTAAACATCGCTACTCTGGTGGAAGTTTCAGCACAAAAAAAGATTTACAAACTGCACCCCTCAAATGCCTTTAAAGAATGCTCTACTGGCTTCTTTTCCAGTGCAGACAACCTAGCTAAAAAAAAGTGGATGCTGCATTAGTATACAATGGTTTTATATATATACATATACACACACACACAGACACACACACAGAGTTTCATTGCCAGCAAGGGCAACAGTGCTGCAATGAAAGAGATCCTACGTTCAGAGGTTAGACTATATAGGACAAAACTACCCATTTTAGGATCCATCGAAAGAAATAACCACCAAATTGTCCAAACCACAAGAGAAGACTAAGCATGCCAAGCCATTATCACCAAATAAAAGGCTGAGGTAGACAAGTCTACACTTAAGGAGAAGCCAACACATCTCATTAACACAAACTTGAGTCTTGACACAGAGAGCCAAGACTCATTTCTCCACGGGGAGGATGCAGCCGTGTGTGTTGAGTGTCACTGTATAAATTTAATCCCAGGCAAACCAAATGAGAATGTTTAGATTTCGCAGTTGATGGTCGCTAGTAGTTGAATACCTTCAAGGTTTATAGCTTCTTTTGTTGTTCCTATGATACAATTATGTCAATTCATGAATTTGAAGAATAGCGCGTATTCTGGGACCTGGGGTGTATCTACACATTCCTAAATAGTCACTGCATATAAGCAAGGTGGAGCTTTAAAGATCTTTGTATTCTAGTAAAAACTACAATTTTCATTTCTCTCAGTTTTAGTGGAAAACAGAAGCTAATTGATTCCATCTTACATCAGTAATAAACCGACTTTCACGCCCAGCCTTCTCTCAAAGCATGCCATTTGTAGACACATGACTGTAAAGCTTACTTAAAGGACAATCTAGGGATAGGTGACCAAATTATACTAATCATCTCAGGTGGTTGCTTTCTCCTGAGGGGATCGATTTTCAGAGTAATTTTAACAATGTTTGTATTTTCCTCAAAAGAT
Source organism: Phoenicopterus ruber ruber (assembly GCA_009819775.1). NCBI lineage: Eukaryota > Metazoa > Chordata > Aves > Phoenicopteriformes > Phoenicopteridae > Phoenicopterus > Phoenicopterus ruber. The sequence continues at coordinate 47,026,433 of CM020218.1, forward strand.
CTGTGTTATTTAGTGAATGTTAGACAGGCTGTTGCTGCTACATAAGCTTAGTCCACAAAAGTCTTTTTGGTGTTTCATCACATACCAAGTAATATATAAGGTATTAATATTTGCAATTAAACCATTACGTGTATTCCCCAGACTCGATTTTATCTCAGCTATTGTACAATCCATTCGAGTCAGGAAGCCTGGAACTTTATTACGTTTCCTACTAGTTTTGAAGCAAATAGTTTGTTTTGTTTTAAAGTAGCAATACTGTTCCACACTTTAGATAGAGCAAATAGTTTAGTCCCAGATGTGTAAAACATGCATGCTTCTCCAGATGACCAAGGTTAATCCATTAAAGCAGTATCTTCAGTACCTCAGCTTTTAAGACTTTTATGGCTGACTCCAATGTGTAATGTACTTCATAAAGAAGTAGCCTCCACCTCAACAAGTTTCAGCAAAAAACCAAACAAACACACACGCACCTCATAAAAGAGTACAGATAATTGGATGACATTTCTGCAGACAAAAAAATTTTCCTTAGATTTCAGTGTTCAGCGCAATTTTTGTTAATGTAACACCAAGTCCCAGCAACTGGTAGTTACTTGTCCACATCTTGCTGCATCCACACAATAAGTACAACATTCATATTACAGGTACTAGAACAACCATCAAATCTGTTGCACAAGAAGTGATACCATAGCAAGGCCCTTACTTCTACTGAATCCGTTGTGGAGTGTTCTCTATCTCCCAATCCACAATGAATTAAGCTACGTGTATTGGACGATGAGCATTGAGGATGTCTCTACATAATGTGTTCTAGAAATATGAATTCCAGAAGGGAGGCATATATAGGGGGATAGAGAATACTGCCTAATTCAATACTATATCAAGCACATTGAAAAAAATGCACAAGTGTGCAAATGGTTCAACTACCTCAGAAGTTGATAAGAGGACTTATTTCCCTAACAACGTACCTTTAGTATTACCAGAGGACAAACTTGCAGGTACGATATACAAAAATGTACATTCATTCTAGTAATGTCAGAACCAACAGTAGTTCTCTAGCTTGCGGAAACGTACCCAACAAGTATTAGCCACAGATTCACGGAGATTAGTTCCACACCCCCCCCCCCATACAAATCTAATAGTTTCCATAATTTCCTTCCTTACAGTGCTAGAGATTCCAGTGATAAAAAGCGAATGTTTATGAGACCTATATTTTCAATGATTTTTAACTTGCTTATGATTGTTTTTTAAGTGTGGAACATTTCTAGAGTTATGTTAGGATGAATTAAATCTATACAGAGCATTTGGTTGCTTCTCTTTGCAATGAGCTAATTTTAGATTTGGAAACACCACCTGTCAAGCATTTGAAAGCTAAATGGGATACAGCTGATAATGGCTTTAGCAGTGACAGTTTAACCCGGTCTTCTGCATACTACTGAAAATAATGAATCTGACATCTGGAAAAAAAATAACCTACAGATTTGACATTGAATTAACATCAACTTTTATTACCGGTGATGCTATTGGGTGGTCTTTATTACTTGAAATACCTTCTTCGGTAAAAACTCAAATGGATGACTTTTCATACTTCTCCCCACCCAAATGTTACAACATGTATTCCTTACTTTTACACCATACAGAATATAAAATCAATATAACCCTTTCTTTAAAATTGTTTACATTCTATATATACACCTAAGACCATATCTACACTCCTTTTTTGGCATCTCAAGTGTTTCTGCTGGGGACACACAACACATCAGTCATTCTCATTCAGCAGCACACACCCCCCAAACTTCTCCCAAATTATCAACAGCACAACTGTATATTAAGAAAAACTCCACACCAATGGTTTGCCCACATCACTTGGCAATGTCCCTTTAATATTAATACACAGAGAAGTAAAATTTTTTCATAAATTTGTTCAAGTATGTGGAACATGTAAAATGCATAAGAATCAATATGGACTTCATTAATGTTATATTTATTTATTTTCCAGCTTCATACAAACTGGATGTAGAAGCATAAACATAGTACATTTCTACCATTTTCAACAAAAATATAACCAATATGTACAATTATTGTATTAAAAATACAAAAGGGATACAGACTCCACCAATGTCTTTCTAAAAGACATACAGGTACAAGTAGTATCAAAAGTATGAGGAAATCACCAGTTAATTGTACATTCTGCACTTGACATCACAGAGCGAACTGAGATTAGCAGTCCTATGGTCTACGATTACTTAATGCTTATATAACATTTGTGCAACTTGTGATAGAGCTAGGATTTTGTATTTCTATATGCACATGAGGTCCATACCCTTGAGAATAGAACTGGCAAATAATGCATATTACATGTAAAATTACAAATGCATAATTGACAATGTGATATATAAGCAAATAGACAAAAGCTATGATTACAGGAGAGAGAATTAAATAAAGCACTGACATTTGTTTGATACAGTGAAAAAACACTGCAATTTGATCTTTAAAAGTTGAAGCTATTTACGTTTATCTACTGATCAATATGATCAGCTGAGTTCAATGGAAAAAAAAAAAAAAATCCAAGACCAGCAGTTCCTCACATTTGAGTACTACTCGGATTGGCAGCCTTCACTTCTCCGGAGTCTGTGCAAAACCAACACAAAAATAGAGGGGAGGGTCATTTCAGTCATTATAGGGTTAATAGCAGCTGTGAGCAGGTGGTTGCTACACATTGGCCTTCTCTACACATGCAGTGTTCCATGAAGCCATTAACAGTTGTGACTATTTCTGCATTGCAAAGGCTGGCAAATCTAAACGTGTTATTTTTCATTACTTAAAGGCTCGTTTATCCCCTAATGCCAAAGTCAATAGATGGAGGTTATCAGATCAGTGTTAACAGCTGACACGAGCTGTGACATCCCAACTTGCCTTCACTGCAATGTTATCCAGTTAATTTTTCTTTTAATATAACTACTATATAGTAAAAAAAAAAAAAAAATATATATATATATATAACTTAAAGGTGGGGTTGCCGTCTGTCTTATTAGAATGGGACACTTTCTTTTTTGGTATGCCATCCTGTATTCCGCAAGGCACAGGTATGAGACACACAGTCTCCTCTTCCATCACCGGCCAGTTGCAAGCGCGCGTTTCTGCATTTACACTAGACCCGGCTGCGGATGCCATTAACGCTAACGTTTACAAACTTTTGAAGATTCCGGGGTGGGGCACATTAAGAGCGCAGTGAGACGGTCAAGGAAAGGCTGCATCCCGTGACCTCTGCCTTCCCTTCTGCCCTGCTCAGCCATGCGATAGCAATATTCCTTCCGGGAGCTCAGGCTGGCAACCCTACTTACAGGTATGAAATAATACTGTAATTACTATGCAGATGCAGTATTTGATCTCCGAAACGCAAACATACAAAATTGTAACAAAGGCATTGTAAACAAGCAAATAAGCACTGCCTCCTTGAAGGATTTCAATGCATTTTTCTCTTCGTAGGTTAAAGGCCAAATGTAATTTGACAACTAGCTTATCTCATTATCCCAATGAGACTAAGTGCTAGGATTGTGATTAAAATCTAAAAGGAAGATTTAAAAAAACCCTTCCAGGCATTGGGAAGTGCAGCCAGAGTTAATCATCCTGATGCGATGATCTTGGAATTTGGAATGATACTGTGTGATGTGGCAGACAGCGACAGTGGTAGCTTGGAGATTGCTGCACTGTGCATTTCAAGCAACACAGTTTGAAAAGTGCCAGGGCGATTTCTTCACAGTATTTCACATGCAAGGGGAGAGGGGACAGAAGGGGGAGGGGCGGAGGAAGAAGCCCCATGCTGCTTTAAGGCAGGGAAGGAGGCAAATAGGTCCACCATCCTTTAACTATAGTTCCAAGGCTCCTATTCTAGGGACGTCTTCTTGTGCTCTCCTTTAAGGTGGCTCACTCTGGATCCAGAAAAGCCCCAAGTCTTAGACAGCAGAGACTTGTTCATCTTCTGCAAACACAATAGGATAGGGGAAAATAGAATTTAGTTCATATAGAACAAGACTGCTACTGAACGAAACAACCTGTACTGTGCTCGTGTATTGTCCATTTCATTGTATTAGGTATAGATTTTAAACCAGTCTAAATATCTGTACATTTCAGGTCTCACGAGAAGTGTTCCTTTGTAACTTTGTTCTCAAAGAAATTAAGACAATTGCTATAACTGAGCTAGGTGCAGTTCCTCAGCCCGAGGAACACAACAGCTCCTCCTAGATATCCAATAGCTTCATAAGGCCATCTTACATTTTTCCCTGAATATATCTGTGATTTATTTAAATTAAGATTGCATAAAAATTGAGTGCGGCTTTAGTCATCATTGGTAGAAACAATGAAAATTCTCTGTCATGGTAATTCTCAAAGTTTGAGCCAATTCGATTAAGGTAGACTTCACTTTTTTCCATCACGTTCAACTGCACAGTTCATCGTGCACATAAAACCTTAGTAACTAAGTAGTTAGGGAGGGAAGGGGAATGTTAGCCTTCCTATCATTAAGCAAAACAAAGCATTCAAACGTGTGATTTGGGCATTGCCCTGCCTATATTTTGAGCACCAAGCCCTAAAGATGCAATCCAGCTACGCTTGCACTCCATAGAAAAACAGAAAGACTCTTTCTACATTATAGCTGAGCTAAAGCATAAAGATAGAGACACACTTGGGCAAGCGAGGCAGCAAAAGAGCAGTGGGCTCGTTATGTGAAGCAGTTGGTGTGGAAGACCCAGTGTCCTCAATGTAAGAGTTTCAAGTAGAATGCGAGTGACTATCCAAATAAACCTGACCAACGATCCTCTATGGGGCAGATGGGCAGGTGTTCTATAGACCAGGATACTTTTTCGACCATTAAATACGTGGTCAGTGCCAAATGTTAGGTATGCTGGAAACTTTCAGGGCAGCCAGAACGGCACTTGGTGAACACAGGCACCTCCAGAGAAGTTGCCTAAGCCAACTGCTTGGTTGTCCAAGAGTCAGATGGACCTACATTCCAAATTTTAAATTATATTTAGGATGAACTGAATTCTTCCCCTTCCAAAAAGTTAATAAATAGCAAGTTTTAAAAGATGGAAGAGCGCTCAAATTATGGCAAGAATTTCTATGGCAGACACAAAGCAAATTACGCAAGTGTGTTCTGCGAAAGCATTGACCATTTTTGCATGCAGCACACTCAAAATCTAACAATTAGAACTTTACCATCTTCCTCTGTGGAAAACCCTTGAGATGGATAGTGAGCAAGACGTGGATCTGACTCATTTGGTTTATGCCACTGAGGTTTGTTCACAGGCCTGCTAGTTGAATGGCCATGCGACTGCTGCTGCGGAGTTGATGTCCCATGGGTCTCGCATGTCCGTGCCACCATTCTAGACCTCTGAAGTGCTATGTTGTAATCTGGAGGCTTTCTGGTTGGATGGGAACCACCTTCTGCAAACTCAGCAATAGGTATTCCTACATAACCAGGAGGAGTTGGAGGTGGTTCCCGGTATCGACCCTCTTTTCGTGCTGCAGGAAAAACAACAGAATATTATAAGAGATAGTAAGAGGAAAACTGCTCCAAGGAAAATAAACAGTGAAAGTTAAATAAACATCAACTAACTCAACAGCCCAGAAGGAGAAAATCTGAAGGACAAAAGTTAACTACCATACGGTAGACAATGAGGTCTTGAAAAATAAACCATGCAAGAAAATATAGAATATACAACATACGCAGGATATAGTTATTCTTCCAGTAGTGAAGCATTAGTCTAATAAAATTCACCAAATTACACGGGGAATTTATTCAAACGCAGCAACTGAAGCTGTTCCATCAACTGTATAGAATAAAACGTACACTGATCAAAGTAATGTGGAAGACTCACGAGTCCACAGAAGTGGTAAACATCAGGCATACCGGCATCTCCCCAAACGCACGACTATCTTAATCCTGAAGATGGGCTTTGTACCTATGAGCTCATTTCTTTTGTTTTTAGCATCTTGCGGGGGGGGGGGGGGGCACCTGATACATTATTTCTTCCTACAAATCTTACTACTTGGTAAGACATAAGCTACAATTCCAAAAGGTAAGGACGAGAAGTGGGCTTCATCTTCATACTTTCTGTATGCACTACTGCCAGCTGCTCTTACGGTTGTATTGCCTGCAAAATGAAAACTTGAAAGTACGCCCATAAGATCAATGATTGAATCTGATTTTATATAGGAGATGGAAAGACCACCCCCTAGTTTGTGGATCTCATTGAGGCGTAACTGTTTACCTGAACAAGGCTTAACTCTGGGCATACTGAGAAATTCTCTCTTGCAGAGAACTTCAAGGGAGGAAACAGCGATTAAGAATTTCAAGCATCTGCAGGGACACGCAGCAGACAGGCATGGCGCTCTATTTTGGAGTCAGGTACTTAAAGAACTCAGCTGGGACTTTGATACTGAACACTTTCTGTGGGTCTAGCCCTTTAACACATGACCACTTAACTTACAGTACAAAGGCAAACACAGCAGGAAAAACCACTGACACAGACAATTTACTCTCCACAGCTTGTCGCACACTGTATATTCTTGCACAAGTGGCGATGACAACATCACCCTGCATTATGCAGCACGGAACTGACTGAAAGGGCAGTACAAGCTTAAAATGGACCGGTGCTACTTGGATGCGGTCTTTATAGACTAAAAATAAAGTCTTGGTATTAGAACAAAACCGAATAGTTTCCAATTATTTTTCTCGGACAAATAGTTTTAACTGAGCAAAGCAGCATGAAGAAGTTTTTGAGAAATTTTACTCAAAGATTTCTGAGAAGTAACTTTGATGCAGAAGAAATTCCGTAGGAAAATTCTATTGAAATACCGCAAGAGATCAATGTCTATTCAGCGCAAAAGAGCCACGTAAAAATTGTGGCTTCTGTTGGACAGTGATATGCAGAGTTACATTGGCAGGATAATTAGTTAATAGTACTGAAGCGCATGGAAGCGTGTGGTTTGAATTTTCAGGTCTCTCTCACGTTCTCTCAAGTCTCTAAAAACGTAGTAGCAAGCACTGCCTTGAGAAGCAAGTTTGGAAGCACACCCGTTCCACATTCTGGTGGAAACCAAGGGTATCAAAGAGTAAAATTAGAGAGGGGCATGAATCTGAACCTGGAGCCCTGAACTGAACAGCTTCCTCCTCTGCATAGTTCAGGGATTCAGATCTGCACCCAAGCTTTGAGGCAACGGGCCATTGCTAAGCAATATACTTGGGCAGAAAATGGAAAAGCAGTTTATCACAGTGGTCTCAGCATGACCTCAATCTGGCAGACTTTTTCAGCTGTGTCAGCGCAAAATGGCTTTTAGAGAGTTCTTCATATTAACCTGAAGAAAGGCAAAGTGAAGGGGAACGAAAGGAAGGAAAGAGGCAAAAATGCAGAGGTCTTGGATGGCCCAAGGACTGGGGTGCGTAGAAGGAATAGGATGAGAAAAATGTTAAGCTCTGCCAAAGGCACCTTCGTATTAATTTATATATTATCTGATCTTTCTTTTGTTGAATGATTATAAATGTATTTCAGCTCTAACTTCTTAGGCACCTCTTCAGTTTCAGCAGTCCAAAGAAACATCTCAGTCGGTATTTACGCACAAAGTGATCCCATTTTCAGAAGTAAGGAACATTCACAATTATCAGACAAGTCATACAGATGTATAAAATAAAACACTTTTAAAAAAAATCAGGTCACATTTATTAAGATTTCTAAATATAGAATGTGGAGCCTTCCTGTGAAGAGAAATTCACATTTCAGAACAGACACCTAAATACATCAACCTCTCAAAACACTGGCCAGCAGTTGAGCTAGTTTTTTGATGTATGGCAGGCTCTCTTGAAACACAAAGGCGCTGCCAGAACTGAGAATCAACAATAAGTGATATCTTCCCTAGCAATAAATGCACAGTTAAAGGGGAAAATTTGAGAGACTGCAAAACGTTCAGTTTCACTTTAAAAATAAAAAAAATCAAACCAGGCAAAAGAAATGCAGTTTTAGAACAATACGAAGAACCATAAGCAAATGAACTAAAATACTTCATGGCAAACAAAACTTAACTTACCAATAAGCCCCTTTGTACTACTTGATGATACTGCTATATGAGTGGGCACGGGAGCTGGCTTTGACTCCTCTGCTGGTACAGATGTTATGCTACTCGTTTCAGCTTCAATCGAAACATCCTTCCCACCCCTCCGCTTTATGGTACCTGTATCACCTTCCGAGTCCTCTCCCCAGTAGCCTGTTGAGGATGCCCAGCTTGCTCTGGACTGTGCTTGATCAAGGCCCTCCCTACCTTGACTTTGCCTGCCATACTTTGTGCCATGATCGGGGAACATCAGCTGGTCCATGTGACTGCCCGAGGCCCACAGTCCTGCCCCATCGCCTGAACTATCAAAGTGAGCATGTCCAAAAGGCAGAGTCTCCCAGCTTCTCTGGTGCTGTATTGTTTGTATGTTGTCATGAGAACCACTTGAACAAGAAGTCCAGCTACCACGGCCACTGTCAGCTGCATCAAGCGAAGCTCTGTCCCCCTGATCCTGTGACAGTTCTTCTGTACTAGGAGAAGAAAGCACAGTTGCTCCAGCATACAGGCCTCTGGTGTCTGACAGTGGTGCGTATGAGCTAGATGCACATTGAAGAGGGGGGAAAAAAAAAAATCCATCGTTGGAATTGGAGATCATTTACAAGACACATGAAGAATTCAACAGTCAAGAGAAAAGCAAATACATTGGCAAGTTGCACTAGATGACCTTTAAAAGGTCCCGTCCAACCCAAACCATTCTAGGATTCTATGATTGAAGGTTTTGATGCAATATATGTTAGGTATTATTTGCATTAGCCACTAATTCAATTTTGAGAATAGAACACTTTCCTTTCAAGCTCATTCTTAATAAAACAAACAAACAAAAATTACCGGATAGATATCCTGATGAAACTTAACACTTCAGTGGAGTCATTTCAAAAGGTACAATCTTAACTTTGCAGCAGCCCTTTAAGACAGGCAAACTGCACTGACATATATAAAGGTGAACAAACTGATCTATAGGGTTTCTACTGCTTTTCCTTCCATGTGAAGCAAAGGATCAAAAGTTAGAAACAGAGTTTTAGCAGGAGGTAGCTGAAACTCAGGGTTAGGTTTCTGCTTTTCTTTTTTTTTTTTTTTTCTGCTGAGGAAACTCAAAGCCAACTTTTCAACATTTCTTGCAAATGGAAATCTATTTTAACCTTGATTTTGGAAGCCCGTGCTACTTCATAGAGCGTGTATGTTCTCTGTAGCCTTTCAGCGACTGAGTAAGCCTGACACTATCACTTACAGAGCAGCAGTGAAAACCGACAAAGTGTCACTTTTGTTTAGCACCTATCCAGGCTCCTGGGATTTGTCCTTCCAGGGCAGCTTGCTATGCAGACTGGAACCCTGCTCTTCCAAATATTTAAGACATCTGATTAAAGAGTTTGTATAGCCTGGGATTCCCAAAGCTGAAGTACACCAGTTTTGGAACAGGCCCGCCATCCACAGACCCCACAGGATTAAAAACCATGAAACCATTCAGAGGACTGAAGCATCCAAGTAACAGCTCAGAAAATAAGTAGAGACTAAATAGGAGCCAGAGCTCCAATTATTTTCAGACCAAGGCTCACCGCTAGAGATTTAGAGAACTCCTCACAGCGCTAGCTTCCCCACCATTACAGAAGTTAATTACCTAGAAAATTACCTAGAAAACCAGTAGCCTAATGTGAATTTTAGCTTCCAATTACTGTTGACTAGTAGAGATATTTGGGGAAAAATATTTTTGGGTTAGATAAATATGCACTTTTCTATGAAACAGACTGGAAAATTACTAGCTATTTCTGCTCTCAGCTTGATCACTGAATAATTGTATGAATAATTTCTCATCTAATTCAGTTAATTCCCCATCTAGAAAACAGGCTAGGATACTAGTCTGCCATAAAGAGGATAATCTACAGCACTACTAAATGCTCAGATGATAAGGTCTACTGAGGTAAAGTCTTACTGCAGTAGACCTCATCACACACTCAGGAGTGCAAAACCTTTTCTTGTCAGAAAATGGAGCATTATCACAAAACGCAGCATTGAAATAGTAGTTCTTAAGAGCAGGAGAGAAAAAAAATATTTGAGAGCGATACAGGGAAAGTTACATGAACAAATATACATATACATGCCACATACACACTATATGAAAGTATGATGTAAGTAAGCACAAATAAAATTCCTACCCTAAGCTGTATTGATCTGGTTCAATCATGATTCTTCTATCAATCCTTCCCACACCAAGATTTGTCTCCACGATGCTGACAGAATGCCTCTGTCTCCTCTCATCATGCAGGGAGACTGGCATAGAGTCAAAAGAGGAATTGCTGACAATACTAGATCTGGAAGAAATTTCGCTGTGACCAGAATCTGAAAAGTTATCCACCGTGCCGCTAGGAGCCAAAGTATAGCCTGCAAAGGGAACGCCACGTTAATCAGACTCTCCGAGACGCCTGCTCAGTGATTGCCAGGCAGCCGGCAATACCGCTACCATAGCAAATCAAAACTACAATTATATTTACACAGAAGCAGCACTGCAAAAGACAAGGATACATAGCAGAACTGCCTAACACCATGTATTCTGTCTCTTAATAACAGGTTTAAGATTGCGGGAACATGCACTACGCATTTAGAAACCAAGTGCTCACTTTCCTTCCTCTCTGCCCTTCTCCCCCAAATTATTTTCAAATGCATCATCATACTTGTATCCCCGCGTTATGAAATCCCACCTCTCAAAAAACTGCCTGTATATAAACACTGTCACCAAGGTTGGAACGAAAGAGATGCCTTGGACAAGATTAACACTTAAAGTAATCCAAGAGACCCTCTCCCAGTTTTTCTGATCTGCAAAGCTACACGTCGGAGATGAACAGCAGATACGACATGAAGCACAGATGTCTGGGCTGACTGCTTATTACGTATCTTGAGGGCCTGAAGTGTTTTTCCATAAAGTTTAAAAAATGTATTCAAGATTTTCAAGCTTTCTTTGTGGTACCTGGCTAACTAGCTACATTCCAAAAAGATAATATTCTATAGTATATATTACCAGAATTATACTGTAATTTGGAGGTAGCATTGACACTGCCAGACTGCGATAAAATCTGCAAACCATGAAATGTCACACAGGCAAATTCAGCTTTTGTTTTAGTGTTAAACAAAGTTGTGCTGAATGTTCCTGCCAGCTAAGCTAAGTTGAAGTCAAGATGACTTCAACTGATCTATCCCAATCCACTTGCTGAGAACATGGAATTAATGCTGCCAGAGTTGCCTGAAAGAACGTACCATTTTTGCCTGACAGAACATACCATTAGCTTCATGACACCATCAAGCCAAAGATTTTTTTAAAATTTATAATCATGTTTGCAATTTGCTTTTTGCAAAAATAAAGTACTTTTCCCCCTATGAGCCAAGTACAGAACCCCAATTCCTTTTTAAAGAAATGCACAGGCCTGACCAAATTTATATAAATTCACTCTTTGCAAACGTAGTATTTGGGAAAAACCACCCTATCTTCCAAGGACTTGAGATAATAACCTAAGTCTTCTCTACATTCCTCCTCCATCTGACCTTAGTAAAGATCACTTCAATAGAGATTTGGGATAGGCATTCATACTTTCTTGCCATATTCATCTCTCCCCTTTTCAGATCTCATCCAGATGTATGACACAGCAAATAATTCCTCTAATAGTCTAATGTGCTCAATGCTGTACAAAGATTTTCAGTTTCGATCTGGACATCCTCCCACTGCCAGGAAACACTGGTGATGGGAATATTTTTGTCAGAAGCAGCTGCAATGAGAGTGACCTACTGCATCAAATCCTGGATCAGATCAGGCTCTCTTCCCTGACTTTTGCTAACAAGAAGACTTTCAGGTATCCCTGAAATCAGGTTCTCAGATACCCTTTCAGGCATTCCCTCTGTGCACTACACCGCTTACTCTCTTGCTGGCCATATGTGACAAAAACAGGAGTAGCAGTAATTTATCCCGAGTGTCCAAATTCTCTCCCAGAAGTTTCCAAAGGAAACAGGATGAGAAATATTGCACGTCTAATACCTTTCCTCGGAGAGCTCTGTGGTGAAGTGGGAGGAGAAGACAGCTGTGAAGATGCACTTGATATTGTGTCTTCAGATTGTTTCTTGTGACGGTCCAAACTTCCTTCTTCAGATAATGAAAGAATTTTCTTTAAAGCTTGCGGGGAGTTAATGCCTTTCAAAAAGAATTAATGTAGGCAGATGTAAAGTCCACTACAAACACATCTTTGTTTCACAATGCATTTATAGAGCAGATACCGTACAGGAAAAAACCTAAATTTTTTTCCTGTACATTTGTGAGTTCTGACACCAGCTTAAACAAAGCAAAAAGTTTAAACCTACGCCTGTTTAAAATATAACGCTTTATTTCCGCATATTAGTGAAGCCGGTCTTTCATTCTGGCCACCTAAAATAAATACTTTGTCATAGAAAACACAATCCAGATTTGGTGTTGCAGAATACTGCCTATACAATATATAAATCAAGGATATGCATAGTAACCGTTACTGAGAAACTTGAACCAAAATAGTGTTGAACACAAACACACCCAAATCTCACTGGTTAGTGAAGATTTATATAGTAATAATTGAAACTCTTCTCCTGTTTCTTTTCTATTCAGAGTAGCCTAGAAGGTCAAAGCAAGCTGGAAAGAAGATGAATAAGATCAGGCTGACAAAACAAGGCCATCCTGCAGCTGCCTTTCTCCCTTTCATTTTTGAGAACTCTCTCTGCACCAGCTTATTTTGGGAAACTAAAGAGTAACAACATCCTGAAGATGATGTGTGATGTAAAGATCTAGGGCATCAAGAATTGCTTTTCTTAGGCAACATTTATCCATCTTTCTCTTCCCCTCGCCTCAAAAATCCACCCTAGGATAGTCTTAAAAGTGAAGATGGAGCTTCTCCGACAGTTTTGCCAATGTTTGTGGTAGAGCTTATTTGCAAGCGTTCTACAGAATTTATTTTTGATCTGTTGGATCACAATGCTGCTGTCAATAATTTACAGCTGCTTCACCAACATAACCCAGTCAGTTTCCAGAAACTTTCCCACCATGAGCAAAAACACAGTCCATGGAGCTTCAAAGTCCTTTTAAGATTAAAATTTAATGGTAAAATCAGCAAGAACTAGATGAAGACTGAATTGTTTCTTGCTCATTTTACTGCTTCTAATGTTTCTCTAGCAGCCTAAGCAGTGCACAAGTAAAACTAATAAAAAGTGAAATCAACTCTTGTGAAATTACCACCATGTAACAGGAAGGGCCAGTTATGCTACATATACTTATTAAGAATTTTACCATACTTGAAGCGATATTTAAGAAGCTCTTTAATAATGCGTATATATTATGTACACATGCTGGGACACAGATCTGGAAACCAAATTAGAAGAAATTCCTATAAGTCAAGTATCTCTCTCAGTGACATGCAGCCAGCTACTAAATAACAACAATAAAAAAGCTCTAGGGAGCAGAAGCCAAAGGGACAATTCTCAAAGTGAAACTTGAGGCCTACATTTCTAACAGGACTACCAGTGAGAGCAGGCCTGAATTTCACATTAAACATTCAGCTCTTGAAAAACACACCAGAATTTCTGAGGTATCTCAGAGGAGTCACTCAAAAACTGCCTTCGGAAAAGTTAAGCCAAGATCCCAGTGCAGATAGTCAGAAACATTCACGGTTCTTTCCAGCTGCTAGTAACAGGTAAATACTTACACTGATTAAATTGACAGGATGCTTTCCTACATTTCTTTCTTTCCATTTCTAGAGAAGAGAATTACGCATACACACTGCATGAACTGGCATAACCTGCACATTGTACTACTGGAGATAAATGTCTGAATCTTACTTGGTTAAAAATGTCTCCCTGACACGAGCAAACAAACTTCAGAGTATTAAACCGAACGCTTCATTGTTCCACTTACCGAATGGTGGGAGGTCTTTGACTGGCACTTTCTTGCGAGAGGGATAAAGAGATACGGCAGGGACCTGCAATGCTTGGTTTACTTTATGTTGCTGCTGCTGCTGCACTTTCTGCTGGATGCCTGCCCGGGGAGCCACCGGTGACGTTTCAGATTTTCCAGATCGCTTGTCTCCTGTGTTCTTCGGCACTTTGCAAGAAACGGGAGAAAGCAAAGAATGACTACTAGCTGAAAATATTGTGGGAGTTTTCATCTGAGTGCACAAAGCCCTCCAATTAATAATTAAAAGGTGCTCAAATACTTGTACAATGAATGCAGTAGGATACATTTAGAGAGAAAAGATGAAGAGAGGGAGAGATTTAACTCCATTTAAAACATGTACATTATCAAAGAACCTTTACTCTCTTTCTCAAAATAAAACTTTCATAACATGACTATTGTTATAGTTATCAAAAACATGACCAGAAGTTATACTGGGCTATCATAAGGACTACAAACTGGTTTAGAATGGATATATAATTATTATTATTTGCTACCCTGAGGGAAGGGAAGGGTTTAAGATACAGCATTCCCTCAAATCCAAACGAAACCAATTTCCAGCATAAGGTCCCCCTCCGTTGCAACCAGGTACAGCCCTCCAGGTGCCTCTGAAACACCTGGACATAAAGAAATCTCCTTTCCCCTCTCAAGGCCAAGATATCCAGCATGACCAACCCTATTCACACCAATAGCCTGAGTACATCAGAACTGCAGAGGAACTTTTGGCTCCTCCATACCCTCCGTACAGACAAATCGAAAGAACCCTTGTGCGCTTCAGCACGACACCATCCGAAAAGCCTCATCTCCTATCTTTCTATATTGCTAATCTGCAAGATGATTTCCTTAAGATTTATAGATGTTCAGCACTTGCAAATGATTAGAAACCTCATTTTCCACCTCATTGTCTAGTTACTGTTCCCAATTACTTCCTCGGAGAAGAAACAGAGGTATATTTAATAGCTTCCTTAAAATCCGTAACACATGACAATGCTCACGTGTGTTGGTGGCTGGCTCACACTGCAGAGACAGTGTCTGGAGGCTCTCTTCGTCCATTTCCAGATCCAAGTTTGAGAGGTACTGCTTTACTTTCCGTGCCATCTGAGCGTCTTCATACAGTTTTTTAGCATTAAGGAAGGAGCTGCGACGGACCCGCTTTTTATGACCCCCTGCTTGCGCGACATCCAGCACAGCTGCATTTGTACTGCCCTGGCTGAGAGACCTGGAGTGAAGGAGGGGCAGGAGGGGGAGGAAAGAGGGGAAAAGTATGACTTAGTCCAACACGGTATCACTTGATAACCATGAAACGTGCAAAAGATTGCATGAATGTCAGTCTATGGTCAAAGCTTACATGCCTCATTCCAGCAAGTCAAACAGCTATAACAGATAGAAGGATGAGGGTCAGGAAATCTTTTTACTTGGTTACAGGCACTATTTTAATTACACAGATATTTTAACCTATTCTGCTCCAACTAGGCAATGTCACTTCACACATCTAGAAAAGCATTCAAGCTAGCTCTCTCACGTAAGCCAGCTACTGAGAAGACTGGAGCATTAGGAAAAGCTCATGCAGTAAGGCAATGCTGACAGAAGACCATAGTTGAGGTTCAAATTCAAATACATAGACAGAAGGCATTTTGAAAGCTCTCTACTTTTTAAATCAGCCTGTATACAAAATGTACAGCTAAGTTTTACAGAATAGAACTTCCTTGTAACTTGCTAGGTTGAAGACAGGTTTTCGTGAAATAAAATGATCAGCTAGTTCATGATGAAATAAATGTCATGCACATTTCAACGCATCTATGTCTATACGAAAGCTATGCATTGTTCCTGAATTGTTAAGAGTAAAAATGATGGCTGTATTGTAATAAGTTAGTTTAGCAGATACTGTAAGTTTTAACATTTCTATTTGATTGTGATAATTGCTTATTAGGCATAAGAAAGTTAACAGCAATTTTCAGCTCTTGCAACCTTGCTATTTTATAATTACTGAAAGTCACTTCCTTTCACAATTTAAATTGGAGGTGGGGGAGAAGAGCACCCCACTCCTATCTACAACTACTTATAAATAATTTACAATTTCTGTGGTTTAAGTTCAAAAGCAAAAGCACTCCTGGATTAAAATGTATTGTCAGTAAAAATGGGTTAACAAAAGAACAAAATGTCAAAGCACCAGAAAATTAAAGATAGCAAGTAGGAAACAATGCAAATGGTAAGGGAAGAACGAATGTCTGTGTGTGTTGTCTCCAACCACTTACCCCAAACTCCTCCATTTCTTCTTCCTGCAAGTGAGAGCCAGGAAGAGTAAAGCATGGGTTTAAGAAGAGACAGAGAAAGATCACAAGCTCAGAAAGAAAAAGACCAGACCTCAGGACAAGCAGTTCTGGAAGCCCACAAACATTAAAAAGAGCCTTGACTCGGGCACACAGTCAGATATTACAAACTCTTCTTAGCTCAAATTAAGAAAAAGAGTATGCAATAAGCTGGTCTAACACGAAGCCAAAGAGCATCCACTCCACGTTTTCTCACACTGCTAGCTGACACTGTTTCAGATACATTCCCACTTCTACTAAATCAAAACGGTAAGGCTGGCACACATCAACGTTTCAGACTAATACTTATGTGTTCAAGACAGTACTTCCCCCTCCCTCCCACTGATGGAATCTCATTTTTATGAAGTAACTGGCAGCTAAGGAATAATATAAAACATTTTAACATATACTGATAAACACAAAATGTAATGATTTCTCCAGTTTTAGAACACCACATAATTTTGATAAATTGTTTACAACAAAGAAAAAACTCATAGTGCTCCAATACAACAAGAGGCACTTGAAAAGCACCTCTTGGTGACACCTAACCTTCTCTCAGCGGGGAAAAGCTCTGCCTAACCCAACACACTTACCTCGTTCTAAACATTAAAGCAGGATCCATGTTCACAGACGCCATGCGACCAACATGGCGTATCTCCTTCGCAATCATTCTCAGCTTCTCAAAATTGACCAAGCCCTCCACTTTTGAATCATTTCCTACAATCAACAATTAACATCATCAGTTGTTAGGTAGCAAAGTTAGTTTTTCTTAGCTGGTAAAAGATGACGTACTTCTGCTTTTACCTTCATGAAGGAATGTAAGGTCTTTTTTGATAACAGGAAACAGGGGGATAATGGGGGGCTGCAGGTTTTGGCTGTTAAGGACATTACGATATTTTGCCATATTCCTAGATGGATCAAACAAGTCCTGCAGATCTTGAAACAGTTTTTCATACTTGCTTGGAAGCTTTTCCCAAGTAGTTCGGAGCCTTGCAACTGGTGCCAAATTCAAGCCACTTGAAACAAACAAAAAAAGTGCAAAAAAGTTCAAGAACAATAGAAAGAAACAAAAAGTCCTAGAAAAGGTCATGTTAAATTTTGTATGGGAGAAATACCATATAGCGAGAACAGCATAGCACAACAATGTCAATAAGGTAACAGAAGGTGAAAACTTCCTTTTGCCAGCATGTATTACAGAACAATTAAGATCATTTTTTAAAAAGCTATAAGAACTGGAGATATCTGCATGATGTAACCATAAACAGATAAAAGTTACACTTGGATGAGTAATTAAACCTTACAGAGAGTATGTACTTATCACTTTGGAACAGGGTCTGAATTTGATAACAATATCATAATCTAGGAGTACCTCGGGATCACCACTTATTTCCAGATTCGCAGACTAGAGGAAAAACCATCTTCCACCTACGTAATGTTTAGGTGGCGACAGCACAGTGACCCACCTTCTTGCTGCAGTAACCCATCTGACTTTGTTGTGTCTAGATCAAATTGTTATAACAGACTCTTTATATCTGAGGTGGTTCTGAAGCTGTAGCTCAGAAACTGCGTTTTTTTTCCCCTTCATGGCATTGCCTGTCTTGCTATTCATTTCTACCTGTGGGAAAGTTTGGTATCTAGAATCTTTCCTCCATTCAAGGTTTTGCTAGCAGGCAGGATGCTTTTATTTCTCACTGAGGTGAGCTGAAATAGCTGAGCTCAATCTATACATTTTTATGCCTCAGAGATGCTGGCTGATTATCAGCGTGGATCCTTGACTTTGGAACTTGCCACGTTTGATCGAATGCTATTCAAAACAAGAGATCTTCAGAAAAACTGTCAATTCAATCTGTTGATTGAATGTGACAAGGGCTTTTGCCAGAGACCGTGATAAAATTGTCATTTCAATGCAACTTACTCAAGTTTTTTCATAAGAGACAATATTTAGAGAATTTGTTTTTGGTTAGGTTCTTTCTGCCTCACTTGGGAGGCTCTAAAGGAAATATGAATGTTTTAAAAAAAATGTGTATAAACACACACACACATCAGTTTCCTCTCCTCCTTTTCATTCCAAAACTAAGAAAGGTTCTCTGTCTGAGTACTGAGTACTTTATTCTTATCTTAAAAGATCTTTATTTGCAGCTTATTATATGGCATCTTAGTCTGCTATTGACTATTAACAGAGTTCCATCCAAGAAATGGCTGATACAAAGAAAACCAAAGGCAACATATCATGGCTCAATGAATTCAAGATGCTGGGAACTACACATAAAACTATGAGCTCCCTTTGGGAAATTAACCCATTCATTTGTGACAATGTTAGATTTTTTTTTCCATGTAACTTCTGTTTCTTATGGTCTTTGTTTTTAAATAAGTGAAGTAGTTTCTCCAGTGCCACGTTCACCAATGACTCTTGCCTCACTGTCTTGAACAAGAAGTACATAATAGCAGCATTCCAAATAACACTTCAGCAAATGTTTCAATGTCAAATTCAGATTACTGGAAATACCCTCCTTATTGGACTGCCAAGTGTTGATGTTAGCAGTGCTAGTTGATTTACTCTGTTAAATAAAATTTTTAGACTGACGTAAGTGAGACTTTGCTTTTTACTTAGATTTAAAATTATTAAGAGGCAATACCTGATGATGGCAAACATCGAGTTGAAGTTCTTGCATTCCCTGCAGTGCAGTGCTATCTTAATGAAATGCTTAATGATTTTCATCCTTTTCAACTGGTTGGTTTCTCTTAGAATCTCAGAAGCTACCCAGAACGTTTCTTGATTTATCACCTCTTCAAACTTTTTTAGATTAGTGCAACCTGTTTTTGATTTGAGTTTAAACAAGTCATCTATGTATTCTGTGGGTTCAATATTACGGAATAGCTCAAAGTTTCTCATGGAGAGCTGCGTAGCCACCTCAACAGTACTGAGCTGTAGTAGGGAAATTTGACTTTCCCTTAGTAACTCTTGAGCATCTTCATCTGAACAAAGAGTTTCCGTTTCCATGTTGTTCTTCAGGTAATACCTGTAAAAACAAAATTCAAAAAAGACACTTGATACAATATACTCAAATACTAGTGAAAGTTACGGTAATGATCCAGTTGAAATTGTAGAATAAATGGTATTTCAATAGGCTTAGATATTAATTAGAAGTTGCAGAAGGAGTGATTTCTTGTAAAGAAACAGAACATTAATAATTAAATAATGCTCCTATTAACGGGATTTTGACTTAATAAACCGGCATCATCAGCTTGAGCTCGCAGCCTCTAATCTCACCTGCCACTCAGCTGTATCCTGTCAGCAAGCTTGGATAACTGATCAGGAAGCCTCCTTTGCTTGATTACACCCT
This sequence comes from Phoenicopterus ruber ruber, assembly GCA_009819775.1. Lineage (NCBI taxonomy): Eukaryota > Metazoa > Chordata > Aves > Phoenicopteriformes > Phoenicopteridae > Phoenicopterus > Phoenicopterus ruber. The sequence continues at coordinate 47,046,139 of CM020218.1, forward strand.
CAGGTGTGACAGAGACTTCGCACAGTGAATAGGCATCGGGGGTTGCAGTGAGCGCGAATTCCCTGATAGCCTGGATGACCACTTCCTTTGCTGTGGTGTCCTTACTGATCATGATGTAGCGACTCTGCTGGTCTGCCTTGAAAACCCTCAGAACTTGATCCGGTAAGTCTGGAAAAAAAAATGACAGGCAAAATATGCAATTTAGTAAAGCAGAAAAAAATTAACGGTATAAGACCAAGCAACAATATCACTTACATTGAGTCTAATTACTAGTGCCGTCAGTTTTTACTTCAGTATCATTGTTTCACCTCTCTCCTTATAAAACAGCTGGGGTTTTTTGGGTTTGGGTTTTTTTGGTGTGGTTTTGTTTTTAAAAATGCCAGACTAGTTCTATTAACAACCAGGAGAAGAAGTTGGTTAGCTATCGATGGGGCAAGCCAAAAAATATGTTAACATTTCCAAAGTTTGGATAGGTGAACTAATGAGCAGCCTGATTTTCACAAGTGTTGAGTCCTGGTAAATTCCATTTAACTCTGAGAAAAATCAAGGACACTGAACAACACTGCCCTATACACTGACATATAAGAAGTTTAAGCAAATTAGGTGATAGGAGCGTCAATCTTCCTAAGGATGTTTTTAAGAAAATAGACTCATTTACCTAAGTCCGACAATCAACCATAGGGCCACACACAAATGGAGGACGTGTACGTGTAAGTAGCTAGGAAGATGCATGTATAATGGCCAGCATGCATGAATACACAAAAAACCTGCAGTAGTATTAATGCATCCAAGTACTTAATTATCAAAAATACTCTATCCTTGATAGATTTAAATAATAATAATAAATGTATAACAGACTGAAAACTTGCTTTTTATTTCTCTGTGTCAAGGTTTTACTGATTAAGAACTAGAGCAGCCAGAGACAGAAAAGCACTTCACAAATATTCGAGTTGTAAATATATTACTGTTTCAAGTGGCTGATGACAGAAAACTTACAGTGAACACCTACAAGGTGGCTGTTTTTAGGAAATCTTGAAAACTACCAGTCTGACTCCAAATGTTGGATTTGATATTTCCATAAGCTTATTAATGGATTGAAATCTAGACCCATTAATCAACTGAAGTTTGATTGTTATCATTATATTATAAAAATCTTAAAAAAAAAAAAGCTAAAATTGTACAGCTATCCACCACTGGATTTTTTTAACCTAAGGTATTTTTAACTGACAAGATAAAGTACTTTCAATTAATTTAATTTCTTCCCTCTGTTACAAATAACCTTTTCTAGTTGTGTGTGGCATGACATCTGGTCATTATTCTTTCTTTAAGAAATATGTTTTTAAAGAATTTCTTTTTTTTTTTTTAGACCATAAAGGTCACACGAAGAAGAAAACAGATAATAGAAAGCCTTCTGAATCTACAACCAAAACATGATCATTATTAAAAAAATACTGAAAAAACAGCTGCCAGATGAAAACATTCACTTTGATACAACCACAATCTTTTCTGACAAGACCTGAATGTGCATAACGTATTCACGTTACTACAGAAAGATCTATTCAGCAACAGAAATCTTGTGACAAAAGAACAAAAATTAACACATCTTCCCACTGCTGCTGCATGTCTCCAAAATAATCATTCGGAAAGCATGAAGATAAATCTCTCCGATATGAGTTGACTTACATGCCACAAAGGCTGTTTAGCCTTAAATATATTAGTTGACAAATTTCATGCAAGCAAGCTCATAACTTTTAAGCTCACAGTAGTATTTTTGCAACTTGAGAAGCACTAATACTGCAACACATTAGAAGTGAGCAATTACATCATCAGTTACACATAACGGGCATCGGTATAGGCCAGTTTTTAGTCATTTCCAAGTACCCGAGGCAAATGTAGAAATACCTTATAACTAACAAGCCAATTTTGCCTTTTATCACCAACTCTGTATTGACCTGTCTTCCTTCAGTAATTAGCTGAAGAGGGATACGGAGCAGTGCCTGAAATAATTTCTACATCTTTTAACATCTTGAGGAAGGCAAATGCCAAAGACGCAGCCGTGCAGAGACGTTAATAAAAACCAGAACGCTCTCTAGAAGATCTTATTGCCTCTTGCTGTTACAGAAACACTTGCCACTCAAAGAATGCTATGAAGATAGCTACTGGAAACAACACCAAGGTGTGAGCTCACTTAATACTCCCAAGAAACGAGTGTTTTGTGCAAGGAGAAAATAACCTGCTCTGCTGGATCACTGAAGTCAATATGAGGAAATGCAGAGAACAGCAAATAGAGAAGTATCATCTTGGCACTGTATTTTACCACCCAGTTTCTCAGGCCGCATACCTATCAGAGCTGGTAGCAAAAGCACTACACAGAATACAGAGAAGTCTGCCAGCAATTGAAATGATTACAGCTATAGCCATGGCAGCAAGTAATTCAACACAATGATTTTTAAATAAAACAGTGCTTGAAGAGAATTGTAATCACCCCCCTTCGTTCCTTTTCAAAAAAGGAAACTGGAGCAGCAGACTGAAGAACACAATGCTATATGATAGGAGTCAAGTCCCTTAGAAAGCTTCTGTGTTTGGGGGGAGGGGAAGTACCAGTGACTGGCAGCTCATCATTGCTATATTATTTTGACTTCCAATCGAATAGCAAAGACAGCACAAGAGACAAGGAATCAAAGTGTTATTGACTACTTAAAAATAAACCTTAAGAAAAGTATTTGAAAAAGCCTGAGCAAATCAGAAGAGAAACTAAAATGACTCCTTGCAGATTTCAAGCTGTTCTCATTTTCTCCTCAAAGACTATCCTTCCAAAACAGTAACTTGTTTTATTTTCTGTCCTGAGGGATATTCCCCAAAGCCTCAAAGGGTGGCTGTTCTACCACTTTTCTCTTTCTTCTCCAGTGCATTCAATTTCTTGCAAGCTGCCTCCACCTCCATCTTTAATTTAGTCCAAGGTAATAAAAGAAATTAAAATTGCAGGCTTTAATTTTTTCCAAGTCTTAAAGTATACAGAGGTATAATTCAACTCTTCTATCTACAATGCAACCGTCCCTAAAGGCCTTAACGTATATGGTTTTTTATCTCAGTCCCCCTTTCCCCTTGTTCTGACACAGGGAAAAACTACACCTGTGAATTACTGTAAAAATATTCAGTATGTGGACATTTGGCCAAATTTTAAGCAAATAAAAAAAATAAAGCTTTTTTTTAAAAAAATGAGAAAGCACTACTTAATACATTTTCTATAAAGATAATGAAAAAGCTGCTATAACACTGAAGCAATGGTATTACATCATTATTTATCTCGTTTTCTCAAAGCAAAAGGCAAACAGTAGAACATTATTCATGTATTAAACTTCTCTGAACTCCATCTGTGATGGAAGGATCTTCAGACCTGTAATGGCTTCCCTTCTCAATTAACGGAGCTTGTTTTAGCTGTGCGAGACAGCCGTGCCCCCAGCTCTGGAAGTTAGCCAGTCGCTGTGCTCGGCGTTAGGGGCGCATTAATTACCTAGAACCATCTGTCCAGGTAAATGGCAAGCTGGAGAACGGAATCTTCACCCATTTATAGATAAAGTGCTGATGAAAAGTTAGGCTCTTACTAATAAATATCTTCAAAGTGTTGGACACTAGTTGTTAGATAAAATACAAAAAAATACCAATCTTCCCACTCTCTCAGGAGCAACCTTAGACACTGGGACAAAAAGAAAAAAAATCACACACCACCTTCTTGTAGTCTTCTCTAGCCTTAAAAAAACTGAGATGAAGTGATGCTCAATATCACAGTTTCAAGTGTGATGATTGCACCAACTTGGTCAGTATGCAGTCTGGCATTTAAGCACTGTCCCTTTAGGTAAGGTTTGAAATCCCTCAGGCTTAGGAGGGCACTGAATTTTCGGTTCTACTTTTGAGAAATACTCTAAAGATTAGACTAAAATAACCAAGTGTCTGCACAGCTACCATCACCATATCCTCCTCCAGCAGCTACGTTTCAATAGCAAAGATTTGGATACTTAATTCAGAGAAGGTTTGCTGCTCAGAACCTTCCTGCAGCCAGATAAGAGCCCAAATCCCAGCCCCGCCAGGACCTCCAGCTAAACCCTTCTCATAAGATAAGGCTCTTGGCTTTCTCATATTCTCCCCCTTTTTCTCCCTCGCTCACCCCCATGCTTTGTTCCTCTCTGCTAAATGTGTTCATTTTTTATCTATTTCAGCATGGGATTTTAAAAATCACTTTATATACAAAGAATTCAGCATACAGCTGTAGAGAGGGGTGACTAACAGGGAACTTTGAAACTCTTACAGATGTAGTACAAGATTATATAAGCCTGTTCAGAAAAAAACTGAAACGTATGTCCTGTGTCCAATACCCTTTTGCTTTACTGTAAGCTAACGATCTGTTGTGCTATTTAAGGATACTGCAAGTCTTGTAGACCAGGAGTAGTCAATCAGTAAGAAGCACTCTGTATACAACATACTTGAAAAATAGATATCTAATACATTTGGGTAAAGTATATCGGAGCAAACATAATAAATCCTAATGCATTAATATGTGGCTAATCTGTGGGTGACAGCATACAGTTAATAAAAACTCACATGCATCTTCAGACTCTGAAAGTCCGGGGGGGGGGGGGGGGGGGGGGGAAGGAGAGATCAAAGAAAGATAATTATAAGGTCAAGAAGAGCGACAAAAAGGATCCTTACCTGGAGTAGTATTGAAGTCTAAGATGCGGTGATGAGACTGCAGTAGATCAGGATTACTGGATGACAGGGTTCCGCTGACAGGTAAAGCAGGAGGAATGTGCTTTGTTTGCCTCAGCCCCACAATGCTGTCATCCTGAGACTGGCCAATTCCAATGTCACTGCATCCACAAAAGAAATAAAATTAGGACTCTCAGACATTCAGAGCTTGGGCTATACTAGAGGGATGCAGGGACATCTGCATCACCACATTTTCACACTTCCATTTGTTAGTACAGTAATCGCTATTTAGAAGTTAAAATTCTCCCGACAACAGTGCTTGCTGTCTAGCTTTGTCAACAGCACCCACACGTCCATTCAAAGCGATTGGATCTGCCTGCTCACGCTGCCAGAAGATCCTCGTGCTCACCACTAAGCTCCGAGGAGCTCCTAGGCTCATTATTTTTTGACGATTTCTCACAGTGGCCAAGACCTTTATTCAAAAGGTGGTACATACCTCAGCATTCTCGTACCACCCCATCACCGGACTTTGACTAACACTGCTGTCCCCTCAGGGCTGTTTTGTAAGACTTTCACAGATCTTTCACCCCATCGCAGACAGGATTTGCAACTGAACTTCGGGAGTTACTGTAGCCATACAGTTTACTAAGATCTTTCAACAGACAGATAAAAGAGGATTGTTGAGATCATCCATTTTCCTACCCTGTACCACATTCTCTGAGCTTCTCTTCGCTGAATGTGACTTAAGTGATGCCAGCTAACTCGGAATGCTAAGGTAAGCATCCGCACTTGGGTGCTATCAGTACCCCCTCCAAAGTGCCTGACAGCTGTAAATAAAGCATTCTGTGATAAAGCTGAAGGGTTTTGTCTATTAAATTGTGAAAGGCAGGGCCTCAAAGGAGGTCAGTAGTGCTAGATGGATCAGACACAAAGCTATCATCATATTACAGTAGGCACTAATTTGCTTATTGCTTTTGAGTTCATAATCAGCAAGCGAAGCAGAACAACTGGACATGGAGTTGGAGCTAGCGGTTGAACTCTTCTACAAATATATAGATGCAAATCCTTAATAAAATACTCTGAGGGTGTAAAACGTTGAATAGCAGCCATTATAGAAAATGAAAATCATTAAAAATTTAGCTACTATAGGCAAAGCCTCTTTAAAATCCAAGCACATCAAAATCTGTATCTACACATGTAAATAAAGCATAAACCAGAACTTAAATTTCATTGCAAACTGCTGCAACTCTAAAAAGTCAGGCTACTAAATTAAATGATGCCACACAAATGACCATTTGTACCCTAATTTTGGGCACTTAAGCTTTTGTCTACTGTTCTATCCATCCTCAGAAAACCTAAACAGAAGTAATTAAGGGCCTGATAAATATCCCTGTTGAGCTGTTACAGCACAAGCATCCTTTTGTGCTTACCAATGAATTACTTTACCCAGTACAGTCTTGTACCACTTCTCTAAGTGCTATGAATCAAACAGTACTCTGGAAAGCTAGGACAGTATCTCTGGGCATTTAAGGCACAATTTTAATTACATGGACACAGCAACTGCTTTGTAGAAGGCAATGCGACTCGAAAAAGGTTGGAGGGGTATCTCTGTACGATATGTTTGGGTTTTCTCATAGTTTTGTTTTTAAAAAACAAGATAACTCTGTATTACCAAAATATTTTACAAAGTGTAAACTCCAAGCCATAAGAGTGACAGAAACATTCAAGTTCACTGAAAAAAAAAAAGTTCTTGGATTCTCTCTCAATCAGAAGTTAAGCTGAATCTGATCATCTGTATTTTTGTACTTACACATAAAGCACAAAATACCGTGACAAGCAGTGATGATCAACTCGGCACACAGTACTATTATGCTAAGCCACCACCAAGTCAGTCTTTCACTACAACTAAAAGCATTCCCAGCAATCGACATGTTGTCTTTCCAGTAGAAACCACTCCCCACACATACATAAAGAAACCCAAGTAAACAAAAAAACCCCACAAAGGCCCCCAACCTCAAAATGCTTTCTGGTGGTTATAAGCAACGATACAGTATATTTCATAAATATGCCAACACCAGTATTTCCTCTAAATTCAAATCAAATGAAGACTATGTGACCCTCCCCCTTACACTAACAGTTTCACTTGCATTATGTATTCCTTTAGGGGTTTGTCAGTGTTGTATAATCTTATACCTATCCTGTGCGTCACGACCGAAGCAGCTTCAGTAAAGTGGATCAACTGACAAACAGTAGGGTTTAAAAAAAAAAAATTAATGTTTCCGAAGTTCTTCTAGATTCTAGGTATTCCTATACTAAACTGGAAAGTATTTACCTTACACTCAGTTTCCTCTATTTTAATGCTTAAATCAGAATCTGAGCGAGTTCTAAGTTATGCAAACAAGAAATGAACCCCAGAAATTTCAGATACAAATAGCAGCACTAGGAGACACCAGGTCCCTTGAAGATCAACTGCCCTCACTGTTAGGTAAAATATTTTATTATGCAGGTCAAAGGAGACGGTGGTTTTAAAGGAAAGGCATTTCTATTGCCTTCTGTATGCATTTGCCATGTAGGGCATTAACTAAGAAATAACTTGCCTGCTGAATGACAGACAGGGTAGAAGGGATAATGGAACGGCAGAGCTGTCTAAATGCTTCTTCCTTCAAAATACAGCGTACGCTGCATCCCACTGAAGGGCTGCAAATAGAGAGGAGAGAGGGAGGCTGCTGCTTTGTCTGGGATGCTGCACTACGGACCAGGCAGAACTTTGCTAGAGCTGGAGGTGGGGGTTGTGTTTAATCCTTATTTGGAGCAACGAAGCTTACAGACCACAAAAACCACCCTGGGTTAGAAGAGTAAAGACAGCAAAGAGCTGGAGTGGAGGCTGTAGCCAGAGGCACGCTTCAAGAGATACCTCACAGCTGGTGGAGAGAAGGAGATTTCCCAATAGATGCAGAGGGAACGGTGCTGCTTGCTCAGTTCGGGAAGTTACCTGACATTATTGGACTAAAAAGTAAGACTGAAGACAGGCATTATCTCCTGCTCAAACTGATTCGTCTTTGATACTGATTTAATGTCTCACAAAGCAGACAAGCTCCCTCTAAGAGCGACCTCATTCTAGTTTAAAGATTGGTTTTATCTGGATACGTTCTGAAAGCACTGGAGATCTCTGCAGTATTCACCTTCAAAAAAAGGTGGACAATTTCACCACATAAGCTAGCTGACTCATGAAGTCTTTAAATACCTATTTAAATTAATGAGTAAATCAGCTTTTTCATCCCTCTTGATTTTTGGTAGTTAAAAACACGTGAGAATAGGTAAGGTCCCTTAATATATGCACTACCATTAATTATTAGGAAGAACGAGATAAACATTTCTACGCAATAGGGGGAAAAAAGAAGCACAAACAGGAAAGTCTACAGCTACACACCTCTATGCAGAAACCGTGCAGACACAAACAACTGAATGTCAACAGGCTTTGCAGACAAATTGCTATATATAACACATGAAGTAAAGCTAGCAAAAGGAAAAGAAAATAGGTCAAGTGTACTGTTTTTCTGAGTCTTACCCAAAGAGGTCCCTGCACAGAAAAAGTGCAAAAATGAAAGGAATCAAAGGGGGGAAAAAAAAAAAAAAACAAAACAACAACAAGAAAATTTTATGCAAAAGCTGTGAACAATCATGAACAATGCGAAAAATCACACCTAACAGTATGTATGGCTTAGAGGAACAAACACACAAGACCGGTAAGACAAACAACATAAAATGAGGATTTACAGAGTCTCCTCCACTAAAATGTATCTCCGTCAATTTAAGAAATATCCATTATGTGGATATAATAATTTATATTCATTTAACCTTTACATTACTAACATTCTATTTATAATGTTTCAGAACAGTATTAATTTAGTAGGGAATACCTAACATTAGTTAAGCAAACTTTTTTTTTTTAAAAAGTAATAACAGGAAAAAATCCTAGATTTTCAGTACAAGTGTATTTTTCATGAATTTACATAGAATAGATTTCTTCCTCAACGACACACAGAGAAGAAAAATGCAAGAGAAAACACTGATTACACATCAACTACCCTCTACAATTCATTTTTCCCATTGATGCCACCTGTAGTGGCCAGATTCCCATAAAATCATATAAAACTCATTCTTCTATTGTTTCCAACAATCCTTATCAGAACTCTGTTTCTAAAATGTGTTCATAGAATAAAAGATATCAGATACCATATTTAGCTTTCATTAAAAAAACACTCAATTCTATCAAAGAACCCAAGTTATAATTTTAACCTGTCTCCCTTACAGCAGTACGCAGAAATTCTTATAGACCACTGGAATGTGGATAAATTGAAATCACTGCTCCTATCAACCATTTGCAAGCAAACCTGCTTGCAGAGTTATTCTGAAATTAATTGCCTGGAATGCTTCCAGTCAACAGTCCTCTTAAAAGAAAACAGTAAATGACATGAAAAAGTATTTGTGCCATCACTTTATCTATAAGAAGTAAAATACGTCCATACTGATGTCAGGAGCTGCACTGTTAGTAGTCCATGATCATTCAAATATTCAGACTAGTATTTTCTAGTATGTTTCTTCAGGTATAAGCATGGTTTGCATTAATAAATAAAAAAAAGTATCATGACAAATTATAAGTTTCATGAGAAATTATTAAAATTTAACATAAAGCAAATATTTAAGAGGAAATAAAAAACTCACTTGTATGGTTTCTGAGGCAGAATGCTGATTCGAGTCTTGTCAAGTATCTTCTTTAATTTATTCCTTCCCCCAACTGTGTTGGCTTTACTCTTCTTATTTACTTTTTCTAATCCTATTACCTGCTCCACATCAACAGCAAGGTCTGGGATGGAATAACGACTCGCCTTCTTAATATCACCAATTTTAGGCAGGTGGGGAGCACCATTTCTTTTTTCCTCTGACAACCGTGTCAAGAGTTCTTTAAAAACTGTGCAAGACAGGAAAAAGGGAGGAAAGAAAAAGAACAAAAATGTAAAAGAAAGCTCTGTGCACCAGACCAGCTTAATATTAATCATTAAAAGAAAAAAAAAAATGATTAGGCTATTCTGTCAATTCAAGTATTAAATGAATTTAGATATAAGACACTACAAAGTTTTTAAATTTTAAGAAGGACATTCATTTTCTGTAGTATGAATCAGAAAATCAGTAAATTGGTCCAGCTCAGAATAGAAATACACTAGATAACCACATGGTTGCAGGGACGGTGTCAACAGAAGGACTTTTCAACCTAAGGACACGGGCTTCTGCAGAACAGTAGCACGCATAAAAAGAGCACACTAGACAAAAATGAGATAGGAAAACTAACAACTGAGAAGGAAGGTTTCAAACAGATAGCCAGCAACAAAAGCCCTCAGATGGACAAGAAATTGTTAGCAACAGGATCAAGAAATCAGAAATGAGAGGGGAAACTGCAACAACGTCATAAGGAAGATATAAGAAAGTACGAGACTACTGAGACACCTTGGGTGTTTGACCGGGCTCTTGCATCCATCTGCCAGATGTACAAAAAAACCTCTCAGACTGCCTCAGCTCCCTAGCCAAGAGACACCTCTGAGGCAGAAATACCCGATGAGTTTTGAATTAGTTGTTCTACCGCAACTTTTAGCTTCACAAAAATGTTAATATATTTAGGTAAAGCAAAGAAAACTGATACGGAGATCAAGTCACATATTCTGAGTGTGAGAGGAAGTCTCCATATATAAATGGAAAAATCATCTGATGACTTGATTTGTAAATAATAAATGAAAACTGGTAATTAAAACCAAGGAACTGGAGAAGAAGTGGGAACAAGGGCAACCAGCTAAGGATCAGTATCAGGGGCTAGGTTTTACTATCATGTATTAATTTTGCCCTTAATATTCATCCTTCTCTCCAAAGGTACACAACAAATCGCCAAGAGACTTCAACAGCTTCAAATAAGACACACAAAGAAAAGGGGAGGAGAGTAATCTGAGCCAATAACTGTACTGTCAAATCGGAGCTGGGGGCTGGAGAGACAAATTAGATACAGATAAGAAGATGCTGTTTAAAAAACCAGGAAACTCCTTTTGGGATTTGTTGATAAGGAATATTGCATGCAATACACTGAAAGTAACTGTTCTGAGACTCTACTGTGATGTGATTTCAGTATTTGGAGCGGAGTAACAAGATTAAAAACTTAGAAAAACATAACTTCTGAAGAAAACGGGTTTAATCTTAAACATACCAAAGCAACACGTGAGATCCAAAAACCTAGAGTGTGAAGGATGGTTACACAGAACTTATACACAGAGAAACAAAAATATACTGCTAAACAAGCACATACAGACATATTAATGAATGCCTTAATTATTAGAAATAATTGAAATACTAGAATCTTTACTGCAAAGCAAAAAAAAATCCCCAGGAAATAGATTTGACAAATGACTTTTGGAGATAAGCTAAGCATATTTAATCATCAGTTAGTGCAGTGACATCCTGTGGTAATATTCTGCCCTACTTATTTGTGATGAAGAACCTGATCCTGAGAGAGATACTTGAGGAACATATCACTAAATTGTATTAATAATCCAAGTATCCAGTGGTAAAAATCAACCAAAACCCACGAACTGTTAATTACTTATGATGCTAACTGAGGTCCTGAGCTGCTGAAAGACTGCTTCGTGACTGCTTTAGTACTTGTTAGAGAGAGAAGTGAAGAGAAGAACAGATTTGGAGGGTAGCAAGATTGTTTTCACCAGGCTGGCAAGAAAGTTTTTATTAACCTTGTCGTGCTCATTGTAGGCATGGACTGAAAAACTATAAGCAAATTCAGCAGACAGGTTAAGATCATTGATCAACTGAAATTCCAAAAGAGGCTTCTTTCTTGGGAAAGGGCTACACGTTACATGTGCAAACGTGTTTTACAAGTACGAGCTAAATGGTCGCAATAGTTCCTCTTAATCCAGAAACATGCACTTGTGAGAGTGAAGTCACTTCATACAAGACCCTATTCATAAATTTTTCTCTGCAATTATGAACTAAGGTATTTTAGGACCTGCAAGTCTCCTTTTTCTATTCTCCCCAGTACAAAAGTGTTTCAAACAAAACTATTTTAAACCATTAAAAAGACTATCTAAATTAGAACAGAAATTAGAACAAAAAGTGCACACAATCTTACCAAATAAATTGGTTTTCACAGTGATAGACAGATGAGTGTTATTTCTAAGGATTTCCATGGCTTTTGACAGCTGAATGTTTTCAAAGTTTTGACCATTCACTTCCAGTATCTAAAAATGCAGACAGGTAGTGTTATTTTTAGTTAGCGAAGAGAAAGGAAACAAAAAATGGGGAAAAAAAGAAGACATTTTAAAATTACATACCTGGTCTCCACGTTTCAAGCCTGCTTCTGTAGCTTTGCTACCAAAATCTACACTGTCAACAAAGATTCCAAATCCCTTTTCTGACCCTCCCAGCAAGATAAAAGGCAAAGGGGCTTCTCGAGATGGCTTTGTTAAGGTTATCAATCTTCGTTTAGCTTTAGCAGCACAAGCAATATTTAACAGCCTCAAATGTCCACCCATTTTCTACAAAAGAAAAGCATCATGAGTTATATATAACAACAGCCTGGCTACGCCCTGCCACACCAAATTGTCAGGAAAAAAACCCCTCACTCTTACCTCCCTCTCCAAATTGTTCTCAAATTCTTCCAGAAATCGAGTCATAGCAGGATCTCCTTCAAAATCATTGAAGTGATTGTTCACCCACAACAATACTACCCGTGTAACCTGAAAATTAATCAAGAATATAAATATTTTCCAAGAATACCCAAAGCAACACTAGTGCTAAGCCCTTTAAAAATACAGCTCCTAGAAGCCCCTGTAAATTTCCACTGGAATCCTAAATATTATATACACCCAAACCTAACTTTACTAATATGGAGTCATTTACCAAAGGACAGAACGAATTAAGTATTAAAATTGCTTTTACTTGTACAAGCAACTATATGTTCTATTTCATAAAGAATACTGTGAGTTAGAAAATTAACACTGGCTGTATCAAGTTTGATGGAGCAGGGAATAGAGCACACAGCTACGAGGCGACGAGTTAGATCCATTTCTGACTTATAACAACAATTTCCCTGCCCATTTACAAATCTGCTTAATTCTTCGAGCACATGGTCATAAGGCTTCCCATACTGCTTTATATTGGCTCTTCAATCTCACAGATCTTTAGATAAACCACCATTAACTTCATTAGGCATCTACCTGTGTGAAAGAGCTATTGTATGCTTAGAGAGGCAGGAAAAAGGATCTATTGTGAGAAGCAGGAAAGAGAACTTAACAGCAAATATAGGCAATCCTTTTCCTTAGAGTCCACCTTTCAGTTTACTACTCCTCCTTTCTCTCCACCCCTACGCCCTCCAAGCAACTATGATTATCAAGTTCAGAACGATCTTAGCTGGTATTTCACAGTTTGTTAGGAAAAACACCCTAAAGGAATACTATCAATTAATATTACTGACGGTAAAGTCACAAAATAAGATCCACAACTTTTAAAAATATATGCTTCCACTATAAAATGTTATCTTGGTATGCGCCTTGACCTGGAACATCAGCAGCACTTGTCCTGACAAAATAACAATTTTTTTTATGTCTCAAATTAGTATTGATTCATGCTATTTTTAAAAGCTCCTGAATACAAAATGGATGTGCCACTCAAAGTTATCTTAAAAATACAGCCGCATTTCTTCTGTTATGCTGGGAAAACAGGTTAGTAGGGGAAAGCCCCTAAACGTTTCAAAAACTAGAGCATAAGCAGAAAATCTCATACAAATTTTAATCAGCTAAAGCCAACCGCTGTCCATTCTCTGCATCTGCACAAAATCTAAACCTCTGCAGCCTCTTAAGCTAAAGATCTGACACGAGGCGCCCAAAAACCAAACCCTGCCACCATCAGGGGAGCTGTACAGTTTATTGTGTTTATACAGTTTCCAAGTAGGTTCCCCTTTGTCCCAGAAAAGCAAGTGAATTCAGAAGAATTGCCGAAATTCACGACCAAACTAATCAAGTACTTCAGAACGCCTTGAGAGTTTAGATTTCTAACAGGAGGCAACCGCACAGCACTACGTGCTGCAGCTCCCAGCCACAGGCATGTAGGCTAAGGGTAGCATTTCTGACATATTTGAGATTTCTCCACCTCTGAAATTGAAGATGAACTTCCTTTCTGTTAAACATCTGCGGTGTTTTTCATTAATGTGGAGGACATCGGAAGATCCAGACCATGTCTGGTTAAATTTAGGCTAATTTCAGATTTTTAAAATTGGCTGGCAAGTTGCAAGCCGCACCACATAATATATTTTAAATCACTGCGGTGACAGCTCCAATATCAATGCTGCTCTCACAGTTGGGACTTACTACTGCACCCCAAAAGACACTGTGCTGGAAAGGTTTGAACAGTGACTTCCAGAGGAACGCCATTACTTGTGTCACAACCGGGAACAGCTCAAAAGAGGGTTAAAGCTGTCAAGTCAAGTACCCTGCTGCTGGGTAAAACCATCAGTAAGGCTGGATCTCAACCGTCCCAGTCTGATTACTGCTGAGTCCTGAACATCCTCAGGAAGTTTTACTCACCCCTTTCCCTCTCCTCACCACCTATCAGCCCCTAATACAAAACAAATCGTTCCGATTCCTTGTTCCCCACTTGCTTATCTCTGCTTGTCCCAAGCTGTGCTCCGACTCCTGCCTTTTTGCCAGGGCTACTCGGAGTCAGAAAGGGTTGGTTATTGAGAAGGCAGAACAAAGAGCTGCTCTGTTGTCAGACCTGACACCAGCAACTGTGCTTGCTCATGCTTTTACACAGGCTGAGGGGATTGTCCATGGGAGGACAAGAAAAATAAGTTTAAAGACGAACCCTAGTATTACAGCTCTGAAGCTGTAACAAGCCTATGCTAAACAATATTAGCTGCAAAGCCTATCCTCTCTGCCAAATGTAAGATCCTTCCACCAAGGCATTTCTAGAAGAAACATGCAGATTTAAACAAAAGTTGAAAACCAAATTTCTCTTTAACCTTATTGAGATAATACCCTTCGTTTCAAATTTGCAAAAAACATCTTGAAATTTTTACTAGTTTTTTTACATACAAGAAAGACGTATACAAGTGAAAATAAAGCATTACAGTGTGAAGCACAGTATAGCCTCAATAGACAGTGCATTCAGTGTGCCAAAACTGGATATACAGCGCCTTATTCTTCCATCATGGCAGTTTTGTTTAGGGAAGAGGATGTTTGATTGCTTTCTTGTGTTTGGGTGGGGTTTTTTTAATGCTATGTAAGGCTCAACAGATTCTTAACAATGGCTATATTTTGTCATTTCTTTATACAAGAATAAATTATCACAAAATGTTTGCCAAGTTGTGTTAACTAGTATTATGTACAGAAAACACAGAACTGAGTTATACGCTCCAATTTTGAGGCACAATATAATTCTATTGAATTACATTAAATAAAAATACTGATTATTGGAAAAAAGCTTTCCCTGTACTTGCAAGCAACTGTTATGTTGTAAAAACATAGCAGGGTAAAACATGGCTAATTTACCTTGCCTGAACACATTAGTGCTTAAATAAAATACAATAAAATAAGGAAAAAAGATTTTCTTAGTTTTATCCATATATTCTGCCATTAAAATATGTCACCAGCTCTTTGTGTCTTATTCAGTTTAGTCAGTCCCTCTTATTTTAAGCTTAATAGCCTATGTTTCAATGCAAATGCTAACAGGTACGTAATTCAGGGGATTTTAACCTTATCCCTGAGGCTGGGGTCGTTGAACCACTCCAACAACTTCTTGCCCACTTCCATTGGGCTGGAAAGAAAGGTCCGATATGTTAACAGGAAGTCTTCTATAAATGTTGGGTCTACCACAGAATGTTCTTCCACCAAATGCATTGTTAACCTTTCAGCCGTTCCCTATTAAAGAAACAAAACCAAAACAAACCTTAGTTATTACAATAGATTTTCAATAAATGCAAATTTGTTTTCTTGTAACGTACTGAAGATGCATTACACTAGAAAGAATACTGGCATCTGTTGACCGATGAGCTAAGCAAACATAAGAGCTTAACCCTTGTGATAAGAAATGTAAAAAATTTCTGTAATTGAATTCTATAGAAATCTCCTAGTTATCGATGTGCATAATTGTAAAGAGAAAAACAAGAAATATTAACTGTCCATTTTCAAATAAATATTCATACAATACATATCTCAACTAATCCTGGACCTAACTTGCCAAGTTAATAAATTTACAGAACACAGGCTTTTGCAAGACACTCCCTCTTTTGCTTTTTTACCTTTATGACAATGTGACCTTTTCTTGTTCCAGTGCGATCAAGCTCCCTGTGCTCCTTCACCATCACAATCTCCCCTTCCTCTTCTACCTTCTGCATGTTCTTTTCCACTTGATTGAGGATGCGGCAATAATCTTGCTGGGCTATACAAACAAACTGGAAAGAATCATCGCGCACCAGTATTAAAAGGTAAAGTCTTCAGAAAAGCATTTAGACTTAAGATGCAAGTACGCTATTAATAGAAAAGATAAAGTAGTTTCTCAACCTGCAGTGAGCCAAATTTGTCTTTCCAGCAGTTCAGCTGTAGTAAGCAGAGGAATACAAGAGTGCAGTACTTCCACTACAATCTTGCAGTTAGAGGAGACCAAGATTTCATCAGAGCACAATGATTTAGCATTATCAGCCATTTTTGTTTAGCTGCTTTGAGCTCCCCTCTGCTGGAGATGCAGCTCAGTGGCCTACCTGGTATTTTTCCTCCCATGCAAGCTTTTGTGTGGTACTTAGAAGGGTTAAGAGATTGAAGGGAAAACCTGGCTTTTGTTTTTTGCGCCTACTGCTACTGTAAATAATTTTCATTTTTCATTGCTATTATTAATAAAGTCAATCATTAAGAAAACTAACATTTATTCAATTACATGAGTGCAGGCACACAGAAACAAATTACTTCTGGATTAAAACATACAGCAGGAAAAAATATTTTCTACAATCATCTGCTCGGCCAAGAATAAGTGCAAGAATAAGTATCTGAAGAATATTCCCAGCACCTACACTATGCATATATAATTAAGACCACTCACCACAACTTAGGAAAAAAACCCACTGTATACACTATGAATTGTCTTCTATAACTTGTTAAAAGTTTTATACCTTTGTCTCTTTTTTGAGGCAAATACTCAAGATTAAACTGTCATTTTATATGAACTTAGGTATTTAACTGAAAGGAAACGATAGCGTTTCTTCTGATTGAAAAGTTGTTAAATCATCATGTATGTACTTAGGACAAAGGCATGAGATTGACAGAGACAGTATTTTCTCCTGCATTCTTCATAATTCATTTACATACCTTTTCTATTTCCAGCAGCTAGTAGTAGCTGAAACAGAACTCCCACAGTTTGGATTTGTTGCAAAACATTATCCTAACAAGATACTATTTATGCACTTTTTGGAAGTTAGATGGGCAAACCAAACCAGGTGACTACATTACCACACATTTACACCCATTTCAAAGGACATCTGCCGGAAGCTAATTAGCCATCAGGACCAAGCAAAATGCTTAATTCACCTAGGGTTTGGCTATTATCTTCTGAATGGGAGTAAGTAAACAGCAACCACATGTCCAGATTAGGCTAGTAGTTTTATGCTAAGCGTTCCTTAAATCTGCCTACTTGTGTTACAGCAAACATCAAGGCATTTTCCTTCAAAGGCCAGATTGGCTGAAACCAGATTTTCTACTCAAACCATGGGACAGAGAGCTTGTATTACTTTAAGATTCTGTAGCTGAGTTGAGTAAGGGAGAAGGGCTATCGCCTGTAGAAGTAAAGGAGCCTGTAATGGCGAATGAACCTTGAGATCCTAAGGGAAAGTTTGAAGCCATGGATATATGCAACAGGCTGCTGGGCCTCAAGCTCTGGAGAAAGCATGTAGACAAACCTCTTAAGCCAAGATGATTAAGACAATTCAGTTTCGCAGGCTGTGGGTGTGCAGGAGCCATATTTCTCAACTATTGTACAGGGTTATCAGTTTCAAATAAAACTGTGGTTGGCTATTGAGTTGCATTATGCCCATGTGTACGTGATTTTGCGTGTATTACAGTCCGACACACTACCTGGCAGTCGTCCACTTTAGTTCTCATCACTCCTTTCATATATTCCTTTTCCATGGTAGGGGAAACGCCAAAGCTGTTCCCCATGCAGAGTATCTCTGTTCTTCCATCAGGGTACGTCACCTCCACAGAGCCATTCAAAATGACTGACCAGGAATCCAGCTACAAATCAAATGTTGCAGGATACGTGAAGACTCAATCATTTAACATTGTAATATCATACTATATAGATACAACCCTTACCATTTTTCCAAAGGAAAAGGGTTTTTTTCTTAGCACCTATTAAAAACATTTGTAAGCTAGTTGACCTTGAATGTGCAGCTATTTCCAGCTCAAGAAACTGGAATGCTATGTTTAACTTTAAGAGTTTATGTAAGACTGTAAAAAAAAAAAAAAAAAAAAGGGGGAAAAAAGAAAAAGAAAAAAAATGGGCATTTTAAAACACCACTTAAACACTGAAATAAACTCCCCCAAATCAGCTCCAATAGGCAGGAAGCATTTTGTACATTATGAAGAGTATTTTCTTATGCTTTTATTGCATAGGAAATGTTGTGCGAGTGCTTAAACAAAAGCTTTCAAACTAATGCAGAACAAAAAGAGGCATAATTTACCTGCTCGATGTTACTTTTTCTTTTTTAATTTTTAAGCAACAAAAGAGGACCTTAACCCTGTGGAATCTGGGATGTCTGGTATCATAGGAGAGTCCAAAGTAACTTCTACTGACCTCTTCCCCATCGTTTAGCACAATAGTTCCTGCTCTCTCCACGACTGCAAACACCATTACAGCACAGAGCTCTCTCCTCACTGACATTGTCATGTTGGCAAAAGCAGGCAACTGATGCATGAATTCCAGTAGTTGTTCTGAAGGAGAAAAAGCCCACTGAGTCGTGCATGTCAAAACAACAAAGCACAGCAAAGGCAGTTCTTCAGCAAGATGCCCGAGGCTACTTAAGCTAAAATGCTGCACAATCGTTCCTGTATACTAATAAATCATGTACAGTGGCCTGTTGTAATTACTGAGTATCTTGTAGGCACAGACTGGCTGGTCATATCATCAATAGAAGCTCTGCAAAGTAAAAGTCAGCATAATGGAAGAATTGTAATGTAACCGAAAGCTCTGAATACAACCAATGAAATTGTAATACTCCGGCCAGCCAGGGCAGTAACTCCATTAAGACTATGATAGGCCTATAAGGAATAGAATAGACTATAAAACACAGCAAGACGTTAAGACGGGAAATTTCACAAAACTGAGCAAGTTCATTGGTAAAGCCATCCCTTCCTAGGCTAGACTTAACAATAAATTGTACTTGATCATCATCTGGCGCATTCACAAAGTTCCCCTCGGATGGACCAGACAGAACAGGATTACCGTCTGGGTGCACTGGAGTTGCACTTGTACTCAACAGTGAACTTCTCCTCTATTTTCGGTTTTTTCATTGTTCATAACTACAGAACTCAATTTTTCTTAGTAGTCCTGATGAGGGATTGTATGCCCTAAATGCTAAACATTTTTGCATTCAGTTTGATCTAAAAAGCCTACTGAAAGTAGTCTATAAGGACCCCATCTTTTTCCTAAATTTGTATTCACTCAGAATCACTGAATGGCTGAGGTTGGAAGGGACCTCTGGAGGTCATCTGGTCAAACCCTCCTGCTCAAGCAGGGCCACCTACAGCCAATTGCGCAGGACTGTCCAGATGGCTTCTGAATATCTCCAAGAAGGGACACCTCTCTACCACCTCTCTGGGCAACCTGTGCAGTGTTCAGCCACCCTCACAGTTAAAAAAAAAAAAAAAAAAAAAAAAAAAATGTTTCCTGGTGGTCAGTTTGTGCCCATTGCCTCTGGTCCTTTCACTGGGCACCACTGAGAAGAGCCTGGCTTCTCTCTTCTTTACACCCTCGCTCCAGGTATTTGTACGCATTGATGAGATCCTTCCTTCTCCAGGCTGAGCAGCCCCAGCTCTCTTAGCCCTTCCTCATATAAGAGATGCTCCAGTCTGTTAAACATTTGATAATCAACCTTAATCATCATTTAGTCATGTTTGAGAAAAGAAAAAAAAATTAAAACTCAGTCCGTGAAACAGATCAGAAATTTTAAGAATTTGAATTCTAGTTCTGCTTTGCTTTCAGTGTATTAGGCTGTACGTTAACATAGCAAATTAGTTTGATTAGATGTACATTTACGTAAAGGTCTTAACGGCGCCAATGTTTAACACAAACGTATATCTGTGGTTAAAAACAGACACAACATCACAACTTACAATTAAAAAATTTAATGTGATAAGCATCCAGTGTTGACGTTAATGTTGACTTTGCCAAGGTTCTGTCTAACTATTTTCCAGTACACAATGATGTTTGCTTCATAAACCAGTTCTGATACCAATTACAAGCCGAAGCTTGAGATGTAAAGGGCCAGTAGCTAATAATTTTCACCCGTAGCATGTGTGTTTTCCTCTTCTTCTTTGGCCGTATTCATTCACGGGCTGAATTTATGGCTTTTATGAATCACCTTACAGCATAAACACTAAACTTACCAACTACAAAAGCCAATGATTAAAAACCTCAAGCTCAAAAAGTAGGGGTTTTTTTGGTGAACAACAACAAGTTGGACAGTATTTTACTGTATTGCGATACTTACCAATGTCATCATCTGTCCTGTCTATTGGGTCTTTCTCCAAGCAGTCTCTAACAATATCCCTACTCATCAAAGGATCTGATGCCCTTTCAATGTCTTCTTCATCATCATCATCCTCAGAATCCACTGCTGTCTCTGGCAACCCACTGAGATCCATATCACCAGCTTCACTTTCTGTAGCCTAAATTGATGTATAAACAATTAAAAAACAAAAACAAAACAAAACACACCACATTCAAACGGGCTCTTCACTGCTAAAGTTTTCTAGTTAAATATACAGAAATGAATTCTATCGTCTAACAGATCACTCATAAATTCACTCAATATTTTTTATATTGCTTTTTTCTTTACATCTTTTTAAAACAACTAACCATTAATCAACCCACAACCATTGTTTAAACAGGGCTTTTAACACTTGTTTCAATCAGCCACATGTAAACAGGATTCAAGATACATTATTTAATCACAAGGTCTTGGGGGAATTGAAGGCATTTATATTTCAAGGAACAATTTCTTGGAATATTAGCTGAATAGAACTCTTAAAAATAAACAGTTCATTTAAAACAGTTTCTGTTCCCACTCCAACTTTACATTTTCAGACACTTATGAATGCAATGTAATTTTAAGTAGACAGTTTTGAGAAATAAGTACAGTATGAAAATGCTACAGGAATTTTGCTATCTCCCAGTAACCTAGGACTATATTTTTCTTCTACAATTCCAGTTGACGATAGTTAATTATGGATTTCATTTACTGATAAACAGTATAACAATTTACAGATGCAGAAAAAATGTGAAGTCACTGCTTAAACACCACAGATGGACAACACAGACTATCTGCCAAAGTTAACCTCCTTTAAATTGTATTAAAATGAAAGAAAACATAGTCCATATATAGCCTGAGGTCATTAGTATAGCACCTAAAGGTAAATACGTTTTAATGATTCAGTTTTAAGAAGTTTAAGACCAAACACTTAAATCGCACAAACGTTTGTCTGTCACGGCTGATAAAGCTGCTTATTCTCAGAACCTGGTTTAATACCACAGCAGCTGCCAAGGCTCAGCTACGACAATTTTTAAGGAAATGCAAGCTTCTAATGAGCAAGTTTGAAGCCATGGCTTGAGAAATCAAGTTTCACATGCCTTATAGGGATGGTTTGTTTCCGAGACCCTGGAAGCACACAATGCATTCATATCTACTTTAAAAATACTACATGGGGCAAACAGCTACTAAAGCCCATTTTATCGATCTGTCTCTCACACTGGTAAAAAAAAAAAAAAAAACCACCAAAAACTAGGTCACCCTCCAAACACAGAGAAAGTAAGTCAAATTACATTGGTATTTTCGTAGAATCATCCTCCCTATTGCTGCCTCACTAGCTGTGGCTGACATCTGTTACTTTAATGCCATTATACGCAGCCACCTTATGAATGATAACATATGGCTGGAGACAGATGAGGGCAGCTAGTGTCTAGTGTCATTCTTAAATGCTTCTGTCCTACAGCACACCACAAGCTTTGTAACAGGGTCTCGTTAATATAAAAACCGTAACAGCACCTACACAATATTCAAATTATTCTCACTTTGGGTTTTTTTTGCTGTTGTTTGTTTTTTGGTTGGTTGGTTGGGGGTTTTTTTAAGAAATAATGCTGAGCATTTCTTAAGCAGGATAAAGGAGGATGTTATACGGGCATACAAACAAATCACAAAAATGATAGCACTGATAGCAGTGTTTTCACTAGCAGCCTTACTGCGCTTAACATGCATGTTCTTTATGATATATTTGAAGCAGTTGCTCTAACTCCTCTTACAAAATAGCCTTCATCAAAAGCGACTGGTGGAAAAATTAGTGACGATGAGTCAGTAGACACACAGCTTATGACACCGATCTGTCAGAATGAGAAGTCTCCAACAGTGACAATTCCAGTGACAGTGGGACTGACTAATTCACGAGTCAGTTTTGCAAACCTTCCCATTACTAACACCCGCCTCTCCTACATGCCCAGAATAAGCTTTCTCAAAAGCATGTTGGTAAGATGAACGCAGAACTGAATTTAGTCACACGATGCTAACATGCATGAGAAAATTACACATATTGTACAAAACTGATTATTAAAAGACAAGTTATTTGACTGTCTTAAAGCAATAAACCAAAACCAAACAGAAGTCAAAGCTCTATTATCAGGAAAGGTTGATGCTATTCTAAAAAAAAAATTCTCACACAAATTAAATGCAATTATGTATTCAGAAAATACTTTAAAAATTACAACTGAAGGTTACAAGTATTTCCTGAAGATGATTACTTTTTACAGAGGAAATTAAATCTTTTTTGACAACTGAAGTCATTTGTAGAAATCAATGATAAAGCAACTATTTCTAACTTACTAGTTATCCAAGAATATAAACTACTGCAACAAAGCAGCTCAGCATCGAATGCAACAGTCCACAGAGTAACAAGAAAATCTATTAATTTAACCTTTAAAAATAAACCTTATCTTTTCAGAAAAAAATACTTTTTTTCCAAGCAATTTTCTGAAAAAGATACGATCATGCAAAAGTTAGCAAAGGAACACAAACATAACCTGTCCACATAGGCAATATGCATTCACAGTAGTAAAGAACCAAACAATTCATCCCACAGGGTCTCCTTCTCAGTTTATACATGCAAAAAGTTTTGCATGAGTTTTGTTACATTACTAAAAATAATTGGATCTGTCTTCATGTCAAAAGCACACACCAATTTATCTACAAAACATTGCAAACAGCTTCTTTAGACTTTGTAGCATCAAGTATGACATTAAGTACTCAAGGTCCTCTTGCTGACACATTAAACTTCATAACCCACCCACTTCGAGTACTTTTGTACCCCCTCACGTGTTAGAAAAATCAAGCACGTCTGCACAGGAACCTTTAGTTATGAAGCAATAGCCATGCATTTGTGTAAGACTAAAGGGAAAACCTCCTTTGAGGACAGAGGCTTCCTTATAAACCTCAGCAGTAGAAAATCCAGAACACAAGATGAATACCTGACAGAATTTGTACTACAGTTAGTCATGAGGCTTAGAGCTTCCCAGAGCCTTTAGTCAAGGATGAAGTACCTTGGAAATCAGTGCTTTCATAGATGCACGTTGTCCATTGTTTCTTGGCTAATAAGAGAAATTAGCTTCACTTAAATAAGTCTAAAGAGATTGCATGTAAGAAAAATGCTGGTTGGAGCTTTAAGTACAAAACAGCGTCTCTCCAAAGTCTGAAAACCAGTTGCAATGAAAATTTTCTTCACAACTGAAAAGATGGCATGAGAAATTTGCTGAAGCTTCAAAGGAATCACATAATGACAGCCTAATATTTTGTCACATCACCGACAAGAAAGTCAGGAGACTGAAGACAGACATATTCAAGCCTGAGGTGAAGAGTTACTTCACATTTGGTACCTAAGGAGACCTGCCCAATTTTAAGCAGTGTCTATTAAGGCTAATATTGTAGTAATACAAAAATGGTTGTAGTAATACGAAAGGTTGCTAAGGATCTCCAAGACCAAAGTCACTTGTAGATTTGAGTAATAACAGCTAATTAAACAAACACCATGAAATAACTACGAAAAGATGGAAAGTAAAGGAGCCTTGTGTAAGTTTTCTCAGCCTTTGGCTCCTTGACTGATTGTAGGGCGCGAAAAAACCAACCAAACAAAAGAACTATCATTCATTCCCCTTAGGTCAAACTGGGTCGACTGGAGAAACTGAAGACCCTGTTCGTCCCTTTAGGCTGGTATGAGAAGAAACTGATTAAGCCTAACTCTACTGGTCTTTCATTTTTTGGAGGCATCATGAACATGGACATAATAAGAGAGGTGATGGACTACCTGAACAGCTAAAGAAGCTGACCTCCTTTACTGCCTCATTTCCTTCTCCAACCAATTTTTGAGTATCTGTTGAGAAAAAGATCAGAAGAGGCCAAGGGGGATGCTGGGTTGTCCTTGGCTATACTTGGGTTAGGGTACCCTAACTTGGCTATACTTACGCTGGCTATACCTTTACAATCAAGTAACTCTCCTTCTCTTATCACAGCTGCTTCAGCACACACGCCTGCACCCACATACCAGCCTTACTATGAGAAAGAAAGTGGGAAGACTTGGACAACTGCGTACAAGATGACTGGCTCTGTTTTAGGTGGCCTTCATGGTTTTCTTTTCTTTTTCTGAGGCAAAAGGTTCCAGTTGATCATATATACAGAGAAAAAAAAACTAGAAAACCCTTAAAATTAACCACATTAACTACCGATTTCTTAGTATTTTAAACAGAATATTTTAGCCCAGACTTTATTTTTATTTTAACCACTTTCTTTAGGAAACATTAAGGAAAAAAAATGCATTCTCTTGAATAATAAATCCCCTTTGTGACTAACGTCACTATCTAAATCGACAATCCAAAATGTCCAAACATGCAAGAGAAAAATACTGGGGCGGGGGGGGGGGGGAACCAAACACCAAACCAAACAACAACATAGAAGACACTTGTTGCCCAAACCAGAAATATGTTCGTTGTCTGCTGCAGTCCTTTAAGTCCATGAAGAGAACAAAGAAAGCAGACAAGCTCAGCTCAAAGAAACCAACTCCACCTTATTTTTTGATCGTTGTAGTTTAAGGGCTAAAAAATAAACTAAAAAAATGAAATTAAGAATGTGCTTTACTTCATAATTTATAAGTCGATACTGATACAAAACACCAAGAACACTGGCACTACACCTCTCGTGAAATCACTTGCAAAAGTTCCATTAGCTTGAAAGATTTCCTCCTGTCATTACATAAACACATTGGATCCAGCTTTTCCACAGAGAAAACACATGGCTGGGGTTTTGTTTTACATTAGGTTTCAACTCACTAGGCAAAAGTTTACAATATAAATAAATTGCTATGAAATTCAATCCATGTAATTTTAATATGTTTGTTAAAGAATTATCATATGTATAACAATCAATTATAACTATTACATGCACACAAATCATACAAAAATCTAAGGTAGTAAAATTATTTTTTCCTGCTCTACTAACGTGAGCGCAAATGGCCATGAAATACCTTAAAACCCCTTCAGTCTAAGATTTTTACTGCTCGCTCTCTTCGTATTTATTCTTTCATTATCTACTACAAAATTTACAGCACAGCAGCCCACATCTGTCACAGGAGTCAGTCTGAGCACTGCTCCTCCCTAGAGATGGAAGAATGTAATAATCCAGACAACGCACACCAGGAACGGCGGCCTCCCCTGTCGCCAACTAATTGCCATTCTTTTCAAAGTGGAGCAACGCTTGCTGAGACCACAGGCATGCAGAACAAGGACTCTGAAACTTACTCCTAGGCTACTAATTGCAGAATAGATTAGAGGATCCAAACTCACCAAAAGCCATAAGGTACTGCACAGGACTTAGCCGAAACTGCAGGGGGGAGTTCAGTAGGACTTAGTTTACCTGAGCCATTTCAGGCGTCCTTGCGTTACCCTCTGCACTGCAGAGGCTGATACAGTCAGAAAGACTGACAACCTTAAGGTAAAACCTCTTTATTTTGCATACAGCGACTTAGGGGCAGGCTGCATGGACTCTCTGGGGTGAGAGATAAAGGTTTGGGCTCTCTCAGAAAGCCTTTCTGGACGGTGGACCTTTCTTCTACGAGTTACCGTATCAGACTCGTGAGAAAACAAAGTTGACATCTTGAAAATTTCCAAGCAATACACACATCCTGGGAGGGTCTCGGAAAGGATGTTCCCGGTTTCCTGTAGGGCCGGGAGGATCTGGGCAGACACCAGAGGGCACGTAGGGCCGGCAGGAAGCCACCGCGCTGAGGACAGGATAAGGCAAAGAAAGGCTGGCAAAGGAAAGAGCGGGGCCAACACAGCAACGCCTTCCCAAAACAGGGAGGGGGAGTAACACGCGTTCACAGGCTTAAATCTCCCCGCTCTCAGACTGGGATCACCACCTGGTGATATACATGACAGGCAGAGGAAGCATTTAGGAGCATATACATTTAGGAGCATATAGGAACAGGTACACGCTTCCATATAGGAACCATTAACTAAGCACGAGAGGCAGGAGTGAGCAGCCATACATGAGAAGCAGCAGTGAACGATTTGCTTTGCCAAGTCAACAGAAGTATTGTTCTTGGCAAATACAAGCCCGCACACAATCTACTAACATTCAGCATCCCCTTCCTCTCCAGTCGCATTACAGAGTTAGTCACTTTATGAACTTATTTCCTAAAATAAAAGTAACAACATTTGAGGACCTTACTGATTGGCACCTGAAATACTTTTGAGACTCGAGTGGGGTAAACACAAAGGATTATTTATTTTATTTCAGTAAGTACTTCTTATCCTAAAAGAAGTTCTTTCATGTGCAACGTTTGACAAACAAATTTAGTTACAGCATTAATATTTAAAAGCAAATATTCTCAGCTCAATGCTGAAAGCATCTGAAGATTCAGCTTCATGATTTATTCAAAAAAATCTTAAAAGGCCATGAACGTATTTTCACTGCAAACAGCTGCTCTTAAGGCTACAGAACTAAAACTTACTGGGATGCAAAACATGACATATCATTACCTCAGATTTCAACAGTAAAGATCTAATTAATAGTATAATTTAAAAAAGAAAACATTTATTTTATTTATCAATTGACAGATGGCAATCTTTCTAAATCATTCTTTTCTACTTAGGCATAACGAACAAAAGTCCACTCTACTGAACAGAAAAATGTCATTATATACAGAACGTAACAGTCGGAGGAACAACGGTACTGAGCTTTGCCTAAGACCTATTAAATTTGAAGTAAAAAAATAGTACGGAGATGACTTGGTTATGGTTTACTATTTTTGAATAAACACTTGGGAGAGAATTAAAAGGCAAACAATTGAAAGAGAATGACTGATCCAATCTCTCGGTTTAAAAAAGTATTTCTGTTTATTTAAGCCTTGACTTGACCCTAGAGAATTCAAATTACAGCCATTTTATTTTGCTGTGGGGTTTTTTTGGCAGCACTTTAACTTAACATTGTACATTACATGCCTTTAAAACTGGAATTGAGGTAAGACATTAATGATTTACTACAATATTAGAAATCATTAAATTAAACAATACTTGGTACCATAAAGTTAAATTCAAGAATTTAAGAACTTTATCAGTTTCCACATTTGAACTTATCAATTCGTTCTTTTAAATAAATGCTTAAGTATGTGTATTAACACAAAACCATGAGGTTATATTCCACAATACATGCTCATATTTCTTAATGTTGATATGGACATAGGTTACTTTAATAATTACTCAGTTCTCAATATACCTGTGCCAAGACGTCTTTAAATGAGGTATTAACTCTAGAGTAATTGAAGAAACCAGATAATATTTTTTAAGACCACCAAGAATGACAAGGTATCCTCAATTATTTTTTTTAAATTAAATTGAAAAGAATATTAAAAAAGTAAATGTTTCCCATGTAAATACTTCACAAAACCATTAACTCTCTTCAAACACCAACCATCCTGTTGATTCCATTATTGCAAACAAAACTTGTTATGGGAGTCATACACCAGGTTGGTGACTACAGAAAGATGTATTTCTCTGAAGCTTCTGTACAGTATTTTTTCTTTAATCTCCCAGAAATTCAGTGATCCTTTTCACAGTTATAAAAGTTCTGCTGAAACCGCAAAAATTTACTTCCAAGTTATCTAGAGAGTAACTGTATGACTATAACTAAATGCCACCTACAATTGTGTTTCTAGAGGTACTTGTTATTTTTGTGTTAAAGTGTAAAATCTTTGGACTGAAAGGTATGAAAATCTATAGAAGGCTTGAAGAATAAAGCTGATTTTACATCTTCTTCACCCTCACAGTATAAACATAAATCCTGTCTCAAAGTAATTCTCTCTTCAGAAGAAATTCCGACAAACACACTTGACTGGCATATGCTTTGCCTCAAGCGCTCAGTTACTTTGACATTTTTCACAAAAATAAACCTTTACAGTATTGCAATTACTATCCAAATTGAACTGGGACCTTTTTATAGCCCATCTTCTCCCACAAATAAGCCCACAAGCTTATTCACCTAAAGCAGACTACACGCTACGACTGTGTTCACAGCTGCAGTCGTATGTATTTCTATAGACAATGCTTTTCCCATTATTTAAATGGCCACATTAGCATTTTTAAAAGCATCCCAAACAAACATTATTCCTCTTCTAGTAAACAGTACTTCATGTAGAACTGGTCTTGTTAAATTTTTTACGATCGTTTTGATAGAACAACATTTTAATTAGATTTGATTCATTTTTTTCAGAATAACAAATTGCTGTAGTTTCTTATCAGAAGGACAAATCCTCCTCTTTGACATTGCAAGAACCGTAAACATCAAGTGAAGGATCTAGACCTTTTATTTATTTATTTATTTTTTCCCTGATTTCTATTTAGAGGCAGCACGCATACCCCCAGGTGCTCTACGGACCCTCTGGATCAGTTTCAGAGTCTCTCCGAACTCAGGCTGCTCCAAATGAAGAACACAGATCTTGACAACAAGAAGCTCCCGCAGAGATATAACAACTTAAAAAACCTCACCAGTTCAACCTCCCCATCTTTCCCAGGACAGCCAGAAGAGAAAGCGCTACCGAGAGGCTGGCACCAGGTCTCTGCAGGGTGGGGAAACTGGAATATGTCCCTGAAGACAGGCCAGCGCAGGCTGCTCACCTCCTGCCTGTTTCTTTCTCCCTACCACCGAGTACGTTCTAGATTTTGAAGGCAACACAGCTAAGAACTGTAACATACAGCATCAAGAAGAAGAAAATGTCTCACATTACAAGGTCCTAAATCTATAGTTTTGAAATTCTGATCTGCAAACATCACAGTTGCTGTTGTATGTATGGCAAATCAGACAGAAAGATGAGGTGAAGTTCTGGAGTCAGGAACAGAATCCCTTCACCTCCTAGGTCCCACCACGGACATCTGCTGGAGAGGCCACACTGGCTCTCTATGCTGAAGTTCAGGAAGATTTCCTCCCCCAAAATCACAAATTACAAACAAGATTAATGAAGTGCAATCCTGAAATGTTGCGAAACACTACATCTCCACATTGCTGACTCGGATCCTGACAAACTCCAGCAACACACGTCGTGTCGCCGCACTGCAGATTACTTGCCGAGTTTTCAAACATCGGATCTAGTACACGGTGGGTAAAACCCTGAAATTACTACAATTCAAAGAAAAATTAGTTTTTTGCAATCTATTGAGTGCTGCTTCAGACAAAAACTGACAATACACAATGGCACGGGCGTTCAGCTCTTAATGTCAAAACTGTTGGCAATTGCACCTCCCATCAGCATCCGTTGCAGTCTTACCTGGTAGATATCAGAAAGGCTGCTGCTTCCTGAATCACTAGTGATGCTACATCCTGAGTGACTAGATGAAACGTGGGTCACCTGTGGGTGGAGACTGTCAGTAAGGTGCAGCTTTGTGAAATCTGCAGGAAGCTATAGGTGGAGCAGAAAAAGCATCATTACAATTTGAGGTAGAAACACAGCAAAATGAATTCACATCATTTATGTCACACTTTACTCTCTGCCAGTACCAAGCGTATTAAGAAAACCATTGGGGCTTGAGAATGCAGCATAACGTTTTGAGGTTTGCAGGTTTTTTAATTCATGCAGAGGTCAGCAAAATACAACCAAATTGCTGCAAATATAAGAGATTTTTAAAAAATACGTATCTGGGGACAAACACCAGTGAAGCAATAACCCTTATGCTAAAACTCTTCAGTATCTTGCTATGGGGTTTGGACAGAATTAAAGTGCGTATGAATATTGTGCTAGTTGCAGTATCAATGGTTTCCTGTAGAGTGGAATTAACAGTGAGTAAAGTCACATACTTGAAAAAAAAAAAAAACCAAAACAACAAGCACTGCTCTGGATTTGGCTAACTCTTTTGCTTCTGAAGTTGACAAAGTACATTAGAGACAAGTAAAACCCAAGCCACTGAGCTATCTGTTATACTTTGAGCCAAGTAATACGATGGCAAATAGGAAGCGTGGAAAGACTGACACAACTGCAAAGAGCTACAATCCTGAAATGAGTTTGCTCACATGCGTTGCTGAAGAATGAATCGAGATGGTATATTTGATCATTTAACAGTCATCCACCAAGATTTGTGCTGTATATTTTTACTATTGCTTTATGCACGCAGCTCCCATGAAAATCTTTAAGAACTGTAAACATTGCCAGACTGCAGAAAGTGAACTTTGATATAGGAAAATATTTGCTGTCTGAAGAAATATTTAAATGCTATTTCAGGGGCAAATTACTCCTCTCCCCAAGAAGCTTGCATCCCACTGCTAGTTAATAAAAGTATGTTAATCTATCAATTTTAGTATGCAATAAATGCTTCAATAATTTAAAAAACCCTTTGATCGTTAATTTTTTTGTTTGTTCAACTCAGACAAGGTAGACACTCTCTATGGAGGTGTGTTTGTAACAAGAATGTCATACACAGTGTGTCCATCCGTGTCAGTTATGAATGCTACCTTGGCACTATTACCATTCTCCCTGGATGGAAATGAAAATAAGAGCTCACTCAGCATTAAGGTATAATAGGTCGATCAGTATAAAAGGTTATGAAAAGAGTCATCTGCAAGTCACAAGAGAGAGTGATTGAGGAAATGATCAGCTCTATATGGTTAAAGGTACTGAATGATTTTACTGCTGTTTGCCTGGTTTAAGTCTGTTTATGGAACATGCCCTGAAAGAATCTCGGCTTTAGGATTTGTGGTGAAAGCACAGACAACTGGAAACCTTAGTCTTATTTAGACTGACTAGCCTTTCCTATTCTAATACACCTGAAAAGGATTTCTTCCTTATCACAGCATGACTGCATCAGTGATAGCAAAAATGGCTACATTTTAAACAATTGTTTCTTAATATTTTACCTGAAAGAGGGGCTAAAACCAGGAACCAGACATTAATAATCCTAAAAAGCTTCAGTAAGCCCCGAGCTAGAGTCGATTTTCATATACCAATCAACAAAGAAAGGGCAATTAACAAAAGCGATACTCTAATACATACAGCCATGGATGCTGCCTCCAGAAAAATCTAATTATGCTCACCACTGTTGATGATATGCCAGAAGGAGAAAATACAGTATGAGGGAGTGCATTAGTTATAGTATCTGTTGTCTCTGCTACTTCCCTTTTCAATCTGTAAGTTTGAATTAGCATAAAACTGAACAGTATTTACTGATATTCAGGCCATTATATCCATTTTTTATCATGATTCGAGCCATTCTACAAGTAAGCATACATTCCACAGGTAGAATGTATAGTAAATGAACCACCACAGCTTTTGCAGTGTGTTGATGAATACTCCTAAAAGTACAATCTCTTAGAATTAAAGTAGCCCAGGTTTATTTCCAAGTGGAAATCTCATATTATTTTGAGATACATGCACTAATCATCTAAGATTCGCACATTTAATGATAACTCACAAAGGTACAGTATCTTGAGAGCTTTACATTTTATAAAGTAATAACTATTTCAATCACAAATAAATATGAACTCCATAGGGAGGTGCACATCAACACAGTCTTGAGCCTAGCCAAACACATTCAATTTTTCATAGTGCCCTTCAAATATCCCCATGTCATTAACAACCGCATTTATTTTTCATCAATGCAATAACAATTCTTAAGAACCTTACATCAAAGCAAATCCAGTTAGTATGTTAAAAAATGAAATCAAGCTATGTTTAACATAATGACTGCACTTAATGTTTTAAATGAACAGCAAGGATTTATGTTTTCTTACTACAGAGGCAATAGGAAGAGGCAGGGGATTCCACAATAACTGATGAAACACATTGCAAATAAAAGCAAGCCTTTTGAATTTTTTTGACTGTAGACAATCAGCTGAATGTCTGGTGATTACTGGTTTCAGAATAAGTCCTCAAGTCAAAGCCATGCTGCATGAGCTGGACTTGCCAAGCGGCGACAGCAGCAGATCAGAAGCAGGCATTTTACTTAGGGCAACCTAATAAGTCACTTTGATCCTAATCAAATAGGACTATTCACAAGCAGAAAGCACATGCTCACAGCTTTGCAGAATACTACATCTCTGTGCTACATGCCCGAAAGCAGCATCCGCTTCGACTGCCCTATCCCCAAATAAGTTAAGAAGTTGTGCGAGGAAAAAAAAAACCAAAAAACCCCACAAAAACCCCAAAATTAAATAAGCTGAAACATGTAAATGGTGAGCTCAATGAAAAGTGCGTGTGAGAAATACACTCATTTCTGTCTTAGTCGCATGCTGCTATTTAAAATATTTAACATAGAGTTGTACACGATGGGGAAAAAAGTAAAGCACTGGTGACAATGAAAAACCACATGCGCCTAAGTCATCTACGTAAGAGACTACACCTGTCACTCCTGGAGCACAATGTCTGGTAAATGGTTTCGGTAAGCAGAGCAAGAACAAAATGCAATGTTCAACTAACTCAGTGGTGCCAGCAACCAGCACAAAGTTGTTTGGCCCGAACCAGGGTATTTACATCTGATTTATTACTGGCCTGAACCAGGGTATTTACATCTGATTTATTACTTGCAGTGGAACGTGATTAAAAATCAACATCATGAAACTGTGCTGTTATATCCAGTGAAAAAATAGCTAGGAACATCAGTTCTGCTTTTGGGAAACATAAGACAGTTAACTTCACTAAAACAGGTATATTTGCTGTGCTACTGAATACCGCTTTGTTACGAAATTTTTAAGCACTCGGTGCTTGTATTCAGCTATCGTTCCATTCAACAGTTTAGCGTTGACTTAAGTATTTAGTATCACAGTAAAAATAAAGGTTTTCAAGTAATGTTTTAAGGCGCGTACCGGCTAGATATATAACACGTGCCTTATTCTCCAGATCACGCAGCAATATGAGAAAGCCTAAGGACGCACCCTTTGCCTCAGGAACATCAGCTATAACAAACTAAAGACACCACAAATGGCATCAGAACCAAAGAGACATTTTTATCTTGTTTTGCATTTTCATTAAGTGATGGCTAGTTTTAAGGAGTCGTTCAAAGCAACAAGGAAAAAAAGTAACCTGTACATTTTACAGAAGAAGCACTACTTTTTCTGCGACAACACTAAACTACAGCTTTGCCAAAGCCAGCAACTACAGTATTTCTTAACTTTGTTACTGAACACATGGAGTCGCAGCATCAGCATGAACTAGCAGACAGAGTAAAAACATGGCTGGGTACTTTAGAAAAATAAATGTATGAGTCGTTCTTAAGTAAATATAGTTTCATTACACTACATTAAACAAACAATATTCATGAAAAGGGTGAGATAACTGTCCTCATAACCTATTTTCGGGACAAGCTTCATAAGTGATAAAATGTTAAGGCTACATATGCATAGAATTAATGAAGTATGACATAATGGGGGAAGCAGGTTTTTAATACAAAACATGAACCGATAAAATAGTTAACATCAAAGCCCTAATCTTAATGTGACAGAGGTCAAAACAGTATTTTATAAATACACATATAGCTCTTAGTAAGTGTGCATGCATGCATACATATACACATTTAAACAGTTTACACACATGTAAAGAAACCAGAGGAAAAACAGTACATCTAGGAACTCCATGCTTTTACTTCTGGAGGACCATAAAACAAACGAAAACTTAAACAATTATGTGAAACTGTCTTAAGGACAAAGAGGTATCTCCATTTATGAACTGTACAATACCTTAAACCAT
This sequence comes from Phoenicopterus ruber ruber, assembly GCA_009819775.1. Taxonomy (NCBI): domain Eukaryota; kingdom Metazoa; phylum Chordata; class Aves; order Phoenicopteriformes; family Phoenicopteridae; genus Phoenicopterus; species Phoenicopterus ruber. Next base: position 47,080,419 of record CM020218.1, read on the forward strand.
ATCACATCTTCCTATCTTAAAAGCAGCATTTTATTACTTCCACCCTCAAAATGAGTCATCGCTTTATGCATGCAAAGCTAACAATTACTTTGCTCTGAATATGTTCCTCCTATTTTAAGAACATCATGATTTTCTCCTACCCTACAGCGTGCCTTTCTGTATAACAAAAGGCAATGAATATATGCGCTACTTCTGGGACTGTGCTGGCCTTCTCTTCCTTAGTTTCTTGGCCAAATGCTTGAGCTCCGCTGCATTCTATGCAACTTCTACGCAAGAAATCATTGGGCTCATCCTACTAATACAGTGGGGTTTTTTAAAAAACTTTAATATGTTTTCAGAATATTTACTAGACAAGAAATTAAAATCTTCGGATATATCATAAAAGGTATGAAAACAGCAAAACATGAGTGAAGTGATATGAAAATCCTTCCTTCATTTAAGTAGTATTCCTCTATGGTTTTTTTGTTGCCAGGGTTTTTTTGGTTTGGTTTTTGGTTTTGTTTTGGGTTTATTTTTTATAAATGCAGTTATACTTGAAAACAACAAGTATAAATGCACCAATGGGAAAGATAAACACACAAATATAATTCTAAAATACAAGAAGAATCCTGGTTGGAGAGCTCCAATATACCTCTCATTTTAGAGCAAACATATCAGTACACATTGTATAAACAAGGGCTTCTACTGGAGGCTGTTCAGCACTTTATGAAAGATTTATAAAGCCTGCAAAGTCACTGAAGTGCATCTGCAGAAAGATGGAATTTAAGAGAGCAAAGGTGTAACGTTGTGTTATGCAAGTCCCTATGAATGATCCTCTAAGTAATCAGGTGCCACTGAGACAGGCCAAGCAAGTATGGAAGACTTAAGACAACACAAAATATCACCTTTATAAACTATTTCCTCTTTCTGAAATTAAAGAAACACAAGCAAACACTGATTCTTCAGCCTCTGAACACATGCATCTCAGCGCTTATTCTGTAGTACCTCTTTACTAATAAAATAATAAAAGCCACCATAATAAAAAAAAAAAGTTATTTATTTCTTTTCTAGATGATGCATTTAGTCCCACAAATCTAAATAAGTAAATTACAACAAAGTTAATTTGGTATTCTGTATCTTTTCTAAAAGGAAGAGTAACAACAGCCAAATAAAATAAATACTATGCCTTAGTCTTTCCCATTTTTTTCCCCACCAAAACAGGAATTTTAAAATGTTTATTGCACTACAAGAGTCCAGACCACCAACCCAGTATTCTTCAATATTCTACCAATTCAGTAACATTTTATTTCGCTATTTTATGTAAACGTTCATTTTTATATTAAATGTTCATAAGTCTGCTGTACGTGTTTTAAGGACATACCCAGATTTATGATATTTAATGACTGAAGGAAGAAATACTTCTAATACTGGTGGGTATTCATCAACGTGTTATTTCAACATAATTCTTTCACTCAGACAGACATCAAGGAAAACAGTTTTATGGTTCAGTGATTTAAAACACAGCAGTCAATGTAAGTAATTACAGAATAATAAAGTAATTTCTATCGATTCTGTCTACAGACATGATGCAGGCTGACATGTCCAGTGCAGATTTAAATTAAAAATAAAAGTTTAAACCATACACAGGTTCAAATTAGGATGCAATTCCTATTGAAGCAGGATTTCCTTGTACTTAGAAATGGGATAGAAAACATTAAGAAGTTTCTACATGTTTTCTCTGAAAACTTCAGCAAGAGTTAAATAAAAACCTTCTGACTTGAATTATGTTTTCTGTATATCTTTCACTTTATAGAATAGTATCTCAAGTATTTTGAATCTCCACATTTTCCTCAAATAGACATCTCAGACATGTGAAACTGTGGCTCAAATTTCACAAAGACCTACTCTTAAAAGTGTTCTTCATCTTGAGCACAACACAAGACACAACCCATGTTCTGAAAATACTGCATTTGGGTACTCCTGCTGTTAAGCAGTTGTTTATATACAAAGCCCACAGCAGAACACCTCTAACAAAAAAAATAAGCATTAGAAGGATCTTTTCTGGCAAGCTCTTCATATTTTCCTGCACTGATACTTTGCTATAGGTAGCCCCCCATACTATTCAGAGGTTTAAGCTAATGCAACGTAACCCGCTGGTCCTGGGGAGAGAGCAGGATGGAGCGAGCGCATGGGAACTTTGTTTCCCTTACAAAACACACAGTGACTGCCACTTTCTGTACATCTCCTAACTCTCAGCAGCTAATCCTATGAGCATTTAATGCATTGAACACAATTATCCCTTGCTTGAAGGATTATTGACTTCTGCAGAGGGACAGAGGTGGTGAAATGTTAAATGGGTATCTGGGGAATGGAGAAAAGGTCTCAGGGACAAGCCTTTTCCAAGGAAAAGTACGAAATGCATTACTGACACCCACCCATTCTTATTTAATGTGACTACTTTATCTGTTGTAGGACCAGATTGTTAGTATTTGCTTTTTCTTTTGACAGCGTTTGTGTCACAAGTTCAATGCAGCACTTTATATTCAAAAATGCCGCCTTCAGGAAATCTGGCATAAACAATATTCCCTCCACAAACACGAATGTCAATTTATTGGCAACAGCTCAAATGATGTAAAATTAAAATAAATAAATAAAACTGTATCATACAGGTATTTACAGTGACTGTGAACCAAGCATACAAAAGAAAAAAATGCAGAATGGATTTGAACTAAACCTTACTAAACTCAACTAAATCATACCGAACTAAGGCATACTAAATTTTCCAAAGCTCTTCTCAGGGCTTTGAAATTCTGAACTCAAACCACTGTAATGTATTTAAAATGAACAGCAACAAACCTGCAAGATCAGAATATTTTTATTTAGAACCTTATTCAGAAGTTTGTCTCAGTCAGAAAAGACCTGGAAGAAGTGTAACTTCTTCATTGGGCAACAAAGGACAATTTAGTAATTTTAAAATACAGTATCTTAAGTCATTCTACCTCACCTAGCATTGATAACAAAGCGGTGCTACTTGCATGGGCTAGGCGGATTTTACAGAGAACACCATTTCTCAGACACTGTGTACGTTTTTTTCCATCTCCTTCACAGAAAGGAGATCCGTGTCTCTGTCTGTATCTTCCACTTAATTACTGAAAGATTTTTTTGTTCTATCTGCTAAAATTTTTCCCAAACAGTGTACTGGAAGTGAAACCTTGCCGAACTGAGTATGGAGGTTTTTCAGGTCTCCCTCCTCTTTTTTCACTAACAGTATCTGGTATTTTGTATTGATCCGTTTGGTTTGTTTTATAAATGTCTACAATCCAGATCAGAGATCCCATCCTTGAACAGTAGTTCAAAGTGTGAAAAGCAGAATCTCTATTCCAGTATATCATGTCTGCGTATTTACAAGGACCTACCATACCGCTCTTGGTAGAGCCCCACTGCCTCACCAAGCACTCGCTTTTAGAGCCCTAAAAGAGCCCGCACAGCCCGTGCCCGCACACACGCTAACAGCTTCCCAAAAACACTGAAGAAAATTGGGAAGGGAAGTCATGCTATGGAAATGTACATAATGGAAACTGACAGCTGGGGATAGGCACTCAATGACGATTGCAGCTTAGGCTGAAGGAAAGACCATTCTGAGGCATTTTGATTGACTTCTGAAATATCTCTAGGGTACGAGCATAGAAAACTGAGCTCATCCCACTGAACTTGAGTAAAAGCTCCCCATTATTTAATAGCAGTTGACATGGACGACAAAAAAAATTAATAAAGCGTGGCTTTGCAGAGATCTCTCTCTTGGGAGTAACTGATTTTCATACTAACATAATGCACGTTCCAGTTGACGTTTTTCCCACAGTTAGATATTCCTAAATACTTCCTCTTGTGGCTGTTTTGGTGTTTAATACGTTGAGAACTACTGCTGGGCTGGAAACTAAATCGCATACTTTCAGGACTTTTGGAGACCTATTAGGTTAAATTTTCAACTCTTTGGCCTGTTACAAGTAACTGTGGGAGAGGAAGGAACAGAGAACCTGGTCACAAACTTTGTTTCCCCAGGAAATCAGACAAAAGATTTATGCCCAAGGATGTAAAAGCAAAAAAAGTTCAAGAACACTTTATGGGGGCACATATGTTGACAGGAAACGTTAATTCAAACATTTTCGAGCAAGATGTTTTAAACATTGCAGAGCATTTTAATTGAGGGGATGCTCATGCATACCTCTATACAGAGTCATTTTGGGTTTCTTATACAGCAGTCTCACAAGCGGACACAGGGGATGCTGAAGAGCAATTACACCAGCAGAGGTAAAACTGATGGCACCTGCAGCCAGATTTTATTTTCAGCTTTAAAGCACCACTCAGGATTGAAAACCACTACAGACAAGCAACGAGTCTAGCCCAAAGGTGAAAACATCTATCCTGAGCACATCTTAAATGGTTAAAGCAAAGACCTATGATATGTATACAATTCCAAGTGTTGAAGTCTCCATCAGTAGGGCGTTCTTACGCCATGTGTTGCTTTTTTTCTTTCATACCTGATCACAGAGTATTTCATTTCATGGTTACAGCACTCTAGCCAATTTAACTAAGCTTAGTTAAGTTTTTCACTCATGAGGGGGCATCTCAGTTTGGAACTGCAGCTGTTTCATCTGAACTACTGGCAGCTTACTACTGAACTACAGCCCTGAATTTTACTGCACTGTACTAACTTATAACAGTAAAAGAAATCAAAGTGAATTGATTCTATAATAAAGAAAAATTAAATGAAGGGCTACCTAAGTAATTTTTAAAGATGGAATATGAAGAGCGATAGATATAGGAAAGATCTTCGAATTCTCTTTCTAAGTGGAGGGGAAAAAAAAACACGTGCTGGCCAGACCTGCTGGTGCAAAGAGACGCTCTTGGTACGAGGGATGACTCCTACTTGGAGTAACAGAAATAAAATGCAGTATGAGAAGATGCAACATCATGCACTTTGAGACAAACCCCAAGAATCTAGGAACTTATCTGTCAGAAATGACTGCGAAAAGTTTCAGTGTATCAGCTAATTGGAAGGTGACTGAACTGTTAAAGGTGATGGAGCAGAAGAACCCAGTGAGATCACAGCATGCATCATCCAGAAATACAGAACTTCTGGGCTCTTTTCCATGGCCCCAGCAGAGACCTTATTTGGAAATGCTGCACACACTCCCAGCTATATGTTTTCAATAAAGACGGACTTAAAGCCATACACATATAGTAGAGAGAAGAACATACAAAGTCGGAGAAGAACCACCAGGATTATCAGAAGAAGAAAAACTAGTATTTGCAAGAGGAGCACGGCTTAGTCAGCCCAAGCCGAGAGAGGATATGAGCACTATCTAGAAATAGGAAGGAGGAAAAAGAAAGCTTCCCAGTAAAAGGCAATGCAGGTGCAAAGCCTAACAAGCAAGAAGTTGAAAGAAGGCTGCTACCGAATGAACCACAGAGATTCTCAAAACCAGCCTCAACAGGAGCTCTGGTAGAGACGGCTTTCAAACCGAAGCTAGGCAAAGTTATGAACGTGCTGTGCAACAGTGTGTAATGGCAGTGACCCAGAAATTCCTTTCCAGATCCCTGTCACTCCTCCAAGCAGAAAAATCTGAAGCCAGTCTGGTTTTTTTATATACTTATCATCCAGAAACAGACTAACCAAAGGAAGAAAAGATGACAAAAATCAACATGATTAACATCGTAACATTTTAAATTTTCTTCCTGGTAGCTTCTTAGTAAAGACCTAAGTATTCTATACCCTTCCAAGGAAAATATTTTCAAAAGATATAGATATGTAGGGAGTTGCTGTGCACAGATTCAAGAACTGGACATTTCCATTTGTACACTGAGTCTTACCTCTATAAAATACCATGTTAATTGAAAGAAATTTGATAAAAATTTAAATAGAGACATGACAATTCACAAGCAATTAAACGTAAAATTTTTTTGAAGTCTAATGGCTGAAGCCACGTCAATGGCACCCTTGGAGTTTTAACTAAAGGATTATCTTTGCTTTACAGTATCAAGGAGTAGTTCATGAGAAAAGTAGTGGGTTTTTTTCCTAATACAATAACTTCGCTTTTCAGTAACTTAAGCAATAGGAGAGGAAAATGCATAATTTCTTCTGCTAACGACTGGCTCCAAAGAAGAAATCAGGCACTGCAACCACTTGTTTTCCACGTGCTTGCTCTACAATGGAAGTTTCCTCTATTTTCCTTGTCTGACAACGAAAGATGCACACTTTTGCCTCACCTCAAGCAAAAAAACTGAAGAAACGCAATATTGCAGGATGCATGTTCTCAACACACAAGAGGCTATCAAAACACTTGCTCAACCTTGTTTTTAAGAATATTCTGATTATAGCATTCTTTGATATAAAGCAAAAATGCGTATTACCGCAATCAAAGTTCTGAGATTCTTAATTGCATAATAGTGAGCATTTCAAAATAATGATACAAAATTTTTAAAAATGGCTGGTAAAAAGGCAAGTAATTTTGCTTAAAAATGGGGATGATATTTTTAAAATAAGGTGATTTTTGAAAGAAAGGTTATAGATAATACTACTGAGACTGGTGTACAGAGAGCAAAAATGTTTCATATTTGCATTATAAAGTAATATATGTAATGTCTCGCTGTTTTTCTGGATAACAAAAATAGCACAGCAACAAGACAACTCAAAATATTTTTAAATGACAAGCATTTCCTTTTATACATGATTAATGTTGCAAAATCTTAAAATAGTATGATTTTACTTTCTCTATGCTTTTTTAAAGCTATACTAACATGCCTACTAGTTAAACAGCTTTATTACTTATTTTGAGTTTTGAAAGTGCAACTGTACTCATGCCATAGCAATATAACAGCAGTGAACATTGCTATAACATCCCCAGCTTTGCTTGCCTCATTATTTTATTTACATTTTCCCTCATATAGTAGCCAAAGAAAATAAATGAAAATTTTTCACACCGACACAAACTTTTAAAACTGTACCAGGTATGCACTCCTAATGCCCCCAGAGTTTCTATTTTGTCGCACAGAACAAGATTCTGACTTCTTTACCAGTTTGGCCAAAAGACCAGCTTGTGTGCTCACTGTGATCATAGCAAGGGAAAAAGTAAAGGGCCATTTTTATTCTTTTCACCAAAGAGCCTTTAGGAAGTGCAAAGACGTTCCCTAAATTCTGGAGCACAGTGCAGCAACAACTGTGCAAAGCCATTTAAAATTACCTACACAAATCAACACAGAAGGATCTTTTATACTAATAATATCACCATTGAATTTTGAAACAACCTGCAGAGCTTTTCTTTGTAGTCTAAGTAGCAGTTATTCAAAACTGTAATATCAAATGCTAAGTTCAATTAGCCTCCTCCTTTTTTTCTTTTTAAATCACCTAACTTTTGCAAATGTCCACAACATATTCACAAGATAAGCAAAACAAGAAGGCCCCATATGGAGCCTGCTAAAACCAAGGCTGCTTTAGAGCAAGGAGACATCGTCAATTGAATTGAAGCACTGTGTTATTCTGCTTAAAAGACTGACATTCAGATGTGACTTCCAGAAATCTATTTGTGTCTGTGCAGGTGTGCACACAGAGTTTAAATCACGCTTTATATTCCTGCCTTAGGTCAACAGAGTACTAAAAAACACAATCCATGTAGCAACTTATATATTCTACTGCCACTGTGAAATATTTCAATGGTGTTTATTTAGGAAGAGATTTTACATCGGAGATTGCCAAGCTGCAGAAAAATAAGCAGCACAGAAATCAGCTGGAAATACTAGGACCAGTAACTGAAGCCCATTCTCCAAAACCAATTAGTGAAGTTCATCTTTTTTTCTCCCACCTACCAGAAGATAAGCTATGGAGACCCAGGATGTGCGCATGTGCATCACCTGCTGCATTAGGTCACCTTGCAATAACCAGAAAAATTAAGAGTCAAATCTTTACTGCTGATTTATAACAGCACTAGAATGGTCTTTGCTGTAACACCCCATGGTGCAAGATATTAAGGAGGTTACTTTCTTTCATAAAAGTGCTCGATGTTTTAGCCATGTACTACATTAACCATGTTATCTCTGCACACCTAACTGAATAAAACCCCAGCTGGAACATTGAACCTCCACTTAAAAAAAAAAAAAATCATAGTAGTCTAACTCAGGAATTCCTAAATTTAGTTTTTCCCTGGGTACCATCATCACAGAAAGAATAGTAATGTACAATACTAATGGAAGTGGCAGGTGTAGGAGTGACATTTAACTGTCTAAACAACCTCTTCCTTCAACAGGAAAGAGGTAGTAACTAGATTTTCTGTATACTACTGCTGACATGCACGCCACTGTTTGTGAAACTACACTTCTGTATCCATTTATTTAGGAATAGCAGCTGTATTTGAGGACCTTGGAAATTCTCTGCTAAATGGAAACATCTGAAATCCTTTGCTCTGAAGTGCAAGAAATCTCTCATCTTCTCACAAAACACCCCCCACCCCCCCATCAACTAAAGGAACCTACTGCTTTGAGAATGAGCAAGACTGAAAAGGACAGAAACTCCTGGAGTCAGACAACAGAAAAAGTTTGCAGAAGCCATACACCCAGAACAAGTTTGCAGAAGGCGAGGTACACCTACCATACCAGCTTCTACAGTTGTTAACGGAAACTAACACTGTTTTAATTTTAGTTTGCTTTTTATTCTGCTCCTACAGCTGTGAACAGCTTTACTTTTAAAAGAATTAGGATGAGTCTTCTCTGTTGCCTTAACAAATTCAGTGGACCACCGTCTCCAAACACAGAGTTAATTATTTAAGTAGGACACTTTACAAAGGCTCCAAAATCCATAAATTCATGCATTTTCCTTTTCCTCATGGTTCCTTAAAAGCGAGGACAAGAGAAAAAAGATCCTTCTACATTATTTATGGATATTTCAAGCAAAAACCCCCTATAGTCAGGTTCTTATTCAAAGGCCAAAAAACCTAGCTAAAAATCCACAGGTGATGTGGGTCAAAACTGAAAAGGCAAACGCTCCAGGGAGACACATCCAAGTCTGACATCTGGCTCTTTCCTGAGCAATCTAGAAGAGTAAAGAGGTACTGCCTGCCAAGTATTTGGAAGATTTTTTTTTTTCCTAGCTTGTTATCAGGAATACATTAAGATTTAGAGGTCAAGCTGTACCCTGATCAGTGAAGCAGCAGAGGCAGAGAGTGTACAATGCAAGTTTTGAAGTACCTTTAGCTGCTTACGTATGAGAAAAAAAAACAAATCAAGAGCACAAAAAATGTAGTTGGGTTAAAATGAGAACAGGCTGATGGTTCAGCAAACCTAGGATATAGCTAAGAAATAATTCCCACAATTCAGTTTAGATTTCCCAAAAGTCTCGAATGATTACGGTTTTCAATCACAAACTCATCCAGTTTTCAGGTACAATGTCCTTCAGCACCCTGTTTTCAAAGCCATCGATCCCACTACCGATATTAAATATATGGTCCAGTTCTTCAGCCTTATTCTCTTTTTCAGGCATTACCATGCCCTTTCAAATCATCCCACGTTAGACCTTTCTGACACTCGTGTAACTCCCACAGCATTCGGTGGGTTGGCAGGCACGCAGCAGCAGATAGGCATTTAGGAAACAACGCTATGGATGGAACCCTAAGAGCACAACCCAGCTCCCATTCTCCTGGCTCTGCAGGAGTAACAGCAGCACAGAACAGTAAAAGCCTATTTTTAACTATAAAGCAAGCCAACATGACTAAAAAAACAAAGGGAGCGGACCTAAAAAATAGCACGATGTCATTTTTATGAAATCATTCTTCAGAGGAGGAAAAAAAAAAAAAGCTTTAATCCATTTTTCTTACTTGCAAAGTCACAGTTTGGAGTCAAGCTATAAACTAATAAATCCTACCCAGTCGGTGTGTCCAAATGACCTGGCGCACAGCGGCTATGGTTGTATGCAAGCCAGCTGACAGGCTGCAGTCAGATAAAATGAGGCAATATTTATAGACTGAGTGAAAGAAATCACAGGTTGAGGAATTTTGACCACTGGGTTATTGTCTGGGTTTACAATGCGGTTCCTGGCTGTCCATATACCTCTGAGGAACAGGTAACTGCACTTACCAAGAGAATGCATTACTGCTACCAAACATCAGCACTTGGTCACCAGCCAACCTTGGAACAGTTGAAATAAGTTATCTACCGGTAGAAAGTTACAAGTGCGATGTTTTATGATCACCGTAGCATTTGTTAGCTTATTAACAGATACTAAATGCACCTATAATGTAATACCTTGCACTTCTTTGCATCCTAACGCACAAGCCTGTTTCTCTTCTATTTTGAAAAGCAATTGGCTCTTGAATCAAGTCAAGAAGCTGGGGCTGAAGGAGAAGGCTGGTGTTAAACCAGTTTTCATATTCCCAGTCCAAAGGAGAAGCGTCATCTCCATTACAAGCTGCAAATGCCATGGAGGTATGCATATATTTGAGTGGAGAGAGTCACGACCATCTCCACATTCAAGGCAGAATCTTCACATTTTGTCAAATAGTTCAGAGCTTTCTTTGTCGTTTACAGTGACTGACTAAACTGGAACTCAGAAGACATGTAAAGAAAAATCAGAAAGCCCCTCTGAGTTAAAGGACGGGCACTCACACTCCCATCCAATTTGAAACAGACCAAATTATTTGATATCTTTTTAAGGCACTCCAGACAGGCCTTGGTAGGAATGGTGTATTACAGTAGACATCAACTTGACTGCCAATAACACAGGACTCGAGAAAGGCTAGAAAACTAGCCAGTGCAAGCAGTGAGATTTAGCGGACTGCTCCCCATTTCACAAAATCCTCTTTCACTTTTCATGAAAAGGGAACTAACCAGGCTGGGATTTTGTGCTCCAACATTTGCAATGGAGACCACGGATCACAAAAAGACTGATGCCCTTATTTTTAGATTTTTGACGCGCTTAAGGTTTAGGCCAAGTAGAGAATGCCAGGTTAGCTAAATACTGTGAAGTTGGTTCACGGTAGCAAGCTTCACATTTGCAGAGAGAGCAATGCAAAAAGACGGATGAAGCCTTTTGGCCAGAGGCTGGACCCACATTCCTGTATATTACCATGCAGCACTTGCATAACAACCAAGTCCAGCATGACAAGTGCAAATTACAAAAAACACCTACACAACATTTCATCCTATCTTCCAGTTATTTCACCAAATACAATTGGTTGTGATCCTTCATCTTTTCCAAGGGGGGGGGGGGGGGGGGGGGGGGGGGGCGGAATTAGGCACTAGCTCATCTCCACCCCTATGTCTCAGATGTATTAGGGACTAAGTAGCATCACTATTTGGGTCAGGTGCTATGTTAACATAAGGCTATTTACCTTCAACATCACCCACATAAAAGCACTGCAATCTGTTGTCCTTCATCTGCCCTTCCAGTATCCCCACACAAACACGGATTTAGGAAGGAATGGCAAACACTCCTGTAAATTCCAGCTCTTGGCCATAGGATCAGCTTTCACAAGCAACCCACTGACCAGCGCTCGGAGACCCCTTCAGCACAGTTTATTCTTCCTGTGGTTCTCAGTTGAATCATCACCATCTCAAAATGAACAGCCAAAAAGACTCCTGGCAAGCTGACAAAACTGGAGGAACAACCAACCATCCAGTCCTGGGATACCGTATGAGTGCCAGTTACATTTCAGTAACAGATTGATGGGTTAAGCACGCAGAGGTTAGCATTCTAAAAAGCCTGCAGACCTGCAGGGGTCATCCCACGCTTCTCTTGCACTACAGCTACCAGACTTTTAAATACAATATTGAAAATGAAGCGTGGCAGGTACAAGGTTCTTTGGTCAAGGGTAAATATTGCGACATTAATACCTCATTTTTCTCAAAGCCTTAACATTAACTATACTTATCATGTAGGGTCTTCACAGTCAGTTGTACTTGTCATCCACTGGCAATAAAGAACACTGGAGACACTGCTTCAGTATTATCCTTACCTGCGTGAACTCCTGAAATATCCTACTATCAAGATTTTCTTCTTATATTTCTACTAATTTTTCAATTTAGGGAATGCTAACAAGAATGCATCAATAATAGTAAGTGAAAAGAATTAATAGTCAAATTATATATTTGCTGTTGCAACTAGAATATCAAAAATTAAAATCAGACTTTAATAAAATAACCCTGAGATTCTGAAAATCTTGTATTTATTTCAATCAGACAAAAATCACACCACTGTGTATTCATGAAAGGGTTAGTAAAATTAGTTCAGCTTTTCAAACATCAAGGATGCTGTTAAGGACTAATTTGTAGCAATTTAAAGCTTAGAACACACCAAGGAATAAAAATCATCTAAGATAGCTGAAGAAAAACAAACTTTAAATACGCTTTAAAAATCCCTGTTCTTAAGAGTTGCCATCATCAACATCACTCATTATCCCAGAGAGCTGATGGTCTGAACACAGTTTAAATGTTTATCCAATTCTAGATTACAAATTAGAAAGCATGGCTCCTAATGCTCATATTGTTAAATCAGGTGCAGTTCTCTTTTGACACCTCATTGATTCCGCAGACAAGCTGTAAAGCTATCAAGTACAGAAGTATTTTGCAGATGAGCTTCAGGTCATCTCAGCAGCAGATACAGAAGGTGAGACACTTCCCCTCGCTTTTGCGTACTGGAGTAGCACCACCAGCAGCAGCAGCGGCAATCACAACTCCAAAACCAAGCAACACAACTGACAGCAGTTTCTAATCCTCTTATAAGCTACATATTTCTTTGCATATCACTGTCTGAGATTCCTTGCCTTACATAATTAAAAATGAAATTTCCAAAAATCTAATTTACTTCCTCTTGCTGGAATAGTTTTATAGGTCCATTTGCTAAACTCTTAAGTTTATGCACTTGGAAACTGTTTAAGTACAAGCATAAGTGCCACCATGCAAAACTCTCAAACCAGTATTCTGCGAGGGAATGCAAATATTTTGCAGGTGGAAGAATCAACTTGAGGAACCGAGGCACAGGATTTCCTTAGCTGACCGTGCTTGCTTCTAGTTACAATGGACTTCATGCTACTCTACGTGCATATTGCTAATTCCCTGATATTTTTAACCTACACTACTTAGCACAACATATTCCATTATCTTCTGCTTTTTAGACCTTCTATTATTCCTATGTCTTTATTAACTCATAGAATCAGGAGCAAATCAACAGTACCTTAAGGGCTTTAGGATTTTTTTTGTTTCTTTTGACATTTGGCTTTTTGGTTACTTGGGATTTTTTTTATTTTTTTTTTTTAATTGTTGGGTATCAGCAGCTCTCAATTTCAGCTGGATTTTCAGCATGCCTGAAGATCAGGCAGGAGCGCCTACAACTCAGTAACAACAAATAGTAGTAGTCTGTTGGTCTCAAAATGGCATTTTGGAAGAAGCTGACTCTCCTTTTCAGCTTCGCATCTGTATTCTGGCTATAAACAACACATTTCAGTACGTACCATCATAAATATCATTGTGCAAGCACTCCAACACCACCACTAGATATGGCCACTTTGGAACATAAACCAGAACCGGTAATACTGATTAGGTTAGTTTCTCAATTCTCATTGTGAGGCCTGAACTTTTCCTACTTCATAAACTTGCTAAACAAATGCCCTACTGTGAGATTTTCTTGCCAACTATCCGTGTTGACCTGAAAAAATTTCAGCTACTTCTTAAGAAGGTAGAGAAAGCAGTTTTGTGCACACATACACAATATACATATAGATGGTGGCTTTTCTGGTGTGGTTTGCTTTTTTTTCTCTGAAATACGCTGTGCGATCCCCAGGCCTTGAAACAGTAACAGAAAGATGGCAGGAAATCTCCTATGTGCCAAGGATGTTGCCATTGCCATCTCTACAGGTCACTAATGCATTCCCTGTCATTCCTATGACATGACCCAAATTTTGCTATTTATAAGCTTTTGAGAAAATCTGCAGTTAAATGTTGTCCTGGAGGACAGGAATTTAGCCAGACTCTACCACAGATCTCTGGTAGGATGCCAGGCAAGTCACTTAAAATCAACCTGTCAGATGATCATAAAGCCATGGGTGCCAATACACAGAAAATTCAAATAACAAAATCCATACTTTGAACACTTAGGCCTAGCCATGCTGAGAAATAAGCATCTTAAATTCTCAAAATTCTGTCCTTACTTTTTGCCAAAGATTTGCTTCAGCAGAGCTACCTGAAAAATGAAGATAATGCCCCCACACTATTTTAATGAATCTCATGAACACTGTACTTACAAACACCTAAAAAAAAGCCACAGAAGAAAAAAAATACTGGTTTCATCTTCTGAGTAGGACTTGAATGGTACGCCATAAACACAACCTGGCCATTTGAGCAATGAAGCTAGTGCAAAATGCCAAACAGCTGCTCATTAAACCAGAGCTATCCATCTTGAGATGAATCTTGTGGAAGATACATGGTCATGTAATTAAAGACTGTATCATAATGCATCTACGTAGAGGCGAAATGCTATTCCTAATCACATGAAAAATCCACAACTCCCTTATTGGTCGTCAAAGAGGACTTTTCTTCAAAATATACAAATGAAAAGGAAAGGAATAATCAGGAGGAGTGAAACCAAAAATCTAGTTTCAGTAAGTAATAAAAAATAAAGGTGCCTAACAACAACAGAAAAATCTGTATCAAGTCCTCGTGTAATGTAATTCATCAAGATGAACAAAATCACAACCATCAGCACCTACAGTAGCTAATAGGTTACTACCTAGTCGGAGTTCTTTTTCATACATCTATTTTTTTTCCAGATATATATAAAAATATCCAGGTATGATGCCACCTCAGATTGTTCAGCCTACCAAGCGTAGCCACCTGATCACATCATCACACCTCTCTTTCCCATGTCTTATTAGTGCTGTGTGATGCTCGCTCCAAGGACAAACACCTATTCCAGGTTCCATTTACTGTTTCAGTTATAAAACAATACTCATGATCTCTTCCAGAAAATTATGCTTAGTCTGTATAGTTCTAGATTTCTTAGGAAAGCACGCAAACCACCACCCTCACTACACACCAAACTAAAATAACCATATTTGAACAATTACCACTCAAGACTCTTCCTCAAAACACCACTCATTTCCTTCTCATTCCTGGGAGCGAGAGGGCCCCTCACACAGGGCCACAAATCTTTGTGAACTAAAATATGGTAAGAACAAGCCAAAGATTTGACTTATTGCTTTCAATATTTTTCAGTAATTCAAGACAGGTCATACACATCAAAAGACTGCAGTAGCTGCATGACCACTGAAGGAGAGTCACTGGGCTGGCAGTGAAACATATCCTATATTAGCAGACTTTATTTCAGTAATACCCAAAGTAAAAATGGAACTTATCCTTTCTTAAAGGTTGTGCATAAGTCACTCCAATGCACCCTGCAGTTCATGAGTTGTTAATCATTACACAGTCATGAAAGGACTATGCATCTGAAGTCACATTTTTAAAAGCCGTTATACCTGTCAATTTTTTTTTTTTTAATAACCATGAGTAACATTCCTACAAACAACACATACAAGGGAAAAGGAGAAATGAGATAAAAAGGATAACATTTTAGAAGGCCCAAGCCTATTGTGGGAACCTTCACGTGCTAGACCTTCATGTGATTTTTTCCACATAATAAACCAGGTATACGATGCAATGTGTGAAACTTTTCAAGAGATAGTTGCTTCAACATCCACAAAATGACCATGTTTGGAAACATCACTCATCCTCCTAACATTTAAGATTAGGAAAATTACAATGAAAGCACTACCAAGCTAGTTGAGAGGACTCTTAAAACCAGCGAGGATACAGCCAAACAGAATGAATCTACTGAACTACATGAGATCTGGTTAAGTACTTCAAATACAGAACTAAGCCGAACGCCCTTTTCAACAATCCAGCTTTCATTTCTCTGCCATCTTTCACTCAGAGCAAACTTTTACTCGCTGTTCAGCAGACGACAACAGTTGTGTATCAAGGAGCAACACCTTCAGACAGGCACCTGTAGCACTGCTTCAAACTCTTCCAATTTATGACATATGAGGCATGTAGGACCAGTACACTTGATTGATGCTGCTGATTTTATTTCTTATATTAAGTAATCTAGGAAATGCAACACAATTTTTCACTTTTCCTCCCTCCATTCTCACCACAATGAACGTAACAGTCAGTTTGCATATCATTTTCATAGAACAGTAGATTTAACCTATGTCCCTCATTCCCTAACTAAACTAGTGTGAAATTAAGATTTAACAGCATTAACTAAAACTAATTCATAGAATTTTGTAAAACACATGAGATTTTAGCATTCAATTCCAGATCGTCCCAGCAAATCAAGCTGTAAGACTCTAGGCAGGGATGTCACAGAAGTAATTAAGGCGCTCTCCTTGAAATAAGATCAAGTCAGAGATCAAAAAGAGATTTAGGATTCTGGGAACATACTAATATGAAAATAACTCATCATCAAATATGATTAATTCAATACATTTTCCTTTTAGGCAAAGCAAGACAAAGTCTGTATACATTGAAACTCCAAGCTTGCCTTCCCTCTCTACCAAGAATTCACATCTTTCAGTCCCATTTTCCAAGCAAAATAACCTCTACCTGGAGAATAAGCATGGAAATAACCTCTGCCTGGAGAATAAGCATGGAAGAGTTTCATTGCCAAAGTGGTGTTTTTTGCTGAGCTACATTGTGTCCTGACAGTTTCATTTTAAACTTCCATATAAACTCTAAACTACGGCTTTTGTTCATGCAAAATCTGCAATTGCATGCCAGCCCTATGTCAAAGTATGATTTCTTTCTCTTACATATATGTGGACATTTCTTAAGGTAAACTAATTTTCTTGTAAAGCGACACCTTGATCTTTTCCCTTTTATTATTCCTACATAGTCCAGAGAGTGAAATTTATCTCTATGATTTAATTAACTCAAAGTAATACAACTAAAATATGACAGAGCTTGTAACAGAGTCTCTAAAATGCCAGGTTAATTTTTTTCCTTTATCTATAAGCAATTATTTTATATCGGTTAGACTTGCTGTGTTACCAGAAACAATCTAGAACTTTTCATCAACATTCTTTGAAGAGTAGAAAGAGCAGGAGAAACCAATACACATGCAGCTTTCTCATTTTATTCCTATTTGCAAATTCAAGGTATCCTATTCTATTTCAGTTTCTTCAGTACTTGAGTTTCAGGAGTAAAGGAGAATTTTTTTAAGATTACGTTCTAAATATTTCATGAATGCCAAATGATTTGGTAACATGAACTCTTTTATACTTAGAATGTAATTAAGAAGAAGGGAAAGGAACAAAACAGTCTACAACAAGAAACTGTGATACGTCTGCTACATGTGTAGGAAAAAAACACTGGTCACATTCTGAAATGTTTCTAGATTAAGTTTCCGTATTTCTACACAATCAAAACTGAATTCTTGAAGAAAACGTTCCTCCTTTAAGAAGTTCCGGCTATCGCATCTTCCCAATATTTACAATTCTCAGCTGTATATGCTGAACATACTGTACGCATTCCCGTGCAAATTCTAACACACACTGTGCACAGAACTTGTATACATAAATATCTTTTCAAGAAACAAATTGTAAGATCAAAAATTATATTGAACGAAATAAAATCTAGCATGAAGATTTAAACCTGTTAGCTGAGCCATAAGAATCTGTACTTCTAGAATCTTTTTGTGATGTAAAACCTAAATGTCTAATTCCTGACACCTGAGGCCTTGTTAAATAATGTTTGCTCTTCTGCTTATGAATGCATTTTTCCCCAAACAATAAACACAGGCAGCCTATGGGATTAAAGCATGACAAAGGTGTAGCTGACTCATGGGATCAATTAGAAAGCATCGGTACTTACGCCTTTTGTTCGTTCCATGTTTTACTAACAGTTTCTGCATTTTCAGCATAAGTGTATCGCAGATGTTAAATGCCATGCTACAAGGCAACAGCACACTAGTACCATACACTAGACAGAATAAATCTATTCTTATCGCCACCTACAATTATATCACTTGTTATACAGCCTGAATATTTCTTTAAAGTTTTAACAAATGCGTAACGATTTTAACTGAATGCTCGCAGCTTCTTGCCCAATGAGGGTACGTCAGCATTTTTTCAGTACATTTTTAACACTCAAAAAGAACCCACATGGTTGCCTTTTCTAAGCTAAAAACAATCTTAAATACAGCCACAGACTCTAATGCCACCTCAGGTACAGCTTTCCCTCGAAACCCACTATCGCATTCAGAAGCTGGAAAGCCCTGCGAGCAGGGCGACAAGCAGTTTCAATCTCCGTGCAGTTTGCCCGTGACAGGTTATTGATAGAACAAACAGAATTTGCAATACTTACTGAGTGTTTCTCCTGCTGGCCCATAACTCCATGGTTAGCTGGGATTGCGAGTGGTTTCATAATGAAGAAACATAAGCTGAACTGAATTTACACATCATGTACCAATTTCTTATGGATGGCAAGTCACCCTCTACAGCATTAAATGAAAAAGAGGAGGAGGGGGGGAAACCAAGCCGGAGCTAAAAGTGTCACTACTGGTAAGCTCAAAACCCCCCTCGCACTTGTAGTGCAGAGCAGCAATCCAAACGACAGCGTTAGTCTCCATTTTTGTAACACTGAAAGTCTAAGCATGTCAGGACGTACAGAGCCTGATGAAACCCTACATATCCAGCATTCATCCAAGGGAACAAACCCATTCCCTGAGCCTGAGGAATGGGAAGAAAAGAAAAAGGAGGAAAAAAGCTAAAATGGCTGACTGCACAGAGACTCCCTCCAAAAGGCTTAATACAGTATTATATTAGTCAGGGTGCAGGACCCAGCCTCCAGCATTCAGCCGAGCATTGTTAATACTCCCGTTTCATTTGCAATCACACACACTCACACACGCAGCCTCCCCCCTCCACCACTACCCTCCACTCCCCCAAAATCAGGGCAGAGCACGCGAATAGGGACCTCCTCCCCTGGCTGCTAATGATGCTGACAGAGTAGTGACCAGTGATCGCTGCTCCACTGAGCTAACCAAGTTTGCACAATTAATCTGAGCAGCATGACATTGATGGACATTTAATTTTATGATGCCTGTTCCTCTCAATCAAGACAAGCACGTCTACCGCCCAAAGAGTCAGCAACGAAAATACAACACAGTTACACACACACAAAAACCCAGAGAATCATGAGTCTGAATGCAATACGCCAATATAATTACGTTATTGTGCTTACTTTGGAAGACCATGGCTGCAGGCAGTTGGCATAGCAACGCACAAGGAAAGCCATTTCCTGGGTAGAAAGAATGCTTCCTTTTCTAAATAAAAAATTCCTCTTAGGATACAAACGGCATTGCTGCTTCCTGCAGAAAGCAAAGACACTGTAGTCTGTCTCTTAACCTGCACACAGGCACACACTCAATGCAGTTCGAGTGATGTAAGTGGATTTCTCTCTCTCTCTCTCTCTCTCCTCTCCCTCCCTCTCCCTTTATCAACCGAAATATTCGAGTCAAATGGAAGACACATTCCTCGAGGCTCGCCCCCTTGGATACTTAACCATTTCACTCATTAAGGTAGAGATGGACAATGCAGATAAAACAGCAAGCTCTTGCCTGTATGTGGTATCAGCCTCTGAAGATCAAGGCAGCCCCAGAGGGGAGGGATCCGTTCGCTGCTGGCTCCTAAGAATATCACTGAAGTCGGGGTGGGAATAAGGACCCACGTTTACCTCGCCAAATCCTGAACTGAACACGACTTTTCATGAGGATGAGGATAAAGCAGAGGGTTTGACATCACCTCCCTTTTTCCCCCACCCAAAAGAGTGCTGCTGCAGAGCTGTAAACATTGTTATCAACTATTTATAAACAGTGCACTTGACGAGCGCTCTCAGATTTTCAGCAGCTCCGCTGCTACGCAGGCCACAGATATCCAGGGGCTGGGGCAGGTAAACGTCCAGAACCCTTTAACGCGTCATTTAAAGTCTTTCTGAATATAGCTCCTGCTTCTCCTCGCACGCTGAACACACAAATTCCACTGAAAACAAAAGGGGATGCAAGATCTGGAAGAGACTGACATACAGATGGCTTTTATAATTCTCCTCTCTGATTGTAATTATATCTTAAACTCAGAAATCTTCCCAGTCACTCCCATTTACACTATACCACTTCTCCTGTTACACCAGCAACATCATACTGCAGAGGAGCCGAAACGCAACGGGGAACGTGCTCAAGCAATAAACTAATTGTCAGCCTTACACGACGCACATCTTAAGTGCCACGAATTTGGGCCACTCGACACAGGAGAGACCCAGCCAGGGCAACCAGGAGCACGCCACTCCTCCATTAGGCTTCAACTTTAGTACAGTTCTCTGTAACACGTTTACAGCGCAGTCTTTAAAATCAGAGACCATCTGTGCTTAACGTAACTTCAAAGTCTTTTTTCTTTTCTTTTCTTTTTTTAAAACAAGAACAATAGAAAAAAGACTCAGCAGTTGTTACACAGGCATAAACACACAGGAAAAAAATGAATGCTACAGAATACTATGTCATACAATACGCAGCTGCCTTCCACCAAAATAACACGTCCACAGATAATTAGTTTAGTTTGTTACACAGTGATTTCTTTCAGTACTGGCAATGACTGCTAGTAAATGAGGCTATAAAAATTAGTGGAAATGAATTCTAGTACAGCAAGAAAAGATTCTGAACTATCTGGTCTATTTTTTGCGCAGTTATTCTAAGGACACCATTTCATACACAGCACATTTGAAATTGAATATATTTACATTTATGAGAGTTTAATGACACTTGTGCCCTTGGTCTTCTAGTATATGCTAAAAGATAAGTTATTCTTCAAACTATTGAATTACAAAAAATAGTTTCGAATTTTTAAAAGTCTTTGTAATGTGCCAGTGCAACCAAATGATGATTTCAAAATGTTAAATTATGCTTCAGCCTTGTAAAACAGACTAATGTTGAGTGTAATCAATTTTCTGATGAAGTGCTGACCAGAAATAGCGGAAGTTATTCATTCTCGGAAGCTTAGGCAAACCCCCTCTAGTACAAAATTAAAAAACGTTACTTGTTGACAAAGCAATTAAAACCCTCTCGAGTCTGATTCAGTGGCCTTGCGGTTAACACCATGAGCAGATTGGAGTGTGGGGTTTTACACTCATGTCAGGAAAAAATGAAGTTCTGCCAAGACAGAAATGCCTTCCCAGCGTAGGAAGGGAGCGCACCACTTTCTGAACTCCATTACGTGCCTAACTATCAACATGCATCTTACTCTGCATCAGTTGGTATTTCCAACCAAAATCTAGCCTACATTTCTGGGGCGTAAGCCTTGAAGAGCAACAGGAAAACATGAATAAAACCATTAAAACAGTAGCGAAAGTCAAAACTTCCAGGTGACAACGCCATCAAACACTTCCCTACTACTTACGCTCGTCACTGCTGTACACCTCTACTCACCTGGTAGGAAATTAAGTCGGTACTTCATACATGAATGCAAATTTTAAAGAAACCTAACAAAGTCTAATTGATGTTCACATGCATCAGACTGATGAAAACTTGGTGGTTTCCGAAACAGGAAAAAAAAGCCTCTTTACTTTCAAAACATGAAAAGTAGTATTTATGTAATTAGGTGAAGAAAACACCACTCACAGGCAATTTGCAAGTCAAAACAACTTCAAGAAATAAATGGTTGATTCCCTTTCCCTATTCCTTCCTCCTCAACTGCCACCACTTCCCAGGTACAGTGGTGCAGTGTAATCATATGTACTGTCCATTATCAGTTCAGAAAATAATTACATATAAATTACATTTCATAAAAAAATAATTAAAGCAGAAGCTTGGTGAATCGTTATATGTTTCAGTGAAGAATGAATGGAATTTAAATCACTGTAAAACACCAGAACAATACATCCTGGCAAGTTTCTATCATAAACAAGTATTAATAGTTTATATAAAACCTAACTGCAACTTTGTGTTCGTGTGTATTTCAAAATCCACATAGGGACTCCTTGCTTAGACTTAAAGCTTGAAAAAAGCAAGACGTTTTGGCAAATGTTTTTATGCAATTAAAGTGAGATGTTAATAAACCTGATGTGCAATAATTGGGCACACCAGGCTATCCCCAGCTGCTTTCAAAATACTGTATTTATAAGAAAGCTGGTATCTCTTTATGATTCGCAGAAAAGAAAGTTTAAAAAAAATCCTTTCAAAAGTAACTACAAATGTGAGGACATCCTTGGACTACCCACAGGATTCAGGATTCATAAACAGTAGTTCTGAATTTAAGGTAAAAACTGATACAGCCCTCAGCAGCATCTGCCTGTAACACCTCTCAGCTATTTTACATTCTAGCACGTAATCTCACATGAATATTATTCGCCCAAGCAGTGTCAACGATGCTTGGAGTATTAAACCTTTTTAGGTTAATGACAAATGCTGCAACAACAGATTACCTCAAATCTTCAATTTCAAGCAGTCACCTTAACTCACAACTATTTACAAGAGTACTTAAAATTTTATACAGATTACGTACACAGAAACCATTCTTTTCCTGAAGTACCTCAAAACCAGAAGTTATCAGCACGTTTTCCCCTTCCCTTTAGACACAATGTAAAGTATCATTTCCTTCATGTTCAAAAGCTAAGGCAAAAGACAACAGAACACTGTGAGGTCACCAAATTTAATGCCACTTCATGACACCAGTAGCTAGAAAACTCAGGGGGGAAGCCAAAGAAATAGGAAAAAAAGGTCAAGGAATGAGGCAAACACCCCACAATCGCTGTGTGTGTCCCAAAAACATTCACAGTGAAGGGACTATTACACAGATTATTACACAGTTGTGTAGGTGGAATACAGACAGCTAAATTGAAGAGTGCAAGAAGAACGGAGTACATAATTTACGGAAAATAAGGCAGAGGTATCTTCGCTTCCCCCCGCCTCCCTCACTTGGAAAGAAATGGAGGTTTAAAACTTAATTTGAAGCTCAGGGCTATTGGACACAAAACCGTTGAGCTCCCAGGAGCATGCTTCTGAATTTTAGAATGCCGATGCTCTCTCCCTCCCACTAGCCTAATGAAAGAGATTGCTAAATAACAATCTGATGCTCCCATCAGATTTAAAAACACCAACTGAAACCACGAAAAACCCAGAACAGTAATTCACTCCAAATGCTACAATACATTTAAATGTCCCATACAATATGAAAGTCTTATTCTAATGTATTTCGGCAAATTTACTGCTAGTAATTAAAATCTCTGGCCATATGACTCAATTTCATGCAAGCGAGTTCCTGTTTATCAGCATAACGCAGACATGGGATTGTCCAGGCACACCTGTCCTATTTGCATTTTCTCGACAACTTCGAGAACTTTAAATAAAACTCTGTTGAATAAAGGAAAATTACCAAATATGTTCTCCAAGGTGAGTTTCTATGACTAGAATACCACTTCAGCCAAAACACGTGGATAAAGTAATAGTATTCATCAAATTAATTTTTTTTTTATTTGTAAAGCTGTGGCATTAACATCATTATAACAATGTTCACCCCACCATTGGCAACACCAAAGCAACAGTTAGAAGGGAGCGATGTGTGCTGTTTTGCTAACACATTTACTAATGTTACAGACCATTTGAACAAATGCCCTTCTGTTGAGCTGTTGCTGCAGATGAATCTATACTCCGGATCTTTAAAATAATGACAAGCCCAGAGCAGTCAGGCTGGTGCCTCAGCTGGGTGGATGCGCCATAGACTGCCAATCTTCCCTTTGACGGCAGACTCATTTGTCACCTTCTGTGCACAGCTCTGTTTTCAGTACAGCAAACTTTCTGTTTGCACGCCATCCATCTTAAAATGGGAGCACGTTATCGTATTCATGTAAAAAACTTGCCATCGAATTCTCTTACATACGACAATTACGTTAGAACAGACATGAAGAATACCTGTAACTCATGGATACTCATCCCAAATGTGACAAGATGTCCCATTTCCAGAGTATCTAAATTAGCTCACAAAACCGACTTGAGGAAAGGCTGACCACAGTAACAGAGCACACAAACTCTTCTTTGGACTCCATATTTATTTATGTTTTAAATCTAGCAATGCTTTTAACAAACAAACAAATTAAAGATCAACGTATCTTTTGTGTTCCTGCAACATTTATAGTGGTCTTACTAAATTTTACTTGCAAGATCAAAATTACATTTAGTAAGTGTGTTTGTGAAGTCCACTTTATGTGATGTTTAACTGATTTGCCTGTGTTTTTTACATAAACCAAATGGCTATTACTTACACAAGCCTAAAGTTTAATACATATAACATGGCTTTAAAAGTATATATTATCATTATTAAATGTTAAAAATTAGACTTCAAAATTTGAGATATTAATGACTTCAATTGATAGAATGGTGATGGATTAGCTTCATTTCCTTAACTGTTTCAGTACTTCAGGAGCAGAAAAAATGCAGTCTGTCAGGATAGATGAAGTTTTTCCCAATGTTCATAAAATTTTCTCACTTTGGTGTAAGGACAAGAGTTTAAGATAATGTGTTAATTAAATCAGAGAACATGAGAATGTGCTTTCTGCTTTTAAACTGTGAAAAAAAGCATGAAAGTAAAAAAGCAAATGCTCTTCTTTTAAGGTCAAGGGTGATGATATCGGGCATACAGGACTAGCAAGGCCTCTTTACCAGATCTAAACAATACCTTCACTTCCCTCCTGGGGACGACGTTCACTACTGACATACAAATCTCCTTACTATCTTGGAGGAAAAACAAAATACCCACAAAAAGCCACATATCATTGTGTCCACGCCAATTTCACAGCAGGCATCCAGGGACACAAGTTCTTCGCTTATGTGAGGCGCCCCCAAAATTTCATATTATTCACTGTATAATAATGCAGAAAAACTTTATTGAAGCCGGGTAACTGCATACCTCTTTCATGTGTATCCTACTGCTGCACTGTTAAAAGGTAAGAATAAAATTCAAGGATTTTTCTGAGGTCAATCAACTGCCCAAATTCTATAGACCATTACGTTTTTTACCAGCCCCATTGAATCCCGTTACTTGCAATACACTGCCATGTTTGAACCGCAAGGATGATTGCTCTGGCACAGAACTGAATGTATCCGAGACCGCCCAAGGCAGGGGAACAATTATTTAATGTTTCAGTATAAAATATTAATGGATTAAAAACAAACAAAACCCAGATTTTTTCCAATCCTCTCTAAACGCTAGCTGGTTTTCTGTTGGGTTTTGTTGTTTGCTTATCCATTGGGAGATTTTGGCAGTAGTGGAGGGGAAGTATTTTTGTTTTCAGCAAATATGATATGCTTTCTAACAGTTTTCCCTGAGCTTACTTAGAAGCTTTAAGAGAGAATCCGAGACTCTTATCACTACGTTCAAGGTGCAGACATAGACTGGACTGGCAGAAAACCTCCAGCCTGCCCCGTTAGGTTTCCAGATTCCCCGAATAATGATGGAAATTGTGTGTAATTTTTACTACCGTATGTGATGTCGAGTCCTTTCTGTCCACCTTCCTGAATATTTGGACATCTCCTGGGGTAACTAACTACTCATCTCTGGTATTCTAAGGAAATTTAACTTTGAAAGGGCCGGTTGCTGTTACAGGGGATTTTCGTTCACTTCGATTGTCTGTTGGAAGGAAATAACTTTTGTTTTTGTCTCTAGCCACAGTCTTACCCAGGGAGACTCTCCAGAGAGCCTACTCCAGGGGTTCCCAATTAAAATCAACACTAAAACCAGTTTACAAACATAAGATCATTTTCTTTTTGGAGAACTCTCTGCTCATGCCCCTGCGCATCCTCCCTTGTGTAACGTACCAGGCACTAACATATCTTGAGCGCTTTGTGTCCTGGCTCTAGCAACTGTACAGAAATCATTTATCCAGACCTTTTGCTTTTATCAGTAACAAACCTCATACAACCTTTTAAAAATACTTTTAGAAAGTATTTTTACTTTTAAAAGTAATTATCAAGCAAAATGAGCAGAATTGGTTTTAGATAGGAAAAAAGTCAGAACACAACATTACATCCTTCAAATAAAGAGACCTTAATATAAAATTCTAAGAAATGCCCTTTCCCTCTCCTCTTCCCCAATCAAATAAATCAGGGAGCCAACTACCATCAGTTGATGGATGTCCCATTTCGCAAATTTAACACTACATTTTTCCCTTGCAATTATAAGATCAGTTACCTAGATATAGAAGTGCTAAATAAAATTAGGTAGAAGTGCATCTACCAGACTGAATCTCCCTCATAATTTGATTCTACGCTGTTTTGTCTTTCAAGATTACTATCAGAAGACCTGTCAGTGTGCCTTCTTTTAAGATGATCTTTTGTGCACCACGGATCATTTGCAGACTTTAAAACCCGTTAGCTGCAGGCCTTTATACTAACCAAATTACAACATTCAAGACTAATATAGAGAATATAATTTAATGAAGTCAAGGGAAGAAAAGGTAAAATATTTTATATGTTAATCACATGTATACACATACACACATATATACAAATAATGCAAAACAGAGTGAGAGCACAATCTGTGTAGTTTTAATGCCAGCCACCTTAACAATACACGTAACACCTGCCAGCCGTTCCAAGTGTATGTCAAAACTTTACTACCCAAAACTTCAAAGATAAGTAAGGCTAACTGCTCAAAAATAAAGCCTAGCTCCCCATATCCATTACTCATGCAACAGAAGGCTAACACTTTGACAAGAGACATAAAACAACAAAGTTTTTTCATTATACGAGATACCTTTCCATCAGAGATGTGTACATTCCAGGAATTAAAGAAGTGCTCAAGGGTGCTCAACCTCATTTCTAAGAGCAGCCCCGTTTCACACTGACCCCAGCACGGCTACATAAGCACGTTACCACAGCGGTGAAGGAGAGGGAAAGAATTTACACACAAATCTTACAGTAAATTGAAGATAACTACCTTGCTTTACTCAGGAGTTACTAGCTGCCCTAAACTGAACTGTCACCTACTGGAAGATGCAAGCATGGACAGCGGCGCTCACACTTCGCAGGACTAGCCAGGGCACTGTAATACACACAGCTAACGAATAAAGTAAAAAGGATCTACACATTAGAAGACTTTATCTCACTAGTATTTAAATAAAGCAAATTATTCCATCTTTTGCCTAACCAGCACCTTTGGCCAAGACAAATCTTTGCTTAAATTTTGAGATTAAGACTACCTGGGAAGTATGAGGTACATTGCTGCATCTCTATCAGCAGCTGTAACAGCACTTTGCGAGAAGCCTGGTATCTGCAACTTGGACTCCTGAGTCTCAACTAAAAGCCAACAAATAGAATTATGTTGAATATGCAATTACCATTGTAACAACTGTATCTCCTTCACTTTAAACAAACACAGCTTTTAAAGAAATGAAATCATCTCCCCCTCTTTCACCCCAAGAAAGCCATTGCCACTAAACTACCATGACAGACACAACCTCAAAGATCTATCAGGAGACCTTGGTCCACTCCTTTACTCCTTAGGCATGTTTTCAATCTCTGACTCTGAAATGTTTCATTTGAAGGATTTTGGGTTTGGTTGGGGTTTTTGTTTGTTTGTTTTAAATCTTAAACTAATTCACAAATAGGAATTATAGCATTATTTCCACATAGCAAAAGTTACAAGTAGCACAAGCTTCAAATACATGAAAATCCAAGCTATGTTAAACTAAACACAATTTACTTTTAATTTACTGTCACCATTCTAATTTACTTTCACAATTTACTGTTTAAGATCATGACACCAGACTAGAAGCCAGGAGTTGCAGGTTACAGTTCTTATTTTATTACTAAATTCTTCCATTGCCTTTAATTTTTTCCTTCCTCATCTCAAACTCGTTTGATACTCACACACCAAAACTCGTCGTGGAAGGGTCATGTTTAAATGTGGTGGAATAGGTTCCACTCTTCAGTGGAGGCATTAGGCATGAATGTAACAACAATATTTCAAAACGTGGAGAAACAGTCTTGCTTGCCCTCCCCCTTCACAACTGATAACTGCAAGACCAGTGAAGAACTAACATTTGCCAGTTGTCCAAGAAAAAAAAGAAGCATTTGCGAAACCAAAATAGAAAGTGAAAGAATAACCCATCTTCTGGACTTGGAACATTC
The DNA here is from genome assembly GCA_009819775.1 of Phoenicopterus ruber ruber. NCBI lineage: Eukaryota > Metazoa > Chordata > Aves > Phoenicopteriformes > Phoenicopteridae > Phoenicopterus > Phoenicopterus ruber. The sequence goes on from CM020218.1 coordinate 47,108,605, forward strand.
CATCTTTCAAATGTTTCAACTCTATACATACTTCCTTAGTTACTCAGGATATTTAAACTACTACTTTTATTAATTTTTTAGAGCTTTGAAATTCACTCAGCAAAATGATAATTTTAAAAGATTCAATTACAAAAGCACTATTAAAAGTACTCAGAAAAAGAACCTTTTGCGGACAGATTGACACCAAATACTAATACTCTTTTCTTTAAGTCACTACATCAAGCACAGCTCACATAACAGTGGCTCTGATGCTTGGGAAAAAATGAACTGACAGCTTCTTTCCATGCTTTAGTGGGCAAATGTCCACATCAGAACTATCACTCATGATGCTCGTCTATATAGAGATGCCAGTGTTGAAAGGATCTGTAGTGGTATTCTACAAATATAATGCACAGGCAGATCTCATTTCTCCATATGCACTTTATATGCAACCATTGTTTCTAAATGAACAACGTTACGCTAATGAGGAAATCCTATTTAAAAAAAAAATTGAGTAACACACACGTGTTTGTTTTTTTAAATCTTCCTCAGCTCTAATCAAGTCTAAGGGGTGGAAATTCAGTATTTGTATTTAGTTACATTATGTAACGATTAGTTTAGAAAAAAAGAGTTACGAAAAATTCATTTTTCTGCTGCATGAACAACTTTCTGCTTTGATGACAAACCTCACATTTAGTCTTATACCCTACATCTCAGAAAAGCAATCTTATACATAATATAAAAGAGCACATCAGAAGTCAGTAACAGCAAAAAATCCATGCTACTCTGGAAAATCTATGCTATTATTAACCAAAGTTTCACATCTGTGTGGTCATAAAGTATTGGCAACTCTACAAGCTGTAAACAGGACCCAGTGTCAGTATATCTAAAAAAAAAAGAGACTATCAGTAATATTACTGACACCTCAGTTGCAGAAAATACTGCAGAGCTTCAAGTATGTTTCTCTTTGAATTTCCAAATCTAATCACAATTTCAAATCCAGTTATGACATCAATGTGAGCCCTTCCAAAGAGATTGGAAGAACAGTAAATCCCAATGGATATATGAGTTCTGTAGCAGGGATGATGTAATATATAAAAATAGACATCCTCTGACAGAAGCTGCAAGTTGAGTAAATAACACACTGCATGTCATTAATTTTGCATTAGCTTGCCAGTAGACATTACTAAAAGGATGATGAACTAACATTTCTTTTTGCTTCGGGTGCTACACAAAATAAAATTACAGCATTGCTCATATATTAACAATAATACATAACATAATACAGAACTTTAAACAGTAATAGTCCCTTATGACACAGATGAAGGAAGGAAGCCGTGTGGCTAAAAACGTTGTGGGATAGGAATTATGTATTGTCATTATAACATTACCAGTGGATGTTTCCACAAAGAAACATCCAACTTCTATACAAAAAAATGGTTAATGGGAACTGCCCAAAATCATCTCAGGAATTTCATATTTCAGATAAAATTATCCCACAATTTTTGTAGTGTCTCACTTCAAAATACACCTGCATATATAACACAGTCCCACACTTGGGAATTAGCAGTACTGCACATGTTCAAACGTTACATTTACAGACTACATATATCTATTTAGTATTTTGTCTTACTTCCTAGTAAGATGTACGCATCAGTCTCATTCCAAATCATGAGTATATTATCACTATCATGGAATAATAAAACTAGTTGCTTTTGAAAGTGCACACTGAATTTCGTAAATGAACAAAAGCAACTAAACAAATATCCTTCCCGGGAAAAGGACACTTGCACTTGACAGTGTTAAGAACTAGACCCTTGCTTTTATTAATGGAACGATCAATACAGTATATTTTATTTTAAATATAAACACTAGAAATATTAAATAAATTCTTTTAAACTGAATGTGTTATCACTAGAGATAAATTGGTTTGAGCAAACAAACACGCGTTATTTGTGGCCAACGTGTGATTATAACACCCTCGCATACCATGCTACTTCCCGTCGGCGACACATTGTGAATTTAGGGGCATGTACAATTATGTTTTGAATTACCATTTCTCTGCTTACATTACTTAAATTAATTTGTTTCATAACCAAGAACAGAATGAGTCCAGTTCAATTTCTATCTATTAAGTGAGGTGACCTTTTTGCTTTCATTTTGCATATGCCACATAACAGGACCTTCTCAGCTTCCTCTCTCCTTGCTCTTCACATTTTTCCTCCATCTGGGGGAAAACTAAGTTAGCATCAAGTTCAAAAATTAAATCTATTTAAATAGGGTCAGCTGCCATAACTCATACGAGTCTGTAAAGCCAAAAAACCTCAGACATCCTGCTTCCCCAGACATTTTTGATGACCAAGTGTACCTGACTAGGATGCCCAGTAGTTTTTCTGTGACTTTTTTCCTTTGTAAATACATCTGCTTAACACTTCCAAGGTCAAGGGTGTTTAAAAAATTGTTTTTTCCCCAATGACCTCTCCATATCCTTTATAGCTTTGTATAAAGTCAAGCTTTCAGTGTGTCCACACCTCCTTGTTCATTGCCCCATCAAATAATTTTCCTAGACTTGGCAAATTAGCTCAGATGTAGTTCTTTCTTCCTAAAAGTAAGCTGCTTTTTTTTTTTTTTAAATGTGAATACTCACAATTGATTCTGTGGTTTGCTTTTTGTTTTATTAAGTGAACTTGTATTAAAATGAAAGTGCTAGATAATCCTAAAAATCATCAGGAACATTAAAAGCTGCAGCTATTTACAGGCTTGAAAGACTGACAGTATTCCTTTAAACTAATTTCTTGTAGATTGGGTACCTGACAACTGTTCCTACCGATTCAAACTAAAATGGCTGAAATTCTATATGTAATGAAGATGACTAAGTACATTATTATATTGGCATCACTTCAGCATGTAGAATACAATGCACTAACAAGAATACATTATAGCAAGGTATATCACAATACTGCAAAGTCCACATTGCTGAGAAGCAAGCACATATGAGGTATTTCATGATCATTTGTAGTGGTCCATGGAAAGACAACCAGCAATACGTATTTTACAACTTAAACATAAATATACATGCAGAGAAGCAATTGCATTATGCACTTTTCAACATTAAGTCTCATCCCAACTTATACTGGGCATCTGTAACAAAGTCCTAAAATAGAATCAGCTTTTTTGAATTCTCATCTATTATATTACCCACAAGAAAACATTGCTTGTCATCTTGTAAACTTCCATATCACTTCAGTAGCCACACACACTGAATAAAGCAAAGAAAACAACTAGGCTTTTGCATAAAATTCAGGCAGAAAAATTTAAAATTCGTATTTTTTTTAATCCTTCCTAAATGTAGAAATATGACATAAAACATCTTTGTTGATTTTTAAAATGTAATTTTTCAGACAAAGGAAAAGGCAAATTTGTTTCATAAAACAGAACAATCTGAACATAAATTTTTAATCCAGGACTTTTAGACTCTCAGATGACAATGTGAATGCAAATGGTATCAGGGGGAAAAAAGCTACTTTGCCAATGCTTTGCAGTAACTATTAGTTACAAAAGATGGGGCAGGAAGCAAGGTTTCTACAATTTGCTATTAAGTGAGCAGGTTCTAATACTTTTAAAAAATAATATTAAAAAGCTAGAAAAATCCCTCATACTTATTTTTTTCAGGGAGTCACAGCTGCAGATGAGACTTCACTCAGCGACATTAGACATGGTTTCATTTCCAGCCCTCTTCTCATTCAAATTTTCAGTCACCTCCTTCAAACACAATCCAGAAGGACAACCCTTGTCTGCCCTTAACGCATGGGCACGATGACTGGCTCCATAGCGCAGCGTGCGGGGATAAAATCGTTACATGCTTGTAACTTGGGGAAGAAGCCGGGATTATTGATGGCTCCATGCCCACCGCTCTTTTCCTTCCGACAACAGGTAAACGGATTGTCACCTCACGTGAATCTCAAGCTGCATGGGATAAGGAAGGCTACTAAAGGCAGAGAGACCTTTTGCAGGGATTTCAGCAGCCAGCTTTAAAAAGCCTGGCCGAGGATGCTCTAGCAGCAATTTTTATAAGCCTGTTAACTAATTCAAATCTGGACAGATTCTCACAGAGAGTAAAAAAACCACACACTATACCTTCTGTGCAGGGCTACTCACAGGTACTTCAGCATTTTATTTATAGGCCTACCAGCATCTCACTGAAGACTCCCCAGCAAGCTTTGATATTTTACCTTTAGCAAAGTAAAGACTATCGTATAGACTAGTAAAAGCCCACAGCTCAGTTTACCCATCAAGTCTAAGGCCCAAGACAGACAATCACAAACCAGGGAGTTACAAATTACTACTTGTAACCTCTATGCCACTAAAGAACAGCATCTTATTTCAGACAAAGTTATTTTTCCTTTTTGAACTTCTATTAGTTTACACTAAATACGTCATGCATTAAATACATTATAACCAGCTCAGCAACACTCAGATTGGGCAGGTCCAATTCTTCACAGACGCACCATAGCGGCCACAAAGTTTATTGGCAATAAGATATCACAAGAAAAACCTACCCTTTTTAAAAGTCACTCCATAGGTGACTATTCTATTTTAAAATTAAAACAAACAAACAAAAAACCAACCCAACCCCCCTCCACCACCACCACCCCCCAAACAGCCTAAAGCAGAAGAAAAGCCACGTAGGTTCTCAGGAGAAAGGGTCCACACTCTTTCAGCCCAGTCACTCAAAACAAAGGCTTTTAACTGAAAACATTAAGTTGCCTTATGTATAGATACACACAAAAGAAAATCGACTTTCAGAAGTTAAAATCCAATTTCTATTAAGTAAGGAGGTGTTAACACTAATCTGGTTAAAAAACAGCTTCTGACATATTACAAGCAGAAGCAAAAATTTTCTATCAAAAAAACCTGAACAAGGTTTTCCAGATTCAAGTAATAGCTCAACCTAAATTTATCAGGTGGATTTTTTTTCTTCCCCAAAAAAGAACAGATCCATTTTACCAAACTATAAATGGTGGCAAAAAGGATACCATTTTATCAGTCTGATAAAACACATTTGTTTTATTTCCATGCATTATTAAGTTTCTATTTTTCCTCACCCTAGAAATCAGCAACACTTGTTCCAAAAGTAACATGCCTAAGTACAATATTCACCATTAGATTTTACTTCGAATAGTCCTTCAAGCATTAGGGTAAGTTATCAAAATATTATTAAATATTTCAAATTCCTGTCATAATTTGAGGAGCACATTATCACTCTTAGACATAATATTTTAGTAACCATAGGTTTCTCGGGACTCATTCCACTGAAAAACCAGTGAGCACTGATCTCAAGATAAGGAATTGGGTTCCTAAAAGAAACGTACCATACATATTAAAGAAAGATAATTTCAGTACAGAAGACACTTGCCTATGATACTGGAACCATGTTGAAATTTGAACCCTCCAAGTCTTTTAGATAAAGAAATGAATTGAACAATGTGACACAGAAGGAACTTCTAAAATGAGTACATTTCCTGATAGACTATCAGAAGAACTGACCAAAGCGATATTTGAGGAAAGGAAGAATTTTGAAGCTAAAGAAAATAGTTTTAATTTGTTTTCAGCTCTATCACAAGAGATTTCTCAACCATAATAGTGACATTTAACAGAGACATTTAACAGTTTGACAAGACATATTCTTATCAAACGTTGTATTTGGTAGATGCTCGGTATTTACTCACTTTGGCATTGACAAATGCAATTACAAATACAAGTCAAGTTTAAAAGATGCCGCTCAACTCAGATCTTCAGATTACTTTGACTGTGTTTGAGATCTGATGTCAGGCAAAACTTCTGTATCTTGTTTGGTTTGGTACCATTCCAATATACTTGACTCAGTCGGGCACACTTTTCTCCCTAGCTTGGCAAGCCTGGGTTTCAAATAATGGCCACTTACACATACTTTGATAGGAGTCTACAAAGTCCGGCTTCTTTATACCAAATCAGTACATATCATCAGAATGGAAGACAAGAAAGAAGCACTGTTGCAAGTTTTCAGCTAACAAAAACTTTTTGTTGCCTCTTTGGTGCTCATCTTGTCATACTCCACTTCCCTGTTCTAGTGACATACGGGTACTAAACAGCGACAGGGGGCCTATTTTTTAAAACCAAAATCAAAGATTAAGTCTTCCATGTCATGGAAGAGATACCTGAGTAAAGGGTCTGTCAGACACTAAGTATTTTATATACACCCTTTGCTTATTGTTCTGCATTTTCTCTAAATCACAGGACATCAAAGCAAGGAAGAAAGGTCAATCACGCTGGGCAAGAGACATTGGGTTGTCACCAAATTCCACATTTACGTTAGTATTTTTAGATCACAGTGAGATTGCTCAAGTATCAAAGCAAAGGCTAGGAAGCAATTTTAGTCATAATATTGCATCAGTATTATGATATCACACCGCAAACTCACAAGTAAATTGTTAGTGGACCATACACAGTAAGTTACGATACCTGAGGTTTAGTGCATTCCTGTGAGCCAAAATGAAATGAATGCCATATAGGAGGAAAGGAAAAGATGAACATTATCAGACATGCCATAGTACATTCCACCACTATGAAGATAATGTTAAAGTTATGTTAATGAGGGTCCACCGTCCCTACAAGTTGCCTGTTGCAGAAAGCCATGCCACAAATGAGCACTGCATTTAATTTTTAATTCTTGAAAAGCACAGCCATGCATCTTCATTTAAGCTCTACGTTTCGCTCTACGCTTTCACAAAGACATAGAAAACTTTCTTCAGAAAATACTGTTTGAATTTTCTGAAGAAAAGCATTCAAAGACTACTGCAAATAAAGCATTAATAATTTATTGACCAAAAAAAAACCATTCTACATGGTAACTGTGGATTTAGGTTAAAATAAAATATAAGAAAATTACACATTTTGTGAAGATCTTGAGGATGCTATCAAAGCAGCTTTATTACTTTGAATCTCATGTACCTAACACCTAAATCAGGACATATCCACAAGGAAGAGCAAACTTGAAAACAAATGCATCATATTAACTCTTTTTCCATTTGACTTTAACACATTATTTACTGCAATATCTGAACATCTGCACTTTTTTTAATGCTTCCTCATTTATCCAAAATTAAGAAGTAGAATCAAAGATAAGACCCTGACAGATGCTGACCAAAGAATGGATGGGCAACAAGCCTACAAGATAGGTGCTACAATGTGCTTTGAATTCCCATGTGTTTCAAAAAAACCCTGCTTTCTTCAGTCCATTTTTAAAGAAATTGAGACTAAAAAAATGAGGTCAAGGGACGTAAAATAGGAAGGGAGAAAAGACAATGCAGCCTTTAACATGTATGGTTAAAGCAATAGAAATAATGTTGGTAATAGAAGTGAATGAGAGAACAATGTATACAAGATCACCAAATACTGTAAAAAATAGGAGGGAACGGGCCAGCACGGAGAGTCTTGACTACATTGTAAAACTCATTTGAGCTTATTTGACTCTATTTCCTTTGGTAAAAAAAATAAAAAAATTTTAAAAAGTCAGTCATATGCATCATATTACACTTTTAAAAGCAACATTTGACTGTAATTATTACAAATTTTACAGTTTATTTGGCAATCTCTTCCAACTCAATATGAAATCTCGCTCGCAGTGAATTTCCCAACACATACAACAAAATCATTATGAACTCGCACAACAGAATGGCACACAATGGGCTTTTGCTCTTAGTACCAGTTAGGCGTACAAAAACTCATTAGGCGTACCTAAAGTGAAATTTATACAACAGGCATGGACCTACGAATGCAAATGGCACTGTGTGTAATCTAAATATTGCCCTTCTAGAGTTAGATAAAAATCACACTAGAACTGTTTGCTAAGCACAACGTACACATCTAAATAATACAAACAATAGTAATTCTTCCTGTAATTCCTACAAAGTACAATACCACATATTTATTTTTTCAAAAACAGACCAGTAAAATGTTTTGTCTTCAAACCAAGTGAACTGGCTCAATCCGTAATAAATTTAGAGGCAATTAAAACTGCACTGAAAATTAAACCATTAAAAGCTGTTGTATAAATAAAAACAAACTGTTGGCATAAAATGTAATTATTCAATTCATGAGGAAAAGCCTGTATAATTAACAGATGTAATCAGACATCTACACACTTACAGACACACAGGGAATATACAGGCAACTGGCAAACAAGTCAAGGAATAAGGATAAAGAAGGAAAAATGGAAAAAACCTACAACTGCATTGGATCAAAGACAGCACTTTAAAAACACTAAAGCTCTAATCCTGCAAATTTATATGCATGTGGCTTACATTGTGCAAAATTCAGCCCAATGAACTCAATGAGATTAAATATGCACAAAGTTATTTATGCCCATGCCTTCATGGTTCTAGCAAATTTGGGGGCTTAAACAAATAAATGAGAGCCAAAGACAAACTGCTTTTCCAGTATTTTCCTCACAGTTGAAACCAATACCAAACAAACATATTAATCTAATAGAGTTTTTCTCAATTTAAAAGCCATATAAAATATTTTGTAGAATAAGTTTTAATTATTAGTTTATTTTCATCTCAAGAGAAAGCCTGGAAACTTTCAACATGTAAGATTACCCCCCCCCCCAAAAAGAAAAGAAATCAAGTAAAATGACCAAATGATCCTCCTGATTATGGGCAGACTATGTAGCTCACTGAAACCCAAGCATAAAGGGTTCTTGAGGCAGACACCTTAAAGGTTAATTTGACATTTAAACTCTGGATACCAAAAAGAAATGACAGATTTAATCCAAGAATTTGGCCTATGACAATGCAGCACAGTCCTTTCCAGGCAACAACCGTTACCATATACGTGAATGAGTGCTTCACTAGCTGACCTTTTAACACTGTACACTGAACTGTTTGTACAGGAACCTAATATCAAAAGGAAATGAGAACATAGTTTCTTTCACAATTTCAAATAATGACTGGAACATTAAGAAATAATACGTGACATTCACAGTCATAAAACAAACGTGCTTTCAACTCTGAACTAAGATGCAAGCTGCACACATGTTCAGGTACTGATGGAGCCAAATTCACAGTATTTTAAGGGGAAAACTTCCCCACAGAAACACACTTCTTTGAAGATACCAGCAAGTTTAGCCATTTTGATTGTTTTATTTTCCATCGTTTTTCTGTTTATGTTGTTGTGAAGCATAAATACAGACATCTTACCGTATGGTAGCCTCTAGGTAGGGGTGGCTTCCCCACAGGATAAGGGTCAACAGTATCAATTATTGTTTGTCGCTCCCCTTTTTGGTTGATTTTCCTAAATCTTCTTCGAGATTGCCTATGAGAAGCTTGACGCTGAAAATACTCCTCATTTTCATCCATATAATCAACCTATAACAGATGCAAGAAAGTGTCATTTCCCACAAGACATAAAAACGTTTATTGTTAGAAACACAACAAATCCTATTTTCAAAAAAGAGCAGTTAGCTTTGAATTTCCTGCAGTTTCAGCACCAAGAATGAAGCCACTACTAAAAAAAAAGAAAAAACCCCAAACCCAAAAACAAATGCCCAAAGGGATGACAAAAAAGTAAACATTGGCATGAACAGCCTCACTGAGTAGGAACACTTTTCAAAAGTGACAGAAGAAAAATGGTCACCCCCCAATTCTGTCATCCCCCCCCTTCTTATTCTTGTAAACATACAAACATTTCACCATTCAGTACATTACAAAAAGAAAATTGAAAGAGCACTTGGAAGCTTTCCAACTGACCTCTGTTTGTCACTTTGGATCTTCCCTAACCAACCTATGGCAAAGGCTTCGCCCTTCAACAGGCACCACTGTTTTTATTATTTACTTCAAATATTTTGGGAGTGAAAAAGAAGGATTTCTAATAGACTGGATTTACATAAAAACAAATCACTTCAAAACAGCAGCAAGGAGAATAAAAAATACCTATTAGGTATATCCTAATACAAAATTAGTCTTCTCGGTTTCAGAGTCTTCCAAGTCATCTTAAATTACTACACAACAGTATATTGCAATGAAAATATTTGAACTACGAATTCTGGTTTTCCTGAAAGAGGAGAACAATCTTTTTATAGTAAAAATCAACATCTCTTCTGTCTTCTTCCTACTAATAAAAATCTTACTCCAGACTAACAGGGAAGTGAGGGGGAAAAAAAACAACTTTCAGCATTGGCCCATATATGGGGATTCAGTTAAGTCATTATTCTGTTCAATTCCACCCTCCAGGGATAAATAGTATTCCTGAAGATGTAGAGAAGAGCTTATGAGACACCTTGCAAGGTTCCTCTGTATTTTTCAACAAGGAAAAGAAATATTAGACAAAATACTCCTAAGAATTTGCAACATACCTTTGTCAGAAGTGTCCCATATTAGTCGGCACATGTCACTAAACACAACTTTCAGTGTAGTAATATAAAGGGATGAATACGGTTTCTGGATCACCGGGGAGAGGTGGTAACACTTACCCCCTCACCACTGAGTAGCTACTTCCTATTGGACACAGTCCCTGGTTCACCGGGGAGAGCTGGTAACGCTTACCCCCTCACCACTGAGTAGCTACTTCCCATCGGACACACTCACACCCACACCCTGCACCTCTCCCGCTTCTCCTCCCCGCAGAGCGACCCCACCCAGCCCGGAGACTGAAAGCGACCCTGCCCGGCAAACTCTGGGGATGGCATTCCTTCTCTTCAAGGTACAGTTATTCCTGCTCCTTTACAAAGTAAAGTTACGGAGAGCTTTAGTTAGGGATAGCAAAAAGGCAACTGGCATTTCTCACGTCTGCCTTCTGTGTCTCCTACTATATTGTATTAGCTTCGTAAGATGATTTTCTTAATTAGAATTGGAAGAGATATCATCAAACATCCGATACAAAAAGCTACCGTTACACAGTCGTCTTTACCTGGTTACAGTGAAATCACAAAGAGCTTAACACCCAGAAAAACATGCCTGCATTTGCATGCAGGTAAGCTAAAAAGCTACTTTTTTTACCAATCAACTTTAAACAGGTAACCTAATCTCTTTTACAAGCCTAAAGCTATACCCCAATTTCCTGACCTTCTGCAAGTTTTACAGAAACTGTCACTTTTTAGGAAAAAAATGTTTGGTGTCACAGCCTATATTTGAACTACCTTCTATATATGGCTTAGATAATTGTCATGCCTGTATGATGAACTGGTCACTATCTCAGTGACAGAAAAAAAAGAAAAAACCCCAAAACCAACAAAAAACCCCCACAAACATTTAACCCATTGATTGTGCATTTGTTCAGATGATGCACCCTGAGGTGGCAACTAAAAACTTTTGAGCCTGTGAACCCTCAGAGATGATGCTGTTCTGCCACTGGACTACAGCAGATACTGCTAACGAAATAATCTTCACCCAGGAAAGTCAGTAGAGTTTTAAAATGTTCAAACTGCTTCTTAAAACCTCAGACAGCTGAGAATAAATTTAATTTGATCAAACATTAGTTACTTAAGGTAACATGAGATTAATACTTTAAAGCATCTATGCTTACTTATAATAAAGCAGCTTAAAAAAAAAAAAACAAAACAAAACAATACACACCACAACCACAAACTGTTCCGTTATTCTGCTAGCACAGGAAAACTTTAGTTTTACAAGAAATTTGCAAAAGTTAATGTAACAACAATATAAAAGATGCCTTTATCACTCTAACAATGCCAGTATGTGTGCAAAGAATAGCAAGAAAGTTATGTACGACATCTTAGATTTATAAAAAGATCGTGTGCAAACCAGAAAACTCTTCAAGTTTTATTGGAAGCTGAAGTGTTACCAAAGCCAGTCTGTAAAATTTGAAAGTAACTAAATGAAAACATTCTTACCACAATCATTTCAGATGGCTCTAAAACAATGCATTCGCAGCCGCGCCTGAAGCTTCCTGCAGAACGCTTGCCAAAACTGAAGAACAAAAATACTTCAATCAGAACAAAAATCAGAGCTATAACAATCCATAAGCAAACTTACATCTTCTCCAGATACTGTAAAGCACAGAAAAAATGTACATACCTCTGCATAATACAAGTTTCATGCATATGTCCTTTGACAAGTAACTGATGCCCAAGTACACCAAGAGCTGTGTATTTTGTATTTACATAGTTTACTAAGAGCATTTGCTAAATAATTCTATTAATGCTAAAACAAGTGTCAATCAAGTGCTGTCTACTGAAGATGCATGGTTGACTCTGAACTACATTACAGAGTTTGATCTAGTATCTTCTGACATTACCGCATTAAGTTACCTAAGCTATCTGCATTTCTATAAAGAAAGCTAACTACCATACCAAGGAAAGAACAAAAAGGCTGATCAACGTCAATTAGCTCTTTTTTACTTAAATTAATAAAATAAGGATGCTGAATGTGAAAGTATTCCCAAATTGAATAGATGAGGACAAAAGGTTGTTCTGCCTTTCACGACACATTCCACCTCAGTGCAATAATTAAGCATGGTACTATTTTGCTTCCTGTAGGACAAAATAGAAAGCTATTTTAGTTTCAGTTTCTGAAGTGGTCTACCTGTATTAAATGAACGTGTGCATCTGCAGGCGTAACTGCAAAGAATCCTCGAAATGCAGCGGTAAAGGTGGAGTGCAGAGAACCAGTACATAATTCAGTGAAATACAAGACTTCTATCGTTAGATCCTTAATCACACGCCGTCAGAGTGGAAGAAAAGACAACCAGCTAAAGTTTGTTTCTGAGACGTGTGCTTCCCCCTCCGGGTAGTTCATATTTAAGCCTGCCAGGTCAATGCCAGACCTTTCCCGTCACAGAGAGAAAGGCAGGATAGATGAGAAAATAGCTGGAACTTCAGGACCCCTCTTGCAGCCTGCTGTCACAAACCTGCCCTAAAATTTGCCAAGAACCAATATAACTATTTAGCTTTTCCCTTTCTTCAACCCGGCACTGTGCAACAGGCATGGGAAACCTTCCTATCTGAAGCTCGCAGGGCAACAGCTATTCAATAACTTTATGAAAAACAAACCAGACTCAATAAAATTGTAAAGTCTGAATTTTAACCAGTCCTGCAACGCACAGTCACAGCGACACGCTTAAGTCACAATGTTTGTGAAAAGTAACTTTTTTAATCTTTATTTCATAACAAGCAAACTGAAGGAGTTCCTATACCATTCGGAACAGTATAGCTAGCCAGTTTATATCTATTCTCCTGTCCCGTCTGGCGATTAGTAGAAATGAACAATTTAACTTGCTACCCCAAAGGCTAATCTCTTGACAACAGCACGTTTATAGCTCAAAAAGAAGGCAGTCAGATATTGAAAAGAAATGCCAGCTGTGCTTATTCATCAAAATAATAATCGCATTTAATGGTACATGGGACTTCTACAATAGAAAAAATTTTCCAGAATACTAAGCCTCTTGAAAAGAAACATTCAATAAAGAAATCTCTCAACAAAATGCGTATTTTCCTAGAGGCAAACACATGCTTCCTCCTATAGTCCAGCAACAAAACACGGGGTGCTTTACTCTACAATGCCATCTTGAATTTTATACAATTTCAACTACTCTTAAAGAAAATGAAACCATTATCTGGATTCATTAGACTGTTGCAAAAGTGACAAACTTATTTTCTTGGTCGTTAACCTGATCCACACACACCATTTTTCCTTAATAAAAGGAAAGGAGGGAAAGAGAAAGGGGAAAGTAAATCAACACATTTATTGAAAAATAACAATGCAAACATCGTGATTAGGAAGTAAACTTCTTTGATATTCTAATTGAAAACAAACACAGAAATATTCTCTTTCCTCTTGTAGATCCTCATCCCCTCGTTGTAACCATTGGTTTTGGTCTAGAATACAATATCACTGTATTTCTGCCAGCCCATTTTGTAGCTTCACAGCAAACACTTATTTCGACAGAAAATGCATATACACTTCTCCACTCCACCATTTCTTCTTCCTTTATTGCTGTCCGTAAGTATCAACTTTAAACTTCTGCCCATTGCTAATCACTGCTGACATCCAAAAGTTTCAAGCCTTAGCAAACACAGAAAAAAGAAAAAGTTGTGTTTTGGATGTGCTCTTCTACTCTTGAACACCTTGTTTGGATCATACCCTTCAGCATGAGGGAACAGGGAGTCAACATAATAAGACAGAAGGCACGCATTCAATTACTATAAAGAAAATTCTTGATTTCTGTTCCCAGGAACAGTAGGTCTCGCAGAAAATAATCACGTCATTGCTGTATTGCTCAGATTCCTATGACAGCATGAAATTTATCAGAGCAGACAGTGCATCACACAATATATATTATCTTTGACCAAAGATCACAAGGCACTTCAGGCTGCAAAGAAACTCTGTAATCTTTGTGAAGTATTGTGGGCAGGAAGACAAGTAAATCAAGGCAGAAGAAAGTTACATGACCTTTCAAGTGTTGCAGTTCTCAGATATGCCATGCCAGCTAAACCTCCTGACTTCCAACCTGCTGCTGAAGATTCATCACCAGCAAGGAATTCACATAACCAATGAACATTAGGAAACTCCTCTGCAACTGTCCACTATGTCTAAACGCTTCAGAAGTGTCCAACTCTGACTGTGGTAGAACATCCATCACAGTATTCGCGTACTACCTGCTGCAGAACCACACTTTGATAGCTACACAGTCACGCAAACACCTGTTGACATGCAACTCTAAGAAACAACTGGGATCTCAGGGCACTGCCAATCCCGCTGTTTCAATTCAGAAGACTGATCGCAAAGTCAGTAGGTTTTACCAGAATAATTTGTCAGAGCTTTGCACAAGAGCAAAAAGCAAAGACCAGCGAAAAAGGACTTCAGTGACCCTCGTCTCCACCCGAAATCCCTGGGGCAGTAACCAGCCACTGGGCAGCCACCAAACAAGCTTGATTTAATTGAAAATAAGTTACTTGAAATATTAGTAAGCAGCAAAAGGCAGCAAATACCCAACACATAATAAAGTCTGTTTACTGAGTTAATCAAAAAGCCCAAGCTGTAAAGCACTTTATAAAATCCCAGGAGAAGACCTTCATACAAGGGACCACAGCTGGCATGCAAGCTGGCTTGAGGGATGCTAGGTACCACAAAGCAACAGTAGCAGCAACTAAAGTTTCCGTGGAAGGGCTGACAGATTATCTTCATAATACCAGCTCTATTTGAGTAACCTCTGCTAGACACTCTTTCCAAATTTTGATGCTAGACCAGACTTATCACAGAAAGAGTTTGTCTACCCAGATTTATCACAAACCATGCAGTCTACATGAGCACTGGCTAAAGTAAAATGCAGAAAGCCTTTATTGGCCAATTTCAATGGACCAGGGATATGACAAATTTATTCTTTCCCTTACTGTAGTGTGAAATAAGCCTGTGGATATATGACTTCACTAGGAAGCTTAAGGTTAAACCACGTTTTTGTGTTTAAAACACAGTAGAGAATTTTACATAATATACACTTCACATTTGGTTGTATCATATTATTCCTTAATAATTTCAATCAGAATTGTTTTATTACATAAAGATAAAATCTTCTCTTCCTACCTAAGCCTTATTAATTTCAGCTGCTAAAAAGAGCTCATTCGCAACTATTAAGTCAGTGATGCACCTGAGAAAACCCCAGCTTTGCAACTATTTTCTCTACATCAGTGATGTGCATAAGAGAATTTCACCAAAGCAAGTTAAGGCAGTTTAAAGTTATCTTTGTGACGGTGGCTGTCAATATGGAATGTAGAGGTTATAACAGTAATTTAGATAGCCAGAAAGCTGCCTGGTTAGGATATTGCTGCCTCACCTAAATTCCCCAAAGAACTCTGTGTTGCAGCAGTTTTTCCAACACTTCTTTTTCCTGCTACCACATAAGCTCTGACTTGAGGTTCCCTGAGTATTCAACTTCACAGATGCTCTCCTCAGTACCTGTCCTAGGGGCAACTTCACTTCTGGAGTCCTTTTCTATCACAGTTACTTTTATTCCCCATAAATCTACTGAATGCATGATGTGAATATAAATCTACTTTAAAAAAAAAAAACCCTTAAAGATATACAAAACAATTTTATTTGCAGGAACCCACTTTATAGTAGCAATTTCAAAAGTGGATGATAAAAATATTTAACACTTACAAGGTTAAATATTCTTCCTGAGCAACTGCTCCCTAACTATACTATTCCCCAAAGCAATTGACAAAAAGTCTAATTTCCTGCTTGACTATTCAAAAGCATTATTTCCAAATAAATTCATTAGTATTAAAAAACCCTTTTGCTCACTGTGTATTAAAAGCAGATATTTTAATCCATATAAGTCCTTTACAGCTTCATTTCCATTTTAATGCATTCTAAAATTGAGTTTACACTGACTGTAGATGACAGTTTCCTTCTGCAAAAGTGTACCTTACTACGTACATATCTCATCTTATAACTCATATTCAAAACATATACAGTTGGCTAAAGAAGAGATGTATTACAGTTTACAACACGCTGGTTAATAGAAGATAAGTTCTAAGTGAAAGCTAAGGGTTTCCATGTTTGCCAAGTTTATACTTTCAGTTTTCATTAAAAAAAACCTTTACAATTACAAAACTACAATTAGTGAAGTGGCTAACAAACAGCAACATGAGAATAATTTGAGACCGCTGTCTCCTTTTCTTCCCCTTCAAACTTATTAGATTGACTAATAAACCAAAACAACCAAGTACCTCAATTAACTGAAACGCCTAAGGATACAAACAACGCATTAATTTTTATAAGCACTTACGTGTAGAAGCAGCCAAAAACTTGCAGGTATTGAGAGCGACTCGTTCTATCCTTCCTACTATTGTCATGACACTGGAGGAGAGCGCGGTTTTCTCCAGACGCGACCCATCCATTTCCCCAGGTCCCCAGACATACTCGTACACGCACGCACAGATGCTCTTTTCAAAGCTCGCCAGAAAGGTGGCAGCTACCGCAGAGGGAACGTTTCCCTATCAGCATTCAGCCCTGTCCCCTTGCCCGGGGCCTCCACATTCCTGTTTTCACGTCAGCCCAGCTCCCAAATGGAAAATTATTTCTCAGCACTGGAATGCGAACGCATTCATCAAAAGTGATGCAGAATCTGAAGAAAACTCCACTGATGACGAACACCAATAAAAGGTTTTTTCAGTGAGAAGCCCTTTTCTTCCTTCCTCTTAAAGATCAAAGATCGCTCACAGAAAACCCTGTTTCACCGGTGACAACTATTTTTCAAAAAGGACATAAAAAACTTTAGTCTTTCCTCCTATCATGTAATCTTAACCCTTATTTCTTTTGATATTCACCACTTTGCATTAGCTTAAAGTAATAATTAATTCATCTAAATCACAAGTCTTAGTGAAACTGCATCAAAGTCTCACAAAGAAAGCTCCGCAAAGTACGGTCATCTATATCATACACATTCTTCAGCACATTCTGAAGTGCAAAATATTGTTATAGTTTTATGTATTTGCAAATGCAGTATTTGGAATTAAGCTGCTGATTTAGAATAAAGTCTATTTAATTGGCATTTCCTTTAAGTCAAAAAGCACGCTTCATTTAGACATGTTTTAGACCAAGGAAAAATACAAGTAACACATTTTCTTGTTTCTCAAGTTCTTAGAATTTTCTATGGTACATTTATGAGAGCAAATAAATTCCATATAAATTTTGCTTTCTTAAAAAAAGGTTCTACCAGATACTAAAACTAGAAATGTAATGCATGATTATTGAAATGATTTATGCCAAAACTCTAGCAATCAGATACTCAAAACCTTTCTTCTGAAGTTTTCAAATGGGATGTACAAAAAAGCCTACGGCTTAAGATCACTTCTGTGCAATATTTGCCAATACAGGACATCTAAATATACATGGAGATTAAAAGTAAATGTTTTCCTCCCTCACTGTCCCTGAAATTAATCCTTTTCTCTTCTAGACTGTATGTGAATAAATCTGTAAGCACAAGGCTTGAGTTGAGTTCAGCTTCCCAAGCTTTTAACATATTCACGATAAAAACCAATCTTAAATTACATAAATCCAATACCTCCAAACTCTTTTTAGAGAACTCTGTGAGAATTACACTGCTCCAGTTGACATCTACACGTAGTAGAATCACAGAAAACTACCAAAGTTAAGTAGAGAGGTATTGCATTAAGCATATTTAGAACCTGAAGTTACGTAACGCAAAGAGTCTCCATTTGCTTTTGGGTAGCACCCACTCCGCAAACGCTGTTACTACCATCGCTATTTACATGCAAACGCTCTCTACTGCGTTTCCCACCTTCCCTCCGCCCCATCATTTGCTGCACGTGCTGCGTGGTGCTGCTTCCTCATGCCAGCGCCGCGACCTCAGCCGTGACCACCAGCTGCCTTCCATCACCGCGTCAATTATTCTCTAATGCTACAGAAGCAAACATGAGCAGAATGTCTGCTCTCTGACAAATCCCGAAGTGAAATCTTGATGTAATAATCAACATTTAACTTGCAACAATGCCCAAACACGTTATATTTAGTTCTAAAGCAAACCAGTCACACTGAATTCTTGAATGAAATATTATACAGCAGTATTTAGTAGATGTCTAGATGGAAAAAAAATGGGGACTATTTTCTATCTGCCGCTTAGGGAGATAGTAAGGGACTCAGTCAAGTTCCTCCTCCTGTATCTTTTTTTATTAAAAACCACCACATTTCATTTTGGTACATCCAGATTAGAATTAAAAACATCTGTCTCTCTTAATGGCTTACTCTAACCAAGCTAGGTTTAGCTGGGTTTCACATGAGTGTGCTGCGAATCCCAGACTGTTCCTCCACCCAACTCACCCTTGCCAGTGATGGAAAAAAAAAAAAAAAAAGTAAGTTACAATTTAGAAGAGTATATACATGCACAAGCCATCCCTAGGGGAACGCTTCAGTGTTCTGACGAAAACTAGATTTGGCATGGCCATTTTCTGACCCCTCAGAAAAAAAGACAGAGCCCTTCATGCATGCAGAGCAGCTCTGACGTGAGCAGCCCTCCGCTGGGGACGATGCGAGGAGGGAAGGTAGCAGCGGGTTTCCCCACGCTTAAAGCTGCACGCTGGAAACTATGGAAGCACGGGTTCCTCGACTAGGAGACAGAGGATCGTTATCAGATAATTCGATCTTCTGCATAATATAGGCTGACTTCTCAGATTCTCATTCGAATTAGTGCCCGTCTTCTAGAAAAAGTAAGCGAGTATGCAAGTGAAGCCCCAAGCTGCTCTTTAACTTGTGTTACATATTATATTTAATTAAAATGCAGCAGTCATCTACATGCCAAAATAATCAATAGATTCACCTTTTTCTTTTTTCTTTTAACTTCTTTAATTTTCACAATGTAATTTATAGCACTTTTTTTCAGCAAATAGCTGCTTTATAGAAATGCTTTTCAGTTGAAAGGAAAACAGATGCTGGCAACTGGAATATGAGTTGAAGAGGCTTTTGCAGACCTGTCAGTGTTTGCAAATCCTGGAGACATGAGCTCACTACATACCATGGATAAGGATGATTAGACTTATCCAGCGTCATATGATAGCTCAGATGTTTACAGTCTCTGATACAACAGCTCATGTGTCAGGGAAGGGACTCACTTGCAACATCACAGCTAAGTACATGCCATTTAATAATACTTTGCGGGGGGTGTCTGTGTTTCACAAAGGGAAAAAGAGCCTCGAACATCACTGCAGCTCCCTTGCTTGATCCGGGACCCAAACTCCCTGCTGCCTGTGGGGGAAGAGGGATCAGGGTGTCAAGGGCAATAACCCCGGTGCTGCAGCAGGAGGGCGTAAAGCCGGGAAGAACCCAGCAAACCAGCCAGAGAACGCCCGACGACTGACCAGTCCGTCTGAAGGAGACTAAAAGTATAGGATAAGCACATTTATAGTACATTAATGCTTTAAATAATTCCTGCTAAAAATGCGTGCAAGTTAATTTGAACTCCAGCTGAAAGCTGTACTAAACTTCTTCAGTATTTTGAACACGTTTAGTTAGCATCCTTACGGATGGCAGACTATAGTACTTTACCTACGTAATACTCATAGGGATTTCTTTATTCCTTATGCAAATAGAACCCAGATCAGAGGTGGCATTAATCTGGTAATTTATAGCTGACTACTGAAAGCACTTCAAAAGAAGTTCCTGAAAACCCACAGTGAATAATTTGAAATTAGCTAGATTCTGGAGGTTTCCCTTCCAGAGAATGTCCCTTCAGTCAAACCTTGAAACATATACCTTATGAACTTCACACAGTTTTTCTTTTAGTACAGACTACTGTTTTGAAAAGTGTGGTTAATTTTTAAATTTTACCTACTTACAAGACTGAGTATGGCAGCGTGTTTCACTAGTTTATGTAAAAAAAAAAAAGTTAAGTTTCAAATTTGTTACTTTTCACTTTAGCTTTTTACAATATTACCTTAAAACTCAAGTTAAACTGAAAAATGGTTAAAAAGTGCTGTAAAGAATAACAAATTGTTTTGCAAATTTACTGCAAATGAGGGTAGATGCTCAGGGCCTTTAGCAGCAGGTGATCCTGAATACTTTTCAGACTAGAATACCCCTTAGGGTTGGTTATGTCCCTTTCATATCTATTAAACAAGAGAAATGTGTTTATGAAATTTTCCTGTGAAATTCAAGATCTGTATTTGTAAACTACATACACAAATATATAGATAAACAAAACTGGAACCTAGCAGTAGCAGCAACAAAATTTAGCTTATTGCAGCAGTTTAATTTTGCAGCATCTCTAGTACGGAAAGCTCATCAGAACAGCTGACAGAAAAGATCTTTATTTGGAAAAAAAAAAATCCTTATTTTATTTTTTAAATTAGAAGTTCTCATACTATTTTATCTTAGAAAACATTCAAAAATGAAAGCTTTTTTCCTAACCTACTTTTTTTATTACTCCTTTTTAAAAAAATATATATATTTTAATAAATTATTTGAATAAAGAGAGCTTTGCTTATGCTTCATCTTCATGACGTCTGTGTTGCCATGGAGATTACTGTGACATCACAAGACCTACATAATGGTCTCAAAGAATAAGAAGTAGTAGGAAAACATTACTTAAGAGGCAAGACCTTGTCTGAACACAGTTTGGCTTATTAACATTCATGAAATTCATTAAAACAGAGGAGTACTTTTCCAACCTCATAGAAAGCCTTTAGATGTTAGATCCTAAATGAAGACTTTTTTTTTACCTTGAAAAATATATAGCAAGCTTTTTTACATCCCCCTATAGACTTTCACAGTTATGGTATTAGAAATTGTCATCTTTTTAAAAAAAATAAAAAAATAACTTGACATGTCATCTAGATTCTTAGCAGTAAAAGACGACCACGCATATTGACATTTTGCATCCCCACTTATACGCCTAACTCATTCAATACAACCAATTCATTCACATGGAGGGCTAAACACATGACCTCAATAACTAGTTTCCATAAATCTTATTAGTACCACACAGATGTATTCAAGATATCTTTGTAATAAGTGCCCTATATCTGTAAATGAATAAACAAACTAAAACAGTGAAGTAATAGTAACAATTTTGTTTTAGCTATTTAGATTATAATCTGAAAATAAATTATCCCTCGCTTAGCATGTTATACTATGTCTAGTGTCCCTGGATTTACTTTTCAGAAACATTCAAAAATTTTAGCGTCACTTGAAAGAAAATTCTCAGATGTTTTCAAATCTTCTACAGCATGGAATAACATTTTGTTAAAAATGCTATTTGTGGAAAAACTATAGTAGCAGAATCATGCTAATAATCAAAACAATACTTTTGATTCCTTCCGCCTTCCTACAGTCCTGCAAATACATAAGTAAGTAAAAGTCATTACTTCAGCTTATCAAGATTGTCCTTCACCAAAAGTAAGTCTATAGAAGTTTAGATCATCCGAGTTCCACATGAGGCAAAGAAAAGGCTCTTCCCCACATATACCACAAACCTAAATGCAGGGACAGCCATCCCATAACACATTTATATGGGACTTCCCTCAAGAGTTTTCTTGGACATTTTGTAAAAATATATATAAATCTATCTCAAAAAAGACTTGTAAGTCTTGTGCTTGTAAACACAGGATGGACTCTAAGGTACCTCTTGACTTTTTCTGTAGAGTACACAAATTTTGGTGAGCATGATCTTCCACTCTGTATATTCTTTTTTTAAATATCATTGTTCAGTACTAATAAATTATCACCAATTTCAGGATTTAAAATGGACTCCTCTGTCTAGTTAATGTTGCTCCCTAGGCTGTGAAAACTTCACCACCCTGCTGAAAATGGCCTTTTCCCCAGCGTATCATACCTAGACCAGCATCATCATCATCATCTTGCTCTGCAGCGCATTCCATTCCCTCTCCACATGGGTATACTTCTCCCTCTTTGGTATTCTTTATGCTATTTTTGCACATAGTTCATTTTGTTGTTATTTTGGGGTAAGCAATGACCAGATAACTTCTCGGTTCATTGCACTTATAAAACTGGCCCAGAGACCCTGAGAGCATGTAAAACAAACATGGTCTTCCTTTTGCCCTCAGCAGGAATCTCATAATGCAGCTTCCTCAAGTAACTGGAGTGCGGTTTTTTTTTGATATTTTGCTTGTTTGTACTAAAACTCAAAACCTTAAATACTAGAGTTTTGAATCAGAAGGAACCTTAAACCAGAAGGAACAGATTGCAGAACAGGTCATCTCACCAGCTGCAATATCAATTGTGAAAAAGCGACAGTTTTCTTCTGATAGGTATCTTTAATTAGCAATGTAAGCAGTAGTGAATACCCAGGTATAACAGATCTCATATTTAACTTTGAAATAACCGTGTATTTTATCACACAGAGTTTTCCCCTCCTTAACTTCTCAGAAAGAGCTCTCAATTTTTTCCACATCCCCATTTGTATGCAAGTAATTTATTATCATTTCAGACAACAGCTTTTTAATATTAAAATCAAGCCTGAAATTTTACAAAGAAAATACCAGTGTAAGTGAGAACTGTTGAAATTAAATTAATATCACATAATTATAATGTATGGAAGAACAATAAAAGTAAAAGCAAAGATGAACAATGTTTCCACGATTGATTAGATGTTGTTCTCAATTAATGCAAATTGTGACATGCTCCATTAGAAACCCTAATGCTGGGATTAGAAAGGTCTCTCTAACCAATGAGACACAAAAAGGCTAAAGAGAAGAGTCAGCAATAAAAAACATACTGCTTCAAGGCCAGTTTTCGTTGCAGCACATTTTTGAAACCAGGTATCAAATAACAAGCACCAAAATTTTTCAGCTATGAGAGTAAGTCAACATCTTCAGGAAAAACAAGTTTTCAGTGGAATGAATGTTTTTCCTGTCCATCCTAGAGAGCATTCTAAAACAGTCCCAGCAAAAAAAAAAAAAAAAAAAAAAGCACCCCACAATTTCAGCACATTTTTCAAACAGTAAATAGCCATATTTTTAACCCCAACTTTCTAACATTTAAAAAAATGGGGTGTGAGAGTTGGTAGCATTCATAGATGTCAAAGATTGTATTTCCTCTATCAGCTACCTTCAAGGATTCTCTGCTTTCTTTCTGCTAAAAGAATATCCTCCATGAGTCTAGCCTGTTAAACCCCTCTGCCTAATTTTAATTTTTCCTTAAGGTCCTTTTCAGTTACTTTGAGCTATTAAGATACATTCATGCTTACACAGAAAAATTCTACTATCCACGTTACCTCCGATTTTGTTTTTCTTTAGCATTGGCTATATCCCATACTCATATCACACTGAAAAATTTTGATTATACTTATTCTATATAGCAAGTGTAAAAATAAATTGGTTCACAGGTGGGACTCACTGTAAAAGCAGTGGTTTAGATTTATACTGTTACATACTTTGTTTCTATGCTCCATATCACAAATTCCTAAGCGTAATTTTGTCATTAAAATAGATACATTTCACTTTTTAGTATTTTTTACACAATTGCAGTTTCAATGTGGAAGATAAACACCATTGACATGAATAAAGCACAACATAAGAAAAGTCTACGTCAATTTTTTTTTTTTTTTTTGATGCAGCAACAGTGGCAGGAAATGCCATCTTGACTTAGCTTACAATTACCTTGTGTGAAACAATGATAAACTGGACCAGAACAAGGACTACTGAACCTACAAGCTCTACACCATCAATTAACGGTGCCTCTCCTATAGACAGTGTATGACGTTGTTCTGAACATTCCACCAATGCACCTGAGCATCAGCAAGTGATCCAGACCATCTCAAGTCCATCAACAGGTCTTTAGTATGGAAACAGACGGAAGTCTGCAGCTCTAGGATATACACCTAGAAACTTGCAGGAGGCTTGCATTTGTCAGCTTGTGAGGGCTTCTGAAGTTGGCTCTTCTCCTACCATGAGCATTTCCAGCCCTCCCCCACCTTAAGAGGAATCAGAAATATTCAGGCTCGCTTAAAAGTTATTCAGGTCATTTGACACTTTCTGCTTCGTTGTTACCTTCTCATCTCCTCATTACAAAGTTGGAAGGAAGCCTGGTAGCACTAGCCCCACTACGCTAGATTTCTATTTTTATTTTCAAAAAATGCCAGCGTAATAGATTAAGTCCCTTAACATTTTATCAGCTGTGCAAGAACAAAATTCCAGTAGCGTTGAAATAATTGTTTTGACAGGAACAACGCCAGACACCACCCCATCTCATCATTTAGGAACTGTGTCCTCTTCTATTTCCCAACACCTCAGATACTGGCAGCACACTTGGAGGATGACCAATTTCTAACCTCAATGAACTCTTAAATTATTCAGCAGAACAGGAGATGGGTGGGATAAAGCAGAATGTACGTAACACCAAACTCATTTAGCTGTAAAAAAGACATTTTAAGTATTCGTATTTAAAACCTGTACACCGGTTTCTGCAAACAGCAAGGACACTTTCAGATGACATTACTGGTAGGAGTAGCATGTGCTCTGCATCACCAACTTTGCTGTAACAGCAGGTGACACAACAAGACGAGGCCCAGTTAATTTATGGCTCAGCTAATTCAGCTACAGCCAGAGTCAACTGTGAGTTGGTCTCAGTGAGGAAGCCAGATTCGGAGAGCTTGAAACCCTCCCTGCATGCCCTCCCTGCTAGCCGGCCCCTCAGGGACCTGAGCGCAGGGACAAACCCATGGTAGCTCCAGCTCCTCCACCACCTCGTGAGGAAGGCGGCAGCGCCACACATCAGCAAGCTCCGGGCTTCACTGGTAACACTGACCGTGATACCAACAGGAGATGAAGAGATTCAAGGTAGGTGGCCAGACCAGGCACTCTCAATAAAATGTCCCGTCTTGCAAGCAAGCTTTTATTTTCTCCAGGAGTTTGAGTCTCAAAAAGTAATTACAGCCACATGCACTGTGACAGTCTAGTTTTGTGCTTGCAGAAAACCGTAAACATCTCCATTCAAAAGGACACACACAGTCTTTTAGGTAGATGCAGATAGTACAAAGCAATTAACATTACTTTCTCGATGTCTATTTAAAATCCATTGTGAATAATTCATGGTAGACATACTCAGTCATAAATGGACAGACATCTCCACTACCTCTTCCAATTTCTTCAGCATATGGTTTATCTCTCCTAGATTAAACCGTAAGATCACTCTCCTCCATGCCTCAGTTTCAGCTGATGGACTGAAATGCTGAACCTAGTCATTCAAACCAGACAGCAGACAAGACGGCACTGGGGGTCAGCCCACAACAATACCACATTCTATACCTTCCCACCAGCCTTGAGAGACAGCCATGAGCGTGGCTTCAGAACAGCACTAGCTGGATACAGAAATAATGAAGCAGCAAATAGGTCACGGGAAAACATGGCAGCAGCAACCAGCAGCAAAAAAATAAAGTTTTATATTAAAGAGCGAGAGTTCTGAGGGCAAACTAAATCCAAAGCACACATTTTCAAGTCATTTCTTAAACAGACTTGAAACCATAACCTGGGGAGTTATTTTTCTTTACAAAGATCCAATGTATGGTCTTCGTGTTTCCATCATGATGCTGTAAATCCTTAGCCATAAGCAAAACTCAAACAGGGAAAAGCTCAGTAAGCTCAGCACAGCTCTTGATCAACTCCCTCCGCAGCTTAAATAACTAACCCAGCAGCTCCCAAAAGTACAACCCTGAGTCTCCCTCAAATCCGTTGTTCTAAAACTCTGTTTCATGCGGGGGGGGGGGGGGGGGGGGGGGGGGGGGGGGGGGGGAAGATACCACTTTTTTGGCAAATTCAAAATTTATCTTGGTTTAAATATTTGTGTATATCAGTCACTTTCTTTCAGTTAAAACACCAGTTTCATTGTTATCTCTTAAGTTTCAGCCAGCAAGAGCCATTATTAATAAACACTAAGTTGCAGACATATTAGGGTCATCTATGGAGAGAAGGATTTTATCATTGTCATTAAAGCTATCAATATAATTTTATTCTTTGAAAAGATCGATCAAAGACAGTTCTCTATTCAAAATACAAATGTATCATCAGTTAGATATACGCAAACCACACCAAACAGCATATCCCAGGCATCACAAGAATTAGAAAGTATGTTTCAGTATACATAAAGCTGTATAAACCCATGTACGCAGCCAAGAGCTCTGCTCCAGCACTATTATACTCACGTGCATTACCTATCAAAATAAAAAAACCTGCCAAAATCCCTAACAAATTTTCTTCTGAGAGGTTATTTTCTTAAGTTAATCAGGACACACCTGCATAAGGACAAATCACTTCTGCACAAACTTAGTTTTGTTACTGCTTTAAACTCATTCAAAACAAGTCCATAATTTCATCAATGGCTCTCCAGTACAATTTGATATTCTATTCCATTTCTTAAGCTGTTTTAGTACAGGATAGACCAGAGGGCTAAATCATCAATATTGAAATAGATACATCCCTTTTAATTTTGAAGAGAGAAAAAACAGATGTTCTCTCAACTTCAAAACTTAATCTTTTAATTAGAGGAAAAAGCTTAAATAATTGCTCTCGTATGTAAAATTTGTGAACGTGCCAAAAGGAACGCAGCTCTCCGTTGCCACGTGAAGTGGCAAGGGGAGAAGCAGCAGGGTATGGCAGTAAGGAAGGAAAAGAAGAGCCTACAGCAAGGAAAGAGTGCAGATGAGTGAGTAGTTAAAGACAAGAGCAAAGCCAAGTTTGCACCTGGCAAGTCGGCATCACAGCGTGCCTGAGCGGCACAGCACACACCACCCAGACGGTCTCAGAAGAATACTAGGGGAAAGGCAGAAAAACTCGAGCACCAGAGCCTACTGGTCTGAGAAAAACTGCCCAGCCATTCCGTATTTTGTTGCAGTTAAGAGTTAGTCGCATCCTCCAGTCGTGGAGGCCACGTGCAAGCACGAGGTTGGCTGTGGGAGATCTAGGAGATATTTTTGTAGTGCAGCTCCAAGTAAAATACGATGAAAGACCATGGTAAAATTTACACTAGAAGCAAAGTCCTGGAACAAAAACCACACGGGAAGTCTGAGCAGCTGAGCAAATGTGATGAAGCACGAAGCAGACCTAGGGATGCTGGAGGCCATTCCAAAAGATATTTTGAGGGATTGTCACATTACTGCTGTCAGTGACCACGTGAAAACACAGGACAGCCAGGACAACCTGCAGGGAATTGTATTTTCTGCTCATTTATTTTCTGGACTTCATACATAAACCTCATTCTACCATGTGAATTGCTTCAAGGTACAGATGCTCAGGGGAAGCGGTATGGGGAAGAAGTGTTAATTTGTGCTAGTTTGGTGGTCGTGGTGGGAGGGGGCAATTAAGGAATGTTGAGTTTGACTGTAACGTGTGCCTGATGTTAGAGAAAAGGAGTAAGTATGAAAAATTTTACTACTAAAATATGGGGGAGGGGGGGAATCTTCCTCACATTAAGCTACCAGAATAAATTTCACTGTTGCAATTTACAGAAATTAAATAGGAGAACAAGATTAAGCTTTACTTTATTTCGCAAAAAACATGGTAGCTTTAATTGTTCAGGTCGAAACTCTTTAAAACTCTGAATTGTAAGTTTTCCCAAAATAATAAATTAACTGAATAAAATCCAGCTTATGAACACTATTTGCCAGCTGATGGCTTAGCATTTAAACAAATACAAGCT
Organism: Phoenicopterus ruber ruber; assembly: GCA_009819775.1. Lineage (NCBI taxonomy): Eukaryota > Metazoa > Chordata > Aves > Phoenicopteriformes > Phoenicopteridae > Phoenicopterus > Phoenicopterus ruber. Next base: position 47,136,747 of record CM020218.1, read on the forward strand.
AAACTATATTACAACAGGCAAATAAAGTGATACTTACATTGTTTTCACAAAACAGACATGGTTTAGAAGTGAGTTTCCAAAATATGTTACTCATTTTTTTCAATTATTTTGAATTAAAGGCTTGTCAGGTAGCTAGCTACAAGTAGTTTTATAAGTCACCCAGTAAATTATTTAACTTCGGCAAAATTGGCAGCTATGCCACTCATTTCAAAAGTATTTCAACTAGCAGCTATTTGACCATATATAGTACATTAGAAAGCTTCTTATTTTTGGACTGCTATACTATTATTTATTTGTGGTTTGAGTGGGAAAGCAGGGAGGTGGTCATTTCTTATGCATTTAGACAGCTTGATTTGGGGTTTTTTGTTCGTGTTTTGTTTGTTTGTTGTTTGGGGTTCTTTTTAATTATTTTTTAAGATATTCTTCTTCCCAACTATCTATTATCTGTCTGCCAACCCTAGTCATCACTCCCCCTCCCCCAAAAATTTTAAATGGTATCCAACACTAGGAATCAAAGACATGGAAACAATGATTTGGAAGGAAAAAAAAAAGTTTACCTGACATAAAATACACAACAAAACAGCATTTCCACTGTTATCCACCAACCAACCAGCCTGAGGATGCTACATCTGAAACTAATGCAACTACATTAGCTAATAGAGGCCCCAAATGCAAATAACATGCTGAGCATGTGCAGTCAAATGCGCTAAGGCACTTCCAAGTTTCAGCTATAAATCTGAAGACAGCACTCGATCCTGTTCCTTACAGGCTCAAATGCCAACAGTCATGAAGTTAAAGAGTAGGATGGAATTCAGCACAGGATTGAGAAAACACCTCCAATATTGCAGGCAGATTTATTCACTAGGGCTAGCTGAATTACCCTAACTAGGTACTATTTTTACCCTGGCTTGTACAGACATACATTTTAAAAGAGTGAAATCCGACAAAGAATAGCAAATGCTCTTGAAATTCAGGGGGGGAGGGGAACATATTTTATTTTAAATCTGGTAAGCTACTGCCCAGCCATCACTCAATGAAGCTGAGCTTGACAAAGCCAGGAGGACAGGCAAGGGGAAGCCCGCAGTCTGAGCAGCACCAGCAGCACCCAGGTCCCGCTGCGAGGGCTGGATGCAGCCCAGAGAACCTGTGCAAAGGGATTTACTGCAGGGACATAGGACAGGCTGTCAAAAAAGAGAGAATAATTTTAAGATAGAAAAAAAAAATGAGGAGATTTGGATGGTGGGATGTTTGGGGATAGGAGGGATGGATTACTCTAAGCCCTGGGAAAAGAAAAGTTAAGGAAACGAGAATTTTCTGAGTCACTCAGATTTGGAGAGAGGAACGTACTTCTTGCTTTCTGCTCCTACACAGACTTCTCAGCTCCATCCTGCTCTCTTACTCACAAGTTTCACATGTTACAAGATTATTTCCTAGTGTCTTTCTAGATGGGCAAAGATAAACTGGATTAAACTGGAAAAATACTACTAAAATAGTCTAAATATGAATTTACAATAAGTTTACTAATGTTTAGGTCTCTTCCTATTACCCGACGTCAGTGTTGCATCAGGACGTGCTCCATTTGCTAAAGCGTAGCAGATTCATCTTAACAGCAGTAAAACATCAAGACTCCCAAATTATGCAATGCTCAAAAAGACTCTTGAAATTATTACTCCCTGTATGTATAAATAGTCAGTTTAAGCAAATAGTTACCCAGTAACTGCCTTTTGCCCGCTTTTGACACTACTCTTAGATTTCAAAATACCACCCTATCAGTTCTTTCTGGACAGCAGCCTTTTCAGGAGGTCTCGCTCCCTTTTTTCTAGAACACTGTAAAATTTTACTTTAGTGGTGCTGCTAACCAGTTTCTTCTACCCAGTCTGTGTATCTGAGCAGTTTACTATTTCCTTGTGACTAATTCACTGGCAGCGTAAGTAAAGCTGAACAGCTTAGTTTTCTTCTCAAGCCTTTGCTTTTAAAAAAGAAATAAATGAATAAAATCACACCAGTGTTCCAAATCAGAAATTTAACCTGGGTGCCCTCTCACTTTTCCCAAGTTTCTTATTCATGGATGAGTCCAAGGCCCAGATATTGCAACTTACTCATTTACAAAGTAAAAATCCCCATTAGCCTTGTTCTAAATTTAAATAAGGCACTCACCTACCCTTTAATAAGTATAGCTTCTGAGCACAAAGCCTCTCACTAGAATGACTCTGGTTTTGCTCTCCAGAAATACTTCCTATCTTATATCATTAAATTAAAGTTTCTTAATTTTGCTTTCATGGACTTGTTATCTTTGTTAATTAACAAATTGTCTCTCTTGCATTTGCTTCCCAAGACACCAGCTTTGGCAGCTGCTTGCCTCCATCCACAACTATGAAACTTTGTCTAATGCCAAATTCCACACTTGCAATTCACCAAGATCTCAGACACTGTTCCAGATGTCATTTCTGAATTTCTCCAGGTGAACCGCCCTTAAATGCTCTGCTTAGAGTCACAGGACCTGTAATTTTCTGTTCATTCTTCCAGGAAGAATCTCAAGATCATTGTTTATCTTATTAAATCTCACCTCTCATCAAGTGTTAAAAAGTGCCTGAAGGACAAATATTGCTGCAATTCAAAGGAACAGAAGATTTTTGTCACAGACTATATACAACCACCCTACATTAATTCAGATATCATATATCCCTTTTCCTGGCATCTAAAGGTAGCACTTTCTGCCAGCTTTTTTTCTGGCATTGCCTGTTCATGGATGACATATGGGACAATTTTCTTCCATCTGCCAGCAGCCGGGATCCTATAATCTGTTGTTGTGCTACTTTTTACAATAACCAGTTTTGCACCTTTAGCATATACTGTTTGATGGCACACCAAATATACCTTTTTATCAGCAGTGCCTGTCCTCTTACAGATGCAAGACACTTGCTTACACCAAGAACATGCCACCATCATCAAATGGAAGTCCCAAGACCAGCATTGCTCTCCCATTGAAAGGCAGATTTGAACATCTAATTGTTCATATGCCAACCAGCACTAGCTCTGAAGTGGTTTCCCACTGTTTACAACCGTAAGGAAGTTTCTAGTGCTTTCATTCTCATCACACCATACAGAGACAGGTCATTCTTTCATTCCACCTTTCACAAATTTTATTACATGCTATTTACTTCAAAGGAGCCTTTTACAGTAGTCTGAATGAATATGCATATAACCAGCATTTTAAAGTGATTCTGCTCTGCTTCCACTAAAATGATCAAGCTCAGCCACCTCAGTCTAAAATCCTTGTAGTCATTTGCATTTTTCTCCATAGCTCAAAATAACCAATTTTTTTACTGTAGCAATATAAATTTTGAGCGTCTCACACTCAAACTTATCTTTTTCCATGTAAAATACCACTCTTCATTGCAAATCCATTTACACGAAGCACAACCTTAAACAGAAGTAGCAAAACTGGCAGTAACATGATCAAAGCATATGCTAAAACATGCACTGAAGACTTGTGCACGGTAAGTAATGCCTCAGGAAAACATCATAAGCTCTATTGCATCCTATGATTTAAAGTTTGATTGCTCACAGGAACAGAGTACTCGGTACTTCACTCCATTTGTCAGCTTTTTGGTGGTTTTATTGTTAAATTGATAGCATTTGCGTGACACTTTGGATGTCTGTACACTGTCCACAACGATGGGCTTTCAATTCTAGCTATGGGCATAAAACAATTGCCACAGCTAGTAAAGGTAGGAAAAGTGTGTTTATGAATGTATTTCTGTGTTTCATTAAGCATAAGACATTGCCTTTTAATTCTAAAAATTCTCTACAACTCATGATTTCTGTTTAACATACAGAATGTAGTGCATTCACAGCTGACATACCTGCTCCTTGGAAGAAACATAGATTCTTTAATGAAGACTGAACCAGACAGCAGGATATACCAACAGGTGCCAATATCATCAGGGCTGGAATAAAAAAAAAACAAAAAAAGACACAGTTCAAGACACTTGATTTAAGTTACTGATAGCAGTACCAAATTTGCAGTACGAAGAATATCAAAGAGGTAAAAATGTTCAAAACTATGGAAGAAAGCCACAGTTCAATCATTTACAAAACAAATCCGACAAACTCTTCTAATTTCCACCTGCAAACATTTACATTATTAGGATGCCTCATTTAATTTACTTCACTTTTTTTTAAAAGCATATATCTATCCATTTGGTCACAGCACAAATCCAATGAAATATAATTGAAAGTGATTAAAATGAAGTCAAGCTACAGTAAATGTATTGTATTGTATTCTCTCAAATCCATTACTTTCTTCTTGCTGAAGAGAACTGTAGCATGTTCCCCTGTATAAATAAGGCTTCCTTTCCCAATTCTAGCCACCTCCTCCTTCACCCTTTCTTCAAGACAGAAATTTGCCTTTTGGCATCAGTCTGCCTTCCCACAAGGTAGGAGAGCATTGGATACATTTGCAGACGTACATCAGATTTGTTAGTCAACTTTATCTGCTGCTACTACACACTGCCCCTTTCATGCCTCTTCCTGACACAAGAATAAATTCCCAATAAAAGGGACAAAGAGGGGGTTTTCCCCCTCTCTTCATCCTGTAGAGGAACTGGATGAGGACTTTGTCATCCAGGCCCAGTTCCTTCTACTGTAGATTCAGATCTTGCTCCTTGAGTAATACAAAATCCTTTTCATAGGCTCAGACTCTTCTTGGATAAGTTCAAATAATGTTTAGACAGGAAAATAAAATAGTTTAAGGTTACTAGAAACAGCTGCAGTAGAAGTCTTGTGTCATTTTGACAGTCAACACTGAGAATATCTGTACTTTACTTCAGTTTTTACCACTCCTGCTTCTTCCAAAGAAACTCACTCACTGGATTCAAGTATGCCATTATGAACTGCACAAGCATTCTTATCTGAAAACCACATCCCTAGTGACACTAAGAGATGTAGATTACTTAATTAATCTGTAGCACCTTCATTTTTTTAAATTACATGCCTCAAGTCTTTAGCAACAATTAGTTCTAACTTCAAGCCCACATCTTTTAATGACGATGACAGCATAGTATTAAAACCCAATCTTAAATCTAAGTAGGCTACGTACACATTCACAGCGTATTTTTCATTTGAAGAACTTCAACTTAAGAAGTACCTACACAGCGGGGTCCTCAAAACAAGAGTGCCATTTCCTCAGCACTCGCTGTATTACGCTTTCTAAAAGGAAAGCTGGAGTCAGAGAGAGAGAGGGAGGGAGCTGGCCCAAAACAGCTGAGAGCAAAACAGCAAACCATCCAATCTAAAAACGTGCTCCATTTCCATTTTGCACTGTATAATATAACCACAGGAGAAAGGATAAACATCAGACACATGGAGAATTAACAGAGGAAATTGAGGACACAATCTATGACCAAGAACGCAAGAACGAAGATGCTGCTGCCTACATTTCTTTTCTACCAGCCCCTGACCTGCCCAGTGGAGCCGCACCGGTCAGCCACACCCACCAGTGAAGACTTAATATCTTCAAAACAAGACTTCAGGAAATACTTCTTTATGCTGACAAACAATAGAAAATGAAGCGATAACATGGTGTGACAGCTAAAACAACAAACCATTTTGATTTACATAGTTGAGGTGCACCAAGCTGCCTTTTCTGAAGCGTGCTTCACACGCTTGCTTCTCACGTGGACCTGTATTGCCCTCAAACTTGCTAGTCTAGAAAAATCAACGTTGTACATAAGTACAGCGAACCAGGCTAAAGCAGATAAACTCAAGAAAACCACCACTTAAAAAAAAAGTATTGCTCTAAAAAGCATAAACTTGCACCTGAGTTAAGTCACACATCTTCGAACACTCTTCCCCCTAGCTGAGCCCTAAACTGACAGGCATATGGCCAGCATTGCTGCTGAACTGCAAGTCTGTTGGGTTTTTTTGTTGTTTCTGGTTTATAATAGATGCCAGGCTAAATACAAATAATCTGCACTAATTAGCATAGTTGAAAGTTTCCAAGAGAGTCATTTTCAGCAACGGCTGTTAGACTGAGTGATTTCCCAAGTTGCTGGGAAGTAACTCTTAGGATGTCAATGATAATTTTTCCATGTGGATTACAGTACATTATATTATCATATAAGAACTTTTGTGGGGTTTTTTTTTTCCTTTTCCTAAAAATTGGCAGTTTGACTACGTATAAAAGTGTAGTCTGACAGAAAAAACCTCACCTATGGTCACAGGCTTTATGACCCTAAAGCAAAAGTAATCTAGAAGACCTGTTTATAGTTTTACAGAAAGTCATGTCCAAAGATAAATTAATAGAAACCAGAATTAAAAAAAAAAAGTATTTAAACCAATAGTAAAATATTTTAACTTTTGCAAATCCAGTAATACACAAGCTTTTTTTTCCCCTCCTTTAAGAGCTGATGAACTATTTTAAATCCTTCCGTCAAATCACTTATTTGTAAGGGGCTTTAGCTATCTTTTCTCATTGGAGATCTTCACCTCCAAAGAGAAAGGCAGCCACTGGCTTTCACAAGCACCAGTCAATATGTTCAATATTGAAATTCATCTTAATGCTACTTTTGAATCTCCCCTTGAATCATTTAACAAACAGCTATAATGATTATACATTTAACTGCAGTGGTTTAAGTTTTTCTTATTTGATCACATACAGCATGACTTTTCACTCAGTTAAGCATCCAACTCAGTTTTATCTTTTTCTGCCAGTTCATGGGTTTATCCACTTTCCCTGCAAGTTAGCTCTTAAGCAGTTGTAGCTCCTTCTCACTTATCTGTCATGAACACCATACTTTATTCACTTTATATATAGTCAGAAGAAGCATCTGTTCATTTGACAGCTGAAAGTGCTGATAAAAAAATTAAACCAAACTTTAGGAATACCATCTGATTGGGTTTATTTTCCTTTTGCTTTATATGTACTTTGATAATTGTTTTTATTTTTACAGTCATGTTTGAGACTTTCTAAGCTCTAAGGTACTTGCATCATGCAGTGCAAAAAAAGAATTCTACTGTACTCAACTCCTTAAGTATCTAAATAAATTTTAAAAAATCTTCAATACTGCTGTGTCACAATAGTGAAAGGTTACTACAGAACATGTCTGTATTCAAGGTATCTTCCCCCAAATATGCTCTGTATTCTTTTAAACTTTCATTGCCAGCCAAAACATCATAAATATTTCCAAGACAGTCTTCAAGACCAAAGAACGCTTATGGATTTCCATTCTCTTCATCCTTATAGCTACTAGTGTCTTAATATAGTCTTGAACAAAACATCTTAAAAAAACCCACATGTATAGCAAATACATTCCTTCCCCCTGAAGACACATGCTTCCCTCCAAAAAAAAACCACAGACAAATGAAAGACTGATCTATTCCTTTCATAAGGAAATATATTTAACTCTTGCACTTCTCAACACTTGCTACACTTTCAGTTGTTTAGAATTAAGCCTCAACAGACACATTTGGCAGCCAGCTGTTGCCAGACAGTGCTGTTACACAAACCATGTGCAATTCTTTCATTTTAAGGATCCTGGGCTTTCCACAATCCTATTCAAACATCAGGTGGCTTTCAATCAAGTTTCCACGTTTCCTGTACTACACTTGACATTTGTTCATCAACAATGCATTTGCATTCTTCAGGACTTTTGTGCCTGTAATGAACAACAGAAGGAACTGTAGAAGCAGCCTATACTGAACTACAAAAGCACTTTTTCAAGCCCTGCAAGGATTCTTGCAAATACCATTTTACCCAACGTAGAAAACTCACATTTGAAAGATTTTCTTTGCAATCACGTTTTACACTTTGTTTTGAAACATCAAAATTGAATTCCAGAGAATAAATCTAAGCCTAATTATGGAGTTTTCTTTCACTGCTAGAATACTGTCTACCACTGGCAGCCCACAGCAGTATCTAGAAACTGTATTTGTCCTCCTAAGGATATTTCTTCTGTCAAACAGATGACAACAAATTGTGCTAAAAAGGGTTCTTTTGTAGACAGGACACATCCCTGACTGGGTTTGCAGGAGGGTATTTAAGCGCGTGTAAGTGCTTCATCCAGAATTGGCTGAAGTAGAATAGATGCTGATGACTTCCCCTCAAAGGCATCCTTAGAGAGGTATTTGGTTGTTTCGGTCTGGGGACAGTTGAGGGGAGGGTCCAGTAGCACCTGTCAGTCAAGTTGACGTAGAAAGGAAAGACATTTGCTTAGGTAAGATCTTTTCAACCACTAGTATTTGTAAGGATGCCAGCGCTGTTCATCCCAATCACTGTGACTAAAGAAGCAGCTGTCAGACACTGGGAGACTGGGAAGTGCAGTGAACGATCCACCTCAGGCTGAAAGCAAAGCCCACCCAACCAGGCAAACAGCACTTCTACCTAGTTTTGAGTTCCTCTCCCCACCTTCCCCCAAGTCTTGCAAGGCTGCACGCACAGCAGGAGTGCAAATACTTGAAATCGTAAGTTATTGACACGTTCTACGTTTCCAAGGAGGCATTCACAGATCTTCTTCGGAGGCAAGAAATTACTTCACCTGGTGGCCTTGAGTAATGGAGTACATTGCTTCAAATGTGTAAGACTGGTGGGGGTTTCTTGGGGTTGTCTGGTTTTTGGTTGTTTCTTTTTCCACCTCCTCTACTGTCCTGGGTATTCATCTGGATGAAACTCAGGACTGTTAAAGTTATATTGCCTACTAAATGCAGCACAGCTATTCACTTCCCCAAGTTACAGAAAACAAGATTTATTACTAAGAAAGTAAGATGACACAGGCAATTTATCCTGCAGAGAATCAGAACTAAGTCAACCCAGAAGTCACACGTTAAAGGGCAGACAGAAGAACAAAATCAATACATGTAGTCATTCTCTCTTAGCTATATTAAAGCCAACAAAAGCCTCAGTGAAACCTTGGTGACACAAAGTTCCATCCATCCTTTACAGAACCGACAGGACTATGGCCAGGTTTGAGACACCAGCTGCACTACAACTGTAACTTGTGTTAGCACACTAGGATTAGACTAATGCCCGTATGTCTACGGGCACTCAAAGCATTTGACTGCCGTGCAGAGGAAAGAGCCTACATCTCAAGAGTAAGAAGCAGAAGAACAAGAGATCTTTAACAGAAGATAGGATTTGTATTCTGTGAAGACAACAACAAAAGGACTCGGGTACCAAGATCTAACGTTATTGTATTATAACTACTATGATGGAGCTATCTATTGATAAAGTTTTCAGAATACTCAAGTTCTAGCAGCAATCTTAAAGTGGTACAAAACTGCAAGGCAATACCAAAACAGTCACCAATAAGCAGACTTTATTCATGATCTTCAGTTGGTTGTACGAAATTTAAAGCAAGCTACTTTAAACGTTGACTCTAATATTACAGCACTTTTGAGAGCAGGGGATTTCCTGGGGAATCTATATTTAATTTCCCAGAATACAAGACAGCATGCTTTATGGGAATTTGGGAGCTAGGAACGGAAATCCAGATCCTGGATTGCAATACCTTCCCAGTAAGTTTTCCTCCCCAGCTTCCTTGACGTAGTCCTTTTACGCAACTACAACCTGCAGCCAGACAACACCTTTCTCAGCTTTGAAAATGACACAAAAACTGAAGACAGAACTTTGCAAAGTAACTTCATAGTGGTCACTCTAACTGTTCTGTTTGGAAACTTCAGTTCCATAATTATGCAGTAGCCTATGATAACATCACCAGGCTGTCACCGCTGGTAAGGTTAGACAGTATTTTCAGACTTCGTCTTCACGTCTTCTAGCATGTGACCGTTCTTTGAGACCTCAGAGGTACTCGAAGTTCAAAAATCAGGAAGTGTTTATAAAGGTCCAGATTGCCAAGATCCAAGAAATTTGCAGGCTCTCTCCGAGCCTTCAGCATCTGTATTAAACTCTTCATGCTGTGAACTATTTATTCCACCGGAAGGGGCAGCTTCTTATTCAATTTCCTAATTATAATTATTTTATTTTGATTTAAAGCAATCTGTAGCACTTGTACACCAGGTTTGTAACTATAAATTTTAATCAATATTAACAGCACATCAAAGAAATTACTCACAGAAAGTCACTTGTTTCAGTACATGTTCCCCACACGTACTGATTCTGAAGGGCATTTGTCCACAGTAGCACAGGTGTTCAAATTTTAGCTTTCAGATTTCCTGATCACATAAGATGCTGAAAAACCTTCCAAAATACTCAGCTACAACAAAGATTTAAGTCAACCTGCTGAAAGACCCAATAAATCTCAAATATCCACACCATCTTTAGTAAGTCTTCCCCTATCCTAACAAGTCCCGATGCATCGCTTTCCTTTAAAACTTCTTTAGAAATAGCTATATTTTGCCCACAGCAATCCATTTACTTCTCATTCTTATCAAGATGAGATATAGCACTACTAAAACCTCTGGAATAATGAACCACATTTAGCACATGCTTACTTGTGTGCATTTGGTTCAACCAGGATAATGAACATCCTAAGTATGTACAGTGGCAAGATCTTGCAGGTCTTCATGCTGGCTGCTGTCAAACATGCTTTAATCCTGTCAAATAAGACATCACTTCTGTGCAAAATTCAGCACCTGGACTTGAAAGCACATGCTAAATAGAAGGCTTTGCTGCTCTGACCACATTCTGGTCACTGGTTTCTCAGCCAACTCCTTTAAGACAGTAGTCAAAAAAAGCTAAGCAGTATACAGGTCTTAATACAAACAAGCATGGAAATGGCTTCCATATAATTACCGCTTAATACTCCTCTTACAGGAGATGTGTCTGTCATTCTTCCTCCAACACTGGACTGAATGGTCCAGCAACACCAGATGCTGGAAGGACCCCTAACAGATGTCAAACATCAGCATCCAGAATTGCTTTCCAATTCAGAGGTATTTTCCAAGCTATTTCACAAGTAGAACAATTTCTTGGTTGTGAAAGAGCTAGTTAGAATTATTCTCTCCATAAATCATTAAAATTCCAACCACTAAAGGATTCATTCAAGATTTACATTTAAATTGGATATAGTACCATTCCTACAAGCTATAACATTTGTAACTATTTTGATAAAAGAACTTATATTACAAACAAAGATGTACCTAGCAGATTACATTTTCATGAAAATGTATACTCAATGTTGTTGAATAAATTTCAGAACGTAAACACAGAGTACTTCAGAACAGACATTGCTCATGCTCCCAGATCTCCACTTGAGAGGAGCAGAAACAAAGAAAATTCGACATGTCAGAACTGGGACCCTCTTTCAGGCATTTAAGTGCTACACAAGAAGAAATTAGAAAGAACATTGCTCTGCAAGCTTATGCTCCATAGGATATTGTTTCAGCAGATTAATCAGTCTGTTTCTCTTTGCTCATTTTAGTTATCCTCTGTATGCTGAAAGCTATAGGTAGCTTATCGTTTAATTGAAAAACCATTGCCACAATTAGACATTAGCCCTGAAATGCCTTGGGATGTCAAACGTGTCTTTAAGTTTAACGATTCTCTCAGGTAGACACCTCATTGCCTGAAGATCCTGCCCACTAGCACTGTATTATTGTAACGTTCAGAATAATCAAAAAGCCGTTTACTCACATTGTCAGCACTGTCTGTAACCCCCCTTAATAAGCTAGTTAAGCAGCTACCTGACTGCTGCCAGAGCATTTTAGATGCTCTTGATGACATTAAGAGGTATATCCCAAACACAGAAGTAAAACAGATTGGGTACTTAATGCATCAGCCACACACAATCTTCAAATACTTTTTCTGAATGAACACATTAAAGTTACATTTATTCTTATTCCTAATCTTCACTCTAAATATAAGAAAAAATTAAAATATATCCAGTAATAAACCTGATAACTCAGAATTTAGAACTTCTAATTTTCACTAAGAAGGCATCTTAAAGTGTATATTTCAACTGATGTCCAGGATTATCTTTTATTAATGGACACAAGATGAAAATTGGTGTCTTATCTCCTGGTAGCAAGAGTAGGAAATAAAGAAGAATGAACCACAGGAAACAATTCCTCAGTATTCACGAAAACAAATAATCAGAAGTTTGTTTTTCTTTAGAGTATTTAATTTATTTGCTTTCTTTTCCACTTCTGAAATAACATCAGTAAAATAAAACAGAAAATTCAGTCAAATCAAAGATTATTGCAGTGTCAGTAATGAGTGTTAGTCTAAGACAGCTGATTAAACAGGCAATCAATAAATACACTATGTAAATATACATATGCAAGCTACGTGACCTACTGTCATTGAATTCTTTATATTAAACTTGTGCAGTGAATTAGCCCTTGATATCAGAAGAGAAATGCAGAATGAAAAAATTAGTCTCCTAAATTATCAGGAAAACAATGACAGAAGTAGTAAAATAAATCTTGCATCCAAAATACTCTGAGGTCAATCAAGACAGACAATTCTGCTATTAAATCTTATACCCTTCTAATATTTCTCCAAAATCAAAGCTTTTATTCTCAAAATTACAAAACCAAAAACATGATAGGTTTTAGTGAAGCATTTACAATAAACAAGGAGCAAATGAAAATCCCCTCAAAAACCCCCTTACTTTAGTCTTCATTCAAAGAAGTCTCAAAATCAGGTCAAACAATAACACAGAAATTTGGAACTGGCTATGCAAAGCCAACAGACTAACATTGATCACTGACACTATTAAGAAGCCTTGATTCAGTCTCTGCTTATACAGAGCCGACTGCCAAGTCCTTGAATGTATTTGTTTTAATGATACACATTGCCTAAGAAATTCCCCACAGAAAATGTATCCACAACACAATGTATAAATTCAGGTTCCTTATTTACTGCAGTGCAGAACTGGCAGTATCCCAACGCTACTTTGGCAACTGGTCGACTATCAGAAGGTGCAATACACCTTTAGGAATACTTTAAGGAGAAAGGAAAAAAAAAAAAAAAAAAAAAGAAAAAAAAGAAAAAAAAAAAAAAAAAGAAGAAGAGACCAGCCCTGCTGCAGCAGTTCTTTGCATTATTAAATATGCTGCTGCGTGACTTCCACAGAAACCCATGGATGCACAAGCAGAATGAATACATATTGCCTGCAGAGGTCTACCTGAAAATTAGGATGCTGACCCAGAGAGATGCTTCAAACAGACATATTCTGAGTTTACTATTTAATCAGAGCATTTTAAATAATTTTCAAAGTGTCTCGTATTTCTATAAAACCAGGAAGAAATCTTTTATAAGAGGTTCTCTGAAGTCAAGAACATTCATTAAAGACAGTAAATGCAGAAATGTAACCCAAGCCTCCACGGACAGGTGCATCCTGTCCAAAAATCAGAAATGCTGGTTAAAAGTAAAGTATTAAAGAATCTAAGAGAATAATTTTACTGGTAACTCAGAATATGACTAGTGGAAACATTAGCTTGATCCCCATACACTTCTCTAGCAATTCCTTTTTGTAATGTTTTAGGTTTTAAGTGTTATATCTATAAGATATAAACATATATAGCTATAGATCACATATACCGTATCTACACAGAATAACTTGGGTTTATGATACCACCATCATAAAACTTCTTGAACGCATACAGAACATAAAAGCACTCCTTCATAACACAAACGTGTGCGTCAGAAGACAAATTTCAGTGAGGTGGTCTCTGCAGAGCTGTTCTGTTTAAAAATCATGCACCAATAGCTAAAGAAGCAGCTTTTAGCTCATTTTTGTCACACTTCACTGCACAATTAAATCAGGCTATGCAGAAACGCACGGCAACTTTGGCATCACTTTTTGTTGTTTTGTACGCACTGCTTCTCTCCTGCTGAGGGTCTTCAGGGCAATTTGCTACTGTGAAAGAACCATGAATTCACTAAACGTCACTTTTATTGTAGGACTTCAAGTTTGACTCTCCGATACCCACTCTTAAATAAGACTAGTCATAGATCTATTTCTCACCTGTCCTTGGGCAGAACTACTGTATATTAATTACACAGACCTACAGCTGCAAATAAAACTACAGCTTAGCCGCCTAGCTAGACATGCCCAGACGCTTTACAGCTACATCCAAAATCCCTACTGGACTCTTTGCGTAATGCGTGATACATGGAGAGATGACAGCACATCTCCTCCATGGGAAGAGTATCCTCCTGAGGAAGCTCTGCACGTTCCCTGCCAGTCGCTGCCCTGAGTCCGTCTCCCCAGTGCCTTTGGGCGATCCCCTAACGCAACCTGTCGCAAAGCTACACAAAGCCAATGCCCTCCAGTATTCTTCAGATGTTCTGCTTTACCTCAAAGACGCTAACGTTTTCATCTAAGAAAACCCTAAGTATTTTAGTAGCAACCAAAAAGTCGTGCTGTGCTCCTTTATTTCCTTTCCCGATTCCATTCATTTCAGGCTTCAATGGCTGGGCCAAGCCAGCTCTGGAGAAGGCCGCGTGGCTAGCTCAGAAGTATTTTGGGTCGTGTGATTTGCCACGGAGATGTAACTCAGAAAACTTGGCTAAGACTGGATAGTGATATTACAGCTACTGGACCTGAGAATTTGGTTCTAAACGTGGAAATATCCCCAAAGACCAGCTGAAATGATGTATCTTTATCCTTTCTGAAGCCTTCTCCACTTCTCATCCCTCCCCCCCGGCCAAGATAAGCACTACAGTCTTAACACAAGTGGATGGTTTTCATCCCAGATTGTACGACAAGTGGGGAATGAGGAATAATGCAAGACAAAACATAATTGCACAAATACAGCTATTTATCACACATCCTGCCTCCCATAGTCAGTAATTTAGAAACTAAGAGATTGCTATTTCTCATTTCAGCTGTGGACATTCTCTGTAGCGATAGCTCAATTTTATACGTAACATTTTTTTCTCTCCCATCTCCACTCTATATGTCTTCTACTTTTGTTTCACAATACAGTCCTCTGAAAACACTGAATTTCATTACAGCACAGAAGGCTGCACAACTGAACGACAAAAGCACACAAACATGTTGACATTGGACAAGAGCTTTTTCCAACCATAGACATTAACACTCTAAAATTCAGTTCAAGATGTCCACAAGATAACTACTCCTCTTTCAACACTTGTCCTTTTCTAAGAATCAATGCAATCAAAACAACTAGCATACTACTAAAGTGCTCCAGGCTGAGAAATTTGTTACTGATAAAAGCTTAAATCCAAAATATATGTCTTGCAGTCTTCTCAGAAGGGACATGTGGGAGGTAGGAGCATATATCCTATCAGGCTTTCATTAGAAGGTTCTCCAAAATACTAAAACACACTTTACTTTACAATAACCCGGGCTGGAGTTTCTAAGAACAGCTAAGTTAGTTCCAAGTTCAATTGCTCAGAACCTAAAGGGAATATGATCACAAAAACATGTTGTGCTACAGCACGGCAATTCAGAAACACGTGAGGTTTTATTACTGAATGACTTTAGACAGCAGGTCATCAAAACTTAAAATATTTTCTGCCAATCCAGTATCTTTAGAGAAGAAAATAAGGGAGGCTTAAAGACATACAAGACCGGTTACAGAAAGAGTAAGCCAAACACCACTGAAATATCCAAACACTGACAGAAATATCAAACAGCATGGCTGAAAACCACATACAGCCCCTGTATGACTAATGATGGGGAAAAAAAGGTGCTTCTTTTGTTAGAGACATATTCAGTTGCTTATAAGCAAAACATTTATTGCCAAAGATTCCTCTCTGCCACCATAGCAAACATTTAAATTTTGATCTGAAAAATTTTGTTGAACTGTCAAGAGGTATACAGACCCTCTACAAATCTGCTAAAACTTTGGTTTCCAAAGAAAATGCTAATTAGAAACATACTGTTAGAAACATCAAGAATGACTATTATGCAGATATGAAAAAATAATTTTTTTTTCTTTGAGCTACTGATAAAATATTTATCAAGTGACCAAACTACATATTTTTTAAATTAGATCTTTAAGTAGATTTGAAAAAAAGGTAGCAGGTTAAAAAAAAAATCAGGTATGTGTGTCAAGTAAACCTCAATTCTGAAATTTTGCCTTGCAGGTTTTAAGCCCTTTTATCATTAACTCCCCATCAAATGAAAGCAGTAGGATGACTGGCAAATGAAGAATAACTCGAGCTGAACTGCCACTTTTAATAACCCAGTTTCCATTTAAACAGCGAGAGGGCCGTAGGGTTTGAGAATTTGTCACTACCGTGTACACCCGCTGATAGTAAAGTAAATGCAGAAGAGATGAGCCCATTTTAAACAACGTGCTCCATCTTATCCCTTTGGCCATAAAAAAAAAAATCTATAGAGATACTAGGAAAATTAACAACTTTTTTTTTAAATGAGGGATAAGAAAATTACTGTGTTTCTACTGAATGCAGATAATTATTTTCAGCATTGCATACGTGCAACAGAAATTTACCTTTTTATCAGTACAGCAGGTATGAACAAAATTTTCACGATGAAAAAAAATTTGAGGAAATAAACAGAGCAACTGTATTAGTTTTCACGTTAGCATTTAGGGATAAAGCTTTAGCTTATCCGCATTGAGACATTAAGTTGTGCCTCAGGGAGGTCACACACACAGGTCAATTAACAGCTCCAACAGTTGCAGCTATTTTAATAGATTTTTCTAATGAACACAGAAGATTAGCACCCAATTTCAGATTTCAATGCAAGTCATACCATCACGGGGTGGGGGAGGGTGGGGGGAGTTGTAACTTCAAATTTAAAGCTTTTTTTAAAACCTTAGCCTTCATGACTAAAATAAGAGCTCCAAGTGATAAAGTCTGGCATGTTCAATAAAAAGCAACCAGGTTGTATGCTCCAATCTCATTTCCTATAGCTCATAAGCGAGTGGATTGATTCTAACCTGGCTATCACTTTGCTTCTCTCCTATAGCACTCAAAGAATTTTTCCAAACATGTATATTGTAAAATTGGAATTCTGTTTTTTAGAAGAATACATCTTTGATACATATGCTGAATTTGTGAAATAAAAAAAAAGATTCCTCTAAGTTTATTATCCTAAAAATAGAATACTGAAATTAGACTGCAGGTTCCATGGGATTTTCTTACCAAGCAGATCTCAAATTGTTCATTGAAATAAAATGTAAAGCTACAACTCAGAGTAACAGAACATATATTTCTGGCTTCGAAATATTGAATTTTTAAATTTTTTTTGAATTAAAAAAATAGTCAGTGTTAACTTTCAGGTTTAGCCCAGTAAACGTTAAATCAGAGATGTGAAATGCTAAAGCAAGCACATTTTGCATTAGCATCTATATCCAGAAACTGCCAAACTGCCCATTAAATCTACTGAATAAATCATGGAGAAAAAAAGTGTCAAGAAGCAAGCAAATAGGAATGACAGGCAAACAACCAAAGTGAAGGTGAAGTCCCATGAAAGGAGTGACAAAGGAAATCAGTGCAAAAGAATGGCAAAAAGCACTTCAAGTTAACCCAGATTTCACCATTTTCTGTTTGTGCACTGTATTTTCTCAGGCACGCATTTCCTGGGAACTTTTGCCTGCCTCGAGTACATGCATAACTAGCAGCCTTGATTCATTCAGCATATAATTCGAATTTAAACCAACAGTTAGAATAAGCCAAGATATTGGGTCTAAACAAAAACTCTAGTACACATAATGGACACAAACCAACTGCCTAGAAAAGGACAAATCACCAGCACAACGGTCACTAGCAAATTAGTCTGTAAAATGAATAAAGATTATATTGGTCTAATTAAAATTTTCTATCTGCCTATAGATTTTGACCTTGTGCATTTCCCATACATAACCTATCACTGGGTTTTATTAGACATTAATTTAACTTTGCTGAATGGTCAAGGTTTAGCATTAGAGTTTGTTCAATTACATCTTCTTCCTGATGGTCAATATAGGAAAAAATACATATGTATTAAATAAGGCATATAGGTCCATTCTTTGTATGCACAAATGTTCAAATACCACCAGACAACCCAGAAAATCTTCATTTAGAATCTGGTTTAGCTGCAGTAAATGAAAATCTGATAGATCTTTTGTTTTAATAAGTTGCTTGCCTAAATGAAGCAATTGCAATCCTCAGATCTCTACTGTAAATCTGGGCTGACATCAGATCGCATCCCTGCTAATTATAAGCCGTGTTGGATATGTCAATTTGGCACCTCTGGCACGAAAAGCTGGTCACTACTACTTTGACAAAATTGACGTGAGACTAAATGACAACTTATTCTAATGCAAAGACATCCCACATTCCCTAATTCTATATAATCTCACTGGTTACAAAAATTAATAGAACACACTTCACCAAGCAAGAGTCACTCTTAGCTCCCTCCCCGGCACCAGCAAATTTCTCCACTGTTTGACGATGAAAACGAAATGGCTCATTTATGTTTACAGACTGTGTGTGCCGGGCGAGGGAGTTGGCATTAAACACTGTCCTTAACGCACTCTAGAATGAATTAATTCTTTGAACATCATAAGAAAGGAAGCAGAAATACTTACTAGTACAGAACTTCATTTGCTTCATGCCTTTCATATCTAACAGTTTCACACATCAGTCTGAAAGAGAAGGAAAGAAGTCATTTTTAATTACGATTCCTATCAGCGTACAAAGACTTCACTTTCTGAAGTTAGTCAGCATTTCCACATTTGCCTCCAGCACTTGCAGAAACTAATCATCAATTTAAAGCTAAGCTGATTTTTAATTTAAGAGAACAAATTGTTAAATCTAAGCATTAAAGTTATTAGTTCATCCAAGATCAGATTTGATTTAGGACACCAGATGTAATTGCTCCCATAAAAAAAAAAATTCTATAAAACGAGTAAAATGATACTGATCTCATTTTATAAAGCGATCTGATAAAAGTAAGTTGCTTTATAAGGAAACAATTCAGAATTTTAGAAATGGATGGAAATTTATCATATGTAACACTAATCAGAGATACCACGATATAAAAACTGCTCCCTTTTTCAAGTCAGGCCCAATAGATAAAACAAGAAATCAAGTTGCGTGGTAAATTGATGCTTCTCATTTTTCTAAAATTCAGCAACTTAAAAATTACCATGAGATTTTAATGCTGAAATCCCACAGGGCTCAAAGTGGAGAGAATTTCCTGCAGGAAAATCCCCTGTCAAGAGGGGAGGATTAAAGCACTTTCGCATTCACTGCCTGCCTGACAAATGTGGCATAACAGAGAGCAACTATAATAGAACTTACCACGTATTAGGAAATGCAATGTTAACTTGGTGTAAAAAATCAACATGCCATTTCTGTCTATCATCTTAAGGAAACGGACCCTGCAAATTACTGGGAGGGTGGGAAGGAAACAAACCCCACCGCGTCCCTTGGACCTTGTATGGCTCTGAAGCAGGCTGCAAACACCTAGGCTATTTGACAGCCAGACAGACAGAGATTTGCCTAAGAGGCTCATGTGAACATTCAATGAGGAACTATATTTAAATTTGGGAAAGAAATTCTCATTCCTCACAGGATCAACCATCCGAACCTCAGCACACCAACGGCCGGCTGCCCGCAATGATATCCCAAGCGGATAAAAGTGCTCAAGAATTCCTGCTGGGGAAAAAAAAAAGTCTCAAAAAAGTTGATCTGAGGTCTGGAAGAGTTGATCAGGGATTGATGCGACATTTAAAAGGCTTCTTACTGCCATTTCCCATCATTTCCTAGATCATTCATTTTAACAGCCAACAGGCTGCTACAAGAGTTACCTTAGCACTCATCTCTTTCAGGATTTTATTTATTATTCAGTCCACTAAGAAATAATGTTTTTTCTGTCCAGAAGTGGCAGGCTTATAGTGGTATCCTGATTATTCATAAGTTGCTAATAGAAAATTAAGATCTTAATTCTGTTTGCTAAAAAAAAAGAAAAAAGGAAAAAAAAAAAGTTTTACCACAGCCTTTCCCCCACCCCAGTTATTTTAGATCTACTCTTTGAACCATCTTTGAGAATGTTTCTTATAGGCGATGTCTGTATGGCATATAATTAAGTATTATGTATTGTATATCAATTTCAGCTAATGAAAAATCTTCTTGCTTCCTGGCACAGCAAAAAACTTTTTAAACCACAGAACCTTCTCTTTTTCAGACACTGCTCCCCACCATAAAATCAGGTCACAAAATCTTTACAGACACCGAAAAGCTACTGTCTGCTTCTACCTCCTGGGTCCTCCCTCATCTTCTCTCTCTCTGGTCCTCTGTTTGGAGAGGGAAGGGGAGAGCAGACATGAGGTTACTGGTGAGCAGATACCAGAAGAAAAGTCATTGCTAGCAGTCAGATTTAAAAATTAAAATACTGCTCAAGGATAGTCTGTGCCCTACTGGTCTGAACTGATGCTGGGCGACGGGCCATCTAAGAGTAGGAGTTATAGGAAACAGAATCACTTTAACAAGCAAGTTTTGTTCCCCTCTGAATTGGGAGCGAAGGAAGTACATTCTTGATAAAAGTCATGCAAGTTCACCACCGGCACTGTCTGAGTTTTACAGCCTTTTGGTCTCGTTATTAGTACAGTAATAGGGGTGAAAATGTCTCTTACAGAAGTTAGCCAAGTGTTTCAGTTGTTGTGTTAAACTGGAACAGTTCGAAATTACAGTGACCAAGTAGTACAAACTAGATTGCTT